>CM065717.1:33815409-33820409 GCA_033310375.1 Conus canariensis
TAGTCATTGTGGGATCATATTTATTTCCAATACCTCCCAATTTTTTTTTTCCTCGGTCAAAGTCCAATACTATCTATTGTCATACAGTCCAGTAGCACTTGCGCAAACTGTATATACGTATGTATGTGCACGCGCTCTCCGTATTATTTTTCAGGGTGGCTCGTGTACTATGCATGAATGTCGTTCGGACAGCGCTCACTTGCAAAAAGAATGTATGATAGCACAGTACATCTATAAATATTAACTATGCAAACATATTTACAAGCAATACATCTATGTACCCCGTGCGTCATTACATCTAGTCTTGTTAGTGTCAAGCTGCTAAACTTACACTTATCAGAAGAATTATACCCGTTAACTACCTCCTACTGTAATAATTGGTTTTCGTAATCTAAAGTAATTGGGGTGGGAAAATAGTTGAGTTCCCTTTATATGTTTACACTCGCAATAAACAACAGATATATAGCTAAACTGATATAGAATCTCTTGTTTATGTCAAATACTTCGCGATCAATAATCACTGTTATTTGTTGTTATACGCACGTAAATTTGTACATCTAATTTATGTGCTGTTTAATTTTTGAATGCATTATTATACGCACGTTAAGGTAGCTAACTGGAGAAATACCTGGAACATATTTTTGGTGGGAGAGGAGTTGTCCCTCTTTTCCGTTCTACCTCCACCTTGCGTGAATTCTGTTGTGCGTGTACAGTCAACTCTGGGTCCACTCTTTCGAGTTTTTTTTTTTTCTTGACGAAATAGACCATTGTGGTTGTTATACAAGGCTTTAGTCTGAACGGCCTGCTTCTTCGGGAGAACTGGGCGCTGCTCTTTCGCCTGTCTCTAACTCAGTGAACGCCCTTGGCGGCTCAGGACTTGTTCTTACCGACAGTAGCCTACGTGAAGTCGGCCTCAGCACATACAAAACTTTGCAATAAAGAAAAGCTTGAACCAAACGGCCTAACGCCAAAGTGCCGAACAAAATCTGTTCATGGTATCAGTTTAAATTAGCCTACGCATGCTAAACATACGATTTGAAAAGAGTCTGTGAGGGAGTGCAGAACTCTGTCTATTTATACAGGGTCGAACTTTAATTAAGGACCACTTATACACAGTCTCACAAAACATAGAAAGAAAAACCGACAAACGACAGAAACTTTATAAATGTTTAATTTCATTATCAGTGAACAGCATTTTGTCACTTTCATCGGAAAAATCATTCTTTCTGATTAGACAGGGGAGCCTGAATGAGACTACCCCCGAAAATGACATTCACAAAAAGAGTGTTTCTTTACAGTCTGATCAAAACCGAGTGTGCCCCCCTCGTGCTGTCACACAATCCACACAGCGCTGCCTCATGGTGTTGACTGTTCTTGTAATGAGTGCCTGGGGGAGGTTTGCCCACTCCTGCTGCAGGTAGTGCAGCAGCTCCTGTCGATTTGCCGGAACAGGGTGATTTTCTTGAACTCTCCTCCCAAGCTCGCCCCAGATGTTCTCAATAGGTTCATGTCCGGGCTGTTTGCCGGCCATGGCATCCTGGTGATGCCAGCTTGCACCACAAAAGTGTTCACGGCTCGACAACGATGTGGGGTGGCATTATCGTCCATGAACACAGCCTGAGCCCCAATCTGCTGGAGTGCTGGGACAACCAAAGGCCGTAAAATCTCCTGCAGGTAGCGTTGGCCGTTCAGGTTGCCATCCACATGGTACAGGGGAGTCTTGTGGTGACTGCTGATGCCCCCCCCCATACCATGACGGAGCCACCACCAAAAGCGACGACCTCCTGGATGACGTCATCTGCCAGCTGCTCCCTAGGACGCCGCCACACCCGAATGCGTCCATCTCGTGGCTTCAACTGGAACTTGGACTCATCGGTGAAAAGCACCATCCGCCACTGAGCCCGAGTCCATGTTCGATGAGCTGTGCACCAGGCCAGGCGACATGCCCGGTGGGCCGCAGTCAGTTTTGGTTTCCGGACTGGGCGCCTTGCTCGAAAGTTGGCAGCATTGAGGCGCCGCCGTATGGTCATCTCACACACTGCTGTGTTAGTGGCAGCTTGGAGCCGACGCCTGATGGTGTTGGAGGTGGTGGTCCTGGTCCGAAGAGCATGTCTGCGGATGAACCTGTCATCTCTTGCAGTGGTCTTCTTTGGCTGGCCTGGACGGGGTCTCTCTTTGACAGTTCCAGTGGCTTGAAAACGTTCTCTCAGCCGAATGATGACGGATTGGGACACTTGTAGTCTTCTGGCCACTTCTCGAACGCCAACTCGATCCTGCAGCCATGCAATCGCCCGGGTCCGGTCAAAATCAGACAGCTTGCGTCTTGGAGGCATTTTTGTGTTATGAAGAATTATGCACGTTGGGCTGCTTTTAGGGGCATTCCAGTCAGTAAAATGCTCTGCAATGCATTGGTTTTTGCACGTGCATTTGGAATTTCAGTGCAAAACCGTTTGAAGCAGTGTTCACTCTTGCTTAAAAAACAAGCAATTTTGACAACAACCTGCAACTTTCAACCCCCACCCCACCACCCCCCCCCCCCCTCTGCATGCCGCACGTGACAATAAGACAGCTTTCGCAAGCTTTGCGGAATACTCTGTTAACCCTTAAACCTTTCCCAGTCGAATTCTTCGAAAAAATGCATTGCTTGTATTTTTGGCCAATTTAAAAAGAAAGGGCCTTTTTTCGGGGTGGTCCTTAATCAAAGTTCGACCCTGTATGAACGACACAACGGCCTACTTACCAAAGAAACCTCGAAGTCAATGGCGCACACGGCGTTGTTCGCCCGGTCGTTCAAACTAAGGGGCGTGCAGACGGTGAAACGATGCGTGTCGCTGACGGTGGTATGAGCGTCTGGTCAGACAAGTTCACGATGTAGTTTAGAAGCTGATCATGATCTCTCATGTCCAGCTGTCGTTGGCCATCTCGTTGCGAAGACTTTTTAAAATTCAAGTCGTTTCATGCTCAACTCCTAGCTGCTTGTGATTTGAGCGACAGTGCGACAAGTTGAATGGCTTCCTGGTTTAGCCCTCGTCCGATACGTCACAGGCAGTTTCAGTTTCAGTTTCATCAAGGACGCGTCACTGCGTGCGGACTAGGCATTATACGCTACACCACGTCCGCTAAGTTTTGAGACAGACCACACTACGCATGATGTTAAGCTGATGGATAAAGGAATTTAACAACTAAGGTGAGTGAATTGAAGAAGAGGATCTCGTGGCTACGACTCCGCAGATGTCTGACCTATTCATTAGCCCAACGCCCTGAGTGCCTCTCTACCATTGCTTTTTGTACTCCCAGTTCTTAAAGAACAGGGAGTACTTTAGAATGGGAACGAAGAAATGCTGTGTGTGTGTGTGTGTGTGTGTGTGTGTGTGTGTGTGTGTGTGTGTGTGTCTGTCTGTGTGTCCGTGGTCAAAATGTGTTCCACTCGCTCCAGACAAAACTACTGGGTCAATCTTTCTGAAAATTTGTATGTATGTTCATTATGGGTCAAGGATGATGCCCGACGTTTTAGTCTACCGTTACAGCCGTTACTAACGGCTGTAACAGCCTGTAACGGTTTTTCTTCTTTTTAGAATATATTAAAAAGTACTTGGCCGATCTTCCTGAAAATTTGTAGAAATGTTCATTATGGGTCACAGATGATGCCCGATGTTTAGTTTACCGTTACAGCCGTTACTAACGGCTGTAACGGCCTGTAACGGTTTTTCTTCTTTATGGAATATCTCAGAAAGTACTTGGCCGATCTTTGTGAAAATTAGCATGTATGTTCATTATGGGTCTCGGATGATGCCCGATGTTTTAGTTTACCCCGTTATAGCCGTTACTAACGGCTGTAACAGCCTGTAATGGTTTTTCTTCTTTATAGAATATCTCAAAAAGTACTAGGCCGATCTTTCAGAAAATTTGTAGGTATGTTCATTATGGATCACGAATAATGCCTGATGTTTTAGTTTACCGTTATAGCCGTTACTAACGGCTGTAACGGCCTGTAACGCTTTTTCTTCTTTATAGAATATCTCAGAAAGCACTTGGCCGATCTTTCTGATAATTTGTAGGTATGTTCATCATAGGTCACGGATGATGCCCGATGTATTAGTTTACCGTTACAGCCGTTACTGTGACGGCCTGTAACGCTTTTTCTTCTTTATGGAATATCTCAGAAAGTGCTTGGCTGATCTTTGTGAAAATTAGCAGGTATGTTCATTATGGGTCACGAATGATGCCCGATGTTTTAGTTTACCCCGTTATAGCCGTTACTAACGGCTGTAACGGCCTGTAATGGTTTTTCTTCTTTATAGAATATCTCAGAAAGCACTTGGCCGATCTTCTGAAAATTTGTAGGTATGTTCATTATGGGTCACAAATAATGTCCGATGTTTTAATTTACCGTTATACTGTTACTAACGGCTGTAACGGCCTGTAACGCCTTTTCTTCTTCATGGAATATCTCAGAAAGTACTTGGCCGATCTTTGTGAACATTAGCAGGTATGTTCATTATGGGTCACGAATAATGCCAGATGTTTTAGTTTACCGTTATAGCCGTTACTAACGGCTGTAACGGCCTGTAACAGTTGTTTTTCTTTATGGAATATCTCAGAAAGTACTTGGCCGATCTTTGTGAAAATTAGCAGGTATGTTCATTATGGATCAAGGATGATGTCTGATGTTTTAGTTTTCCGTTATAGCATTACTAACGGCTGTAACGGCCTGTAACCGTTTTCTTTTTTATGGAATATCTCAGAAAGTACTTGGCCGATCTTTGTGAACATTAGCAGGTATGTTCACTATGGGTTACGGATGATGCCCGATGTTTTAGTTTACCGTTATAGCCGTTACTAACGGCTGTAATGGCCCGTAATGCTTTTCTTCTTTATGGAATATCTCAGAAAGTACGTGGCCGATCTTTGTGAAAATTAGCAGGTATCTTCATTATGGGCTACGGATGATGCCCGATGTTTTAGTTTACCGTTATAACCGTTACTAACGGCTGAAACGG
>CM065717.1:33822909-33827909 GCA_033310375.1 Conus canariensis
AGAGAGAGAGAGAGAGAGAGAGAGAGAGAGAGAGAGAGAGAGCACTTATTTTCAAAACTGCTTTCTGAAGAGTCATGGATGGAAGTCTTTTTTATATTTCATGGGGGTTTTTTTTTCGTACCATTGATATTTGGAGATGGATGCAAAAAAAAAAAAAAAAAAAAAAAAAAAAAAAATGGAGATGGGTTTTGAGAAATTTCAATGTATTGAATTCAGTGACAGTCATTGGAATTCAAATTGTTATTGTCAGCTAGCCCTCCATCCTCGTGGGCAGATCACGAAGAGGTTCATACGAGGCTCCATGGAAAGGCGTATGGTCATCAATACAGGGGTGGGGACACACCCTCACAGTGAACAGGAGTTTGGAGGTGGACTTAGATGAGAACGGGGGTACACGCTATCAGCTTGAACTGGTCTGTTGGGGTGAAAAAAAGGACAGGGCCATTGTGCATAGGTGAACACCGTCTTGCCATCTGTGCAGAAACCTCTGTTGATCCCCCCTCCATTGGTTTTGGTCTGAAGCACATGCAGATATTTGTCGTTGGTCAGGTCATTGATGTCTTTGTTGAGATCTTTACAGCTGACCTTTTTTCCCACTTGAACCGAAACAAAATCTGGTTTTGGAGCTTAGGGTGAAATACCATATCTAGAACGATTAAGTTCAAAGACGCCCAGGGTCTGGTCGATGTTAAAGGCTACATGCTAAAGGTTCCATGTCTGCTTTTTGGAGTTCGGTGGCCACAAACTCAGTGATGGTAGTAACAGGCAGGAAACGGACACTGTTGATGGTACTGTTCGCAGGTCTCGTTTAACCTCTGGCGTGACGGCCACCACTTGTGCCTGGGTGGACAGAGCCATGAGGAGAATGTCAGCACCCATCTCACAACGTTGAAACTGGTCTTTGGGCACGTACTTGTCCGGACAGTCATCGTAAAACGGAAGAATATTCAGTTTCGCGTATTGCTAAGCAAAAACACCGAACTGACTGGAGAGCCCCCACCTGATTGCACGCTTGATAATTTCAGTTTCCGTTACTTCGTCTGTGAGGTTTTGCATGGTTATCAAAAAGAAAAAAAGAACAAGATGCGAAGCATATAAACGTACTCCCAGTTTTCAAAACCGCTTATAAATCAGCCAAGTGCTTTGTGAGATAAGAAATAAAGGCAAAATAACGGTTTTAACGGTTATTTAGCCGATGTACACTTTTGAAACCGGTATTTTAGTCCTCACTGGGCTAAAGCCTGTGTACATACCAAATTTCATCCAAATCGGACAATATGTCAAGAAGAACGGTTTTTAACGGTCAGATTTTGAAACACTACATGGAAGTGCCATTTGTGTGTGATAACCTTTCTATATACAAAATTTTATTAAAACCCACCAATATATAACAAATAACGGCAAAATAACGGTTTAACGGTTATATAACCGATGTATACTTTTGAAACCGGTATTTTAGTCCTCACTGGGCTAAAGCCTGTGTACATACCAAATTTCATCCAAATCGGACAATATGTCAAGAATAACGGTTTTTAACGGTCAAATTTTGAAACACTATATAGAAGTGCCATTTGTGTGTGATAACCTTTCTATATACCAAATTTCATTAAAATCCACCTATATATAAGAAATAACGGCAGAATAACGGTTTTTAACGGTTGTTTAATCCATATTCAGCATTACATCACTTATATATGGACAGAGGCTCCGATTTGTCACAAGATCATCCAAACCGCTTATAAATTGGCCAAGTACTTTCTGAGATATTCCATAAAGAAGAAAAACCGTTACAGGCCGTTACAGCCGTTAGTAACGGTCATAACGGTAAACTAAAACATCGGGCATCATCCGTGGTCCATAATGAACATATGTACAAATTTTCAGAAAGATCGCTCCAGTAGTTTTGTCTGGAGCGAGTGGAACACATTTTGACCACGGACACACAGACAGACAGACACACAGACAGACACACAGACAGCATTTCTTCGTTCCCATTCTAAAGTACTCCCTGTTCTATAAGAACTGGGAGTACAAAAAAGGTGTGTGTGTGTGGGGGGGGGGGGGGGGGGGGGGGGGAGGGGGGGGGGGGGAGGGGGGGTTGACTTCGATTCTATCTGTTGAGGAGCCAGGTAGACGATGTCTCGGTGTTTGGCTTTGTTGGTAAGAGTCTTTCCGTAGGTACTGTTCCTCAAAAGTTTCATCGTCCGTGCCAGGATGGCTTTGCTGGGGTCTTTGTCTCCTTGGCGACGAGTATTGGAAACATTTTGATAGAAAGCTTTAAGCAGGACTTGGATGTATACTCGATGACTCGTTGGATGTCAGTCATCACAAGACCATGGTCCATGTACAGCCACAGGGACGTGGCCAGCAAGATCCCCTTTCCAAAGTAACGGGCGAAGGAGTGTTTGCCTGGGCTGGGTCGGCAGACATGTTGTTCCGCGTTCCGTTTCAGGTAGTTCCCACTATCTTGACAGGACACTTTACGGTGTTAAACACTGGCGACAGTTTATTAAAATGAGTATGGAGATCGCCCATCAGTCCTCTCCCGACCCTCCTCCCTCCCTCCCCTCTCTTCTCCCCGTTCCCCTCCCCTTGAGATGGATCATGTTTTTTTTTTCTTGTTTGATTTCTGCGACGGAGGATTTACCCCTTTCTTATCCGACGAGTCTTGAAACGCCCACCACGCATGCGTACTGACTGAAAGTGTTAAACAGTGTATTGATTAGTTCTTCATGTTCAGGTTGAATCTCACGACATGATCTAATAGAAGCTTACGATTCTCATTTTCTGCAAATGCTCTCTTTGCTGTGGAAGTTGCTGACAAAGGTGGCTCGACTTTGTCATTGTTGTGAGCGTGCTTCAGTTACGAATACGTCCCTTCAGTGGCTGACATCGGCAGTGCTTACCCAAACGGGATGCGTCCATGCAGCAGGAAAAAAAAAAACAAGCAAGTCTGTATGGAAATACTCTATCTATCTATCTATCTATCTATCTATCTATATCTATCTATCTATGTCCTGGGCTACGCAGCTCGTGAAATAAACTGTAGTCAAATTCGGAGATGGTAAAATACAAGAATAACAAGATGCAAAGCATATAAACGTACTCCCAGTTTATCCTGAAAACACGTGATATATTCCATAAAGAGGAAAAACCGTCTTGGGCTGGTGTAACCGTTAGTAATGGCTATTCTGGTAAACATCAGCCACCATCTGTGACCTATAATGAACATACTTACAAATTTTAAGAAAGATCGGCCAAGAACTTTCTGAGATTTTCCATCAAGAAGAAGACCATTGTGGGCCATTAGTAAAAGTTATAACGGTAAACTTAAACATCGGGCATCATCCGTGACCCGTAATGAACATACCTACACATTTTCAGAAATATCGGACACGTACTTCCTGAGATATTCCACGAAGAAGAAAAACCGTTAGGGGCCGTTATAGCCGTTAGTAACGGCTACAACGGTAAACTAAAACATCGGGCATCATCCGTGACCCATAATGAACATACCTACAAATTTTCAGAAAGATCGGCCGCGTACTTTTTGAGATATTCCATAAAAAAGAAAAACCGTTATGGATCGTTATAGCCATTAGTAACGGCTATAACGTTAAACTAAAACGTCGGGCATCATCCGTCGCCCATAATGAACATACCTACAAATTTTCAGAAAGATCGGCCAAGTACTTTCTGAGATATTCCATAAAGAAGAAAAACCGTTTTGGGCCGTTATAGCCGTTAGTAACGGTTATAACGGTAAACTAAAACATCGGGCATCATTCGTAATCCACAGTGAACATGCCTGCTAATTTTCAGAAAGATCGGGCAAGTACTTTCGGAGATATTCCATAAAAAAGAAAAACCGTTACAGGCCGTTACAGCCGTTTGTAACTGCTATGACGGTAAACTAAAACTTCCGGCATCATCCACGACCCATAATGAACATACCTGCAAATTTTCACAAAGATCGGCCAAGTACTTTCTCAGATATTCCATGAAGAAGAAAAACCGTTACAGGCCGTTACAGCCTTTAGTAACGGCTATAACGGTAAACTAAAACATCGGGCATTATTCGTGACCCATAATGAACATACATGCTAATTTTCACAAAGATCGGCCATGTACTTTTTGAGATATTCCATAAAAAGAAAAACCGTTACAGGCCGTTACAGCCGTTAGTAACGGATATAACGGTAAACTAAAACATCGGGCATATCCGTGGCCCATAATGAACATACCTACAAATTTTCAGAAAGATCGGCCCAGTAGTTTTGTCTGGAGCGAGTGGAACACATTTTGACCACGGACACACAGACAGACAGACAGACAGACAGACAGACATACACACAAACAGACACACAGACAGAATTTCTTCGTTCCCATTCTAAAGTACTCCCTGTTCTATAAGACGGAGTAAAACAATCTTTTCATGTAATGATCCACATTGTACCTTGACTTGAAGATTGTTAACCAGCGAAAGTGTGCTAAACATATGTCTTAAGACTGTTGTTTTTATTTGTGTGTGTGTGTGTGGTGCGTGCGTGCGTGCGCGCGCGCGCGCGCGCTGCGCGCGCGCGCGCGCGCGGCGTGTGTGTGTGTGTGTGTGTGTGTGTGGTGTGTGTGTTTTAAGAGTTAAAGGTAAGGGACAAGTTTAGATCAGGGGTAGAGTTTCGGTCAGGTTATGGTTAGAGCCAGGGTTAGCTTTGCACAGATGCACAAAAGGTAGAATTTTTTTTACGTTTATTGATTGGTCAGTCCAACTTGTACGTTTTTCATACTCCCTGGAATTAATCAGCGTACAAAGAAATTAAGGGTCGATGACGTCACTTTTTTAACGTCATACTCACAACCTATTGTTGTCGTCTACTCCACTTTTACGTAAAAAGCTAAGAATTCTTTTCGGTGAATTCTCCGAAGATTTATGAGATATTCAAGACATGAAATACCTACTTTATTTGTCTCTGCTTTTGTGTCCAGGTGGGTTTTGATAAACC
>CM065717.1:33832909-33835409 GCA_033310375.1 Conus canariensis
GGAGAAGTAATTGGGCTCCACAACAAAATGATGGCGACGACATTTTGTTACAGGAGAAGTATTTGGGCTCCACAACAAAATGCTGGTGAAACATGCTGTTGCAGAAGAAGTATTTGGGCTCCACAACAAAATGATGGCGAAAACATATTGTTATGGAAGAAATATTCGGGCTCCACTACAATGATGGTGAGAACATGTTGTTACAGGAGAAGTATTCAGGCTCTACAAGAACTGTTGGCGACAATATGTTGTTACAGGAGAAGTATTTTTCGGGCTCCAGGACAAATGATGGCGAAAACATGTTGTTACAGGAGGTTCCGTAACAAATAATGGTGAAAACCTGTTTTTGCAAACACGTATTCAGGCTCTGCAACAATCGATGGTGAGAACATGTTGGTACAGGAGAAATAGTCAGGATCTTCAAAGTACTCTGGCTCCACAAAAAAAAAAGGTTGCTGGCGACGTGTTACTGTAAACTGTTCAAACCCAGTGGATGTAGTGTCTGCAATTTACTTATCCAGAATGCCTCCCGCTGCAGTCGTTTTTGTTTTGTGTCAGAGTGCACTTTCTCTATTGGTAGACATTTTATGTTGGAGAGTGAGTGTTGTGGCCTGTTGAAGTGTGATGCGATGTGTGTGCCCGTGTTCTTATTTATGTTTGATCTGTGTTGGTAGAACCTTGTTTTGAGACTGTTCTTTGTCTCTCCAACATATTGTGCGTCAGTGCACATGTCACAGAACAGCAGGTAGATGATATTGCTTGTTTCGCATGTCATTCTGTTGCGGAGCCTGAACAACTCTCCCGTTCTGGATGATCTGAACGAATTGGATTCCACAAGGTGGACCTGATACAACACACACTTGTCCTTCTCACATTTGAAGGATCCAGGACAGTCGTCAACAAGAGCTGGTAGGCAAGAGGGCATGAGCATAGTCCTCAAGGAGAGGCAGTTCCTTTCTGCCACTAAAGGGGGTTGAGGGACTGCTTTTTTCATCCTCTCGCTGTTGGTGATGAGGCTTTGATGTAGCTCTCGTGTCCAGGATCTCAATGGTGGGTTGGCAGGGTTGTGTGTCACGATCAGAGGTGGGTGAGGTTCTGATACTTGTTTTGATTTGTACTGGAGCGCCTCTTGTCGGGGAATCCGTCGGACTTTTTCTGCTGCTGTTTGGACAACGTCTTGCTTGTAGCCACGTGCCTGGAAGCGTTTGGACATTTCCCGGACCCTTTCTTCAAACACAGCATTGTCTGAGCACAGTCTCTTAAGCCTCAGGAACTGGCTGAATGGAATGCTCCTGTGTACATGTCCAGGATGACATGACTGGGGACTCAGATAAGAATGTGCATCAGTGGGCTTTATATAAAGATCTGTTTGAAGGAATCCATCTTTAAAGGAAATGGCTATATCCAGGAACGGGATACTGCATGGCGATGTATTGAAGGTGAACTTGATGGTTTCATGGAACGAGTTTATGTGATCCATAAACTGTTCCAATTCATCTTCTGATTTCACCCACAAGACTAAAATGTCATCTATGAAACGTTTCCATAGATGATCAGGTATAGAAACAGGACTGGAGGCTAGTAATTGCTGTTCCAGCCACGCCATGAACAGATTCGCAACTGCAGGGGCAAGTGGGATGCTCATCGCTGTGCCAAAGATTTGGTGACATACGTTTTCATCAAAGCGAAATACATTATTTTTTAGCACATGGTCTGCCATTCGGACAACTTCAGTGGCTGGTGGGATATCGGTACTGCAGTGGTTGTCCAAGAAGTGGTGTAGTGCTGTTTTGAGATCGTCATGAGGAATGTTGGTGTACAGGCCAACAACATCGATTGCCACTAACCTCGTGTCCTGATGGAAGGGCCCATATGCTAGATTCCACTGTTGTATAATGCGGAGCATGTGCGTGTAATCCTGAATATAGGTTGGAAGGTTGGTGACAAAAGGTTGTAGCCAGCTGTCTACCAGCTTGGAGATTTTTTCCGTTGGTCCGTTTATTCCTGAGACGATCGGTCTTCCTGGAGGTTTAAATGGATGCTTGTGTATCTTGGGCAGGGTATAGAATCTGTGACATGTAACCTGAGAAGGCTCTGTCTCTGCCCATTTTAACGTGGTGTTACTACTAATGTATCCTTTGTTATATATATCTTTCAAAATTTGGTTGGATTTTTTGGCGATTTCACAAGTTGGGTCTTTAGACAGCTTTGTGTAGTGATTTTGATTGCGCAGTTGCCTGTGTGCCTCATCCATATAATCCTGTACATTTTGTACGACTACTTTGCCTCCCTTATCTGCCTCTGTGATACGTATTTTCCGGCTGTGCACCATTTCTTTGAGCTCTTTCAGGGCTTGTCTTTCTTCCTGTTTCAGGTTATCTCTTGGAGCCCTTGAGCTTGTGAACAGGTGAGCACGACTCTGTAGTATCTGGCAGAAGCTGTCAAGAGAGCGATCACGTCCTGAGGGTGGCCACCATCCTGTTGGTTTGTAGAATTTAGG
>CM065717.1:33845409-33862909 GCA_033310375.1 Conus canariensis
TCTTTTTTTTTTGTTTTCTCCAGGGCTGGGTGGAAAAAAATGTGTAATTTGCTTATCCCATTACCCTGGATAGATAAAATTTCCTTCGTTCTCTCTCTCTCTCTCTGATGACACCAGTGCTGATCGTTATCCAGGACGAACTGACATGTTGCTGTGACGGACGAAGTGAACGGGAGGTCAACTGGAATGAAAAAGCTCACGGCCTAGAGTACTGCTTCAGGCCCTGCGCCGACAAATCCGTCAAACTGCCGTGCGTCGGACAGTACAAAGGGCGCTTTACCACCATCATCATTGATGTGCGCAGTCAGTACTGCCCTTGGAATACCACGTCACATGCATGCCCATACAGTGTCACTGTAGGATTGCAATTACCGCCCCTTTTGTCATCATCGACATCGTAGTTGTCACTGCATCTACCTCCTCATCCTTTTTTTTGGTTAACAGATCACTGTAACAGAGAAACAAACAGAACAAGATATGAAAAAAACAAATAAAAGCATTCAATAAGCAACATATACCTAACTGCCTATCTGATAAAGTAACTACCAAATGGATGAGTGAACGGCGTAACTTGTTCACTAAATTAACTGGTTCATAACTGTTTTGCTAGCCAGCCGAATGACTAGATGACTTACAAACTCATTTGTTTGCTCATTCACAGGTTAATCGAAAAACACCTTGAGTCAACAAGTGACTTCATTAGTAAGGAAGATAGGAGCTTATACTAGCAACTGCCCACCCTTTGAACAAGCTAACAATGTAACCTGTCTAAGTAAGTTACATTTTATTGTAATTCTTGCATTCTGTCTACATCCAAGACATCATTAGTCAGCCGAACCGTTCTTTTTATACACGGGAATCGGAAATTAAAGACAGTGCTTTGATAGGAATCATTTTCAAACTTCTGTTTGTGTTAATGTAGAAATCCGTTTTAAGGGCATGCATATGGCTTGCCACGCAGTGGAGGAAAGCGCATACAAGTCAAAGTAAAACGGCGTTCATGATTCTGAGCCGGATCCAGCGATGTTCATGTACACAATAATAATACCACAACAGAACGACAGTGAAAAAATGACTGAACAATGGGGCCATTGAATTCTTTAAATGATATCATGAAAACAGCTGCATAATGGGGACCATTGAATCCTTTAAATGGAAAAAATATGGCTGCATAACGGGGCTGTTGAATACTTTATATGACAGTAAACACATGTCTGATTAATGGGCGCCATTAAAATTCTTTACCTGATGGTGTGTAAATGGCTGCCTAAATGGGACCACTGAGTTCTTTAAATGATAGTACGAAAATGGCTATATAATTGGGGGCCATTGCATTGTTCAAATGAGTGTATGGAATGGCTGCACAATCGGACCGTTGAACTTATGAAAGATGGTTTAAAATGGTTGAATGATGGGAACCGTTGATTTTTTTATGGGGAAACTCTTTTATCATTTCCGCCAAGAAGACTGTGTTTTCACCGGTGTCTGCAGGCTTGTTTGTCTGTCAACAGAATGATGCAATCATAATGGAATCGATTTTAACGAAGCTTGGAGGAAACTTGAAATGTAGCCCGCGGACTGAACCATTTACATTTCCATGCGCTTTGCGGACTTTCGTGTACTCTCTTAACATTGCAAGTCACGTCATTTCTGAACAATTCTCGTTTTTGAAAGCTGTGGGGTATGGAAACATGCGTGTTCCGTCATTGCTCAGTAGCAAACGATCACCAACATCGGGCCACGATGATTCAGCAAGATACAGTTTAGATGTAACCATGATAGGTAAGAGATGTTTCAAGAGAGGTATTAAATGGATTCTGACCAAAGAAGAGTCTTCGGCCGTCATTGAGGTGTGCAGTCTGCCGAGTGCCCTTCAGGTCGTGTCTAGCTTTACTCCAGTTTCATCCTCCGTGCGGGACGCCTGAGACTGGCTGGTGGTGATAGTGTTAGTGGTAGGCCCTGTCTACAGACACATGTCTCTTACAATAAGGGGTGGGGGTGGGGGGCGGTTGTGGGGAAAGAGTAAGCGTGTAGAGTGTATAACAATAGACAGGTAGAGTGCTATACGTGGCCATCTATCTATTTAGCTATCTAGCTATCTATCCACACACACACACACACACACACACACACACACACACACACACACACACACACAGAGAGAGAGAGAGAGAGAGAGCGGACACAGCTATGTTGTACAGTAATCCAAGGAAAGGACCCTTTTCTGGTGGTCAAGTGAGGCCTAAGATTAAAGTCCTGTTAGCCCGAGTTAAGGTCAGGTGAGTGACTGACCAGCTTAGGTCCATCAGCCTTGGGGAGCAGTAGCCATCAGTCATCAGCAGAGAACTCAGCTCCTAGCTATCCCCTCTGCTTCTGTTCAGATGGTTAGCTTCTTCCTTAAACCTGCGGTGGATAATTTACAGTAGGTAAATGTACAGACATGAACAAACCACCCCAAAAGTGCTTCCAGCTTCGAGCTTCCATCACCCAGTCCTATCATGTTTGTAGCCACATCAAACACGGGGGTTGCATCAGAGCTGCAAAAAGAGTAGCCTGCTTGGCAAACGATTAGTCAGAAGAAATCTGGAGAAAAGAAAAAACAAAACAAAACGAAGGAAGGAACTCAAAATGAAGATATTCAATGAACACCCCCCCCCCTCCCCGCCCCCTCCCTCTCAAGTAATCTAGTTTTTCTTTTTCTGACTGACATGGTCTTTGAAGAACGAAAATGTGATCATCTCTCACCTCCCCTTAAATCTCCTCACTGGCATAAATGGCAGAGCGCCATGCAACATGTCTGTTCTATGCCACAACGTGTTCTCCGCCTCTGTCATTTTGTCTGTCCTTCCTCCCTCCAGGCGGCCTGTATCAGCTGCAGACCCATCTTGTGTATACCTCAGATTATAACTAAAACAAGTGGCTTCTGCTCCTGTTCATAGTATGAACCAACTTGCTGGAATTCAATGCTCTAGCATTGATGTCACATAATAAATGACTCGTACCTAGAAAAAAATACGCACGTAACATTTTTTTTTAAAGTGTACTTTATAGATTTGCAATGCGTTGTTAAAAACAGGTGAATGATTTATGTAACAAGTGTATGGGGTTAAATTTGCGAGGAAAAAAAATTATGAAAGCAGTAATCGATAACAATTTTCTTTCGATTACGTTTAGTAACCCTGTGTTGTTGACGAAAATTTGTGACCACACTAGTTGTACTGATTGCATTATACACCTGGTCAACAGAGAAACTCGAAACGAAAGCGTGACAAACTGCGATCTCCCGCAATACGAAGAAAGAAAGAAAGAAAGAAAAAAAAAGGAAAGACAGACAGATAGAAAGAAAGAAAACAAGGAAGACAGACAGACAGAAAGAAAAACACCTTTATGAACTGTATGACAGGAAAATAGTAAATGGGCAGACAGACCTACTCTGTGCAACATCTCAAATGGTGCGTATAGAACAATTCATACAAAGTTCAATGTTTGCCCTTTACATTGTAGACGTGGACCAATGTCTAGGTCTTTATGAATTTCTGCATCACTTGGAGACTTGCAGACTGTATGTAGAGATTTATAAAAAAAAAAAAAGCGGAGGGTGGCGGAGAGGGGAGGGGTGGGGGTGGGAAGGGGTGTGCATTGTTATAGAGTGGATATGCCAGTCGGATTGACTTGAAGCCTTCTTTCGGCATTCGAAACGAACACTTGGCTATATCAGTGATTTCAATTTACACTGTATAAATAAAATCACACAATCTTTATGTGGTCAAGATGGTGGTGGTGGTAGTGGAAGTGCTCGCGCGCGCGCGCGTGTGTCTGTGTGTGTGGTCGCGCGCACGTAAACGCGCGCGCGCGCGTGAAATGTGTGCGTATAGTCTTATGTACTTACAGAATAGTCCTTTTTCAGGGCGAGGGGGGAGTGGGGGGGGGGGGGGGGGGGGGGGGGGGGGGATGGGGAGGGTGGTACTGTTTTTTTTCTTGTTGATTATGTGCTAATATGTATAATTGTAAAACATGATTGTGCAGTCTTACAATTTTTATGTGCCTTCTTATCGATCATTCTTTGTGTGTTTACTGTTCTTATACTATAATGTGTAATGCGCATAGTGTTGCTATTGACATCATTTGTGAAAGGCCCTGTTTTCAATAGTCAATACATAGCAGTTACTTGATTCCACACAATGATATGTATAAAATCGTGTTCATGTCCAACGACATTTTTGTGTTCATAGCATTGTTACCTAGCATGTTGATGTGGTGATGTGTGTGTGTGTGTGTGTGTGTGTGTGTGTGTGTGTGTGTGTGTGTGTGTGTGTGTGTGTGTGTGTGTGTGTGTGTGTGTGTGTGTGTGGTGTCTGAGAGAGAGAGAGAGAGAGAGAGAGAGAGAGAGAGAGAGAGAGAGAGAGAGAGAGAGAGAGCTATGCTGATTTACAGATTATCAAGGTGTTGTTTTATTTCGTTGAAGATCGTTAGATTATCTATTCTGATTATTTACAGGAAAAAAATGCCTACGTTCTTGAATCGACACCGCGTGATCGGAAGCGATTCAAGCGTTCATTTGTACAAGTTATCAAACACTTGGTATATCCTGCTGGGCGGACTGATTCGTATACACCTCTGAAGCAGACGTTTAAATGGTTGTCTGCTTTTTCTGGCATGGTCTGATTTTTGTGACCATTTGTGATTGTTCAGCAGGTCTGCGTTGACGTGCAAGTGCGCTTGTGTTGTTTTATTAGATAATTCCTGACTGGCATTGTGTCTGTATAACTGTCTGTATAAGTGTATCTGTATAAGACGATTCTTTCAATAACTGTGAAGTTTTGCTGTCCACAACACCAGGTCCTGTAGATGTATTCATTTCAATCTCCATTTTATATAATTATTTTAAAATGGTTATCTGTGTATGTGTGTCGATATTTCATTACTTATTTGCTGTGATTATGAAGCTCCATGCTTTTCTGGATACAACATTACATAAATCTATCCTTTGTTATTATTTTGTTCGCCAGATTATAGGATCTTCCCTGGAGGCAAATTACCTCAGCGCTTGAATTATAAGAATGGAAGCATACTTCCCCCTTGGCCACGTAAGTTGAGAATAGCACCATACTTCGTACTTGCCCAGATCAGTTGAGTGCAGCGCCACATCGTTTCCTTGACAAGTAAATTGAGAATAACGCCATACTTCCTCCTCCTTGGCCCAGTAAGTTGGGAACGGTGCCATACTTCCTTATTGGCCAAGTAGGCTGGGGATGATGCATCAGTTTCTTCCATGGTCTCGTACTTTGAGAATGGTGGGGAATAGCGCTGCACTTCCTCCTCAGCCATGTAGGTTCAAAACTTGTGTCACGCTTGCTCCATGGCTGAGTAAGTTGAGAACGGCGCCATAATCATCTCCTCCACCTAGTAAGTGGGGAATGGTGTCATACTTCCAACTTACGCCCAGTGAGCTGAGAGTGGTGCCAAACTTCTTCCTTGGCTGAGCAGACTGAGAATGGCGTCATACCCTGTCCATGGGCAAACAAGCTGAGAATGGCGGCATTCTTCTTTCGTGGCTAAGTAAGCTGATCAAGGCGCCATGCCTCCTTCGCCAAGTAGATTGAGAATGGCGTCGTACCTGCTCCATGGGCAAATAAGCTGAGAATAGTGGCATACTTCTCTCGTGGCACCACAGCCAGATTAATTGAGATATTGGCGACATACTTCTTTCTTGACTACCTAAGCTGAGGATGGCGTCATACACCCTCCATAGCTAGATCAGTTGAGAATGATAGCGTGCTTCTTTCTGGACTGAAGAAGTTGAGGGTCGCGCCACACTTCTTCCCTGGACCACTTAGCTGAGCATGACCCCCGTGCTTCCTCCTTGGGCAAGTAAGTACTGAATGGCGCCATACTCTTTTTAGTGTCTCTTTGCCCAAGTTTGTTTAATTGACTATTCAAACGGAATTCATAGAGGGTCAAAAACAAAACAAACAAAGAAACAAAACAAAACAAACAAATTAACTAAAACAAAAAAACAAACAAACAAAACAAAAAACAAAACAAAAAAGCAAAGCAAAAAACAAAACAAGATGCAAAGCATATAAACGTACTCCCACTTTATCTTCCCGAAAAACGTCACAATCAAAAATGCTTCATAATGTATTTGGCGTCACAGTCAAACATGCGTCATAATGTATTTCGTCACTGAGGTATTCCATAAAGACGAAAAGCCGTTTTGGGCCGTTATATCCGTTAGTAACGGCTATTCTGGTAAAATAAAACATCGGGCATCATTTGTGACCCATAATGAACATACCTACAAATTTTCAGAAAGGTCGACCCAGAAGTTTTGTGTAGAGCGAGTGGAACACATTTTGACCACGGACAGACAGACAGACAGACAGACACACGACGGACACACAGACACATAGCATTTCTTCGTTCCCATTGTAAAGTACGCCCTGTTCTATAAGAACTGGGAGTATAAAAACAAAAGGAAGAAAGAAAAATAAAAGTCTACAGAGAGAGAGAATGCAAATGCGAATGCGAATTTTTATTCAGATTTTAGGCCTAGGCCCCTATCTGAAGGGGATGGTCGTTCACCGACTCATATAATCTCACACGCACACACATGTATATACGTACATAACATGCAATTTAGCCACTGGTCATAAAGCATTTGTCATGCACTGAACAAAAATAAAGTTAAGCATAACGAAACAAAACAAAGAAAACACACACACACACACACACACACACACACACACACACACACACACACACACACACACAAAGAAATGTCAGTGGTATGTGGTCCATTCATAGCACTTTTATGTTGAAGCAGTACACAAACGTTTTAAAGCTTTATAAGTGAATAGTGCTACATTAGATAACACACTCTCATTTCTACATGCCATAAGTAGATTAAACCTGAACTGGCATGGGTCATTATAATACTTGGGCTGAATATATCTTATCCTCAAATCATGAAGAACAGGGCAACAAAGAATAATATGAATGGCATCTTCCTTAGAAACATGACACAAACGACACCTAACTTCATCTGCTTTTCCACTGTATCTAAATCGGTGGCTGGCTATATCTGACACACCAAATCTAAGTTTTGTAAGAGCACTTTTAACATGACTATTCATAACAATTTCAACATATGGTTCCACAAGATTTGTTGTCTTAAATGCCCTATATTCAGCAAATCGGTCACTGGTGTGCATGTGACTATGCAGAGAGAGAGAGAGGAAGAGAGAGAGAGAGAGAGAGAGAGAGAAGAAAAGAGAGAGAGCCAGGTTCAGTGTCATTAGGTGGCGTTGCTGCCACTCCGAATTTGCTAATCCTTGAGAGCAAAATGCGCAGGGTTTCAGCCAGATGAATACAATGCTAAAAAAGAAGAAAAAAAGAAAGTGGAAAAAGGGCCCCATAGACGAGGTTCGGCGAACCAAGGACCTACACATGAACCCAACGCCCAAGTCAAGCCTGTATAGAGTAGAGATTCCTACGTCTGTTCGCACCAATCAGAGACGTGATTATTTTTGATGCATTGCACAGATAAAAAGAATGGTTTGTCATGATTCAAACAGATTTGTTTTAACCTCCAACCATCAAAGCAACATTGTTCCTGCATGTATTGACAGTCAAGTGGATTCTAAACGAAAAGAAACTGAAATAGAAACTACACTGTTTTAAACTGTCACCGTTTTTAGTCGATCCCAGTCTCTCTCATTTACAACGTGATTCGCGAAATTCTGTAAACTGCCTTGTGGTTGGTAGGAATATCCATCGGATTTCGACTTCTGTGAATACCTAAGTAACATTACCTGCACTTTTGTAGGCGTGTGTGTGTGTGTGTGTGTGTGTGTGTGTGTGTGTGTGTGTGTGTGTGTGTGTGTGTGTGTTCATTTATGTGCGCTTGCGAGCATACGCGCAGGTGTGCATGCAAGTGTATATTTATTCGTGCATGAACAATCATGTGTACATCTATGCAGGCTTACACGCTTGCGTACATGACCACCCTCAAACATCCGCACGTGCAAGCGTGTGATTATAGCATATGCACGGCCGTACGTGTGGAAAGGCAGTTCAAAGGATACAAACAAACAAACAAACAAACAAAAGATTCAAGTTCACGCAGTCTATTACACCTGCGCATACTGCCACACAGAAATGAAACAGAAAAACATGTATGCGCAGTTCGGACAAGGACGAGAAGAACATGAGATTTTGCTGTATATTAAACAATGGATACACAGAAGAAACTGTAGTATACTGGAAATACCATTCACGGAGTTTTTATGGCTAAAGCACGCATACACATTATTTTCTGTATGTAGTTATAGAATATTGAACCTTTTTCTTTAATCATGGAACACCCACGTACGTCTGTTGATTATAGAAAGGATTCGCCCGACCGTCGGACGTCGGTTGAAACCGACCGAAACGTTTTCAGTCTCACCGGAACCTCGTCGCAACGATTTTTTTTTTTTTTTTTTTACTAGACATGCACGTTCATGTTTATAAGTAAACTGCGTCCAATGGTTCGTTTAATGGACTTATTAAACGTCGTTGAAATGACTTCAAGCAAGCTATCCAGCTTGTAGCTTATTCAGAGTGCTTGCTCCAACACCGTGAAAGCGACTTTCTGATCAATAAAACTCTGACAGTCTGTTATTTGCAAACGATGCCGTTGAACACGCACGCACGCACGCACGCACGCACAAACATGCAGAGAAATTGTTACCTGGGCAGTGTAAACTTTTTTTTTTAGTACTCAGGACAGGTGTGAAGACCCCCCCCCCCCCCCCCCCCACAAGTTGAGATTTTTCTGTGGTCTCACACACCAGAACAAACAAAATGGTCAATGCCTGTAAACAGCTGCCATAATTGTATAATCCAGTCCTTATTAACTGATCGAGCCAGTAAAAGTAGGTCCTGTTCTTTCAAATTTACTCTAAAGTGACAAGATATCGCTGCGAAAGAAAAAATGCTTTTATTCATTTCAGTTCTGTACAACTTGAACGTTATAGTGCACTTCACGGTTTATTTAGCAAATGAAAGTACCTGAGTTATACAACAAATGGTCATAAACATCCTGATGCTTCGTTCTACAGATTTCCAATATGCCCTTCTGAGTTTGCTTGACCTAGGACATACGCCCTGAAGTGTTCAATTTTCAGATAGAACGCTGAACACCTGTTTAGTGAAATTAACTAGGTGGTACCCTGAATAAAGCCCACTGAATCCACGTGATAGAAACATTTTAACTCAATCTTCATAACAAACGGCACACACACGCTCTGTTTTTTTTTTTTTTTTTTTTTTTTTTTTAGAGCAGAATGCTTGCTCTATGAATGAGAATGCTTGTAATGAACTGCACATTCGTAACTTTTTGTACTTGTTATGAGTGTGTGTTCTATTGTATGTTTAGAAGCATCATGATTTTTTTCTGTAATTTGTGGTATTGGAAAAGTTTTTAACCTTTTCTGTTTTTGTTTTTTTTAAAGGTAAGAACGAATGAAATGTTGCTTTATTGCATAAGAGAGTTCAGGTATTGCACTGCATGCCATTTTCCATGTCGCAATAGTAAGTCAGAGTTTTTTCCACTGGCATCTGGTATTCCTGTACGAACTCTTTTAGAACCAGAATCTGAATACGCAGGGCGTGATAGGAGGGACTTTGAGAAGCACAGAACGAACTAACAGACTGGACAAACCCCTCAAACATTTCTTAACCCGCTACAGCTTCGTTTCAGAAACAATTCAAAAATCTACTTGACTTACAGGGTACAATATCGCCCCCCTCCCCAACTTCCTAACATACCACATTCCCTTTCTCTTCCCTCACCCATCCTGCCCCCCCCCCCCCCCCCCCCCCCCCGCAGAAAAAAGAAGGAACCCCAAACAAAGCATTAGAATTGTTCCGTAAAAGAGTCAGAGGAAGATAAGGCCTCTTTTTCCATTGCAAACAGAGTTACCTTTTCTCAGTTTATGGGTCAAACAACCTGATCTAGGCTGTCAAATATTTGATTGACGTGCACGCCAGGATACCGATCGGGACATCGACTGTCTGCATTACAAATGCACCGTATTGTCACCGTGTTTTGGCATTTTCTCCATACAAATGAATTGTCATTTGTCCCATAAAAACGGTGAGGTAAAGCCTGTTGAGCGGAACACAGAACGATCTCCCTTACAGATTTCAGACCGTGGATCTTTGGGAGATAAACTGACATTTTATATGGTGAACAGATAGACAGTGGGCAGTGGAATAGAACTGTTTTAGCCAGCAACATTCTACTATTGGTGTTTTATTGTCAGACGAACCTTTATACAGAAGCGCTTGGACTCAGTTCTCTGAAGCACAAACGGATGAAGAGAGATAAGCATGGAAGGACCATAATCATACACTGCAGTCGGTGCGTGCCGTCTCATTTTCAGTTGACGGCCCGGACGTTGTTCCCCATGTCTATTTTAAGACCAAGTCTCAGCATGCTGCGATATGACAGCGTGTACCGTGACGGCGGTGGATTGTGAGATTCATGAGAGAGTGGGGGCATAATCTTCACCTATCACACACACACACACACACACACACACACACACACACACACACACACACACACACACACACACATACACACACAAGGCAAGTATGCAAGAACTGCTTGACAGTGTTATTCCAAAGGGTGCATCAGTATGTAAAATTATCACCATGCATCAATGTGTGTATAATGGTACCGAGAAGATCCAATCATCAACTTTTTCACTCACAGAGTCCCACTCTCAGAAATCATTGTGCTTTTAGTTTTCTAGAAAAACAAATCGAGCTTGCTGCATGTAACATGGGCTGTCAGCCTTGCAAATGGCCGCAACTCTCCGACAGTGGGTGTAGCTAGAAAGAGTACAATGGTCTGCTTGCTCCTGTCTCTTTACATGCTTGTGTCGGAGGTATTTCGGTTGCTTCGCAGCGCATATTTCAACTCGCCACATCGTCGTGTGAAACAGGCTTTACACGTGTCTGCTATTCTATCGGCAGGCGACCATGGAACGTTCACTTTACATGATTATTACCAGCCCCTCTACAGAGCGACGGAGGAACCGGCTGACGATTATGCCGAGGGTGAGGAGAGCGGAATGCCAGCCTCCAACCCTGAGACAGTCAGCAGAGCTGGCACTGCCACTGTCGACAGCGTCGTCTCCATCGGCAATGGTATTGCATTCTGTGCGTTTGTTGTAACAGTTGTTGATGTTGTTGTAGTTGTTGTTGTCGTAGTTGTTGCTGCTGTTGGTATCGTCACCGTTGTTGCTGTTGGTCTTGCTGTTGTTGTTGTTGTTGTTATTGTTGTTGTTGTTGTAAGTGGGATTGCCAGTTGCTTTTAGAAACAGCAAGAAAGAGAGCAAATATCCAGGCTGCGCCTTTGCTTTTTACCTTGGTTTAAACAAAACTTTATTCATGAAATATTGCAATAGCGATGAAAAGCATTGTGAGTACCACAAACCAAGGCTCATAGCACGTACTCAACGTACCTCACATTTGAACCTTTTTCTGACTGCAGTATAGGAATGATGATACAACACACACGCAACGGATGCAAACAAACAAAACAAACAAATCTAAGCAAACAAACAAACCGGAGAAAAACCGTCTGTGAAAATGAATAAAGACACGGGGCAACACTATGCACCTGTTAAAGATCATGCCAAGTAGGAGAATCAGATGAAATGGTAATCAGGGGCATCATTAGTCTGAGTGCAAGCCATGTACATCTTGTCTTGATGTCACTGATACAAGTTGGTGCTGAATGTAAACGTGTGTATATGTGAGTGTATGTGCTATGATCGCTGATGCGCGTACACGCGTGTGTTATATGACGTGATGTGATGTAATGTGATGTGTATGTGTGTGTGTGTGTGTGTGTGTGTGTGTGTGTGTGTGTGTGTGTGTGTGTGTGTACTCATCTTTCCTCAAACATGGGTTTCGAAGCGACAAAATTTCATTCATATTTTTTTTGCAACTAATTGCTCATGCTCAAGAACTTCCTATTGTAAATAATTTTGACTTGTATATACAGCTTATAAACCTATGTTTAGGTTTGTCTTCGACACAAGGATAGAGATAGGGGTAGGGATAGCGGTAGGAATAATTCCTGCAGTTTACCAGTGCAAGGATTGTTGAGGAAGCTAGCAGAACAGCCTACTTTCTGATAGGCAGAACCAGCAAGAGGCACAATCTTGCCTTAGTCCAGGAAGAGACAATGGTATGGACGTTACACACGGAGATAAAATTCTACGCTCACTCGTACCTTTCATGAAGAGTCGCTAAAGTACAAATGGTTTGAAGGGACACGACCTGCCTTACAGAGAGCAGGCATTTTTGTAACCTAAGCATTCGACAGCATGCTCTTTACATATTTCTCCAGACATATTTCTCCAGGTCTAAGTTCAGAGTTAAAAAGAACAAAGAGATCAATGTATTTTATCTTATGTAATCTATACGTAGTCACATGACTTCAGCTAAGGAGGGCGTTTTCTTTATTACTAAATTGAACTTGGCTTCGTCTTTTTACCATGGCCATCGCCCATAGTCTTGCTATCTGTCTGAACGGGATCATAGCCTTGAAGAGGCCAAAGCAGGTCGGCTTGTATAACTGACGTGCTGCCATTACTGTGTGGTCGTCGTTGTTGCTGTGCTACTGCTGCACATGCTATGGGTCCTGCTCTGGTTGTCTTTGGTCGTGAAGTAGTTACTGTTTTCATTTCCACTGTTCTTCTTGTCGATATAGCCGCCTGCTGCTGTTGCTATCATTTGAGATGTGTATTTAGTTAGTTGTGTTGTTGGACACAAAAACGTGTGTACGGGCGCGCGCGTCTGCACACACACACACACACACACACACACACACACACACACACACACACACACACACACACACACACACACACACGCACGCACGCACGCACGCACGCACACACACACACACACACACACACACACACACACACACACGCACACACACGCATGCACGCACGCACACACGTGCGCGCGCGCACCTAAGCATGCATACTCGCACATACACATACGCATGTGCACAGAGCGTGCACACAAACACACATATACGCAAGCACGTGTTATTTATTAATGTGTCTCTGTGTTTTCACATCATATGATATTGTACGTGCATCGTGCATGAAATGGTTTGCATTTAATTGCATTGCATTGTACTATATTGTATTGTAGTGTGTTGTACTTTATTGTATTGCATGGCATTGTTTTGTAGGGGATGGTACTGCACTGTACTGGATAGCGTCGTTTTGTATTGTATTGCATTGCACTGTATTGTTTTAATTCTGCTGTGTTGTACTGGATTGTATTATATTGTATTGCACTGTACTGCATTGCATAGCATTGCATGCATTCTTTGTCACACCAGATGTCTGTGAGAAATTGGGGCGCTCTTTCAGGAGAAATATGTTCTTACAATACAGCTCCAGGCATAAAAAAATCTCTATTTTTATTTCATTTTATCCAGTATTTTGTTTGCCGATCATGGTCGATCCTAGCTGGAAAAGAATTCTGCCAGGGACCAAGCTGATTGTTGTGGTGGGCTCTATTACATGCGGTAGGTGCAGGCATGATGCTGTCTGGATTTATCCGAAAGACTGGCCCTGTCGATGATTCACTCTGTCTTGATCAACATCCTCTGGATGCTAGAGGCGAATTTCATAGATGCCAGAAACGGGTAGGAGCTGGCCGAGGGAGAGTTAAAATTCTCTTTTGTTTCACGCGCCCAGCAGAAAACTTGACTTCTGTTCATGCACCAATCACAGGACATTTCTGCTGTCAGCCATTTTCTCTCGCTATCGATGCACCAATCAGAGGATGCAGTTACTGTTCATGCACCAATCAGAGGACGCAGCGACTGTCAGCCATTTTCTTTCGCCAGCGATGCACTATCAGTAATGTAATTACTGTTCACGCACCAGTCAGATGTAATTACTTTTCATACACGAATGAGATAATGCACCAACCGGAGGATGCAATTACCTTTCATGCACCAATCAGAGGTAATTACTTTTCATGCACCAATCAGAGGTAATTACTTTTCATGCACCAATCAGAGGATGTAATTACCTTTCCTACACCAATCAGAGGATGTAATTACCTTTCCTACACCAATCAGAGGATGTAATTACCTTTCCTACACCAATCAGGGTAGTTACTTTTCATGCACCAATCAGAGGATGTAATTACCTTTCCTACACCAATCAGAGGTAATTACTTTTCATGCACCAATCAGAGGATGTAATTACCTTTCCTACACCAATCAGAGGATGTAATTACCTTTCCTACACCAATCAGAGGATGTAATTACCTTTCCTACACCAATCAGAGGATGTAATTAACTTTCCTACACCAATCAGAGGATGTAATTACCTTTCATGCACCAATCAGAGGTAGTTACTTTTCATGCACCAATCAGAGGATTTAATTACCTTTCCTACACCAATCAGAGGATGTAATTACCATTCCTACAGCAATCAGAGGATGTAATTACCTTTCCTACACCAATCAGAGGATGTAATTACCTTTCCTACACCAATCAGAGGATGTAATTACCTTTCCTACACCAATCAGAGGATGTAATTACCTTTCCTACAGCAATCAGAGGATGTAATAAACCTTTCATGCACCAATCAGAGGATGTAATTACCTTTCCTACACCAATCAGAGAATGTAATTACTTTTCCTACACCAATCAGAGGATGTAATTACCTTTCCTACACCAATCAGAGGATGTAATTACCTTTCCTACACCAATCAGAGGATGTAATTACCTTTCCTACACCAATCAGAGGATGTAATTACCTTTTCTACACCAATCAGAGGATGTAATTACTTTTCATATACCAATCAGAGGTAGTTACTTTTCATGCACCAATCAGAGGTAATTACCTTTCCTACACCAATCAGAGGATGTAATTACATTTCATACACCTATCAGAGGATGTAATTATTTTTCATATACCAATCAGAGGATGTTATTACTTTTCATACAACAGAGGATATCATTACTTTTCATACACCAATCAGAGGATATTATTACTTTTCATACACCAATCAGCGGATATCATAACTTTTCATACACAAATCAGAGGATATTATTACTTTTCATACACCAATCAGAGGATATCATAACTTTTCATACACCAATCAGAGGATATTATTACATTTCATACACCAATCAGAGGATATTGTTACTTTTCATACACCAATCAGAGGATGTCATAACTTTTCATACACAAATCAGAGGATATTATTACTTTTCATACACCAGGCAGGGGATATTATTACTTTTCATACACCAATCAGAGGATGTTATTACTTTTCATGCACCAATCAGAGGATGTTATAACTTTTCATACACCAATCAGAGGATGTTATAACTTTTCATACACCAATCAGAGGATGTTGTTACTTTTCATACACGAACCAGAGGTAATCATTTTTCATACACCAGTCAGAAGATGTAACTACTTTTCATGCACCAATCTGAGGACGTTTCTACTGTAACCATTTTTTTCTCGCTAGCGATGCACCAATCAATAGAAGTGATTACTTTGCATACAGCAATCAGAGGACGTTTCCACTGTCAGCCATTTTCTCTCCCAAGCGGTGCACCAATCAGTGGAAGTAATTCTTTTCATACACTAATTAAAGGACGACACTACTGTCTGCCTTTTTTCTTTCGCTAGCGAGAGAGAGAGAGAGAGAGAGCTCCAAGATACTCCTGTGATCTCTTGCTCCTGTCTTGTCCCGCTCGTGTTACGCGAAACGCCACCTGCCGCCAAACTGGCGGGAATGTGCCAATGTCTGGCCTCTACAGAAGGTGCCTGTGGTGTTGGCAGAGCCTCCCCAGTCAACCCAGTCCAGAGCCATCAGCACGGCGTGGATCGTGACAGGGGCCATGGTCATCAGCTTCCTGCTCTTCTGCCTTCTGGCCAACCTGCTTCGTTTCAGGTCAGAGCTTGTTGCGAGAGTAACCATTCCCACAGTTCTCCCTGTCAAGTAGGGGACGTTATTGCGTTTGGTACCAAGGGGAATAATAGTAATAATGGCTGAACAAATAAGAAAGATTTTTTTTCTTTCAAGCCATTAAAGACATTTTTCTTATTTCTGTTGAAGATGAAATGAATGAAACAAAAGATTAATGATTTTTCAAGCCATTAAAGACATTTCTCTTATTTCTGTTGATGATAAAGTGAATGAAACAAAAGATTAAAGATTTTTTCAAACCCTTAAAGACATTTCTCTTATTTCTGTTGAAGATAAAGTGAATAAAACAGAAGATTGAAGACTTCTTTCAAGCCATTAAAACATTTCTCATATTTCTGTTGAAGATAAAGTGAATGAAACGAAAGTTTAAAATTTTTTTTTTTCAAGCCAGTTATAAGGACATTTCTCTCATTTCTGTTGAAGATAAAGTGAATGAAACGAAAGTTTAAAATATTTTTTTCAAGCCAGTTATAAGGACATTTCTCTCATTTCTGTTGAAGATAAAGTGAATGAAACGAAAGTTTAAAATATTTTTTTCAAGCCAGTTATAAGGACATTTCTCTCATTTCTGTTGAAGATAAAGTGAATGAAACGAAAGTTTAAAATATTTTTTTCAAGCCAGTTATAAGGACATTTCTCTCATTTCTGTTAAGATAAAGTGAATGAAACTTCCGCTTTTGCTTGTCACCCCTGTATCTTTTCATCTTAAATACTGAGCAATGTAAGTGGTGGAATTCTGCACACTGCTGTGCCATGGATAGGGCCAACTGCTGGAATTTCCATTTTCTTCTTCACAACTTCCCTTGATCAAACTGTTGTCAGTAGTCATGCAACTATTCCACTATTGAATCAAACTTGTCCTATTTGTTTAACTAGCGTAGAGCTATGGGCACATAGCTCTTTCATCACGGGGAAAAATCTTGCCTTCCTGGTTAAATCTGGTCTTATGGGTGTGTTACGTTTTCAGTTCAAATGCGAAACTTACCTTTCTTGTAAATCTTTCAGTTTGGAGTTATGGGTATGTTAGTGTTTCTGCTCAGAACGATAAAAAAGCAACCTCACCTTCCTGATTTAGTGTCGTGTAATAGCATCATTACAGGAACAGAACTTGCCTTTCTTATCTGAAGTTATGGGTGTCTAATTGTTTCGCAAGGGGAACCATATCATTAGAAATACTCCAGATACGTCACCCAGACCTGATTAATGAGTTTGACAACAGCAATTCAGGCAATTCCTTGGACGAGCTCCAGCCTCGTCCATGGCACTCAATTCAGCTCTGATCTTCATCTTTCCACACAAAGGTCGATTCTGGACAAGCAGAAACCAGGGGTTCTGTTCAAAATACAGAAGTCAATGGTTCCCATATCAGTGAAGAACTGATATTCATTTTTTTGACACGATATCAATGAAAAGCGATGTTACCCTCATTCTCTCTTTCCCCATGGCCTTATTT
>CM065717.1:33870409-33922909 GCA_033310375.1 Conus canariensis
CAAAGTTATTTATTAAGTTAAATAAAGGCACTCTCGGAAAAGTCGATGCTTTGTAGATGAAAAGGTATAGTGTATATATAAACAGTAGTGATTATCTGTTATGGACAGGGTCAAAATAAAACTATAGTAGAGTAGGACATTTTCGGAAGAGAAGCTATGTCTGTCAATATTGATGACAAATACAATACTCGGTTTATTTCTTGCACGAAACTTGCTGAAAATATAGAACGACAGGTTAGGACAGAATGGTGGTTTTCTATGTGTGTTCTCTTCAAACCATTGTACATCAGTTTAACACACTGTCACTTTTACCCCAAAATAGTTGATACTGGGCAGAAGAAAAAAAATGGAAAAGAAAGAAAGAAAAGAAAGATGCATCCGAAGGTGCGGGTGAGACCCGGAGAAGTACTGTCCCCAACTGCCGAACCAACCAGCCGGGACGATCCTGTACTATCGAAGTCTGCGCCGTGTTGACATAGAGTGCAGATCAACTGGGTAGATAGTCCAGGAAACTATAATTCATGCTTTGAGGACAAAGAATAAAGTCGTAACTTAACTGAATATTTATGGACCGGCGAGATATAACCAAACATCTTTTGAAGAGATCAGCGAAAAAGAAATTGAAGAAACCCATGTTATTTGCATGATAAAAAAGTGGGAAATGGAGTTTAGTTTTGAACCGCAATATTGATTACTATATTTATAAAGGTGCACATAAATGAAAGCGCACGATACAGTTCTTGGTATAAGGGATGAACTTGAACATGTCGACATACGAAGAGCAATATATCCCGAACCACCACACTTAATTAGGAGAAGACGGACGCCCTTTCAACAAAGCAGCCCGGATTGTTTTTTTAATATCTGAAACGCTTGCTGAAAGAATTAAAGATACAGGTATTGCGTGGGGTTACAGGACCGTTCTCTACTTAACATAAGTTTAGCAATTAATGCAGAAAGAGAGGGGGGAAAGTAGAACAGTTTAAAGGTTTAGCTCACCATTAATCTGAGAAAACAAAACAAAACAAAACAGAACAAAACATTGATTTGGAGAGAAAGACAACATAGAATGTTGGAAACAATATACAGTATCACTCTACCATGGGAAAACTTAAATAAGGTCGTAATATTGAAATTTGGTAATCAATTAGTGATCGGCTACTTTCATATGTTTTGATAATGGGGAAAGAGAAAGAACACAAGAGATTTTAATGTTACCAAGAGAAAAAAAAACTGAAAAAAGGAAGAGAATAAATAATTGGAAAGGGAGAGAGACATAAATAAAGACAATTGAAAACTTGAACAAAAGAAAAAGGAACTATTTACAGCTACGAAGAAAGAAAATGGTATGTACCATACTCAGATTTAAAGTGAGATGAGTTTCACAGGAAGAAAAGAGTAAGTAAATATAGCAGACAATATGAGGAAATAACAGTGAAAGAGAGACATTTCGTGGGTAAACCCATGCTGAAACTAGTCGTAGAAGATGGGGAAATTTTATCGAAACTGACTAAATGTTTGAAGCAACTGGACTAAATGAAAAAATCTATATGAAGAACAAAACGGAAGTAATATTGATATCAGGAAATATGGTCCAAATCTGCCTCAACTGAATGAATTAGAATCAAAAGAATTGAAATATGTTAGTTCAAGAGAAAAAAGCTACAGGAGCTTAAAAAAGGAGCGAAGCCCCGGGACTGATGTGATGAAAAGTAACTTCTGCATTTTTTTTTTGGAAATGATTCAGAGATGTTGTCGTTATATCATTAACTAATGGTATTGTGAGAGGTGAGACATCAGTTACGCAAAGGGAAGGAATACTTACATGTTTACCAGAGGAACATAAAACCAGACATTTTTTTTTAACAACCGGAGATCAATGTCTTTTTCAACGTTTTTTTCATGATATAGTAGCCACGTACACGCAAACAAACTTGAAACACATGCGGCTGCGTGGCCACGCACACAATATTCACCGGGTTGGACATCCGTATTTTCCCTCCCCTCTTCCTCTGCAGGGAAGCAAACTCTGACACTCTCTTTACCCACCACCATTTCTTGAATTGGCGGAATTTTAACGAGAGTTATCAAAAAATTTTCCAGGCACGTTTAAAAATATACGATTTTTTTTTTCCTTTTGGTAATAGTGTCCAGCAAGATTACTGGGCTTGACACGCGTCTTTGGCTCCCTTCGGCTCCAACGGGAGCAGAATTTCAACCAGGGCCCACTCCCCGGGCGTCTCCCGGGACGTAGCATGGGGGGAGAGTGTTGCCATGATTCTCTGCCGGCAGCAACTCCCACGCTTCTGCTCTTACAGCGACAGGAAGGCTGACTCGGGACTATCACGGGGACAGCGGGTAGGCAAAACGAAAAGCCCTGCTGGATTTTGCTATTGACGAACATGCTCGGATGAGGAGAAGGCCAGCAAAGGAACTTCTGTTTTAAAGTTCTATAATCTTCTACTAAATTCTAATAAATGTTAAAAAAGAAAGACCAAAACATAAAAAAGTAAGAATTCTGAATCTCTCAGAACCCATACTAACTCAATCACTCACCCGGTCTATTGTCTAGCTGGGCGAGGACAGACAGTGAGGGAAAGGGAGGTCATCCACTGGTATCCACATACATCTGCACCCCAGCTTCCTTTCTCCAATGGCGGTGTGTACCCATGAACACTCTTCAGGAAGTCCTACGTGCACACAGCACAATTGGTTGTTGTGGCGCTACTTGGGACCCAGAACTAACTAGCTGGGAAATCAAAACAACAACTATTCCCTGACGACCTTGACCATATCACTCACTTGGTTTGGGTCGTTTGCCCCGCGCACCTACGACGTGATGTCCAAGAACACGAACCATATTCAAGCTTCGCCATCATTCCTTTGCTCAGCAGAAGGAAACTGACAAGCTGGATGAAAATGATAGGGGTATGTCATTGTTTTTTTTGTTTTTTTTTGATCGTGTGCAAGTGTGCACTCGGCTGATATATTCAATGTAAAAATACTGCTCATTTTCTTCGTTTCATTCAAACCAAAATAACATGTCAAACATAAAGAGTGCTACTAATGAAAAAAGTGTGCTACTGATTAAGAAAAGTACTTTAAAGTCAGTTCATCGTTGATATAACGCCCAACTGCCAGTAAATGCTGGCTGGATTAGTTAGCTTTTCTACAATTGATTTATCTTTTAAATCCTAAAAAAGACACACCATGTTGGCGGAGAAAAATACCGCAGCCAAGCAGTCAATCTCAAGGGAAAAGCAACGACATTACCGGCCCTTTTGGGGCGATACTCAAGAACGGCTTCATACAGTACTGAAGTCGCCAAAGAAGCCATGGAGCAGAGCTGCTCTCTAGAGAATATCCAGACACACAGCAACATCAAAGAGACCTTCGAATAACATAAGAAGACAGAGATCCAGAGGGCTGGACTGAGAAGACTAGCAGTCTGAACATGGAGAAGGACACGAGCAAACTGTGGAACTTGACGAGAACCCTTAATGAAGACATATGCAGAGCAGAACAGCAGAACAGCAGATTCAGGAAGATGGTGAGCATCATGTTGGCTAAAAAGCCGCAAACATCCTACACAGAGGGAAGTAAAACAACACTGTCTGATCCCCGAGTGCAGGAAGTCCGTAATGAGATAAAAGACGTGGCAGAACTCAACACAGCCATCAAGAACTCAAGTGCGAGAATGACCCAGGGAAAGATGGCATCCCAAACGACACTATTTAGAACCTTGGACCCACAGCCAGACAGAAACCATCAACCAGTCTTGGGACACGGGGAAATGTCCAGACCAACAGAGAGAAGCTGTCATCATTCCCATCAGATAGAAACACAAGGACAAAACCAAAACCAAGAAATCCAGCTACCGACCCATCAGCCTTCTCAGTTGTCTGGGCAAGGTGATGGAAAGAATGGTGAAAACAAGACCACTGAAACACCAGGAAGAAAACGATCTGTTCAGCAACACACATTCAGCCTATCGGAAGAACCGCAGTACAGACGATCAGCTCATGTATCTTGCCCAGGAGATAGAAAATGCTTTTCAAGATAAAAAGAATGTAATCACTGTTCTTGTAACCTGACAAAGGCCTTAAACAAAGTATGGAAGGCAGGACTGCTCCTGAAGCTTTCCAACAAGAAAGTGGAAGGGAAGATGTTCCGCTGGATTCGCGACTTCCTCCAGTACTGAACGGCAAGAGTGAAACTGGATTGAAAAATCAGCCGCCGTGTCACTCTCCAGCAAGGTTTGCCACAGGGAAGAGTCATCTCCTCAAATTTCTCATTTTCATTGACGACATTACTGAAGAACTCCCAAAACATGTTTCCAAAGCCCTCTATACGGACGATTTTGCTGCCAGCAATCCCGTGGAACATCTCACATTCGCCAGCCACAGACTGCAGGAAGCAGTTGACTACATGGGAATGCCAACAAGACGGTGTATTCAGTCTTCTCGCTGTCACCAGTGCCAGAAAACATAAAACTGAAACTGAAAGGAAGGGAGCTGGATCTAAAAAAAATGCCCACATATCTGGGTGAAACTGGAAAAAAGCCTTACCGGGAACACCCATCTCAAGGACACCAAAAAAGGGAAAGCAACCAGGATGCTTGCGATCATGAGGAAGCTGGTCAGAACCTCTTGAGGAGCTAACAGAAACATCCAGCGGAAGGTTTGTACAGGTACCGTCAGACCGACTCTAGAGTATAGCAGCACTGCTTGGGCGACAGCATCAAAAGCATTACAAGTCGCCAGAGCAGAGTTCAGAATGCAGCACTGTGGCTGATCACGGGCGGGATGAAAACAACGCCCGCCCAAGCAGTGGAAAAAATGTACGTCTCCTCCCAAAGTCCACGTCCATAGAGAGAAGCTCCTAGGCATGCCTTCCCACCCAATGCATTCTAACTAAAGAATCCCACCAAGAACAGGCTGAAGCAAAACTGTTTCAACCACCTCTCCAAAAGCCTACACAGCCAAAATGAAGACCTACCGTCTACGTCCTCAACCAAAACGGAAATGTTCCCCGACTTTGAGGAGCCTGATGACCTCCTAGATGAAGTCTCAGTCATCACAAAAGTTCCTGGCATTGACAAAAAGGATTACCAAGCCCCTCACCTGCTGAAAGCTTTGGCACTGAAGATGATTGATGCCAGTACAACCTCATTGAGTGGATACACGTATTCATGGATGGGTCCTCAAAGAAAGCAGCGAAGAACGGAGGAGCAGGCATCTTCGTCAAGCACACTGATGGGAAACTGATCCCAAGAGCCTTTTCGACTGGAACATATTCTCCCAACTTACAGGGCAGAGTCTGCAGTTTTGTTCCATGCTGCACAAGCCTTCAGAAAGTCAAACAACCCACCACCCAAGATTGCTTTCTTCACTGACTGCAAATCTCTGCTGCAGGGACTTCAGAGCAACTGAAAAACGTCAAAGAAGTCCCCCATGATCTTTCAAGACGATCCACCATTGTACGCTAGCGAATTGCATCCCACTTTGGGATCACTGGGAATGACATGGCTGACACTCTGTCCAAGGCAGGCAACAATATGGAGCAGTTCAGCCACCCGTTGACCTACAGAGAGGCCAAAACTATCATCCACAGCCAATACTAAAACCAGTGGAAGAGAAGGCTGGGCGCAGACAGTGGTGTTGATTCAATCCATCAACCCGAGAGATAACAGAAAACAATCCTCTTCAGACTGGGAACTGGCCATTGCCGATTGCTGAGTCACCTCAGCCGAATTAAGATTGCAAATACAGACGAATGTCCATGTGGCACTATATCTCAGACCCCAGAAAACATCCCCCAATACTGTCCTGCCCATGATGTTCTACGGGGTCAAACCTGGCCAGAGGGTGCAGCCGTCAAGACCTCGAGACGACTGTATGATTAATCATGGCGACATGATTGAAGATTTGACGCAACCAAGAAAATCGACCCCAGAAAAAGAAGAAGGTAGATCTACAACATTCACATAGAGACAGTTCTATTGGAATGCGTTAGAACTTAGAATCAACAATCTCTTGACAAACACCACTTGCAGAGTTTAAACTAGTATTTGTCGCAACTGTCTGTGCTTCTCCCAACATCTAATTCCAGTCGCACATACACAAGCAGATGCTCTCTGCGGGACATAAACAGGATTTTTACCAGTCACTTTGGCAAAACCCTGTACTGTCGGTGGCAGGCAGAGCATCTCAAGAATTACTTCCCTCGAGACATTCATCCCAGGATGACCCCGGGCATGGAAACTAAGTTAAGCGATCTTGCATTTCACCTCACTAGGATCCCTCTATCTTTGACAACCTTTCCCTCCACCAACAGGTAGCTTCAAAATACCCTGGCAAAAGATCTCAAGCCCATCTGCTGCCACAATCCACAAAGACCCTGCAGCAGAACGTGAAGTGATTTATGTGCTGTAGTGCCTTGCAAAGGTTTTCTCTTACATCAGAGCCATCTGTGAACCTGTGACAGCAAGCAGCCGGACTTCTTCATCCCCACTTTAGACGGCTGCCACAGGACATACCTGCCAGCTGATCTGATCAATTCAATTATTTCCACGGGGGAAGTCCTGTGCTTCTGTGTTGACCACAGGGAAAATCCTGTTGACAGCGGGAAAGAATGCAGGCTGGGATCCTCTTTAGAGGGCACACGTAAGACCATGTGGAGACAGCTTGGCTGAATCTTGAGTTGTTCTGTTTTCACCTGTCAACGAAACGACAATCAGTGGGGCTGAAGGATGCGCGTAGCAGTTCGCTTGGTAGAGGTGTCTTTTGCCAGTGGGCTCTGCAGTCGCACAGGCTGATACACCCATGGGAACGCTTCCATGAAGGTTCTGCTGTATCGCTTTCGATGGCCACATAAAGGCATCCACCAGGGAGCAGTTATGTCCCTTGACGTCTTAGTGGAATGCCTTTTACGTGCCTGCACCCTATGTGAACACAGCGCATGCTTCCAATTGTGGTGGAGGATTGCTCCCGGCGGTGGTTAATTGAGGATAGTACTGTTCACCTTCGGATGTATGTTTTTCTTCAGAGACACCTGTGTCAACCAGCACCCGGACTTCTTTATCCCAGTTTTGAGGGTTTCCAGATCCCTATCAACCTCTCTGAGAAGATTAACTATTTTCCCATGTAACTCATCTCCCCATTACAAGAGAATCTAGTTTTCTCGACAATACCTTGCATGATGACCAGGTTTCTACAGTTAAGGCAAACTGGATACATCGACAGAACCTTTTAGTCCAGGTTTATATCCCTAGAAGTCCTTTGGTGATGTCTACGTCCCGTGATTCTCTCACCAGCCTGATCCCCATCATTGTGAAACTCCCCGACTTGTTCTCCTAGGCTTAATACATGAGGTGTGAGAAGAACCAGATATTCGGCTGATATTTCTGTAGTTTTATCTAATTAAAGGGTGGCAAATGTTGTTTTTCAGACCCATCTCTCACTTCTCCTAATAGTCTGCCCGTGGACATTCAGTATTTTTTTTTCCGTTCTGAGTTATCATTTGGCTGGAAAATAACTGGCCCTACAGCATCCAGTCAACATGAGCCGACATATGTTTGTGGATCTGCTTCTAGACCAGGTCTCAGAGAGCTCTGTTTAAGCGGTGAGAGAACTATCTAGTTACCTCTCTAAGACGTTGAATTACCGCATGAAGCACACAATACGGCTTATTTAGGGATCTCTTATCATCAAACTCAGCATGCAGAATTTCTACAACTCCGTAAGCAGCATTCGCTGGCCTGTGACGTGATAAGAAATCTGGTCACGAATGGAGGGAGATAAACTGGACCAAACAAGATCGAATTGTCATTCTGCCATATCGGGCCTGGCAACCCAAGTAGCCCTAAACGTCTTCTCAATATTTGGTAAATCCATGCCAACCGAATTTGAGAATACACTGTCTTTCTGCATGTCTGTCACAAGCTTTAGTTCGTCTGTCTTGCTTATATAACGTCTGAACCTCAGTATATCTTCTACAAACAACCTAAAAAGCTCACAACAACCTAAAGAGCTCACACAATCAAACTTTACAATTGCAAGAAGTAACCAGATAGTAGACCACAACATGGCGTCGCCTTTGAGGATGGACTGACCCAGTCCCATGTGGGATCGTCCACCGCCCACCATGTTGTAATGGCATAAGTGATGGCGGCGACCACCAGCAGCGACTGGACAGCAGTGTAGCAAGTCCCTTCACCCATTGATGTTGAGTGTTCGCCCAAGGTGATTATTAAAAGACACATAAAGAGAGTAGTGCCATGGACCCTGATGCTGAGATGTTTTGAGTAAACTTAAGGCTGGCGTTCAAAGATTTCACTCTGTTGCTTTCAGATATGAAAAGGACTGAGCAAATCGGTATTTGAAGCCTTGTATATCAGAACCTTTGTTATGTTGTGTCCTCCTGATTATTTACATATCATTTTAAGCACTGTGTTTTCTTTTGATAAGGCATTACTTGACTGCAGTTGCCTCAAGATCAATCGTCACCTGCAAGGAGAAGAGAGAGAGAGAGAGAGAGAGAGAGGAGAGAGAGGAGAGAGAGAGAGAGAGAGAGAGAGAGAAGATCTGAAATACTACAATTTATGTAACCCCCATCAAAATTGTCAAGCAAAGTAGTTTCAGTGGTTGATTGAGATCGCCTCTCGATAAACTGCGCGTTCGTGAAGACATGTTATGTCACAGCGACTGGGGGCGGAGGGTGTGAGTGTGGGAATGGCATGCCATTCGCCACCCAAGAAGTCAGCTTATATAAGGTGAACAGATCTATCCACTAGCAAGTGTTTCTTTACCGAAAGAGGACATTATTATTCAATTAGGTGGATATTTCACCTGGCATGTCAAAGAAATCCAAGAAAAATATGATTCAATGTGTAATCTTATGAACTGTTATTGTCTTTGGATAAATATGTATGGTGCCAAGAAATACGTACCTGCCTGACACTGTCCTAATCTCAGTATCAAGAGTTTGCATACTTCAGGGATTTCCCTTGAAACATGCATCGATTCTTGGCCCGGATACGACAGAGAGTAACGGAACACGACGACCTGAAAATGAGATTCCTTGCAACTGAACTTATTCATGCTGGTGCCCCAGCATAGCGTACAGTTTTGTTAAACATTTTATATACGTTTGCACTGTCAAAAAGCATCGAAAGAATTATGTTGAGTTTAACATCTTCTAAAGAAATTGGACTTTGCCACACCTATCAGAGACACAGTCAAAAAAAAAGGTTTTGTTGGAAACAATCAAGACAGACAGACAGACAGGCAGACAGGCAGACAGACGGACAGACAGACAGACAGACAGACAGACAGACAGACAGAAAAAAAGAAAGAAAGAAAAATAAAGAAGAAAATTAGAAACGAAGGAAGAAAACCTAAATCTAAAACTGTTGATTCTGAATTCAAACGTATTCGCACCGTCAACTCCACTAAAATCGAAACGACAACAAAATAGCTATCATTCGAAGTATGCAATGATGAAAAAAATAATCTAAGAAAAAATGGACATTTCCCAATTTTTGCTCCCCCTACTTCCCCGCACACTTCCCATACTTTCGCTGTCCCCATTCTCCTTTAACAAAGACAGGGTACTGACTGATCCTGTCTGTCAGTGTGATCCATGTCAGCCCAGTGTGAACTGATCCTGTCTGTCAGTGTGATCCATGTCAATCCAGTGTAAACTGATCCTGTCTGCCTGTGTGATCCATGTCAGTCCAGTGTGAACTGATCCTGTCTGCCTGTGTGATCCATGTCAATCCAGTGTGAACTGATCCTGTCTGCCTGTGTGATCCACGTCAATCCAGTGTGGACTGATTCTGTCTGCCTATGTGATCCATGTCAGTCCAGTGTGGACTGATTCTGTCTGTCTGTGTGATCCATGTCAATCCAGTGTGGACTGATTCTGTCTGCCTATGTGATCCATGTCAGTCCAGTGTGGACTGATTCTGTCTGTCTGTGTGATCCATGTCAATCCAGTGTGGACTGATTCTGTCTGTCTGTGTGATCCATGTCAGCCCAGTGTGGACTGATTCTGTCTGTTTGTGTGATCCATGTCAGTGCAGTGTGGACTGATTCTGTCTGTTCGTGTGATCCATGTCAGCCCAGTGTGGACTGATTCTGTCTGTCTGTGTGATCCATGTAAACTCGGTGTGTACTGATTCTGTCTGTGTGATCCATGTTAACTCAGTGTGGACTGACTATGTCAGTTTGTGTCATCTATGTCAGTATTGTTTGGACTGATTCTGTCTGTGTGATCCATGTTAACTCAGTGTGGACTGACTATATCAGTTTGTGTCATCTATGTCAGTATTGTTTGGACTGATTCTGTCTGTGTGATCCATGTTAACTCAGTGTGGACTGACTATGTCAGTTTGTGTCATCTATGTCAGTATTGTTTGGACTGATTCTGTCTGTTCGTGTGATCCATATCTAGCCAGTGTGGACTATTCTGTCTGTGTGATCCATATCTAGCCAGTGTGGACTATTCTGTCTGTGTGATCCATATCTAGCCAGTATGGACTATTCTGTCTGTGTGATCCATATCTAGCCAGTGTGTACTATTCTGTCTGTTTTTTTCCTTCTTTATCACCTTTGTGTGGACTGCCTCTGTCTATTTGTCTTCCATGTCACTCTTGTGTGAACAACCCCTGTCTATTTTGTCTTCCATGTCAGCCTTATGCGGACTTCCTCTGTCTATTGGTGTCTTCCATGTCACCCTTGTGTGGACTGCCTCTGTCTATGTGTGTCTTCCATGTCAGCCTTGTGTGGACAACCCCTGTCTATTTGTGTCTTCCATGTCAGCCTTGTGTGGATAACTCCTGTCTATTTTGTGTCTTCCATGTCAGCCTTGTGTGGACAACCCCTGTCTATTTTGTGTCTTCCATGTCAGCCTTGTGTGGACAACCCCTGTCTATTTGTGTCTTCCATGTCAGCCTTGTGTGGACAACCCCTGTCTATTTTGTGTCTTCCATGTCAGCCTTGTGTGGACAACCCCTGTCTATTTGTGTCTTCCATGTCAGCCTTGTGTGGACAACCCCTGTCTATTTTGTGTCTTCCATGTCAGCCTTATGTGGACTGCCTCTGTCTATTTGTGTCTTCCATGTCAGCCTTGTGTGGACAACCCCTGTCTATTTGTGTCTTCCATGTCAGCCTTGTGTGGACAACCCCTGTCTATTTTGTTTCTTCCATGTCAGCCTTGTGTGGACAACCCCTGTCTATTTTGTGTCCTCCATGTCAGCCTTATGTGGACTGCCTCTGTCTATTTGTGTCTTCCATGTCAGCCTTGTGTGGACAACCCCTGTCTATTTGTGTCTTCCATGTCAGCCTTGTGTGGACAACCCCTGTCTATTTTGTGTCCTCCATGTCAGCCTTATGTGGACTGCCTCTGTCTATTTGTGTCTTCCATGTTACCCTCATGTGGACTGCCTCTGTCTATTTTTGATGTTCCATGTCAGCCTAGTGGGGACTAATTCAGTCTGTGAGACCCAAGTCAGCCCAATGTGCGCTGGTTCTGTCTTGTATGTGTTGACTACCTCAGCTTTGTGTGGACTGAATCTCTGTGTGATCCATGTCAGCCCAGTATCGACTGCTGACAACGACAGCGAGCTGATCACGGGCCCACAGCTTTCTTTGACATGTTTTCAAATCGATACCTGCCTAACAACGGAACACACAACCACCCACCCACTCGCCAACTTGCACACCTACCCACACATAGACACAGATAAGCAGAGACACACACATGCATTAGCAAAAACACACACACACATGCACACTTATATATATATATATATATATATATATATATATATATATATATATATATCCATCCTGTCATCATGCATAAAAGCAGAGAATAATACCAGCAGCCGTGGCGAAGTGGTTAGCGTCGCGGACTCCTGGCTGGGAGGTCGTGGCTTCGAATCCATCAGTCATGTGGGTTTTTCTGCCCGACCGGCTCCTACCGAGAGTTGAGTTTGCTGCGGACTCAGTTGGGAAGACTGGGACCACACAGTCGAGTTTCATCCACTTAATGGATGCGTTTCTGAGAGTGTTGCTCAAATTTCCTGACCAACACTGCAGGTGCCTGTATCTCTCGGACCTGGTTGACGCCGGGATATATTATGAAAGGGCCTGTCATGTAGTCTCAGACCGAAATGGAAATCCGTAGCATCATCTTAATCATCCTCATTCTGATCAACCAGCATTAAAAAAAAGTCTCAAATTCTGTGGCCCTTCATGCCCTGCTCTCATGGTGACCTCAGTTTCGGTGTCCTCTCCACGTCTGTGGCTTTGGTTTGGTTCCGTCGGGGTCACCGGTATCGGCGAGTCCATGGGGGCTGTCGTTGGACGGACGTGGTGGCGCCCTCTGGAGGGAGAGCTCACTCACGCCGGCTCCACGACTAAGCAATTATTGTCGTCATTAGGGGGCTTAGTAGGTGGTGTCCTGCGTATGTTAGATCAGAACAGGCGCCACTGAACACCACCGAAGTGACTCGGCAGCAGTGCAGTGTCTCCTCCGGTGGGTTGCCTCTCGACGACTTGACATTGACTGCTCCCTGTGGATTGCCGGTGCCGGGGCTGCGGCGGGGCCTGCCGGGCTGTGGCTGTGGACGGGGTGTCGGAATGAGCGGCGTGGGTGCACTGCCTCTGAGGTGGCGCAGAGGTTGGGACAGCCAAAAAAAAAAAAAAAAAAAAAAAAAAAGCAGAGAATAATTAATGCTTAAAGCATCTTGTCATCTGTATTCAATATTTCCCATAAACTAATTCAATGCTGTTTTTCTTTTTTTTAAGTTTTGCTGTTTAAGCATTTGTAGCTGGAATAGTATGTTACAGAGAGAGAGAGAGAGAGAGAGAGAGAGAGAGAGAGAGAGAGAGAGAGAGAGAGAGAGAGAGAGAGAGAGAGCATTTGTCTACGCTTGACTCGGTCGAGAACTGAACCCAATATCCTGATCGCCGAGTGCACTTGTGTTTATACATAACATGCCAGAAAATGCAGATTAAATCCTATTGCGGGAAGAAGGCTTCTCAGTACACCATTTTGTGTCTTGACCCAAAAAGTCAGGAAAACGTATTAATTTTGTGTAGAGAGCAACTTGCAGTATAGTGAGTGAATACTACCACGGCTTATCATCTGGATGATGGTGAGTTGTTTTGGAGGACAGACTGCCCTTGGGAGGGCGCACGCCTCATGAATAGTGGTCTTGTGTGTGATGACACGCGAAGTGTCAGAAAGTTGTATATTAAGGAAAGGCCACGACTGGCCTAATGACAGGCATATCAAAATTCCAGGTAACTGCTATGAAACAAAATGAAAAGAGGAGAAAAAAAATCTGAAGATAAAGACGTTTTAGTAGATTTATGCATGAAGAAGATTCATTTATGCTTTTTTTTCTCAGAAATTTCACAGTTAGTATAAGAATTGCCTTTTGTTTTTTTTTAGTTGCATAGGCACTGGATATTTTTAATTCTTCGAGGGGTAGCGGTAAAAGATTTTGAGGCAGTGTTGAGGCCGAACCTACATTGTGAAACTGTTTGAAAATACGTGATGACCGGGGTATTATTTTGTCAAATACTAGAGGGCGTTTTGGTTATATAATCAAATCTTTACGACAGTACTGATCTGAGGCCAAGATCTTTCACATACTAAGAGGCGTTTTCGTTTTATATTAAACGGATCTGAAGGCATCTCATAGAGACAATGCCATTGTTGAGTCCGTGAGTACCTGATCAGGATTTCTTGTATCGATTATGTATTGCTGATAGGAACCAGTATGTGAAATGACTGGTAAAACACACACACACACACACACACACACACACACACACACACACACACACACACACACACACACACACATTGTGCTTTCGTCATTCGTGGGGCAGGGCAGTGAATGCAGCTCCAAGCTATTTATGATTGGTTTGCCATGGATTCCCCAAGAGTGATACTGAATCATTCCCTTGCAGTTCTGAAACTTTGTGTTCTTGTATAGGGTCTGCAAACACGATCAATACCGTGAATTGCATCATTTCGATTTTGAACGAATCAAGTCCACCATCTGTGACAAGCAGGCTGTGGTCATAGGAATGTTCCCAGCGTTTGAGAGCAGGCTAAAGAGATGGGTACTCCATCTTCAAACTGAGACCCAACATCAAAACTGAACAACGGCCACATTTCTGTTTCGGGTGTGTTAGTTATGTCTGTGTGTTAGTTATGTCTGTGTGTTAGTTATGTCTGTGTGTTAGTTATGTCCGGCTGCAGTGACCTTATCATGAGCTTAGCTCTGGACTGTAGGATTGAAGTTCCTATCATATGCTTTTGGTTTTATCAACTCATCTATTTGTTACCTCTGATTTCTGTTGTGTTGACTGAATTATTTTTCACCTTAAAAAATTCTGTTGGCTTGATAGTAATCGTTTAGTAGAACAAGCTTTACATACTTTATTTGTATATACTAGTATCATTGAAATAAGGAAGGTAACTTGGATAAATGACTCTAACCTGTGCGTATTATGGCTGTAATTCTCAAACAGGGAACGGAGCAAACATCAGAATCCGTCCCATTAAAAAAAGGGAAAAAGTAACTTTGAAAGACAGACTTGCGTTTGAGAGATTGGTTTTATTGTCCCTCCAAAGTGGTCATTAGCAGGACCAGCAGGCCATAGCTGTTTCGCTGTGTGAAGATATCAGAAGACTTGTGAAAGCATGCTGGTTATGCGCCAAGAAGTACTTCCAAATAAGCAACAAGGGAAATATAGAAGATCGTGTTGATTCTTCTGTATATATTGCAGAAAGGGCAGATTTTGATATTTGGTCCGTTTCATGATTGGAAGTGAAAGGCCTTTGACCTGCATGTTTCAATATTACTTCGATTTTCGTTCGTTCTGCATCAATCTGTGGGTCCTTCAAGCGTGTGGTGAGGCGCCCAGCATTCTGAACTTGGAATGTTCTAAACGTAACATTAATTCTTGTGGATTTTAATGGACTAATCAACACTTAGTGACACCTCTGTGATGAAACTGAAAGTGAAACTGGATTTTGTTTTTACATTAACGGCTACAGACCTCTTTAGGCTGTGTCTGTTACATTTACAGCTTTTGAATTGTTGATTGATTCTATTTTGCCATAAATTTCAATTAATTTTCCCATTTACTGAGTGCTCTTGCTTGTATTTTTGTCTATCTATCTACCTATCTATCGGCTTCGAAATCTGTTGACAGAAGTGTGCATACTAACGCCTGTCGGGTAACAACCACAAAACACCAAGCTTTGATCACATCCTTCAGTATAATTTTTATTCAAACTTCCTGGTAATGGTTCTTTAGTTTGTGACCAAAAGATACCATTCTTGTTGCCTGCACACAAACTGATCCTCCATCTAATGCTTTTTTTGTTCAGAGAGATTGTCTTATAGTACTTACGATTCAAGAAATTAAAAAAGAAGTGACCCCTTCAAACGCGACAATGTACATTTCAGTAGATATCGTTAGTTTCTTTCGAGATTATCATACCGTTCAGTAGGGGACACCACGCTGAAATATCGTTGGCGGATTTTTCTTCTTGCCCCTTACGGTGAGTTGTGCACTAGAAAATGAGCACTATATAACGTCATTGTCACTGATGCTACAGATAAGTAATTGGAACTAATTTCTAGTTGTAAAGAATGGCCCGGAAATCTAAAATCTTATATTTGGAAACCGCTCTGAACTTGCTACCCGTCAGACAATACAAATAAAAGTTGATTGCACTGTTGGAGTACCAAAGGATAAAGCTTGCAGCTCTGAAGACCTTATATTGTCCAAACTGAATCGGGTCATTATGATCAACATACGGATATATGATGGTATATATTGCAATCGGTATAGTTAGGAGGAAAAAAGAAATACTGGAAGCAATCAAGGTCACAGTCAATGTAGTCACTTTCCGTTTTCTGGAATCCTGGCTAGCTTCTTGTATAGGAAGACGTGCACCTGTTCTGACCGATCTGACCAGTGTCCAGAAAAGGGCACTGTTACTGACCCCCAGCAACACGAAGGGCAGAAGACAACACTCTGTAATGTCTATCCAAGGCCAAACAATGCCAACAAACCATCGATACGTTTCTGATACAGCGTCAGCACAGCATAGCTCGTAACAAAATCCTCTATCATATCCAAAGAGAAAGTGACAGTGAATCAGAATGATAACAACAGTCATTACACCAGCAGTTACTCGCGACTTTCTTCTCGTCCACACAGCATTGACGCGAAGTGGCCACAGCACAGAAGCTGCTCTTAGCATGGTGAGTGCCACAAGCATCCATGGCGCTGCAGCTGCTGTGGCGTACACCATCATACTGTGTATTTTACACTGCCAGGAACCGAGTCTGTCAAAGTAGGGTACATGGAATTCGTCGTGGAGCAATCCATTGAGGGGACCTATTATCAACACCAGCTGGTCAGACACTGCCAGTACCTGAAAGAAAACACTGGAAGTTGATGCAGGGAGGCGAAGCATGATGAGAATGATCATAGAATTTCCAAACATTCCGAACACACACACTACAGGCCGGCCAATTTTGCAGATCAGATCCGAGGTCTTTTTAAACGGTTGATATTGATAATTCCAGAGTTCCCACTGATAATAATTCATTTCAATGCTCTCTGGGAATACTGAAACCTGAAATTAGATAGATTAAGCTCGATCAACGTGATTTTTGTGTGCGTGTGCGTGTGCGTGCGTGCGTGCGTGTGTGTGTGTGTGTGTGTGTGTGTGTGGTGTGTGTGTGTGTGTGTGTGTGTGTGTGTGTGTATGAGCGCGTGCACTGTAATCCTAGTAAAGATGGGAGATTGTCTTCTTGATGTCAGATTTTTTCCTTAATTAATTAAATGGACCTAAGCATTGAGGGTAAAACTGCCCGCATTGACAAGCCGCAGCAGGTCCAGATCATTTAGTCATTTGATGGCCCAGTTTCAAATGATATTATATTACACATATCACATCGTCTGGGTAATTTCATGAATCGTCATAGACGATACCCGTATTTCAGACGATGTTTATTACATAGCAGATATGATGTTACATTACCAGTTTAGCTGGTAGACAACAGCCATTTAATTGTTATCATAATCAGTTTTAAATCTATGGCAAAATATTCGGATCTGATTAACCTACTTATACAAAGAGTTAGATGGATATTGTCGATTTCATTTTGATTGTTTTGTTTATGGTAAGTGGGTGTTTACGATGTTTGTGTCGTATGAATTTTATGCAAGACCGTTCTGTTAATTGCTACGATTAGATTGGACTGTTCTGCTGCCAAAAAAAAATTGATTGCACAAAAATGCACACAGATAGTTTAGAGATATAAAAACAGTGTGGTTGTCAAGTGTACACAAGCTGTCATAGGTTAAACACATGGAACACAAAATTATTTCCTAATGTTAGGCGCATATGTAAGAGAACATTTTCTATCTGTCATATACTACTAGACGCCAAATGTTAAGAGGGTGATACTCCGTGAAAGGTATAAATACTGCATATTTTGACAGTATTGACCATATTTTATGTCAAACGTGTCTTAGGGACATTGCACACGTTATATCCTAGTCAGAGTTTGGCCAACAGTTGTGACTTTAATAAAAATTTCAGAAGTATTCTTAGTGGAGTATCTAGCTTCTAACCTGTGAAGGAGAGAAGCGAGGGGAAATGACCAGAGATAGTAGGCCAGAGAACTATAAAATCTTCGTTCTAGCTCACCCGCCCTCAACCAGTTTCGGGCGGTTGCCCTAGAACGAAGATTTTATAGTTCTCTGCTAAGTAAGACTTTAAAAAAATGTTACAAGCATACATAATGTGTAGGATTATCTGTTTTTAACACTAATTTAGAAAACTTTTGAGACTTAAGTTTTTGCTTAATCCTTCGTTTTTCTTGATCGTTTTCAATAACATCATTTTCTTTCATACATTCATCAAATGCGTCTCTGTCTTTCATGTGAAATAAAACTACAGTCTTTAATTGTTCTCTAAAGTCTTTTAAAACTGAGTTATATTTCTGACATAAAATCCACACACTTATCCCAGCATGTCTCCCGCTAAAAGCCAGTTTTGATAAAGCGTTTCTTTTTTTGACTATGTCTCTCTCTGCTGAACAATCATCTATAATAAATAGTGTTTGTGTTCCTTCAAACGATCTAAAGAAATGTTCTAAGCACTCACTTAATTTATTGCTAGGGTCAACTAAATATATGTTGTTGTCTGCCCATATAAACCTTCTGTCGTGATATGCTTTGTTCCATTTTAATGTTGTACAAAAAATTACTATGTGTTCAAAATTATAACGATAAACTGTTTCTAATAGGTCTAAGACGAATATTGTTTTTCCACAACCAGTCTGTCCACAAATCAATGAACAATGAGGGGTTTTTGTCATAAAGTTTAACATCGACTCCAAAGTCATCTGCTCCATAGTTTTATAACAGAATTTAATTTACACCAGTTAGTGTTGTTATCATACTATCCGTCAATTTGATCAGTACATAAAATCTATCATACTATCCGTCAAATTTGATCAGTACAATAAAATCTTATAAGGTCTAAATGTGTCAGATTAATCCAACTCAGTTTTGTCAGATTGTTTCTATTAAGACTAACATTGATTTTGTTGCTTGTTGTTACGACCTTAAAATTTTCACCATCGTGACGAACCACAACAGTAACTTTAAGATTGTCAACGTCTAAGTTTTGCCAGCTAATAAGAATTCCTTCCATAAGGTTGTCACTGACACCCACAGCTCCATTCCTCCCCACATCTTTTAAGACAGAAATTTCAAGTATTATTGTGAACGTGTCTCCTAATAACGTGCGTGGAAAGAACTGTACTTTTGTAGTAGCTTCCTTCAAAACTGATTCTCTTCTGTGGAGGATGTACTGTTTGCTCCCAAACTTCTTTATTTCGATCTCTTTCCGACTGTTGTCCTCTGGCATAAGACTTACATGTAAAGGGCCAGAGTTCAATGCTTTTCTGAAACTTTTTTGACGGTCAAAAAATGTAAATGGGCTTACGAATTCAAATTTTATGTCCCATTCTAAATATGGTTCTAAGTGCCATTTGTTGTCAATTTTTCGAACTATTTTATATTTATACTGACCCCATTATTTGCTTCTAGATTGCGTAGTTGTTCTAGTTTAGGAAACCTTTTGTTGTCGTCAACCTCTTTGCGCTTATAATAACCATCTTTAGTGTACTCAAAACCATACAAAGTGCCTATCTCACCGTTTTGTTCAAAGTCCTCAACGTCTGCAAGGTCTTTTAATTCTAAAGTTACACACCTCTCAGGCGCTAATGTAACTCCTGATTCTTCTGGCCCACGAGACATTATTTTTTAGTACACCTTATTATTTTATTTCTAAAACAATGTGCAGGTTATCACATTTCACGACTTTCCCTGTTTTATCTGTGATCTTTATATTAAATGATCTGACCCTCCCACAAGCTAATCTTTTAAACTGTAAATTAGGGAATTGTATAATTTCATAATCGCAATATGCAGCTTTCCCTGATGGAAGAGCTCTTAAAACAGTTGAGGGCCTTCCATCATATAAGTTTTCATCAGTGCTCAGCTCGTCCAAATGAACATAGAGTAATGAATGTAATGCAAGATCGAGCGGATATTCTCCCTCATAAGTAGTTTCGTCTGATGTAACTATAAAACTATGATTGTCAGTTGCAAAGCCTAACATTTTAGCTAGCTCTACATCAAAAAGGTAATGGTCTACTTCTTCTTCAGGTTTGAATGTCAACATTATTTTCAAATTTGCATTGTTAAGTTTGAGAGTAATGTCGAAGTTACTCATTGCTTCTTTTAGCGAGCAAAACCCGTAATAACCATCAGGTATGGTTAACTGGCTAACTAAGTTTCCTCTATTGTCAAATTTTTTAATCTTATTATTCTCCTTGGATTCAGTTATATTAAACCATACGACTTTGTAAAAAATTTCATGGAGTGCGACCCTTTGGGTTCCGCAGTTATTATCAATAGCATATTCTAAAAACGAAGGACTGTCTTGAGTTGTTATTGTTACAAACATTTTTAAAACAAATTTAAAAATGAGTGCATTCAAATATACTAATGCAAAATATTCTGTCGGGCCGCACTACAGTCCTAAAGATATAACAACTGATACCCTCGACATTTCTGTGACTCAGACTGACGCCTTTCAAGTAAAGGTTAGTACTCCATTGAACAGATATCTTAACCCTCCTATTAAAAACGACTACATCCCGAAAGTGTGGTTCAGTCATCCGATGCAGTTTTATCAGAACCAGTTAAACTTTGCTGTGTTTTGTGCTTCAACTGGGTGTGGAGTGTCGTATGCTGATCATTTAAATCATCCTGTTCCTTTGGTGAGGTCAGTGTATAGATTTCATTTTTATTACACCTTCAGACGTATTTTATCTGAACTGCAAGCGCCATTACCAAATGACAAAACGTTTAATCCATTCAGCAACAGAATAGATTACAAGGCTTTTGAAAGGATCTGTAACGAATTTGATATTGACCCAAAGACAGACTTTAGACAAAAGTTGGATCTTAATCATGGTTTAGGCACCCTTTATTTTTGGGGCGTGCACAGAAAGTATAACTATGATTGGAATCCTCCTTACACATCTTTCTCTTCAGGCACAACTGTTCACCTCGGGTCCATAGAGCAAGAGCATAAAACAGCATGGACAACATTTATTTTGGATACTTCTAATGGTCTAACTAGAGCGGGAATAGAACGAATAAACGACTCCATTCGTACTTATGTTTGGTGTTTGCTAGGTTCGCAAGCACAAACGAGATCAAACATAATTGATCCTTCTACTGGCTTTGACGCCCAAAAACAGTATTTAGCAAATTTAGAGGATTCTATTAATTCTGCAATTGATTTGCCTTCAAGTATTAAAAGGTACCAAAATGTTTTGCAATACGCAAGATCGAAAGTAGACTTTGCTGTCGGCACTGGTTTATACATGCTGCCTTCTGACCTCAGACTTCAGATAGGAACAATAATAAACTATAATAATGAAATCCTTGTGGCTGGCAATGAAGAGAAGGTCGGAAAAAAACGACATAAATTCTAAGCCAGCAATAGCAATAAAAAAAGAAGCCCCACCAATCCCCGAGCCCCCAAACCCCCCCATCCAATCCCTGTGGTCCTAAGAAATAATGACCATGAATATGAAAAGACAGCACTTGTTATTGGATTAACTGCCCTAGGATTACTTGGTCTTTATCTTACTATAAAGTAACCCAACTATTAAGACAACTAATGTCCATAAGTGCTCGGCCATAAAGCCAACTACTTTACTTGCGGCAGACAAAAGCCAGCTAACGATCCCACCTATTATACCAGGCAAAGAGTCTATTGCTTTACTGGCTAATTTTTTTAATAAACTTGCAAGATGATCAAGTTGTTTTTTTACCCATGATTTATCGGGTGGAGGAGATGGTGACGGAGGCACTAACCCTTGCCCACCACCGCCTGTAATAGCCAACACCAGTGTACTTATTGCAAATCCTAAGGCTGTTATAACACTTGCTAATGTGACACCTTGCTCTCTAAACAGTGTTCTTATTCGTTCTGCTAACGTTGTGTCTTCATATAAAATTCTTTGGATAGTTTCTCTTATTCTGCTCACTTGAGTTCGTAATTGTTCTCGGTTAGTAGACAACACTTCTAGTCTTGCTGATCTCTCTTGTTCAAGATCTTTTAGTCTTTGTGTTATTCTTTCTTTAACACCAGGTCCTAAGTTGTGGTCATCAGCCTCAACTAGTTTTTCTTTTTCTCTTTTTATATGCTCATCTAGTTCACCCAGTTTTGCTAAATTGTTTGTTAACTCACCCCTGATGCTTCTTAAAGCATGATCAAGGGCCGTTATTTCTCTCATAGGTAGCGGCGGATCGTGCATAGTTTTTAATGCTGTTTCTTCTGAAAAACTGGTTTCTGCTTGTATTATTTCGTCTGCTGTTGGGCTTAAATCTTTAAGTTCCATGTTTTGTATTTGGTTATCTGTTGGGAGTTCTTGTAGTGTGTTTTGAAGTTTAGCAACTGCTTCCCTATCTAATTTTGGTTTAGTAATGCCAAGGCGATTTTGTTCGCTCACACTGAGCCTTTGTCTAATTGTACTCTTTTTTAAAAACTTTGATGAGTCTGGTTTAGTTGTAAGCTGAACAAGTTGTCCTTCGTCGTTTCTCACAAACAAATGGTCATCTTTTGTTTCAAAATCATTAGGGTCTATAAATTCGGGAGGTTCTTGACCTAATCTTTGATAAAATGATCTGACCTTACTTTCTGTTAATTCATGTCGCAATGAGCGCAATGGATGTGTCAAAGGTGTCATTTCACTCATGTCGTCTCCAGGATCAAAAACATCATAATCTTCAATGCCTGCCATGTTTTAAAAATAATTTATTTTTGTTTTATAAAAAAAATGTCACAAGCATATGGCTCAATTCTTGACCCGCATAGAAGACTGAAAGAGCCCTTTGGCGTGAAGGGAAATAAACAGAATATTATTGTTCCAAATAATCCATCTACTATTGATTCAGATCAAATTCTTACTGTTAAATTTCCAGACCTAGGAGCAGATGAAGTGATTGTGCCGGGATCTGCACGTCTTACTTTCAAAATAGAACTCGAATCAGCAACAGACGCAAACAGGACAGTAGTTCAGAATCTGGGACGGGCAATCGTTAAGAAAATTTCTATAAAACTTGAGGGGCAAGAAATATTTTCTTTACACAATGCAGACATATTTTTAATCTATTGTGATCTATGGCTAACCGCAAATGAAAGGGCTGACCTCGCGTTTCAAGGAATCGAAAATAACGAAGCACTAAAACACAGAATAGACGCCGAAGATGCTAAAGACAGTAACAAGGCTGAAGCTGTAAGTTATGCGTTTGGAAATCGCTTTTCTATACCCTTGGATTTTGAGTTGTTAAAAGCGCATGCACCATACTTTCAAGGAGCATTAAAAGACAGATTGTCATATGAACTAACTTTTAATGAATACAAACGTGTCATTAAATCTACAGACTCTAACGCAAAGTACAGCATTTTCGACATTTCGTTAGAGTTTGACATTGTTAGCAACCCTAACTTAGCAAGGCTGATTGAGCAACAATATCAATCAAAATTAGCAATATATTACGAAAGAGTGATTCATCATACTAAATATCCTAAAAGCAGGGCAGACACAATATGGAACTTTAGTTTTAGTGCCACAGCAAGATCCCTTAAAGGTATTTTATTGCTGTGTGAAGATGAAGAACCATTCAAAAGACAAAGTGAAAAGTTTATCAATCCTAAAATAACGAAAGTACAATGTTCAATTGAGGGTAGTCCTAACCAAGTCTACGGTAGTGGGCTTAAACCTTATCATCATTTTGATGAAATAAGAAAATTGTTTGGAGGCGGGAGGTCTAGAAGTCCAACAGTAGACCTTGTGTCTAAAGATCTACACCTTCACAGTGTTAGACTTGATGAATATTTAACAACGAAATACGGTTTATGGATTGACCTAAGGTCAACAGAGGATAATCAGTTGCATGGGAGTGGGAGAACAGTTAAAGACGTAATAAACATTCAAATTTGATAAAGAAAAAGAGAGTGATAAACCACTTAATGTACATTTGTTTTTAATATATGATGCGCAGCTGAATATTCAAGATAACAGATTAAAAGATATCCAATACTAAATTATTTTTATTTTTAAAAAAAAGCATGTCTGTTCAGGTTTATCCAAAAGTGCCCAAAGAAGAGATAGTAGGCAACTCTGACATAAAAACTTTCAGATTAACAAACATAACACAAATGCAAACCCAACTAGAGCAGGACCTTTCAAAATACAGTAAAACCAAACGAAGGTATTCTGCTGTCTTTAATGCTGTTACATATGTTAATACTGGAGCATCGATCACTAGTGCTCTATCAGCAGGAACAAGCGTAGGTCTCTTAGCAACAGGCGTAGGTGCGCCGGCAGCCTTACCTCTAGGTGGTTTGTCTTTAACTCTTGGCCTGTGTTCATTGGCTGTAAGTGCTGTCAGCAAAAAAATAAAAGCTAAACTCCAAAAGCACACAGCTATGGTTCAACTAATAACAGCTAAACTTAGTTCCTTCAAACTGATAATTGATAAAGCACTAGTTGACTCAAACATCACGGATGAAGAATTTAGTCGCCTACAGGCTGATTTTGAGGACTACAAAAGACAAAAGTTTGATCTTCAAAGAAAGGCAAGGGCAACTTTTTCTCAACAACCAGACACCGATCAGATAAAAAAGGAATGTTTAAAAAAAGTAAACGAAACATTAAACTCTGTTCTAAACAGCTCACATTAACAACACCAAAGGGCGTTTATACTTTAGTTTACGAGACCAAGCACAAAAAGACCGTTGATATTGATTCTGACTAAGTATTTTTTTTTAATTTAAATAAATATTTTGAGTTAGAAAAGAAACTCAACATGGCTAAGATATATGAAGACCCGGACGAATTGTTTGAAGCAATGCTCGAGGAAGAGCGTTTGTCAAAAGCTTTAAATGAGGTCGTTTTAGAAGTTATTGATCCGACAAACGTGCAGGCAAGCGTTGTACATGCTATTTCTCAAGTTCCAAGTAAACTAACAATAAACCCTCCAGTTAAAGTAAGGTTAGTTGTTTTAATCGACTATATAACAATAAACGAAGAAAATCTAGAAGTCTGGGTCTCAACTAAACAGCAGACTATTCTTTCTTATAATGACTTAACACCCGGTTGGGCAGATCAACTTCTTACACAGTTTAATGAAGCCTCTGAAGCAGCTAAAATGAGAGGCTCTGGTTGGTCAGAGGGTGAAGTCCTAGACATCAGATTAAGACAGGCTAAGTATGAGCCAATTGTAGGCAAGTCTTACATTCCACTGCCTCCAACATTAGTTGCAAAAAGAGCAGTTCTGAACATAAAGAATTCAGACAACAAATGTTTTATGTGGTGTGTTCTTGCAAGGCTGCATGTACTCCGCAAAAACGCAGAGAGAGTATCTAACTATCAACCTTACATCAATGATCTTAATTTCAGTGGAATATCCTTTCCTGTTAGCTTAGACAAAATTGATCAGTTTGAAGAATAGAATCACCCATAACTGTTAACGTATACACATGGTCTGAGGAAACAAATTTGGTGCCTATCAGAGTGTCTAAGAATAGTCCGTCGATTGGTGAACCAGACAAAAATCATGTAGACTTACTCCTGATGTCTTCACTGGCAGGGCTACCGCACTACACATTGATACGAACAATGAGTAGATTATTGGCGCATACTACAACAGATCATGGCAAACAAGAATTCTGCAGAAAATGTTTAACAAGAATTCCATCTGTTCAAGCCGCGAGTGAACATAAGAAACATTGTCTCAGTCCAGTGGACTGCAATACAGAACTAATTATGCCAAGAGAAGGCAGTAAGGTTAGTTTTAAGAATTACAAAAAACTCCAGAGGTCTCCATACGTTGTTTACGCAGACTTTGAATCGCTTATTGTTCCTTATGAAGGACCTGCTCCAAAACATTTACCAAAAACAGTTATAATGAATAACCACCAGATTTGTTCATTTGCCTTCATTGTTGTCAGGTCAGATGGTGAACATTCAAAGCCAGAATTATATAGAGGGGATCATGCTGCAAAATATTTCTTAAAACGCATGCAAGAAGTTCGTAATGTCTGTTCTAATAATCTAGTCCTATCCGATCTTAAGATGACCCCTGAAGATCAAGATCGCTATGACTCAGCCACTCACTGTTGGATTTGTGGTTTAGAGCTAACACCTAAAAGTTTAAATCCAACAGTAAGAGACCATGATCACATTAGCGGAAAGTTTAGAGGAGCAGCGCATAACAATTGCAATCTTCAACTAAAGTTTGATCCTAGGACTTGGAGACTTCCTATATTCTTTCATAACTTGCGAGGTTACGACTCTCATCTTATATTGCAAGCAGTAACTAGCGCCTTTAGGGTGTCATGCATTGCCAGTCATCAGAAAAGTACATGTGTTTCACTTTAAATAACCTGTCTTTTTATGACTCTATGCAACACCTGATGGGGAGTTTAGAGTCACTAGCAGGATCTTTAAAGTCCTGCCCAATAACAGAACACTATTTTGACCCAACACTTGTTAGAAAGGGCGTTTATCCTTATGAGTACATGAACAGTTGGGAAAGGTTTGAGGAACCAGCCCTTCCGCCTAAAGGTGCGTTCTTTTCTAGTCTTAGAGGAAAGGACATCAGTGACTGTGATCACCAGCATGCTCAAGAAGCGTGGCAGAAATTAGAGTGTAAAACAATGGGAGACTATCATGATTCCTATTTAATGGCGGATACCTGTTTGTTGGCGGATATCTTTGAAAATTACAGAAAGACCTGCATGAAACATTATAGTCTAGATCCTGCGCATTATATTTCTGCGCCTGGGATGAGTTGGGATTCCTTTTTAAAATTTACTGGTGTACAGATTGATTTATTAACTGACCTACCAATGCTTCAGATGATTGAAAACGGATTGCGTGGCGGAATTAGTATGGCGTCTCACCATTACTGTAAAGCAAACAACAAATATTTGGATGACTATGATCCAAGTAGGAAGTCTAACTATCTTATGTATTTAGATGCAAACAATCTGTATGGTTGGGCTATGAGTCAATCACTTCCATTACGTAACTTTAAAATGTACACAGGACTCAAAGACACTCAAAAGTTTTTAAAATGGCTACCTACTCTAGAAGCTGATCGTAAAAGATGTCTCATTCTAGAAGTTGATTTAGAATACCCCCATGAACTTCATGATTACCATAATGACTATCCATTAGCGGCAGAAACCCTAAAAGTGTCAATGACAGAACCACCTAAACTTGTGCCTAATCTTTGCGACAAAAAAAATTATGTCTGTCATTACAGACTTCTCCAATTTTATTTAAGACATGGTTTAAAGTTAACAGCAGTTCATCGTATAATCGAATTTGATCAAGAACAGTTCATGAAACCATACATCATGAAGAATACTGATCTCAGAACTAAATCCGCAGATGCTTCAGAAAAAGACTTTTTCAAGTTGATGAACAACAGCTGTTTTGGAAAGACTATGGAAAATCCGCACAAGCGCAAAGATGTTAGATTGGTCACTAGAGAGAACGAAGCAATTAAGCTGGTGTCAAAACCAAATTATCAAGACTTCAGAAGATTTCATGATCAGCTTTTTGGAATAATGATGAAAAAAAAGAAAGTCAAATTGGACAAACCTGTTTTTATTGGGTTTACTGTTTTAGAGCTGTCGAAGCTTTTGATGTTAGAATTTCTTTACGACTACTTTAAACCCTTGTATCCAGAGTCCAGAGTTCTGTACACAGATACAGATTCCTTTGTAATCGACATCCCTACTGAAGATTTTTACAAAGACATGGAATTAGAAGTAGCAAAAGAGCATGCCGGATGGTACGACACATCTGATTACCCTAAAGATTCACCTTTGCATTCAGTTATTAATAAGAAGGTTTTAGGTAAGATGAAGGATGAATTATCTGGAGGTGTGATCAAGGAGTTTATTGGTTTAAGGTAAAAAATGTACAGTCTTGCTAGCCAAACAAAAACTGTTAAAAAAGCAAAGGGAATATCTCGCAGTGTTGTGCAGTCAAACATATCGCATGATAACTACAAAGAAGCATTGTTCAATAAAAAGACTTTTCATCATGACAATTACAAGCTGCGATCTAATCTGCATGAGATTAACACAACAGTTGTAACAAAACGGTCTCTTGACCGCACTAACACAAAAAGAGTATTTGTTAATCCAGAGTATTCATATGCAATTGGGCACTGGAGGACATTTGGTCAAGCGCAATTAGATACTCAGTAATTTCTTTATCCAGTATAGCTGGATTATTTGTGGTTGTTGTTTCAAGATTTTTGATTTTTTTCATAAATATTAGGATCAATGGGTAGTTTATTCTTTATCATTGTTTTAATAATAAATCTATACGCAAATAATTTTTTTTGAGCTTCCATTTTAACTCAGAAATGTATTTGCCTAAATTAACTAAGCGACTGGAACTGTGTCTGGCGGGATTATCTGCAGTTCTTCCTTCACAAAAGATCTTCGGGGGGCTGGTCGTTTTGTTGTGTCAGTTTCTCGTAAATAATACACGGGCGGATTCATTTTCACAATTTTTTTTATCTCATATGGATCAACACTCCAAACTGGATCTGTTGCCCTGATGCGAGTGTCCCCTTCCGCTTCTCCCGGTGAATAAAGGTATCTCACTTTTAAACCAAATGGTAATAGTTTGCTGGATGAAGACTCTTCAACAACATTTATTCGTTTGGTTTTGATTGCTTGTACTGGTTTTAGCCCTTTAAATTCTTCATTATTCATTGCGCGCAAAACTGAGGGCAGTCTTTTTACCCATTCTCTGTTGCGAGAATTGTCAATCAGCTCTCTGTGATACTGGTAGGAGAAAAGTCTTTCAGATAACTGTTTGTTAAAGTTTTCAACCAAAGCCTGTGATCTGTGAACTCCTGGAATGCCTCTTTTAATGGTAACTCTATGTTTTAACAATAATTGATTCACTTGGCCCTTAAATTCTTTTCCATCATCGACTTGAATCATGCGAGGATAAGTTAAGGGTCCTCGTTGGTATATCAGCTGTATAGCAACAGCAACAGCAGAAGCACTCTTTTGTGTTAATGGTTCCGCATCTTTGTATCTTGAAGCTATGTCAATGACTGTAAGTGCGTACTTAAATCTTTTTCGTCTAATCGTATCATGGGGTAAATATAGAAGATCCATTTGATGGGTGTCGTTTGGAGTTATATTCACAAAGTGTGGTCTCTGTATTCGTTTAGGCGCAGGTAAATAAATTTGCCAAATCGCTTGTTTAGATAACCATTCTTTTGCTGTTTGTTCACTGACTCCCGCTGCTTGGCTTAGCTTTTTAATTGCCGTTATTCCCTTCCAATATCCTTTTGGCGAATAATAGATTTTGTACATTTTTATTCAGCCAATACTTTGTGCAACAAAATACACAGCGGTCATGCCAAAGACAATAAACAATATTTCTTGCATCTTTTGTTTTTCTGATGGTTGATAGTAATCGCTGAATTTTGGTGGGGGCAATGTTTCAACTTGTTTGCCTGTTACTAGAAAATATTCTTTTATTGCCTGGTCAACATCTTTAAATGTGTAAGCTGCATGTCCCTGTTGTTTAAGTCTGTCGTTAATAAAATCTAACTGCTCCATTCTTTGCTTTTCATAGGTGTCTTGTGCAGCGGCTAGTTGCTCCATAGCTCTGTTATGTCTTTTTCTCTCATCGTTATTTTGTAGTTTACTAAACGCGTAATTACTTCCGCTGAAAGCAAGCGCGTTGACCACTGCGCCGCCTATCATCATTACGAGTGAAGCCATTTTTATAAATGTATTTTTTTTTACATATTTATATTTTCTGGAATTATTCCTTGCTTAACTAGAAAGTCTTTCGTAGCAAACGAAGCTGTAATGACAGCAATCAACTTTGCTGAGTCTTCAAAATCTAGCTTGCCAAGATCTGCTGGTTTTATTCTTAACAAGCTTTTACCAAGCATTGTGTATCCTACACTTAGACCTCCAATAACAGCAGAATGGTATACGAGGTTGGCAACAGTTTTTTTCGGTGCTCATTTTTTAAAAATAAAATAATATTTATTATTAATAAAACATGAACTGCGATGATTTACTTCCTGAACTTATGATTACAAATAATCAAGTTGATGACCAAGCTATTATGCGCCAAAAGGAAAGGCTGTATTCTTTGGCGGCGTGTGGAAAAACAAAACAGTACCTCGGAAATGAATTCAGCATAGAACAGATTCAACAGATGTCGCCGCAAGACATTGTAAAGTATCACAACAGGTATGAAGCGCAACTGGGGTCAAGAATGGTCAAAAGTGTCGGACAAACTGTTCTTAGTTTGTACACTAAACTCGTTAGTAGATTTGCGCCCATTGATTCTGAACAAGATTTTATGTATGATTTAACGCAGGATCCAGTTTTAACAAAGTCATTAGAGTCTCTAGGATGTGATCTATATTACAGATTTGGAACATTATTGTCGCCAGTAATTATGGGGTTAATTACGTTTAATCATATAGATTTTATTTCTCTTAAAAATGACCGAGCAGAATCAGAAAACGTTGAATCAGGTGGAGAAAGTGACCCGTGAAAAGAATCCTGGGCGCGTTGAAGCAGGGAAAAAATTAGCAAGTGGAACAAAAAAAGAAAATTAGAGTTACAACATATAACTCATAATGAAAAAACACCAGTTGTGCCAGAGCCACAACAAGAACAAGTTGTTTCAAGTCCCGCAACATCATCATGGATTATTTGGATTAAAAGAGTTGGCATTTTTGGCGTCATTGCTGTTGGTGGGGGTGGTTATTACGTTTATAAAATATATAAACAACGCCAGCAAAAACCAAAGCAGTCCAAAAAATCTCAGCCACTAAATACAGAAGCCGAACAAAAAAGCATGCCAGAACCGACAACAACAAAAGATCATTTTGATCCATTTCAGATGCAATAATATTTATAAATAATTATAAATTGACTTGAATAAGAACTTGGTTGTACTTAGAGGATGACTTAGTTATAATCTTGAGCTGACTTGATTAAGTACTTGAGCTGACTTGATTAAGAACTTGAGTAAGAATTTGAGTTGACTTAATTAAAAACTTGATTAAGAACTTGAGGTGACTTGATTAAGAACTTGGGGTGACTTGATTAAGAACTTGGGGTGACTTGGGGGTGACTTGGGGTGACTTGGGGTGAAGGTGTCAAGTGTAACAAAGTGGAAGGAGGTGTCAAGAAAAGTGGAACTGGTAGGACCACTTGACATCTGTTATTTCAGCCGGTTGCTTTGTGACTGAACAGGATGTGCCCCACGCGCTGAGCGGTGATTGGTTGCCTGGTCAAGTGCGCGCCGCGAGCTCGGTGAGAGCAGTGGGCTCGCGAGACGTGTTTTATCGATTTTTTGGTCGGAACATAGCGAGACACACACAGTCGGTAAACGGGCCGCTCAGCCTGCTGACTTACTGCGACGCTATCATTGTGTTGTCTTGGTCTTGCAAAAGTAGCTGACAATCAACTGACTGGTGGTAGACTGTTTGAGGGAACACAAAAATGAAAAACTTTATCAAAACTGGCTTTCAGTGGAAGACATGCTGGGATAAGTGTGTGGATTTTATGTCAAAAATTTAACTCAGTTTTAAAAGACTTTAGAGAACAATTAAAGACAGTGGTTTTATTTCATATGAAAGATAGAGATGCTTTTGATGAATGTATGAAAGAAAATGATGTTATTGAAAACGATCAAGAAAAACGAAGGATTAAGCAAAAACTTAAGTCTCAAAAGTTTTCTAAATTAGTGTTAAAAACAGATAATCCTACACATTATGTATGTTTGTAAATGTTTTTTTTAAGTCTTACTTAGCAGAGAACTATAAAATCTTCGTTCTAGGGCAACCGCCCGAAACTGGTTGAGGGCGGGTGAGCTAGAACGAAGATTTTATAGTTCTCTAGGCCTGACATTCTCAGTGATCTCTGTTGCCTTTTATCATTGTCTAATATCATCGATGATGAACAGGCGATAGAATAACCACTGAACTGAACTGAAATAAACTGAAGGAGTGATGAGAGCAACTCATTTATTGCTGATGTACTGATGGTGAATCACGTTAAAAAGGTGTCAAGATTCTTCCTTTCTGTGGAAACAAATCTGCTTTGACTTCCTTTCTACAGAATTGCCTGCATCGTAACGCTTATTCATTTTATTTTCAAGTCATTTATCTTCTGAACACATCTGAAATAAACTTGCAAATATCGATTGATTGGAATCATGATTGTAAGCAAGGTGTTCTTTAGGTCGATCTGTGAATAAAGTGCACATGAAGCTGGTTACCTAAGTTTCCGGGGTCTTGAAATTAAAATGTTGTGATCATATTTTGCTTTCCAACTGATTTGGAGCAGTTTTCAGTTTACACCATCTTTCTCCATCACAAGCACTACCAATGAGCAGTCATGATATCTTAATGTAAGTGTGTGCCTGTGTGATGGTATTCTGATTTTTTTTTCAACAAATTTACAGTTTAAATAAATCTCTTGCATTTCAAGCAGTAACAATTGGTTGCACTTTTACTCCGGCAAGTTATGATTTTTTGAAACCAGGGACTCACTCACTCTCTCTCTCTCTCTCTCTCTCTCTCTCTCTCTCTCTCTCTCTCTCTCTCTCTCTCCATCTTGAACTCATTTTAGTATACATTTTGAAGCAATTCCGCAAAAAAAGGAAATATAAACGTCCATACGCTGAAGAAGAAGAAGAAGAAGAAGAAGAAGGAGAGAGAGAGAGAGAGAGAGAGAGAGAGAGAGAGAGAGAGAGAGAGAGACAGAGAGAGGAGAGAGAGGAGAGAGAGAGAGTGAGATGAGAGAGAGAGAGAAGAGAGAGAGGGAGATTGCATTGTCATTGCCAACAGATCTTGTGACAAAGTGGGAGGGGTGTGACAACCGGAATTTCAAAGTGAATAAAAATGTATGACAAGATTTGGGAAAAGGATGTAAAATGTATGACAAAATTTAAGAAAAAGGACATATTTTATATTATATCACAATTGCTCACATGCCTGAGATAGACGAAATTGTGTTAGTATCTGAAAACAAACCCACATAAATAGTAAATGGCAGATTTAAAACATGCACATTCAAATGCGGAGAAAACATAAATGAAATGTTTAGAATACCCAACCATCTGATGGAACTATAATAAGAACGCTGTGAAATTATTGCATTTGTCTCATCACATTCAAAATGATAGGAATTATTGGTCACATCCTCTTCATCAGCTTGTTTATTTAGTGGTTCCAGTATTTAGGTGACTAATGAAATCGTTATATGTATGTTGTGTCATTTTCTTCTAAATATAAAATTTCGCTTGTCAGTTCCATTGACACAATGAGCCTCCTTCTGGGAGAACGTAACAGGCGATCAAAATGACATTTTTGTCAACATTACACATCCTTGGGTTTATTCTCAGTGTTGTCAAAACATAGTTTGATCTGTGTAATGTACTTTTCAAGACTTAAAAAACAACTAATAATAATGACCTGCCGGATTTCTGGAAGTGGGAGGAGAGTGTTACTGCAGGTGTTACAGATTCTACACGATACACAAACTGACCAATGTAATAAAATGAAAAATCGGGGGAGGGTTCAGTTACGCACCTAAAATCGAAGTGACGGAGATGATTCAGGGACGAAATATCTTTCATTTTATGAACAAACTTACAACATTCGAATTAAGGAAAGAGAACTCGTGCAGAGGGTTCAGAGACCTGTCCTATGGCAGTTGTTTGGACCAGAGACCAGGTTCTATCCATGACACGGCCTTTCATTCTTCTGCTGGGCGACACAGCTGGGGACCGGTTTGAGGGTTTCGAGCCTGTTTGAATGTAGTCCTGCATACCTGTCTGTTGGCTTGCAGTGTGAGCCCCACGTGCACTGGCACTCGCCGATTCCCAAGGGAATTCCCGCCTGTGTCAACAAACTGTGACCAACAGTGGGGATACAGTCGCCGACATTAAGAACACCACCCCCACTCTCTACATTGCGTTAAACTTGAGCACGTGCACCACTCCCATAAGAGAGAGAGAGAGAGAGAGAGAGAGAGAGAGAGAGAGCAGTGCCTTCATCTCCACTGATAGCTGTAGCACACTTGATCACATATGAAGTGGATTTTTGATTGTCATTAGCCATGTGATCAACCCCCACCCCCTAAAACTCAGCTTAGGAACGTGCGTGGCAGCTTGGGGCCGAATACCATCTCCCCTATCGTAAGAAGTCTCTCTTGCCCTCTCTTCATCAGAGCGATAATAAGCTGCTGTGTACCTGTTGTATCGGTGGAGACTCTGATGCCGGTTTCTTCCAGTTCAGTTTGGTTGTCCTTGTTTGCAAAGCATTTTGTCCCTCCTCATGTTTGATCAACTTGTGCCTGACCAGTTCTATGGGGTCTAATAATGTTTTCTGGTGAACATTTTTGGGACCGTTCATACTATTTAGCACATCGATCGTAGCACTGGGATACGCTTTAGAATTTTATGGTGCATACTTTGGGAAATACCGCACATATGTATTTTGTCTCAATGGAAAAAATCTTCAACTCTATCGGCACCCTGTCTAAATTGTTCTTCTTTTTATCATCATCATTATCATCATCACCATCATTATTAATATCAGAAGTATCATCACTATAGACTTTTTTTTAAAGATTTTATCTTTTTATGTTTCACATTTTTTGATATTATTATTGTTATTATTACTATTATTATTATCATCATCATTATAATTATTATTATTAATATTATTATCGTTATTATTACTGTTATTTTGAATATCCGAATATTCATCTCTATATTCTGCTTTCTCTTCTTCTCCATAATCATTATCATAATCATAACTATTAGCATTGTGATAATGATAATAATAACAATAACGACAATAATAATGATTATAATGATGATAACAATAATATAATAGTGATAATCATAATAATGATAACAATAGAAATAAAAAACAATAGTATTATTGTATGATTATAATACTATATTAATGATAATAATAAGAATGATAATAATAATGATGATAACAACAATAACAACAACAAAAATAATGATACCAATAATGTTGATAATAATATAGCAACAACAAAAGCAATAACACTACTATTACTGTATGATCATAATTCCATTATATATATATATATATATATATATATATATATACATATATATATATGAGTTCCGATACAGCGGACGAAAGGAGCAGACGATACATATAGATCTGCCTTCGAGAGGGATTGCGATGGTTGCCTCATGCAGCTAGTGAAAGGTTTTCATTTTTAAAATATTCATTTAAAAAAAAATTCAAATCTTTGCCAAGTTATTACTATAATGATGGAAGAATTGTTAACCTACACTTGTTTTCCCCCACTACTTAATTGTTCAGCATTATATTGTTTGGTCAATCAGTGGGCGATTGCATCTCTTAGGAGATCCAAGTAAAAGTTGTTCTACACAATTCTTAGCCGCTGACAATGCTTGGGTTATTGAACAGCAGAGCTGACCACTTAGACTGTTCCATACTTTTCGATCTCTCTTGTATCCTTAAATGGATCCTCAAGCATAGGCTCAAAGATTGTCCCCTACATTTTATACTGTTTGCATAATGTTTTCAGTTTTTCAGCAACTTTTTACCTCTCCACACTTTCGTTTTATTAATTCTACTACCTTTCGCTGGCTGCTTTAGGGGTGCTGTTGGATTCTTCTTTGAACCCTTGGTGGTGAGAACACCACAGAATTACGGACTGTGGTGTGCCTCTATTTGACGCCAAGAGCACAGACAGAATCAGCCGTGTATCCCTGATGAGTTCCGATCCAGCGGACGAAAGACCTAGGAGCAGGCGATACCTATAGATCTGCCTTCGAGAGGAATTGCGATGGTTCCCTCATGCAGCTAGTGAAGGGTTTTCATTTTTAAAATATTCATTATTAAAAAAAATTCAAAATCTTTGCCAAGTTATTACTATAATGACGGAAGAATTTTTAACCTACACTTGTTTTCCCCCAGTACTTAATTGTTCAGCAGTATATATATATATATATATATATATATATATATATATATATATATATATGAACAATATAAAAAAAGTCCTTAAAAAATCTGAAGGTGCTCAACCCCTTGGGGAGCAACATCTGTTAAAAAAATATTTTAAAAATGAAGTGGTAAAATCTACAAGCTTGTTTCTAGCGTTGCTATCTTCAGGATGTCTTTTGGGGCACGCCAACGGTCTTTTATGGCGTGCGGGGCTTGATTTCAACTCTGTGTGTGCAGGCGGATCTCATTTGCTGCACGTGCGGCCTGTGGTTCTTATTGGGGCCTGTTCAGGTGGAATGTGCTAGCAAAGATTTCCACTTGTGCCTGCAATTGTTTACAATTTCTACTTTTGTGTTCAGAGTTGCTAAGTGTGGTTTGCATAATATTAACCATTTTTCTGTGGAGCATAGATTGCATCTTTTTGAAATATTGTTGTATGGTGCTGCTCTTTTTATGATTTTCCATGATATGTTGTAGTCTATTTTTTTATCTTTGAGTCTCCAGATGTATTTGCTCAGCTCTGTTTGATTTTTGTATTTTTCATTTTTGAATGACTGTTTGTGGTTTGCGTATCTGGTTTTGAAAGTGTTTTCAGTAATCCCTACATATGTTTCTTCTTCATTTTCTGATGTTACCGTAGCTTGGTATACAATGTTGCTGTGAAGACATTTATTGCTCAGGGGGCACTGTTCTTTTTTAGTGCAGTTGCAAGATGTCCTTTCGGCACCCTTCTCTTTTATGTTGCTTTTCATTTTGTTAGATGAATCAATCATGTTTTTGAGGTTGGGCATACATGAGTATGACAGTTTAATGGTGTTTTTGTTGAATATTTTGGACAGTTTGTGTTCTTTTGGGAATGATGTTGCCAAGATTTTAAAGAATTCTTTTCCTACATTTGTTTTCACTTGTCCATCGTATGGTGGGTTGTACCATATGATCTTTCTTTTCCTATTTTTCTTAATTCTGTTCGTGTTGTTGTCTGGACTGTATTGTAGTTTGTAATTGTAACCACTTTTTTGTAATGCTTCTTGATGTTCTGTTGCTGCATCATTGAATGCGTTTTCATTGCATGACAGGTTGGATAGTCTCTTGTTTATACCATTGGGTATTGTTTTTAGTATAGATGGTGGGTGGTTGCTTTTGATGTTTACGTAGACTGGTATGTCATTGGGTTTTTTGTATGGTTTGTACACATGGTCATTGAGGTCTAATGTTATGTCTAGGTAATTCACTACTTTTTTGTTTGCTTCTATTGTGATTTTTAAGTTGTGGTTTTTAAAGATTTTACATAATTCTTTTTTCTTGTTTTCAATGGTTCTTGGATTATTGTTTAATGCAGCGAGGCCGTCATCTCTGTATAAACCGGCCTGTTTTCCAAGTTGTTTTTGGATGTTGGATAGCATGAATAGTCCGACTAGTTCACATGTTTCGGCACCATCATACGATCCCATGGTTACATCAAATGTGGAGTTTTTGCTCGTTTTTTTAATCCAAGTTTCATTTCTGCTATGGAGTAAGGTTTTTTTGGTGTGGAAAATAATCTCCATTTCTGACTCTGTTATATTTGTGTATTTGTTGGCAAATTTCAAAGCTTTGTTGAGTAGTTCTTCATCTATGGATGGATAGAAGTCTACTATGTCAAATGTAATGAACATTGTATTTCTCTGTTTGTTGAGTTTCTTAAACCATTGTATGACTTCATAGCTGTTTTTCCAAAGGTTGTATTTGGTGTTTGATTTTATATCTTCTATAGCCTTTTCCAAAATTCTCTTGCTTATTTTGCCCAGTTCGGATTTAGATGGGTTTATTAGTCTACATGTTGGGTTGTTTTGGAAGTTAGGCTTGTGGTCTTTAAGTGTTATGAAGGCCTCCTTTGTTGCTGTTGCCTCTACCCTATCACTTAACTCCATGCGATGTGCAAGCTCTTTTTCTTTTTTGCGGATGTTGCTATGTGTAGTTTTATCAGCTTTCTTGTAGTTTTTCTGGATGTTTTTGTTTAAGAGTTGAGAGTATTCGTTTGGTTCCATTTTGTAAAAATTGCTCGTTTTGTCAGCCTTTACGAATATCTTTTTATCATTTTGGATTTGTTTTATATCATTTGCTAGTGATGTTTGAAAGTTGTTATTTGATTTTTTGAATTTAATATTGGCTATCAGTCCCTTCATTTTGTCTTCAAAAGGTTTCATTTCATCTATTGTCGGAGGTGATCGCCATGATTTGAATCCATATGTATTTTTGTCTTCATTCTTTGCATTTGGGTTTAGGAAGAAGAACGCCTTCCATCTCATGTTGCGCACAAATTTCTCGGTTTGTTCTATCAGTTTTTTAGTGTAAGTTTGTGGGTTTGAAAATGGTATGTTTGCCAACAAATACACAAATACAACAGAGTCAGAAATGGAGATTATTTTCCACACCAAAAAAACCTTACTCCATAGCAGAAATGAAACTTGGATTAAAAAAACGAGCAAAAACTCCACATTTGATGTAACCATGGGATCGTATGATGGTGCCGAAACATGTGAACTAGTCGGACTATTCATGCTATCCAACATCCAAAAACAACTTGGAAAACAGGCCGGTTTATACAGAGATGACGGCCTCGCTGCATTAAACAATAATCCAAGAACCATTGAAAACAAGAAAAAAGAATTATGTAAAATCTTTAAAAACCACAACTTAAAAATCACAATAGAAGCAAACAAAAAAGTAGTGAATTACCTAGACATAACATTAGACCTCAATGACCATGTGTACAAACCATACAAAAAACCCAATGACATACCAGTCTACGTAAACATCAAAAGCAACCACCCACCATCTATACTAAAAACAATACCCAATGGTATAAACAAGAGACTATCCAACCTGTCATGCAATGAAAACGCATTCAATGATGCAGCAACAGAACATCAAGAAGCATTACAAAAAAGTGGTTACAATTACAAACTACAATACAGTCCAGACAACAACACGAACAGAATTAAGAAAAATAGGAAAAGAAAGATCATATGGTACAACCCACCATACGATGGACAAGTAAAAACAAATGTAGGAAAAGAATTCTTTAAAATCTTGGCAACATCATTCCCAAAAGAACACAAACTGTCCAAAATATTCAACAAAAACACCATTAAACTGTCATACTCATGTATGCCCAACCTCAAAAACATGATTGATTCATCTAACAAAATGAAAAGCAACATAAAAGAGAAGGGTGCCGAAAGGACATCTTGCAACTGCACTAAAAAAGAACAGTGCCCCCTGAGCAATAAATGTCTTCACAGCAACATTGTATACCAAGCTACAGTAACATCAGAAAATGAAGAAGAAACATATGTAGGGATTACTGAAAACACTTTCAAAACCAGATACGCAAACCACAAACAGTCATTCAAAAATGAAAAATACAAAAATCAAACAGAGCTGAGCAAATACATCTGGAGACTTAAAGATAAAAAAATAGACTACAACATATCATGGAAAATCATAAAAAGAGCAGCACCATACAACAATATTTCAAAAAGATGCAATCTATGCTCCACAGAAAAATGGTTAATATTATGCAAACCACACTTAGCAACTCTGAACACAAAAGTAGAAATTGTAAACAATTGCAGGCACAAGTGGAAATCTTTGCTAGCACATTCCACCTGAACAGGCCCCAATAAGAACCACAGGCCGCACGTGCAGCAAATGAGATCCGCCTGCACACACAGAGTTGAAATCAAGCCCCGCACGCCATAAAAGACCGTTGGCGTGCCCCAAAAGACATCCTGAAGATAGCAACGCTAGAAACAAGCTTGTAGATTTTACCACTTCATTTTTAAAATATTTTTTAACAAATATATATATATATATATATATATACAATAAACTAATAAATTCCAAGGATAAGTACCGAGCACCATTCCAGCAACTTACAGAGCAGCTTGGTGTTGCAATGACTGCAAGAAATATTCAATTATAAACAAAGCTTGCTCTTATGTCTTAGATTGAAGAAATAGGGGGAGATAAGCATTGTAATTGTATATATATATATATATATATATATGTGTGTGTGTGTGTGTGTATGTATATTATCATTATTTCCTTTTGAATTTGTATCTACTGCTTACTGGCCTTTTGTCTCTTCCCTTCAGTTGCATTCCTTTGTGTACGTTTTTCACCAAAGCCACAGATCGAAAGGAGAGGTATTGTTTTTTCGTCCTTTGTTTTCATTGTTAAGAATGTTGTTTGTTCTGCCTGAAGAGGATCCAACAGGTCGAAACGCCTTAGTTCTGTTTTATGATTTGTTTGTTTCTTTGTTACGTGGCTCAATTAATCAATTTTTGATTTCATGTTTGAATTGTTTTAAGCTCTGTTTTATGTCTGGTGAGTGTATCAGTCAGCGTAATGTAAAAAAAGGGTAAACAAAACAATCACAAAAGATACTTAAAAATAAACAGGTCTCTTCTCAAAGATCGTCATGTTTTTTTTAGAAGAAATGATTGATCATGTCATTCAAGAACATGCAGCAGACCATTGTGACAAACACAACTAAAAGACTTCCTTAAATATAAAGCAAAATTAATGGAAACTGAAAACATATTCATACCCCCCCCCCTTTCAAAAAAAAGTTAAAAGAACTAATTGCTTATGCAAGAATGAAAGAAAGAACAAGAAGAAAAGGAATATCATTAAGACTTACCATGACGATGCAAATGATATCAGAATAAACCAGCAATGAAGGTGTTGGTAACAAATCTACCCATGACACGTGAAAATAAAACAATAGAAGAGACACTCGTGTAAAACTAGGACTGAAACTGAAACTGAGATGTGAACAAAGGAACCAGCTGGAAACAAAAATGGCCGAGACACAACTGCAAAACAGGAAATTCGTCAGTATATCGACTTCCTGTGAACATCTTCCCTCTTGAGTGTTCATAGAAAGGTTTAACACTGATTTGTACCCTAAAGAACGAAAGGAAGGGGGAAAAAAAAAGATGCAACAAGTGTCTCGCAATGGGGCACGTAGCATTGGAATGCTCCAGTCAAATGGTCTGCTTGGCATGCAAAGAAGCAGACCACAAGAGAAACCCTACTTGCGCCATACAGCTGATACAGGATACAAAACACAGTGGGCACTCTGTGGCGCCAGCGTGTCCCATCAACAGCCAGAGAACAGAGAACCGGAAGCCGCAAGTCATAACCGTTCCACTTAGCATGCTGACCGACACACCACCAGCAGTGGAGGGGGGAAGGTGCAATGCAGAACACCGAAAGGCGGCCAGGTATCGGTAGAGAAAAGGACAAACTACTGCCAATCCTTTGAGAGAGAGAGAGAGAGAGAGAGAGAGAGAGAGAGAGAGAGAGAGAGAGAGAGAGGTCCATACAGTGATGCCACTGGGACTTCCAGATTAGCATTCACTCTTTCTCCTCCCTTCCTCTTTAGGATCCAGGCTACGTCGTACAGATCGATGAATGGATGATCATGATTTATGCTTCATCAGTCACTTGCCACGGCTTATAAATGTAGCATTGGCTCTTTAAATGTTCAACGGTTGCGACACAAATTTAAAACAAAAGCAATGCGTAATTACACAAGGGATATGAAGTTAAACATAGTATACTTACAAGAAACCTAATGTGATACAGAAGATTGAATTACAGAGATTAGGAAACAATGGCATGGTCGTGCATTCTATTTGGTGGTGAAGACCAGAAGTTATGGTTCGTTGATTTCAACTAGCACAGAGTTAACTTCTGATAATGTAGAAGAAAAAAAATCAAAATACTTAATATAAAAACATGTCTGAAGATCACACCACACTTATTCTTGATTGCTATGCACACAGCTCCACTGCAGAAAAGAAAATTATATTCCTGGAATTTACTGAATCAGAATTGCAAGATAATGAAAGTCAGGTTTGGGTAGATGGTGACTGTAAGAATGCTACGGACAAAATCAACAATGAAGTAAGACTGTCTCACTCGGAAAGAAACACCTATACCTTGAAATCACTACCAAATCAAACACAAACGATGCATGAAAAACTCAACATCAAGAGAAGGTAGAATATCTATGGCCAAGGCTGAATCCATTTGCTACAGGGAGAATGATTTATGTATTCTGTTACGCAGTAGCATTGTCAAAACTTAAAGAAGCCACCATTGACAAGTGCTCCTCTCAGACTATAAGTTCTTTAAACTTGACGTAAAATAAAATGATTTGCATAGGGTTTAGGATTCTGGAAATCCAATTTTTACATCACTGTTTTGTAAGCTTTTTGTAAAGCAGATGAACGACAAATCAGTATACACTTTAAAAGAAAGTTTGTAAATGAAAGCAAAAATATAAAATACAGACTAGGAAATATTATGGAAAATGCTAAAGTGAAAACAAGATCAGTGAAGTGAATAATACGTTTGTTTTTTTATTTATTATTATTTTTTTTTTTACTTTGTAATAACATATATACTTTTGTATTCCCTACTTGGTATATGCGTGCTTGAACGGTTAACATTCAGGGCAGATAATTCGAAATAGACTGAGGCAAGCATGGGTCTTAAAAGAGAGCTTTGATGAACACCATACCAAGGGAGAAGATTGTTTTTAACGTGAATTAAGACAAGCTGTTTTCTGTCAATGCAGTGTGACAATAGTGATTTTCTTTTTGAATCAAGACTGATTTGGTGTAGAGAAAGTTGACTTTGTCATATTTTCTTATGTAATCTTCTTTAAACTTCAAGAGGGGAGAAAAAAGACTAATGGAAAAGAACAGAGGTGTTACCTGATTTGTAAATGAGTATGACTTTTACAATTCTGACCGATAACATTTTTTCGATATACGTTTGTTGAAAAAAAATGTAGCTGGAGTTAGTGGAGTTAGAAGTTTAGAATATTAGCATTAATGTCGTTTAAATCATTGATACATGTTTTCTGTAAATGACCAAAGCATAATTTACAATTATGGACAATAATTAAAGAAAATATGCAAGTCAGAAGATTTTTTTTTATATAGAAAATCATATAAATCTTGTAATACGTGAAGGGTTTTATGAAACGATCACTCAATTTCAATTGTTGAACTAGCAGTGTCACAAAATAGACTTTCAGATATCAGAAGATGCTTTTGCATTGACATCGTCATTTCTTAGTGGACTGATAGCATTCCAGATATATGTGTTATTGAAACTTCTTCTTAACTGCATGTCAGATGATGCGGTATGTTTACCTCAGAAACTGTACTTCATTTTGTCGATACAGACCTATATACAAGGAACACATACCTCATAAGCAAAGTTGTATTAGGTATAGATGGTGAGTAACAAAGGTACAGGAATATATAGCAGATTGTGTGTGTGTGTGTGTGTGTGTGTGTGTGTGTGTGTGTGTGTGTGTGTGTCGTGCGTGCGCACGCGCGCGCGCGTGTGTGTGCGTGTGTGTGTGTGTGCGCGCGCAATCATTTGTGGTAATTCTGTTGCCATTATTCATGGCTTTACTGAAAATAATTCATCTGTTTCAGTACAGGTGATTTATGTCATGTACTAGCTATTTCACATTTGACAGGAGAAATATAGTGGCACCCGCATACAGCTTACAAACCTGTGCTGGGAGTCTACCAAATGAACAGCCTTAAAGCCACACTCGACTGAGAGAGAGAGAGAGAGAGAGAGAGAGAAGAGAGAGAGAGAGAGAGAGAGAGAGAGAGAGAGAGAGAGAATTTTCGTAGAATCGTGTGGTACGACGAGTTGCGATGCGTCACATCATATATGTGTGACTGCATAGATTTGTTTTGCCTTGTGTTTCTTTGCGTTCTGCTGTGTTTCATGTTGTGTTTTGATACGTTTTGTTGTGTTGTGTTTCAGTGCGTTACGATGTTTTATGTTGCAATAATAATAATGATAACGATAATAATAATAATAATAATAATAACAGTCATAATAATGAAGATGATGATAATAATAATAATGATAATGATATGATAATAATAATAATGATGATAATGATAATAATAATAATGTTAATTTATATAGCACCCATTCTCTAAAAATTAGGGCTCAAAGCGCTTTACATAACCAACACATGATAAAGTTATACGATAAGACAAGACAAGCTAATAACAAGACAGGAACTTACTTTACACAAAAGCAATAACAAGGAACATAGTGCAAATATATCACATTAATGTATAAACATAATTTACTCAAGCCTACACACACGCACCCCCCCCCCACTCCGCACGCACGCGCACACACACACACACACACACGCGCGCGCGCGCGCGCGCGCGCGCACACACATACATTCAGTTCATTTCAGTGGTTTATTTAATGTCTTTTCATCGCCAGATGACATTAGACACTTATTTTATTTTATTTTTTTAAGAAAAAAAACAAACAACCCACCTCCACATTTTACTCCACGTTCGCACTTTCAAACCCACATCTGATATATGCATATTTACATAAGTGAAATACCCTAGTGGTACACAAAATTGTTGATATTTACAAAACTTTTGCAACCTGTGACTGCGAAATAACCATGGCAATTTCATTAACATATGAACCATATAAGACAGTATTGACATTATCAAAGTATTCATCTGAATACCTTTCTCCTGATATAGCGGGGTCAACACTGAGCATTCAAACAAAAGATGATATACAGAAATGTTTTCTCTGCAGACACAAGTAATGCCATGAGACTATTTAGTGTTTCAAGTATTCAGACTTGATTTATGAATTGATCTAACAATGTGCCTTGGGCACGATGGTACAGTCGCCATTTTTTGACTAGAATTCTGCTTATGCATACATTTTTCCATAATTTGGATTAATTCACAATAGGATAAGTCTAAGGGATTGTTTAGTAAATTTTCCGTGTTTCTATTTGCTCCTTCTTTTGCAAGACTGTCTGCTGTTTCATTCCACCTTATACCACAGTGAGATGGGACCCAACAAAAATCAATTCTTATGCCTAGTGTTATGAAACAATGCAGTAGATGTCTTATTTCAAAAGGCAAATCTTTTCTAGCTTGGAAGTCCCAACGCTCTATGATTGTAAAACAGATTTGGAATCAACACAAAGTAAAATTTGATAGAAAGCAATTGAGGCATCATATATGTAAGTCAAAGCCTTTGGTATTGCATATAATTCTGAGGTATAGATTGAAAACCCCTTTCCTACATAACATGATTTCCTGACATTTAAGGTTGGTATTATAAAGCCCGAACCAGTGTCAGAGGATTCCATTATCGACCATCTCTAAACACTTTTGATTGATTTGGATAGCTGTTTTCTAAATGTTCACGAACTTCAGTTGTTAAAATATTTACATTATCACTTTTCTTTAACATAGTGTATTTGTAATCAAAAGAAGCATTTAGGTGCTCCCAAGGAGGCATTGGAGGTACTGCAGGAAATTCTGGTATAGCAGTAATAACAATATTACAATGTGACATAAAGTCAGATGTGTAGTTTCTAATTGGTTGAATATTGGATATGTTTTTAGACTTCTTAGGAAAATCTTTACTGGAATCAATCAGTATTTCTTCAGTAACTGAATTTTCAACCAAAAGACTTCTGACAATATATTTGGATACATCCAATATTCGCTTCTCATTTAGTGGTAATATATTTGTTTCTTTATAACATCTGTAAGTGTTCGTATGAACTGGGACTCCCAGAGCTAATTTCATGGCCTTACTGTCCAAGCTTTGCAATCTGTTTAAAAGAGAATTAGTCGCAGAGAAATACACTTTCTGCCCATAATTATGTCAATTTCGATCGGACTAAAGAGATGTATAGATGTAAAAGGGTATGAAAGTCCTGACCCCATGGTTGATAACATATAATTTTAACACACACACACACACACACACACACACACACACACACACACACACACACACACTATATATATTATATAATATATATATATATACGCGCGCGCGCGCACGCATGCACACGCACGACCACACACCCACACTCACAGACACACGCACACACGCACGCACTCACTCACATCAACACAGCCTGCACACACAGGTGACACAACCACCAGGCACTCAACGCGGGCACGCCAAAACACATTCATGCACTCGGAATGTGGATTGGGAAGGGGGGGGGGGGGGGGGGGGGGGGGGGGGGGGGGGGGGGGGGGGGGGGGGGGGGGGAGGGGGGGGAGATTACGACTGTTGAAAGAAGTTTGTTTTCACCCCAGATTTGAAAAAAGGTTAATTAAGGTAGGTGTCTGACACTGATGAGAAGTGTATTCCAGACAGTTGGTCCCTAGAAGGAGAGAGAACGTTGACCGAAAGAATTTTGTTCTGACAGAAGGAATGCGCAAGAGGCGGCTGTCGGCAGAGGAACGAAGCTGACAGGATGGGGTGTAGATGTGGAGGATGTCTGAGAGATAGTGTTGTCCAGTACCAGAAACAGAAGAGAAGCAGATACAAGCCAGCTTATATATCAATTCGACTCTGAACTGGAAGCCATTGGAGGGACTGCAACAGAGGAGTAGACACGTTGACGTTTAAATGCTTTGCAAACAAGCCTGGCAGCGCTATTCTTGACCTTCTGTAGTTTATTGAGTGGGTACTTTAGTGAGCCAGCCAAGAGACTCTTGCAGTAGTCCAGTCTTGAGAGAACTGGGGAACAAGCCGGAGTTTTTGTGGCTTCAGTGGAAAGGAAGTGTCTGATTGAACTGATCTTAAGTATTTCCAGATATGCTGCCTTACAAACATTAACAAAGGGTGGAATCAAAAGGTACACAGACGTTACGAGCCTGGGATGAGAGCTGAATATCAGAACTCCCGATGCTGACGGAAGAAGGAAGAGAGGGATGATCCTGGAGTTTGGGAGGAGCAAGGAGAAGAACTTCAGTTTTGTCATCATTCAGCTGCAACTTGTGTTTTGGAACGTTTTGTTGTGTTGTGTTTCATTGCGCTATGATGTTTGTGTTGTGTTTTGGAACGTTTCGTTGTGTTGTGTTTCATTGCGTTACGATGTTTTATGTTGTGTTTTGGTGTTGTGTTGTGTTTCATCGCGTTACGATGTTTTATGTTGTGTTTTGGTACGTTATGTTGTGTTGTGTCGCTTTAATACTTTTTTTTCTGATTCAAGGATGAAAACACACGCGCATTTTAATAAAGTGCTGCGACATTAATGTGTTCAAGTTACCTGCTAAACTGACCGGTGCGAGACGACCATGACAACCAGATGTTTATCCTGTATAGAAATAAATGCCGTCACCCACATGTGTAGTGGAGAGCGATGTCTGCTGTCACTTTTATAACTGATGGAGAGCACTGTCTGTGTCACACACACATTTGCTGGAAAAGAGTGTCGACAGTCACCCACATGTTTGGCGGAAAGGAATGTCTGCTGTCACACACATATTTGGCGGAAAGGAATGTCTGCTGTCACATATTTGGTAGAAAGGAATGTCTGCTGTCACACACATATTTGGCGTAAAGGAATGTCTGCTGTCACACACATATTTGGCGGAAAGGAATGTCTGCTGTCACACACATATTTGGTGGAAAGGAATGTCTGCTGTCACACACATATTTGGTGGAAAGGAATGTCTGCTGTCACACACACATTTGGCGGAAAGGAATGTCTGCTGTCACACACACATTTGGCGGAAAGGAATGTCTGCTGTCACATATTTGGTAGAAAGGAATGTCTGCTGTCACACACATATTTGGTAGAAAGGAATGTCTGCTGTCACACACATATTTGGTAGAAAGGAATGTCTGCAGTTACACGCATTATTTTTTTTTATGGAAAGGAATGTCTGCTGTCACACACATATTTGGTAGAAAGGAATGTCTGCTGTCACATATTTGGCGGAAAGGAATGTCTGCTGTCACACACATATTTGGCGGAAAGGGATGTCGGCTGTCACACACACATTTGGTGGAAAGGAATGTCTGCTGTCACACACATATTTGGTGGAAAGGAATGTCTGCTGTCACACACACATTTGGTGGAAAGGAATGTCTGCTGTCACACACACACATTTGGTGGAAAGGAATGTCGGCTGTCACACACACATTTGGTGGAAAGGAATGTCTGCTGTCACACACACATTTGACGGAAAGGAATGTCAGCTGTCACACACACATTTGGTGGAAAGGAATGTCTGCTGTCACACACACATTTGGTGGAAAGGAATGTCTGCTGTCACACACACATTTGGTGGAAAGGAATGTCGGCTGTCACACACACATTTGGTGGAAAGGAATGTCGGCTGTCACACACACATTTGGTGGAAAGGAATGTCTGCTGTCACACACATATTTGGCGGAAAGGAATGTCTGCTGTTACACACATTATTTTTGATGGAAAGGAATGTCTGCTGTTACACACATTATTTTTGATGGAAAGGAATGTCTGCTGTCACACACACATTTGGCGGAAAGGAATGTCTGCTGTCACACACACATTTGGGGGAAAGGAATGTCGGCTGTCACACACACATTTGGTGGAAAGGAATGTCTGCTGTCACACACATATTTGGCGGAAAGGAATGTCTGCTGTCACATATTTGGTAGAAAGGAATGTCTCCTGTCACACACATATTTGGCGGAGAGGAATGTCTGCTGTCACACACACATTTGGTAGAAAGGAATGTCTGCTGTCACACACATATTTGGCGTAAAGGAATGTCTGCTGTCACACACATTATTTGGTGGAAAGGAATGTCTGCTGTCACACACATTATTTGGTGGAAAGGAATGTCTGCTGTCACACACACATTTGGTAGAAAGGAATGTCTGCTGTCACACACATATTTGGTGGAAAGGAATGTCTGCTGTCACACACATATTTGGTGGAAAGGAATGTCTGCTGTTACACACACATTTGGTGGAAAGGAATGTCTGCTGTCACACACACATTTGGCGGAAAGGAATGTCTGCTGTTACACACATTATTTTTGATGGAAAGGAATGTCTGCTGTTACACACATTATTTTTGATGGAAAGGAATGTCTGCTGTCACCACACATTTGGCGGAAAGGAATGTCTCCTGTCACACACACATTTGGGGGAAAGAAATGTCGGCTGTCACACACACATTTGGGGGAAAGAAATGTCTGCTGTCACACACACATTTGGTGGAAAGGAATGTTTGCTGTCACACACATATTTGGCGGAAAGGAATGTCTGCTGTCACATATTTGGTAGAAAGGAATGTCTGCTGTCACACACATATTTGGCGTAAAGGAATGTCTGCTGTCACACACATATTTGGTGGAAAGGAATGTCTGCTGATACACACATTATTTGGTGGAAAGGAATGTCTGCTGTCACACACATTATTTGGTGGAAAGGAATGGGAAACTAATTTGAAATATATGAGTCGTCGACATATAAGAGCTATAAAGATAACATAGTTGAAATCTACCATTTTGTCACGGAATGACTACAGAGCATTGAGGACACAGAAATAGTTTTGAAAAATTCTGAAGTGACAAGAAATGAAAAAGCACACACAAAATAGGGAGGAGGCTGGGTAGACAAAGGCTAAGAAATGTGAGTGAAGAGAAATCAGGAAATCTGGGTTTGAAAATAGATGGCTGTGGCTGGGAGGGAGGGGGGCAAAGAGGGAGGGGGGGGGGAAGGAGAGGAAAATAGAGAGAGAGAACAAAAACCTTGCACACACACGAAACTCTCCCTTCCCCTCCCCCCTAAAAAAAAAAAAAAAAAAAAAAAAAAAAACCCACCCCACAGGTAACCTTGCATGCACAAATGCAGGCACACACACACACACACACACACACACACACACACACACACACACACCACACACACACACACACACAACACACACGCGCACGCACGAACGCACACACACACACACACACACACACACACACACACACACACACACACACACACACACACGAGCGCGCTCCCCACCCACTCGGCACCACCCCCCGCCCCCCCCCCCACACACACATACCATTATAGAGAGGGGCAGAGAGAGAAAGGGGGGGGGGGGGGGATCAAACCCGCCGATAAGGGTGATGCGATAGTGGTATGGCAAAGGGACTACTATGAAAAGGAAGTAAAAATCAGCTATCCGACACGACTTTCGACATCCCATTGAAGAAACTAACAGTAAAAGAGGACAATGCCCTTGTAAGGAAAATTGTCAATGGAGCAATTACATCGGGCCACCTCCCAACTGAAGCCTCAAGAGTTGTGTTCGAGAACCCTGGGTGTCCAAATTCTACGCCCTTCCAAAAATTCACAAGCCCAACAACCCAGGACGCCCCATTGTATCCGCCTGTTTCCTGCCCGACACTCTCATTTTGCAATTCATCGACTCTCTCCTGCAACCACTTGTTACCTTTCTGCCAACCTTTGTCAAGACACCAATCACACGCCCTTCAACTGCTCGACCAATTCCGTTTCCCACCAGATGGATCTGACCGTTTCCTATTCACCATGGATGTCACTTCCTTGTACACGAACATCCCCCACAATGAGGGTCTGCAGGCCATAAAACACTTCCTAAAGAACAGCACCTTTGACATTGATATCACAACCATCCTGAGACTGGCGGAGCTGGTTCTGAAACTGAACAGTTTCTGTTTTAGTGATTGTCACTTTGTCCAAACTAAGAGGGTGGCTATGGGCACCAAGATGGGGCCGAGTTACGCATGCCTCTTTGTGGGTTTCATTGAGGAGCAGATACTCTCCTCATACCCTGGACGCATCCCTCCACTCTTCAGACGCTTCATTGACGACATCATAGGTGTCACTACAAGCACCAAGGCTGAACTTTTGGATTTCATACACTTTGTGTCTTCATTCCACCCAGCCCTGAAATTCACCTACACCATCTCTGAAACAACTGTGTCTTTTCTAGACATCCAAGTGTCCATCACCAGCACAGATCAACTCAAAACATCAGTGTTCTTCAAAGAAACTATTCACGTTCTTACCTCAAGTTCACATCCAGCCACCCATAGTCTACCAAGAAGGGTGTCCCTTACTCACAATTCTGTCCCTCAGAAGACTGTGCAGCAATGACGATGACTTCAGACTGCAGGTCAACTGGATGTGCTCCTTCTTTAGAAGGCGAGGATACCCTGAAGCAGTCATCATTGATGCCTCCAATCGTACCCTTCGCATGATTCAGGCCATGACCCCCTCTCAGAACAAAGATCAGCCAGACCGACCAGTCCTTACCCTGATCTACCATCCACACAACCTCCCAGTCAAAAACATCCTTGTGAAAAACTTTGACATCCTGCAGAAAGATCCCAAACTCAAGTCCACCTTCGACAAACCTCCAGTAGTAGCATACCTGCGAGACACCAACCTCAGGGATCATCTAGTATGAACCACTTACAAAGAAACGCCGAGCAGCTCTCCACCAGGAAACCATCGCTGCAACAAACCCCGATGCAAAACCTGCCTCTTCTTAAATACAACCAACCACTAACACTTTCAGGGGCCCGTCAGGCAAAAGTTTCACCATCAGATCCCCCTTCACTTGCCGATCCTCCAACCTTGTGTACATTCTTTCATGCAGCCTCTGTTCCAAACTCTACTGTGGTGAGACCTACCGTACCGTGGATGATAGATTCAGGGAACATCTCCAGGCCGTCAACCTGAATAAGGACACCCCCATAGGTACACACTTCAACAGCCCTGGACATAACGTGTTTCACATGTGTCTCTGCTGTTTATCAAAACCACTCAGATGTCATACACCGCAAGTCCCTTGAAACCTCTCTGATCTCTAGGCTAGGGACGCTCACTATCCACAGACTGAACCTCAAGGACTGAGGTGCTGGAGTCTCCATTTTAGTCATGCAATGTGGACTTTTTGAATGGCCGTTGGAGGTCCTTTTTTGTTTTTATGTTTGTGTATAAAGGGTTACATGCACGCAACGTGTAGGCAGTTAGGATAGGTGTACATAGTTTGTTTGTTTGGGGTCTTCAACACCACCCTACCCTTGTTTTTTTTTTTAAAGAATTTGTTTTGAGGATGAAAAAAATTTGTTGGCGGTTGTGCATGTATATATCATATGTATGCCTAGACACCCTAAGGTATGTATATCATTATGAGTTGTAAACGTGCTTTGACCCCCCCCTCCCTCCCCCTCCCCCCGTTTTCCCCCCTTCTCTCTCTGCCCCTCTCTATAATGGTATGTGTGTGGGGGTGGGTGGTGCCGGGTGGGGGGGCGAGTGTGTGGTGTGTGTGTGTGTGTGTGTGTGTGTGTGTGTGTGTGTGTGTGTGTGGTGTGTGTGGCTGTGTGTGTGTTTGGTGTGTGTGTGTGTGTGTGTGTGTGTGTGTGGTGTGCCTGCATTTGTCAGAAGGTCTGTGGGGTGTGGTGGTTTTTTTTTTTTTTTTTGGTGGTGTGGGTGGGGAGTTTTGTGTTGTGCAGGGTTTTTTTTTTCATTTTCCTTTTGTTCCCCCATCTATTTTTTTTTGTTTCTATTCACTCAATATTCTTGCTGGTGTGTGTCCTTTTTTTTTTTTTTTTTGTTGGGTGTGGGGGGGGTGGTGTGTTGTGTTGTGGTTTTTTGTGTGTTGTGTGTGTGTGTGTGTGTGTTGGTTGTGTTTGAGTTGTGTTGTGTGTGTGTTGTTTGTTTGTGTGTGTTGGTTTGTTGTGTGTGTGTGTGTGTGTGTGTGTGTGTGTGTGTGTGTGTGTGTGTGTGTGTGTGGTGTGTGTGTGTGTGTGTGTGTGTGTGTGTGTGTGTGTGTGTGTGTGTGTGTGTGTGTGTGTGTGTGTGTGTG
>CM065717.1:33932909-33982909 GCA_033310375.1 Conus canariensis
CACACCATTCCCATCAATCTTGTTGTCTAACCCTTTCACCAGACACACCATCACATAGAGGACAGTCAGCAGTAGAGGAAAAGGTAAGTTGTGTTTTCATCTGTCTAGAATACTGGGGGAAATAAAAAAAAAAAAAATCTGCTTTAAGATCGTTATATTTCCCTCGTAAAAAAAACCTCTCGTTTCCGTCTTACCTCTGTGCTGGCTCCCTTCTCCCTGTTTTCCCCCCCCCCCCCCCCATTCCAACGACCCAATCGCCTTCTTATTTCTTCTCCTTCTCATTCGCCTTCTCTGCCTGTGGAAATCTTAGAGGTTTCAGGAAAGGGGAATCAATGCCAGTGAGACCGATGGGGCGCACAGGCAATGGAAGAAGTTTTCCTTTTCTGTTATGGGCACCGGAAGGAATTCGGTTTTGTACATTTCTTCTGCTCATAGGAGAAAGATTCAGACGACGGAATTGGATTTTAGAAAGGAAAGGATGAGCTCTGGCCCTGTTTACTTCCACAAAAAAGTTTCCTTTCCCTAGCTGATGGTTTGATGGAGTACAGGAATGATTTAATGGAGTGCAGATATGATTAAATGGAGTGCAGAGATGATTTAATGCAGTGCAGAGATGATTCAATGGAATACGAAAATAATTTAATAGAGTGAGGGGGTGTTTCAACTGAGAGGAATGATGGGTTAACGCAGTGCAGCCATTGTTTCGGTGATGCAGTGCAAGAATAGTTAAACAAAGTGCAGAGCTAATTTTAATAACTTGCAGCGGTGGTTTAATGAATGGCGGAAAAGACTGAATAAAAATCAGGGATAATATAACGAAGTGTAATGATGATTTGATAAAATGGCGAATTGGTTAATAACTGGCAAATATGGCGTGAATTATTCAGTGAGTGCAGGACTGTTAAAAGAAAGCAGGGGATGGTTTACTGAAGTGTATGGGCAGTTTTCATTAGCTGAACGGATGGTTTAATGACGTGCAGTTATGGTTTGATGAATTGCAAGCATGGTTTAAAGAAGTGCAGGAATGGCTCGGCAAATGGCAGAGATGATTTTGTTTTAATGCGGGTACAGCTTAATGAAGAGAACGGTGGTTTAATGAAGTGCAAGGGTGGTTTGATGAAGTACAGGGGTTGTTCAGTTGAAGTGCAGGGAGGGTTTAATGAAGTTCAGGGAGGGTTTCATGAAGTGCAGGGGAATTTTAATGAAGTGCAGGAGGGTTTAATGAAGTGCTGGGATTGTTCAGTTGAAGTGCAGGGAGGTTTAAGGAAGTTCAGGGAGGGTTTAATGAAGTGCATGGTTGTTTAATGAAGTGCAGGGAGAATTTAAGGAAGTTCAGGGATGGTTTAATGAAGTGCATGGTTGTTTAATGAAGTGCAGGGAGGGTTTAAGGAAGTTCAGGAGGGTTTAATGAAGTGCATGGGTTGTTTAATGAAGTGCAGGAGGGTTTAAGGAAGTGCAGCGATGGTTTAAGGAAGTGCATGGTTTGTTTAATGAAGTGCAGGGATGGTTTAATGAAGTGCAGGGATGGTTTAACAAAGTGCAGGGATGGTTTAATGAAGTGCAGGATGGTTTAATGAAGTGCATGGTTTGTTTAATGAAGTGCAGGGAGGGTTTAATGAAGTGCATGGTTTGTTTAATGAAGTGCAGGGAGGGTTTGATGAAGTGCAGGGAGGGTTTAATGAAGTGCAGGGATGGTTTAACGAAGTGCAAGGATGATTTAATGAAGTGCAGGGATGGTTTAATGAAGTGCAGGGAGGGTTTAATGAAGTGCAGGGAGGGTTTAATGAAGTGCAGGGAGGGTTTAATGAAGTGCAGGGATGGTTTAATGAAGTGCAGGGAGGTTTAAATTTACGAAGTGCAGGGATTGTTCAGTTGAAGTGCAGGGATGGTTTAATGAAGTGCAGGGAGGGTTTAATGAAGTGCAGGGATGGTTTAATGAAGTGCAGGGGGGGGGTAATGAAGTGCAGGGATGGTTTAATGAAGTGCAGGGATGGTTTAATGAAGTGCAGGGAGGGTTTATTGAAGTGCAGGGATGGTTTAATGAAGTGCAGGGGGGGGGGGGTAAAGAAGTGCAGGGATGGTTTCATGAAGTGCAGGGATGGTTTAATGAAGTGCGGGGATGGTTTAATGAAGTGCATGGGATGTGTAATGAAGTGCGGAGATGGTTTCAGGAAGTGCAGGGATGGTTTAATGAAGTTCAGGGATGGTTTAATGAAGTGCAGGCATGGATTAATGAAGTGCAGGGATGGTTTAATAAAGTGCAGGGAGGGTTTAATGAAGTGCAGGGTTGATTTAATGAAGTGCAGGGATGGTTTAATGAAACGCAGGGATGGTTTAATGAAGTACAGGGATGGTTTAATGAGGCACAGGGATGGTTGAACGATGTGCAGGGATCGTTTAATGCAAGTCGAGACGATCAATGAAGTGCAGAGAAGATGAAATGAGTATAGGGGTGGTTTAATGGAGTGCAAAATAAGTTGGTAGAACATTTCCACAGCGACGGCCACATTGATAAAGCACCAAGCAATGGGCGCTGACGGAGCTGAAAACATGCAGGATGCATCAGTTCTATCGCTTGCCCAAAATACACAAGACTCTGCAGAATCCTCCAGGTCGCCCAATTGTGTCGGGAGTAAATAGCCCAATGGAAAATTTCTCAAAACTTGTTGACTTCTGGCTTCAGGATATCGTAGCTATCATCCCAAGCCACGTCAAAGACACAACACATATGTTGAAAACGTTACGTGACTGGAATACGGCTCATGGGCCTTTCAACAGTGGTACATTGCTCGTTACCATTGATGTTGTTGGCCTCTATACGAACATCCCACATGGAGACATGGAAACCGCCATCAGGTTCTTTTTGCGGTCACATCTGCAGACAAAGGCACCCCGAATTCAGAGAGTCCTTGAAGTGGTGAGACACATTTTACAAAACAATGTGTTCCACTTTGAGGACATCATCTGCAAACAAGAATTCGGGACAGCAGTGGGAACCCCTATGGCCCCCACCGTAGCATACATCTTCATAGGATGGTTAGAAGACAGTCTGCTCACTCACAGTCCCATCATCATCGACAGCTGCTTCTGGAAACGTGCATAGATGACATTTTCCTATTGTGGACAAACACTCAGGAGGAACTTGACCCGTTCATTGAATTTATCAACACTTTCCACCCCACAGTCAAGTTCACTTACCAAATCACCTGTCTTCATCCCCTTCCTAGACATAAACATCATCCTCAAGGAAGGCTTCCTCCAAACAGATATATTCTCAAAACAGCAGACGCCCATGCATACCTACATGCTTCATCTTGTCATCCCAAGGTATGCATAGACAACATACCATTCAGCCAGATGCACGCGCTTCGCTGCCAAGAGATCTCCAAGCACTTTCAGCGTAGAGGATACAGCACCCACACCACCAGAAAGCCATTGAAAGAGTCAGCAACATCTCACGTGATGAGACCCTTGAATACAGGCCCCAAACACCCAAGAATAGGGTCCCGTTCATCATTATTCACAACCCTGCCAACCCCCCTTCACGTCAGTGGCTGCAACAACAGCAACCAGCCTTACATGAAAGCAACAGGATGAGACAAGCCATACCAGGTTCCCCATAGTAGCATAAAGAAATTCTAATAGTGTACGAAACATCCTGATGCCTCCACTTCCTCTACAAGAACCCTCCACTGACAACCCGGGAAGCCACCGATGTACCGGAAAACGCTGTGTCATCTGTAGGGAGCATCTCAATTCACCAGTGACGTTAGTGGCGAGACATTCACCATTCGCCACGAAATGTCCTGCTGCAGAAGAAAATCGTGCACCTGCTCTACTGCACCAAATGCAGGACAGGGAGGGGGGTCTCAGTACGTAGGACAAGCACGCAATTCGCTCAAACAAGTTTCTACAAGCTGGGAGAAAATTATCTCACTCTCTCTCTAAGCCGGTGAATTACCGTACAAAATTCACAATACATTTGGTGTAGAGATCTCTTATCCCCAAACTCAGCATGCAGAATTTCTACACTGCCTTCAGCGGTATTAATGGCCCTGACGGGTGACATGAATTTCCGTCTCGAATGGAGAAAGTTAAACTGGACCAAACAAAATGTCCTTGTTCCTCTTCTGACATGCCAGGCCTGGCAACCCATGCAGCCACAGTCTTCTCAAGATTTAGTAAATTTCAACACCGAACGAACTTGATGATTTTGAGAAGAGATTTGTCTCTCTGGATTACGATGACTTGCTTAAGTTCCTCTGTCTTGCTGACCCTAGTCTCACTTTTTAACCTCAGCATATCCTCCACAAACACACTGAAAAGAGCGTGCATAAATCAAATTTTTACAATCACAAGAAATAACATGGTTGACCCAACTCGATGTCACCGTTAAGGATGGACTGACTCAGTCCCATGATGGATCGTCCACCGCCCACCATGTTGTAATGGCATTAGGTGATGGCGGCGACCACCAGCTGCGACTGGACAGCAGTGTGGCAAGTTCCTTCACCCCTTGATGTGGAGTGTTTACCCTGAGCGATTCTGTAAAGAACACATAACGAGAGTAGTACCATGAACCCTAGTGCTGAAACATTCTGAGTAAACTTCAGGGTGGCGTAAATAGAAGATTTTGCTCTGTTGCTTTCGGTGATGCAAAGGACCGAGAATTCGGTGTTTAAAGCTTGTATGTGTCAGATTGTCTGTTACTTTGTGTGCTCCTGACTGCTTACATAACATTTGATGGACTGTATTTCTATTGAGAGGGTGTTACTTGACTGCACTTGCCACGACATCAAATGTCACTTCAAGTCTCTGCAGAGAAAAGAAACATGATTTAAATCACTGCAGTTTCTAATCTCTGCCAAGATTGTCTAGCTAAAGAGATCCACTAATTGGTTGAAATCGCATCTCGATAAACTAAACGTGCGTGATGAGATGTTTACGCCACATCAACTGGGGGCGGAAGGCGTGAATCTGGGTATGTTATGCCATTCGCTGCTCATTAAGTCACTTACATGCAGGGAACAGATCCATCCTCTCACATTTGTTAAGTTACCGAAAGAAAACTTTTTAAAAAACTTTTTTCCCCAGTTATATGGATACTTTAACTGGCATATCAAAGCGATTCAAGATAAATATGTTTCAATGCATAATTATAGCAACTCAAATTGTCTGTGGATAAATATTCATGGAAGGAATTAATTGAAGGAATTCGCTTGATTTTTATCATCTCTAACAAATGTCACTTTGCTGCACCTATTAAAACACAGTAAAAAACAAAAACAAAATAAAACCCAAATACGAAATAAGCGTTTTATGTGAAAAAAACCCCAAACAAACGCAAAAGCTGTCAATTCAAATCGTCAACTCCACTGCAACCCAAAGGATAATAAACCAGCAAATATAGGAAATATGCAATAATATAAACGTAATCCTAGTAAAAACTGATATTCTCAAATTATTGCTTTTTGACTTCCCATTTTTCCCCATAACCCCCTTCCCAAAGACAGAGAGAGTTTTTAGTGATTTTTGTCAGCATCAGCCCAGTGTGGACTAGTACTACCAGTCTATGTGATTCAAGGCAGTCCAGTGTGGACTGATACTACCAGTCTTGTGATTCAAGGCAGCCCAGTGTGGACTGGTACTACAGTCTATGTGATTCAAGGCAGTCCAGTGTGGACTGATACTACCAGTCTATGTGATTCAAGGCAGTCCAGTGTGGACTGATACTATCAGTCTATGTGATTCAAGGCAGTCCAGTGTGGACTGATACTATCAGTCTATGTGATTCAAAGCAGCCAGTGTGGACTGATCTATCAGTCTTGAGATTCAAGGCAGCCCAGTGTGGACTGATACTATCAGTCTTGAGATTCAAGGCAGCCCAGTGTGGACTGATACTATCAGTCTGTGTGATTCAAGGCAGTCCAGTGTGGACTGATACTATCAGTCTGTGAGATTCAAGGCAGCCCAGTGTGGACTGATACTATCAGTCTGTGAGATTCAAGGCAGTCCAGTGTGGACTGATACTATCAGTCTGTGTGATTCAAGGCAGCCCAGTGTGGACTGATACTATCAGTCTATGTGATTCAAGGCAGTTCAGTGTGGACTGATACTATCAGTCTGTGAGATTCAAGGCAGTCCAGTGTGGACTGATACTATCAGTCTATGTGATTCAAGGCAGTCCAGTGTGGACTGATACTATCAGTCTATGTGATTCAAGGCAGCCCAGTGTGGACTGATACTATCAGTCTATGTGATTCAGGGCAGTCCAGGGTGGACAGATACTATGAGTCTATGTGATTCAAGGCAGTCCAGTGTGGACTGAGTCTGTATGTGATCCATGTCAGCCCAGTGTGAACTGATTCTCTCTCTCTGTGATCAATGTCAGCCCAGTGTGGAAGGTTTTGTTCAGGTTTGTCTTCTATATCAGCCTTGTGTAGACTGAGTCAGTCTGTGTGTGATTCATGTCAGCCTAGTGTGGACTGATTCTCTGTGTGATCCATGTCAGCCTAGTGTGGACTGACTCTCTCTTTTTGTGATCCATGTGAGCCCAGTGTGGACTGATTCTCTCACTCTCTCTCTCTCTCTCTCTCTCTCTCTCTCTCTCTCTCTCTCTCTCTCTCTCATCAGAAAAATCTAAAATAGTAATATTTAGAAAAGGGGGTCATATCGCTTGTCGAGAAAAATGGTTCTATAAAGGTGTCCAGCTAGAAATAGTAAATGAATATAAATACCTCGGAGTGATAGTATCTACAGGTTTAACGTTTTCATACTCACTGGAGGATATGGCTCTGAAAGCGAAGAGGTGTGTTTTTAGTGTTTTGAAATTTCTATGGTCACTTGGAGAAAATAATCCCAAACTTTTCTTTAAAATTTTTGATTGCCAAATTCAGCCTATCTTAACATATGGATCTGAGGTGTGGGGCCTGACAGCAGATCATACAGTTATTGAAAGAGTTCATCTACTAGCCATCACACGTCTGTTGAATGTGAGTATAAAAACACCAAGCGCACTTGTGTACTGTGAATCTGGGAGATACCCACTTTATATTCAGACATCTATAAAATGTATCAAGTATTGGTTAAAACTAACCCGTATGGACGAAAGCCGTATTCCAAAGAAATCTTACAAAATGCTTTATGCTCTGTTTTGCAACGGTAAGAAGAACTGGGTAGCCAACGTATGCTTTACTTTGTTTAGATACGGCTTTGGTTTCGTTTGGGAGAACCAAGGAGTTGAAAATGTTAAATATTTTGTGTCCATCTTTAAGCAAAGACTATTTGATTGCCATTTACAGGATATTGATTCTAAAATTATGGCAAAAGAAAGATTCAGATTCTATTCTTCGTTCAGGCAATTATGTGATGTCCCGACATATCTATTCACGGTTAAAAACCCTGCTCTCAGAAAACATTTGTCAAGAGTCAGACTCGGTGTCTCACAGTTGAAACCCCACCGATATAGATATTCTAAAAGGAAAGAAAACACTAGCTGTCCTTTTTGTCCTAATTCTGAAGAATCAGAATTACATTTTATATTGGTTTGTACTTACTATAAAGCTATCCGAGAAATGTATATCCCACCCAAATATTGTTCCCACCCAAATGCGTTTAAATTAAGCCTTTTGCTTTCTGATACAAGAATGTGTATGCCCCTTGCCCTGTATCTGTCTAAAGCATTTACTTTCAGAAATCAATGTATATATGATGTTTAATGATCAATTTTTGCAGACTTATGAACATGCTAGTTTTTGTCATGCTTCAACCCCCACCCCATCCCACCCGATCCCTACCCAACCCCTCGACCTGTCCTATCCCTTCCCCCTCTTTTCGCGATTAAAGACGGTACCAATTAACTTTATTCATCTTATGTACAATATTATGATATGATTTCCCTTTGTTACCCCCCCCCCCCCTTGACATGGGCAGATGGCCTAGCTCAAATAAAACTTTGTCTTGTCTTGTCTTGTCTTGTCTTGTCTCTCTCTCTCTCTCATCCATATTATTATTATTATGATGATGATGATGATGAATACTTCTATAGCGCCTATTCTCGGCTAGAAACCAGGCTCTAAGCGCTTTACAATCCACACTCGGTTACACAACGGGCTGCCTACCTGGGTAGTGCCGACTGAAGAGCTGCCAGCTGGCGCTTCATTCAGTCGTTTCCCGTGTCATCCAGTCCATATCATTCAATATCGTTCACTCAATTTCCTTAATTCTTTTCATTCTTTCCATTTCTTACGCAGGGTGCATGCTATGTGTAACGTCTCATCCATACCATCGGCCAAACTGGCCTTCTCTTCCGAAAGTTGGTGATGGGATTTTACGTGTGTGCAAGATGTTATGCGTGCGTTCACACACGGAACCTCGGTTTATAGTCTCATTCGAAGGACTATTTGGGAAATGGAGTAAGAACGCCGAGGGAAAAATCCCCCAGTACTGAAATGGCCCGGCGAAGATTCGGACCCGCAACCCCAGGATCACCAAGATTACGAGTCCGGCGATCTACCAACTGAGCTATTCCGGCCCAGTGTAGAGTGATTCTCTCTCTGTATGATCCATGTCAGTCCATTATGGAAGGATTCTCTCTCTCTCTCTCTCTCTCTCTCTCTCTCTCTCTCTCTCTCTCTCTCTCTCTCTCTCTCTCTCTCTCTCTCTCTCCTGTTCCATGTCATCCCAGAATGGACTGATCCTCTGTGTGATCCATGTCAGCTCAGCATCGAGTGCTGTAAAATGACGACAGCGAGCTGATCACGGGCCCACAACTTTCCTTGACACGTTTTCCAGTCGACGACTAACCACAGAGCTCTCGTCGACCCACCTACCCACCCACACAAAGAAACACACACACACACACACACACACACACACACACACACACACACACACACACACTGCACATGAGCGAGCGAGTGAGCGCGCGCGCCGCGCGCGCAGAAGAGAGAGAGAGAGAGAGAGAGAGAGAGAGAGAGAGAGTTCAGCTCAATAGTTTTACTTCGTATCTCTTCATCACATATGAAGGCAGAGGATAATTAACGCTAAAAGTAATGTTTATCTGAACTCAGTATCTGATTTATACCGCAGTTTAAGCATGAGAGAAGAGAGAGAGAGAGAGAGAGAGAGAGAGAGAGAGAGAGAGAGAGAGAGAGAGAGAGAGAATTTCTCTACATTTGACTTCGTCAAGAACTGAGGCTAGGTCGTTTGGTATGCCTGTGTATAAAAGAAACATGCCAGAAAATGTTATATAAATACTTTTTAAGAGAAGAAGGATTTGCATGTCCTGTATTGATCAAACACCATCATGCCTTGACCCCCCAACTCAGGAAAAAAGAAAACGTGTTGTTTTTGTATAGACAACTTCACATAGGGTACCGAGCGAATGCCAACATGGTTTCTCACCTGGAGGTCTTGGAGGGAGAACAGACTGGTCATTGACGTCGAACGTCATAGCGTTGCAAGGGCGCATACCTCATGAATAGTTTTGTGAACGCAAGATGCTGGAAAGCCCACGGGTGGTCTATGATCTTCCAGGTAAAAAAAAACAAACAGAAATGAAGATTAATTCATGTTTTCTGTTCCTTTCAGGAACCTTCCCGAAATGAGCAGGATTTGTCTTTTGAGAATGGCATAGCAACTAGTGAAAGGCCATTGCGATTCTTAAAATTTTCATTTATGAAATGAGTGGATAGTTCCTAACAACATTCATCACGTTTCCAAATTTCATTCCGCTCGTACGTATATTTGCTGAGAAAATGCCAACGCACAAGCTGAACTCTGTCTGTCACACCCACGCTGTGATTTTGTCACTCATGGAACATGGCAGTGAATATAGCTCCAAGCTTTATGTTGTTGATCTGTCAAGGATCTCCCAGAGTGAAACTGAATCATTCCCCTGTATTGCTGAACTGTATGGTCTTGTATTCGGGCCTGTAATCATAAGCAATACCATGAACCGCAGTATTTTGATTTAGAACGATTCAAGTTGACTATCTAATACAAGCAAGGTGAAGTTACCACCTGTTCCCAGTGTTTGAGAGCAGGGGAAGAGGAGAGGACTGTTCTCCATCCTCAAACAGAGACCTAGGAACCAAGGTGATCAGCGCCCATATTTCTGTTGCTTGTGACTTTGCTGGATATCTTTGCAAGGACAGATAGTAAGGTTATCATGTAATCATCACTAGACTGAATAATTTAAGTTCCTATCATATGCTTTTGATTTTATTGATTGACTTATTTGTTCACGTTTGATTTTTGTTGACTGGCTTTTTTGTTATCATTGTTTCTGTTGCCTGGGTAGCAATCTTCCAGTCAAACAAGCCTAATACATTCTGCCTGTAATGTAGAGTAGGTAATCTGGATATAAGAATATAACCTGTGCGTATCTGCCTTCAAATCCCAGACATGGAATGGAACGAACACCAGAATCCATCCCATAAAAAACATAGCATTGAAGGACAGACTTGCATTTAAAAGGAACAGGGGTGGGGGTGGGGTGAGTGTATTGTCCTCCCAAAGTGGATGTCGGCAGGACCAGCAGGCCACTGCTGTTTTGCTCTGTGAAGATGTCATAAGATTTGTAAAAGGATGCTGGCTATATGCTGATAAGAAGTATTTCGAAGTAAGTAGCAAAGGAAAGCTACACAACCGAGAAGATTCTTCTGCCTATGTGACAGGTGTCAAAAATAGATTTTAACATTTGCTCCATTCTCTGTCTGAAAATGAAAGGCATCTGGGCATCTGACCCCCATGTTTCACTACCATTTCTATTTTCCCTCGTCCTGTGTCAGTTTGAGCCCTTGTAGCCGGCCGTTTTGTCCGACCCGGCCGTTTTGTCCAACCTCGGACAAAACGGCTAAAACCCGGCTGTTTTGTCCGACTTTCAATCTTTTGTCGGACAAAACGGCCTGGTTGGACAAAACGGCCGGCTCTAAGTAAGCGGCCGTTTTGTCCGATATCTTTTTCAATTGTTCTTTACACAGTTCCACAGGCAAAGAAGTATAAATTCGTCGCGTTCTGTTTTTTTTTTTTTTTTCTTTTTTGTTTTGTTTTTTGTTTTGTTTGTTTTTTCTGTCTGTCGCAAGGATATCTTCCGAACGGAAAGTCGGAGTCGCGTCAAACTTTGTGTGGTGGTGTGGCACAAGAATGGCAAGAGATCCGAACAAGAAGGTCATGACCTTGACGTACGACCTTTGTAGGCCAATCAGGGTCAAGGTCAAGGTCAAGGAGATCGCTGGACCCTAAAAATTTGAGGGTGGAGAAATTTTTGTTGCAATCATGTATTCTGAACGGGTAGACAGAAGCAATTCAAATTTTATATGATGTTGTGCCACCTTAGTTGGAAGATAATCCAAACAAATATTTCAAGGTCAAGGTCATGACCTTGGCGAATGACTTTGAAAACTGAAAACCTGTTTTTAGCCATATCTCGAGCACTGGAAAACATAGGATGTTGAAACTTAGCATGGAGGTGATTTGGCTTATGGTGCATCCAAATATTGTAAACCGATGAAGGTCGTAGTCTCTTCATATTTTGTGTGGTGATGTACCACATGAACGGCAAGAGATCCAAACAATATTCAAGGTCAAGGTCATGACCTTTTTTTTTTGTCTGTCCCAAGGATATCTTCCGAACGGAAAGTCGGAGTCGCGTCAAACTTTGTGTGGTGGTGTGCCACATGAATGGCAAGAGATTCGAACAAGATGTGTGTGTGTGTGTGGTTGTGTGTGTGTGTGTGTGTGTGTGTGTGTGTGTGTGTGTGAGAGGAAGAGAGAGAGAGAGAGAAAGACAGAAGAGAGACAGAGAAGAAGAGAGACACAGAGAAGAGGAGACAGAGAGAGAGAGAGAGAGAGAGACAGAGACAGAGACAGAGACAACAGGGTGAGTGAGTGAGAGAGAGAGAGAGAGAGAGAGGGAGAGAGAGAGAGAGAGAGAGAGAGAGAGAGAGAAGAGTAGAGAGAGAAAAAGAGAGAGAGAGCGAGTGAGAGAGAGGAGAGAGAGAGAGAGAGAGAGAGAGAGAGAGAGGAGAGAGAGAATCTATAACTTCATGTGACTTACGAATGTCAGTGTGTGTCAACTACTCAGTGTGTGTGTGTGTGTGTGTGTTGTGTGTGTGTGTGTGTGTGTGTGTGTGTGTGTGTGTGTGTGTGTGTCCAAAAGTGAGGAAAGTACTTTCAGTAGTGATGTAGCAGTGTGAAAGACAAAGACAATTATTGAATGAATGTCAGTGCGTGTCAGCTACTCGTTGTGGAGAGAGACCGAGAGAAAGGTGGGGTTAAGATATGAGGGTAAAGGAAGGCGGGGGGGGGGGGGGGGGGTGGACGGGCAAAGAACATATCTGCCGTGCGGCGTTGCAGCCGCTCGGCGATGCGCTTGTTATTGCTGTGCCTAGTTCATGCTACAATTTGTACTTAGGCTTGCTGATGTTGCACTTAGCGTAATGTTTTATCCTACCGACATTCAAGTAAAGGGTGACGTCACCACATTTTGTCGATCAGGAAGGATAACTCCCAACATGTTTTTTTTTAGGCGGAAATCGACCATTACACAGTGCTATTATCATGACTGTCAGTGAAGTGGGTCAGCTCTACATGGGGGTGTATGTGTGTGTGTGTGTTGTGTGTGTGGGGGGGGGGGGGGTGGAGGGGGGGGTTGTTATGTCAAATAAATCGAAGTTTTGAATTATCATTCAAGAACAACTTTTAGCTCAAAAAGTAGATGAAAGACAGCCCTATCTACACTGAAAAAGGCAATACTGCAAATACACAAAGAAGCAAGAAAACAGGAGGTGGTGGCTTAAATACACCTTTTCCAAATTTTTAAGGTCAAGGTTATGTCCTTGACGTGTGACCTTCAAAACCGAAAAATCTATTTTTAGCCATATCTCGGGCAGCGGTCGACATAGGAAGCTGAAACTTGGTATGAAGGTTGTTTGGTTTATTGCTCTCCAAATATGTCAAGCAATTAAGGTCAAGGTAAAGGTCACATACAACATCAGACTCTCAAAATTGAGGGTGCGTCAATTGTTTGTCCCAAGACCCCAACGGTTTGACACAGTCACCTCAAATGTTGTATCGTGATGTGCCACCTGTCTCTCTCTGTCGCTGTCTCTGTCTCTGTCTGTCTGTCTGTCTGTCTGTCTGTCTGTCTGTCTTCTGCTCTCTCTCTCTCTCTCTCTCTCTCTCTCTCCTGCAGCCAAGTAAAGAAATCACGAGAATAAGACCCACTCGATAGTCTGGGTCAGCTTAAGACGCCAAAGTGGCCACCTGGGGCATGACGGCCGAATGGTTTTTTTCCACGTGAACTCTTTACTTGGGGGTAGACAGACAGATTAAAAAAAAAAAAAAAAACAGAACGCGACGAATTTATACTTCTTTGCCAGTGAAATATCGGACAAAACGGCCGTTTTGTCCAACCAGGCCGTTTTGTCCGACAAAAAATTGAAAGTCGGACAAAACAGCCGGGTTTTAGCCGGCCGTTTTGTCCGACCCGGCGTTTTGTCCAACCTCGGACAAAACGGCCGGGTCGGACAAAACGGCCGGCTACACCCTTCTTGTTTGTTGAGTGGCGCCCAGTGTTTTATATTGGGACTTTTCTAAACATGGATTTCTGAAATTTCATCTACAGTTACAGACCCTTATAGGCTGTGTGTATTACATTTTCAGACTTAGAAGTTTGGACTAGGTTTTTTTTCCATATTGTCTGAAATTATTCTCCTTTTTACTGAGTGCTCTTGTTTGTATTTAAAACTTGGCATTTTCTGCCTACCTATTTCTCTATCTATTGTTTCTATTGGCATTAACAGAAGTATGCATACTAGCGCCTTCTGGGTAACAGCCATAAAACACCAGTCTTTGATCACGTTCTTCAATGTCATTTTCATTCAAACTTAATGGTTATAGTGCATTGGTTTCATGACCAAAAGATATCATTCTTGTTGCCTATATACAAACTGATGCTCCATCTAATGCTGTTTTATTACAGTGTTGAATTAAGTACTTACTGTTCTAGAAAATAAAACATGGCCCCTTCAAGCGCGGCTATGTATATTTCAGTAGAATTCGTTGGTAGTCTATTGAAAGTATAATACCGTTCAGTAAGAGATAGGCCTACCATGTTAAAATATTGTTGGCGACATTTTTCTTCTTGCCTCGTAAAGTATGTAGCGCACTGCAAAATCAGCACTATATGACGTCATTGTCACTGTTGGCATGTAATTGGAACTGATTTCTAGTTGTATAGAATGGCCCGGAAATCTAAGATCTTATATTTCGAAACTGTTCTGAACTTACTTCCAGTCAAACAATACAAATAAAAATTGATGGCACTGTTAGAGTACCAAAGAATATAGCTTACCGCTCTGAAGACATCTTGTCCAGACTGGATCGGATCATCATAATCAACATATGGCGTTTTGATATTATATATTGCAATCGGTGTTGTTAGGAGGAAAAAAGAAATACTTGTAGCAATCAAGGTCAGAGTCAATGAAATCACTTTCTGTTGTCTGGAATCCTGGCTAGCTTCTTGTATAGGAAGACGTGCACCTGTTCTGACCGATCTGACCAGTGTCCAGAGAAGGGCACTGTTACTGACCGCCAACAGCACGAATGGTAAAAGACAATATTCAGTTAGGTCTATCCAAGGCCAAACAATGTCATGAAACCATCGGTACGTTTCTGATACAGCATCAGCACAGCATACACCATAACAAAATCCAATATCAAATCCATAGAGAAAGTGACAGTGAATCAGAGCGATAACAACAATTATTGTACCAGCAGTTACTCGCGACTTTCTTTTCGTCCACACAGCATTGACGCGAAGTGGCCACAGCACAGAAGCTGCTCTTAGCATGGTGAGTGCCACAAGCATCCACGATGCTGCAGCTGCTGTCGCGTACACCATCATACTGTCTATTTTACACTGCCAGGAACCGAGTCTGTCAAAGTAGGGTACATGGAATTCGTCGTGGAGTAAACCTTGTAGGGGACCTATTATCAACACCAGCTGGTCAGACACTGCCAGTACCTGGAAGAAAACACTGGAAGTTGATGCAGGGAGGCGAAGCATGATGAGAATGATCATAGAATTTCCAAATATTCCAAACACACACACTACAGGTCGGCCGATTTTCCAGATCAGATCCGAGGCCTTTTCAAATGGTTGATATTGAGAATTCCAGAGATCCCTTTGGAAATAACCCATCTGAAATTTTTCTGGGAGTACTGAAATCTGAAATTGGTTAAGTTACCGTGATTTTGTGTGTGTGTGTGTGTGTGTGTGTGTGTGTGTGTGTGTGTGTGTGTGTGTGTGTGTGTGTGTGTGTGTGTGAGCGCACTGTAATCCCAGTAAGGACGGGAGATTGCGTTCTTGATGTCAGGCTTTTATCCACAATTAATGACATAGACCTAAGCATTGATAGTCAACTGCCAACACTGAGAAGACGCGGCAGGTCCACGTCATTTACAGTCATAGGATGAGTGAGTTTCAAGTGCTACTACATTATACATGCCACATCGTCGTCTGAGTAATTTTATGAGTCATCACAGACGACACCCGTATTTCAAACAGATAATGTTTTTAACGTCGTATATACGATTTCACATGAGCAGACTGGATGGCAGACTATTGCTGTTTAGCTATTATCATAATCTGTTCTAAATGTATTGTAAAATTTTGTGGATTGTGTAGCCTGCTTATTGAAACATGTAGGTTGGTATTGTTGATTTAAGTTTGAATTTTTTTTAAGCTAAATGGATATTTACAATGCTTGTGTTGTACATAATACCATTTTGTTAATAGCTACGGTTAGATATGACAGCTGCTTAAAACACACACACACACACACACACACACACACACACACACACACACACACACACACACACACACACACACATCAAAATACAGGTAGTTTAGAGATATAGTAACAATGTGGTTGTCAATTGTACACAAGCTGTTACAGGAGTGATAAGAGCAGTTCATTTATTGCTGATTTGCAGATGGTGAGGCATGTGTGAAAAGGTAGACGTCATATTCTTTCTTCCTTTGGAAACAAAGCTGTTTTGACTTCCTTTCTTCAGGATTGCATGCGTCAAAGAACTTATTAATTTCATCTTTAAGTAATTCATCTTCAAAGTATCATATTCCATGTTTTAAATAAGCTTGCAAATATCGACCGTTTTGGACAATGAATGTGTATGCAATGTGTTCTTAACCCGAGCTATGAATAAAGTGTACATGAAGCAGTTTACTTAAGTTTCCGGGTCTTGGAAATCAAAGTTTTATGTTATTTTACTTTTCAACTTATCTGCAGCAATGTTCAGTTTACACGACCTTTTCCTATCACAATCATTATTTTGAGCCGCAATGACATTTTGTGTATGCCTATGTGAAGTATTCGTATATTTTCGTTTGCAACAGATTTACCGTTCAAAGAAATCAGTAACAATTGGTTGCTGCCCTCATGACTCTAAACATTTCTTTCTCCACAAGTTTAAAGCCTGGGAGTCTCTCTCTCTCTCTCTCTCTCTCTCTCTCTCTCTCTCTCTCTTAATATAATGTACTGAATCAGTTTTGACCGTTAAAAATCTGAATTATTTTGTTGTTGCTGCTGTCCCATCTTCTGTGCCACCTCAGTGGCAGTGCACCCACGCCGCTCATTCCGACACCCCGAGCGCTGCCACAGCCCAACTCGGCCCGCCGGAGCCCCGGCACCAGCAATCCACAGGGAGCCATCAATGTCAAGTCGTCAAGAGGCAACCCACCGGAGGAGACACTGCACTGCTGCCGAGTGACTTCGGTGGTGCTCAATGGCAACTGTGCAGATTCAACATACGCAGGACACCACCTACTAAGCCCCCTACTGACGACAATAATTCCTTAGTCGCCGAGCGGCGTGCGTGAGCTCTCCCTCCGGAGGGCGCCACCACGTCCGTCCAACGATAGCCCTCATGGACTTGCCGATACCCGTGACCCCGACGGAATCAAACCAAGGCCACAGACATGTAGAGGACATTGAAACTGAGGTCACCACGAGAGCAGGGCATGAAGTCCACAGGATTTGAGGCTTTTCTGTTATACTGATCGACGAGAATGAGGGTGCTGCATATGATGCTACAGATTTCCATTCCGGTCTGAAACTGTATGACAGGGCTGTGCTCTACGCTCACTTTCATAATATATCCCAGTGTCAACCGTTAAGTGGATGAAACTCGACTGTGTGGTCCCAGTCTTCTCAATGGAGCCTGTAGCAAACTCAACTCTGGGTAGGAGCCGGTCGGGATTGAAAAATCCCACATGACTGATGGGAATCGAACCCACGACCTCCCAGCCGGGAGTCCGCGACGCTAACATTTCGGCACGGCACCTTGTAGGATCTGAATGATTTGCAGGTGCACCCCTTCGTTGGGAACCTTGTCTATTTGTGATTAGAATATCCGTATCCCTCTGTCTGTGTCTGTCTGTCTGTTAGTCTGTCTGTTTGTCTGTCTGCCTGTCTGTCTGTCTGTCTGTCTGTCTGTCTGTCTGTCTGTCTCTCTCTCTCTCTCTCTCTCTCTCTCTCTCTCTCTCTCTCGCTCTTTTCTCTTCACATGTTGAACTTCCTCTATTGCAAAATTTGAAGCAATTTCGAAAAAGACAGCGAAATGATAATCCAACATGAGGAAGAAGAAGAAGAGAAGAAGAAGAAGAAGAAGAGGAGGAGGAGGAGGAGGAGCGGGAGGAGGAGGAGGAGGAGGAGGAGGAGGAGGAGGAGGAGAGAGAGAGAGAGAGAGAGAGAGAGAGAGAGAGAGAGAGAGAGAGAGAACTCAGTATTGGGGGGGGAGAGAGAGAGAGATAGAGAGAGAGAGAGAGAGAGAGTTCTTTTGACACTTTGATATTGTATTGACGTCACTTGATATTGTATTGTCGTCACTTGATATTGTATTGTCGTCACCAAGAGGTCTTGTGACCGAGGGGAAGGGGTGTATGAACACGAACTTCCAAAGAAATAAGAATGTGTAAAAGAAAAAACGACTTGTTTCTAGGTTATAACATAATCATATTATATTCTTTTGTGCCTGCGACAGACAAAATTGTGTTAGCATTTGAGAGTAAACTCACATTAATATCAAATGACAGATCTAAACATGCACATTCAAATGTTGAGAAAACATAAACAAATAAAATGTTTAGAATATACCAACCATCCGAAAACTATATATGAACTCAACCTTCCCTTCCAAAATAATTCACATCTTTGGGTTTTCTGTCTAAATTTTCACGCATCTGTTGAACATCATGCAGTAGAGTGTACGATCATTATACCTTTTGGTGACACTATGCTAGAGGTATCTCATTTTATTTATTCAATTTTTTTAGTATGTTGAGATTCAAAAAAAAAAAAAAAAAAAAAAAAGCTGCATTGTTTCATATTCGAAATCTTTATTCTGAAATGATAAATGATTTTCATCGTCAAGAGAATATACACAAATTATACAAAGCGATTCTGTATACGTTTCAAGATAAAACTATTACTGATCTGCATTAAAGCCAGAGTTTCTTAATGTACATCTATCGACATTAATACTATACCATTAGTTGGTTGTCAATGAAATATATTTTTTTGGTTTAAAAAAAATAGGCATAAAACCATTTGTGCTTTTCCTCGTGTTCCATGTCAGAGAGCTAATTCTGTTGGTAACATGCGATCGATCAATCTTAAAATTCTGAAACAGACCTATGTTTATACCCTGACGTTATAGGTGAATATTGGTTCTATTTGTAGTATTGTCTAATGTTTTGAAGACTTGAAAGAAGCAACCATACCACTACTGAGAGGTTTTGTTTTCGTTACAATTGCGAACTTTTCTATTTACTGATATAATAGTGGACCAGATAATCCTGGGATCATTTAGAAAATTCTGTAATTGTCTAGCCTATTTTGTTCGTATGTTTTGCCCTTTCGGTAGTCTTAAATGTGTATAGTATTTTTCCAGTAACATCGCTATGTTTCCTTTCCTCTCTATTCTTTTACGTTTACATCTCTGAAACTGTTTCAACAACTTTTCCAGTCTCTCTTTCTTTTTTTGGTGCTTTGCGTCAAACCATTAATTGCATTTTTTTTAACTGTCTTCCACTCCGTACGTTTTGTCCGGAAGAAGAATTTACAGAGACATTTAGCATCTAATTAACTGTGTGCAAACATTCATAGAGGTCATCACAATCAAGTTCATTCTATAAAGTTAAAGTCAGTTATTTATATAAGGGTATAATGTTAGTTCTCCATATCATATTCAGTAAAACAGCATTCTATCTGTCCCCCTCCTCCTCCTTCTCCTCCTCCCCTCCTGATCCCCACTCCTTCTCTCTGTCTCTGTCTCTCCACCGATCTATTACCAAAGTACTCCAATGATAAAAGCAGTATTAGTTCCGTTAAATCAGCTCATAAAAGATTTCTGTTTCAAGACAAAAAACTTCAGTTACACTATTTAATAGATGTTATGATGTTTCCCATGCTCAATGATATGGAAGAAAAAATGTACCATACATTGTGGTTCGGTCTTATGTTTATACGAAAGTGTATTTTTTCTCAACTGTTTCATTTCCCATCCCTGTGTGTGCGTGTGCGTGTGCGTGTGCATGTGTGTGTGTGTGTGTGTGTGTGTGTGTGTGTGTGTGTGTTGTGTGTGTGTGTGTGTGTGTGTGTGTGGTGTGTTGGGGTGTCGTGTGTGTGTGTGTGTGTGTGTGTGTGATGTGTGTGTGTGTGTGTGTGTGTGTGTGAGTGTGTGTGTGCGTGTGTGAGTGTGTGTGTGTGTGTGTGTGTGTGTGTGTGTGTGTGTGTTGTGTGTGTGTGTGTGTGGTGTGTGTGTGTGTGTGTGTGTGTGTGTGTGTGTGTGTGTGTGTGTGTGCGCGTGTTGTGTGTGCTATTATTTGTGTTTGTAGTATTAGTCTATTGTGCGCACACGAGTGTGTGTGTTCGGGGGGGGGGGGGGGGGGTGAGGGGGGGGAAGGAGTATGCGCGTGCGTGTGTCGCTTCGCTTCGTGTGTGCGTGCGTGCGTCCATGCGTTTTAGTGTGTGTGTGTGTGTGTGTGTGTGTGTGTGTGTGTGTGTGTGTGTGTGTGTGTGTGGTGTGGTGTGCGTGCGTGCGTGCGTCGTGCGTGGTGCGTGTGTGTGTGTGTGTGTGTGTGTGTGTGTGTGTGTGTGTGTGTGCAATCATTTGTAGTAATGTTGTTGGCATCATTCATAGCTGTCCATGAAAATAATTTGTCTGTTTTGTGTACAGGTGATTTATGTCATGTAGCATCTATTTCACAATGACAGGACAAAGATAGTGGCACCCGCATATTGCTTATAAACCTTTGCTAGGGTAGAGAGAGAGAAAGAGAAGAGAGAGAGAGAGAGAGAGAGGAGAGAGAGAGAGAGAGAGAGAGAGAGAGAGAGAGAGAGAGAGAGAGTGTGGTGCGACGAGTTGTGGTGCGTTACATCGTTTATGTATGGCTATACAGATTTGTTTTGCGTTGTATTTTATGTTGCATTGTGTTGTGTCGTGTTGTGTCGTGTTGTGTTGTGTTGCGTTTTATTGCGTTATGATGTGTTATGTTGTGTTTTGTTACATTTTGTTGTGTTGTGTCACTTGTTTCTTTGCTCATTCAAGGATGAAAACACACGTGCATTTTGATGAAGTGCAGCGACATTAACGTGTTCAAGTTATCTGCTAAACTAGCCGTACGGGCGGTAATGACAGCAGATGTTTATCTTGTACAGAATAACTGCCGTCACCTAACTGTGTCAGTAGAAGCGATATCTGCGTCAACCACACATTTGGTGGAAAGGAATGTCTCTGTCACCATACATTTGCTGAAAGAAAGTCGTTGTCATCTGCACATTTGGTGGAAGAAATGTCTGCTGTCATCTACATCTCTGGTGGAAAAGAACTGTCTCTGTCACCATTATGTTTGCTGCAAAGAATGTATGCTTCAGACATACGTTCAACGAAAGTCTCTGTCACTTACATTTGTTGGAAAGAATGTTTGCTGTCACCCATATATTTGGTGAAAAGGAAATTATTCGTCACCCACATATTTGGCGGAAAGGAATGTTATGTCACCACATATTTGGTGGAAAGGAAACTTTGTCACCAAGATTTGGTGGAAAGGAATGTATTTGTCACCACATATTTGGTGGAAAGGAATGTATTTGTCACCACATTTTAATTTGTGTGGAAAGGAATGTATTTGTCACCCACATATTGGTGGAAAGGAATGTATTTGTACCCACATATTTGGGGAAAGGAATGTTTGTCCCCACATATTTGGTGGAAAGGAATGTATTTGTCCCCCAAATTTGGTGGAAAGGAATGTATTTGTTTACCCACATATTTGGTGGAAAGGAATGTATTTGTCCCCACATATTTGGTGGAAAGGAATGTATTTGTCACCCACATATTTGGTGGAAAGGAATGTCTCTGTTACCCACATATTTGGTGGAAAGGAATGTATTTGTCACCCACATATTTGGTGGAAAGGAATGTTTGTTACCCACATATTTGGTGGAAAGGAATGTATTTGTCCCCACTATTTGGTGGAAAGGAATGTATTTGTCACCCACATATTTGGTGGAAAGGAATGTCTCTGTTACCCACATATTTGATGGAAAGGAATGGCTCTGCCATCAAAACATCTGGAAAAGAATGTCTGCTGTCACGCATGTATTTGGTGGAATGGAATGTCAGCTATCACCCACGTATCTGGTGGAAAGGAATGTTTGCTTTCACCCAAACGGCCCATGGAAAGGGACATGTACATGACGGACTTTTCTAGAAAGCTTGAACATCATTGGTCCATGATTCGAATCTGGGCAAATAGTTTCCTTCCTTTTGCGCTGGACCGTAAGTGGTGGTGTGTTATCATGCGGATCACATGGAATGGAATATGTCTGTTTTTCTTCTCCACATTTGTATGATTTCTCTAACACTGAATTAAATCGTACTAACTGCAGTAAATCTAATAATACCAAATAGTGAAGTTTTAATTCGATCACTTTAATCTAGCCAGAGCGATTGTAATGAAGAAGGAAATTTTCTTGCAGGAAAATGTCCATGTGAGCATAGAGCCTTTACATTTGTGTTGTTCATTACATTTTTAACATTTTATTTTCAACACTTTTTGGTGATTTTTTTTGTTAAGAAAGACAAACTTCCCACAGGCTTAGTGTTTGCGTTAAGATCCCGTGAGCCCTGGGAGTGTGAGGGTGTTTGACAATATGAGCCAGGAGCTTACATATCTGTTCAATCTAATGTTTAAAAACTGCTGCGGGTATGCTTTAAGTGGGTGGTAGAGCACAGTCTTGGTAACTGCCATATACATTATCACTTTAAATCTATGTTACCTATAATATTTCATGATCAATAAATCAGTCAGTCAGTCAATCAGTGAATCTATATATGTTTATCTATTATCCATCTATCAATCCATCTATCTATCTATCTGTCTGCCTATCTATCTATTTATCAATCTATCTATCTATCTACCTACTTACCTATTGATCAATTGATCGTACTATCTACTGACATGCCGATCAACCTACTAAGCAACTGCTCTCTTTCTGCCTCCCTCTCTCTCTGTATCTATTTATGAGGGCTTGTGGGGAAATAGTTAGGATTTTTTCCTGCACAAGTGAAGGTCGTGATTTCAGACTACACGCAGGGTGGGATGTTTTCGGTCTGAAAATCCTCTCTGTCCACTCAGGAATAAATGGGTACCTGGTTCAATTCAGGAAAGGTTAAAAACAACGGAAGGTGAGATACGGGCTGCGCCATCCATCATGCCATGCCCAAAACATGGTGAACCACTGAGAGTTTACTACCCGACAGCCATATGTATGTATGTATGTGTGTACGTCAGTGCATACCTAAAAGATCAATCCCTGTCCCAAGATAAGTGTTTGTTAGACGAGTCTTATTATCATTGCGGTTCCTGGTGAACAACCCGACGACACGAATCGAACGAGTAAATGGCAGTCCACCTGAAATCACAGCAGCAGTCGACGTTGCGATCGCTCACGTCTGAGAATGATTTTCTCCAGTGCCATTCAATCATTTTTGACATCCATCTCTTCCACACGTCCCTCTTATTTCCTTGAGCGTTCCTTTCTTACCACGCTCCTCTCACTCCGTTTTCTCACTTGCCACACAAACACACACCCTTCCCCTGTCTCTAGGTTTGCCCCATCTTGAAGAAAAAGAAGCACCCGAAGGTGCTGAGGAGGACCCAGAGAAGCACTGTCTTCACCCGCCTTTTCAGCAGTCCTGTACCACCCTTGGAGGCCTGCGCTGTGTTGACGATGTGTACAGGCACCCGCAGGACACTGCATTAAGATAACAAGGGACATAACTGCTCCTGAACAGAGGTAAATCAGACTACAGGATGCAACTCATAACAGCCTGAAAATAACATCCCCTTAATGATCACAAGCAATAATAGCAGAGTCTGAGGTGTCAAGACCTTAAACAGTTCTGCTCTCTTTGGTCATTCCGTAACAGGCACCAGGACCAATGGTCGTTGTTATCATGTTTTCTTTTTTTGTTTCTACACTCGCTGCCTCTGCAGTGAAATGTTCATACCATTGATCTAGTTCAATGAAACACTCTGGTGTCAGTTCGTCTGTCCGTGACTGGGAGGCCAACAGTGTACTCCAAAGTGCGTCATCAAGGAACTCTGACCTAAAGTTTACGTCTTCAGTCGATAACACATACATGATGGTCGAGTTTGTTTCCTGTCTTATTTAAATATTACTTTCAAATGGCGTCATATTGAGCACTTGTATCTATTAAATGGCTGCTGAGTAGCCTATGATTTGTTTCACCTATGCACTTCTGCGCGAAAATCATGCAATTCACTAGCATCTGCATTTATGCTCGATTCAGCAAAACAGTTTGGCAAATGCGGTCATTGCCAAAGTGAACTGTCAAGGTTTAAAAGATATGCACAAGCTGAGAGGTAAGTATCATTCTCAGATGCAGAAAGATTACTCAGTTGACAGTCCTGACAAAAGTTTGCAATAATGATAGCTCAGAATGCTATATAAAGAATTTTCCTTGAACACAAAAATATTGCAGCCACAAACGCACGCGCGCGCGCACACACACACACACACAAACGCACACACACAAGATGCACATACACAAAGCAAGTCTACACTCATGAACACACACACATGCACTCATGCATACGTGCACATAATCACAGATACAAACACACACAAGTGCACGTACACACACAAATACACACATAAACATATACAAACACGTGTGTGCGTGCGCGCATATATACACGCACCCACAACACACACACACACACACACACACACACACACACACACACACACACAATTGGGAGCGCACACCCTTAAGAGAGAGAGAGAGAGAGAGAGAGAGAGAGAGAGAGAGAGAGAGAGAGAGAGATTCAGATTCAGATTCAGATGATTTATTCATATAACAGGCCAAGGCCCCTAATGAAGGGGTGTGTGAACACACAAGTACAATAGTTACATGAAATCAAATTATGGAACGAAACAAGAATAATTGAAGGGCAATTTCAAGAAGTGAAAATTTCTCTATACTTAAAGGCCTTGTCCAAAAACAAAGAAAAATTCTTAACAACTTCTGCAGAAGTAGATGAACAAAGTAGGCTCAGTTTAAACAAGGATGGCTGTCTGTAATATTTGGGCTTAATAAACTTTTCTCTGATGCTCATGAGAACTGGACAGGACAGGAAGAAGTGTAATTCGGTTTCAATTGATTTTTTACATAAGAGACAAAGCATATCATAAACATTACATATGCGATATCTAAAATAATGAGTGGCCAATGCAGATATTCCTAATCTGAACTTTGCTGTTACATGTTTGAGGTGCCTGTCCATATCTAAGGTTAAGTACGTTTTCAAGTCATGAACATCACAAAAGTTCCTGTAGAAATCAAATCTGTCACTGTTATGAATATGATCAGTCCATTTCTGCCATCTGCAGTCAACCAACCGTTGACGGAAAACACATATAAACTCTTTAGTATTACCAACCCCTTGATTCAGCCAAACAAATCCAAATCCGTATTCAATAGACAAAGGCGCACTTTGGACACCCAGTTACTTTTGCCTTTAGCATCTAAGTCATACAACATATTGTACGCCTTACGAGGAATTCTAAAGTCTTCCATTTGTAACAGTTTCAGCCAGTAGCGGATACGTCTGACAGCAGAAGTAATATAAATGGGAAATCGATTAGTCTCACCGTAAATTAGATCATTTGGAGTCCGTCTATCTACACCAAGAAACCTTTTCAGAGCAAACATTTGAACAGATTCACAATAGATAGCCGCTTTTGCTAGTCCCCATAGCTCAGAACCGTACTGTACAATCGGTTGAACCTGAGAATCAAATAGCTTTATAAATAACATGAATGAAGAATTATTAAGAACATGTAAGTTTTTCATGATACAAAGCACAACATTTTTCGCTTTACTTGAAAGGTCTTTGCATGCGCCAACAAAACTCAAGCGTGTTGAGAATAATATTCCTAAATATTTATAAGCATTGACAACTGGCATAGGAGTACCATCGTATACCATCGTTGGTCTGCTAGGTCAGGCTGCCTGCCCTCAGGTCACACTTCATCTTTGTAGCGTAGGGCAGGCCATCCTGTGGGTCTGGAGCCTGTAGCCAGCTCACCGTACAGCATGCCCCTTGAGATGCGACCGTCGTCCATGAGGCTTACCTGGCCAAACCAGCGCAGGTGTCTAGTCTCTGTATCAGCATGGCAAACATGCCAGGCATCCCCGCCTGGGCCAGGACGTCCTTGTTAGTGATGCGGTCCAGCCAAGTGATGCCCTGGGGTCTTCTAAGGCAGCGCAGGTAGAAGGTGTTTAGTCAGCGTTCTTGTCGAGAGTACATTGTCCATGCTTCGCTTCCCTAGAGAGGAGGGCTCAGCATACAGGCTTAGTACACTTTCATCTTGGTGTTTGACGTTAGCATGGTGTTGTCCCAGACTCACTTCGCTAGACGGGCCATCGCTATTGCTGCCTTGCCGATCCGCACGTTCAGCTCGGCGTCCAGAGGAGAGAGAGAGAGAGAGAGAGAGAGAGAGAGAGAGAGAGAAGAGAGAGAGAGAGAGAGAGAGAGAGAGAGAGAGATGGTGGGGCCCAGGTAAGTGAAGTCATTGACCACTTCGAGTGTGTGATCGCCGATGGAGATGCGGGGAGCTCCGCTGACGTCTTGGCTCGTGAAGTTTGTTTTCTTCAAGCTGATAGTGAGGCCCAACTCGGTGTACGCAACAGCGAAGTGGGTGATGAGCTGTAGTAGCGCTTCCTCAGTGTGGGCAGTGAGTGCAGCGTCGTCTGCGAAGAGCAGCTCCCTGATGAAGACTTTCCGCACCTTCACCTTTGCTGGGAGGCGTGCCAGGTTGAAGAGGCTTCCGTCACTCCTAGTGTGGAGGAGGATGTTGTCTGCAGACTGTCGGAAGACATAGCGCAGCAGCAGGGAGAAGAAGATGCCGAAGAGAGAGCAAGCACACACCCTTGTTTGACACCGCTCTTGACTGGGAAGGGGTCCGAAGATGAACCGTCGTACTGGACAGTGCCATTCATACTGTCATGGAAGTACGTAATCGTCTGCAAGAGCTTGGATGAGGAGGGGGGGGGGGGGGAGGGGGGGCATCCAGTCCAGTGTACTTGGCGAGTAACGGCAGCCTGTTTAGGACGACGTGGGCAAAGGTTTGCCAACGATGCTGAGGAGGGATATTCCGCGATAGTTATTGCAGTCGCAGCGGTCCCCTTTGTTCTTGCATAGCGTCATGACGTTTGCTTCGCTCATGTCCTGGGGTACCGTCCCTTACTCCCAACACTGCAGCAGAAGCTCATGGAGGTGACTGTGGAAAGAAGTCTCCATGCTGGCTTTGATGACTTCTGCCGAGTGCCGTCGCTACCAGAGTTTTACCACAGGCTAGCGAGTCGATGGCATTGCTGAATTCCTAAATGGTGGGTGGGGCATCGAGCTCCTCCATGGCAGGCAGGGTGGTGGTGTTCTCAATGGTTGTGTGGGTGACTAGGCTCTCCCTGGAGTACGGCTCCTGGTAGTGCTCCGCCCATCTCTCCATGTGTTGTCTGCGGTCGGTGATGACCTCCCCCGACGTACATTTCAGAGGAGCGATCCTGATGTTGCTAGGGCCGAACGCTTTCGTCATACATTCGTACATGGCGCAGATGTTGCCACAATCAGCGGAGATCTGTATGTCTGGAACAGGTTCAGCCAGTACTCGTTGGCGCATTTACAGGCGGTCCGTTTGGTGTTGTTGCGAGCTTTATGGTGTACGGTTAGCGTCTTCATTGATGGCTCTCTCTTGTGATTGAGGGATGCTGCTTGCTTAGCAGTAATGACAGGATCCATTTCCACGATTCCTACCTCAAACCATCTTTCTGCTTTCTCACTCACTTCCCATGGTTGTCTGAAGCGGATTGGTAGATGGCATTGCGTAAGTAGCTCCACCTTGGTGAAGCGCTGTCTGTGGAGCAGTCCTCTAGGGCCTTCTCAGTGGTTCTGGCAAAGCGTTTGTGCAGTTCGGGCACTGACGTCACAGCTGTGTTGATTCGAAGACATCCCTTCTGCTTGGTGTGGTGGATTCGCTTGGGCTGAATACGCACCCTGCTACCAACCAGGGAGTGGTCAGTGTCGCAGTCAGCACTGTGGTAGCTGTGGGGGACGTTCCTTCTGCCTAGAGTGTTGGATTCGCTGGGACTGATGACGCACTTTGCTGCCAATCAGGGAGTGGTCAGTGTCGCAGTCAGCACTGTGGTAGCTGCGGGTGACAAGCACGTGGCTGAGCAAGGGTCTTTGGGTGATCACAAAGTCCAGCTGATGCCAGTGACGGGATTTGGGGTGCCTTCAGGATACTCTGTGTGGTGTGGTTTGGCGGGGAAGACGTTGTTCGTAATACAGAGGTCAGGAATGGAGCAAAGCAGTAGTAGCCGCTGTCCATTCTCGTTGGCTTGCCAACACCTAAGCAGCCGATCAGCGGGGCCAGGAGCTGTGGTCTACACCAATCCGGGCGTTGAAGTTCCCGAACAAGAACAGATGTTCCTTTGCAGCTACATCTCTGATCTTGACTTCCAGTCCTTCGTAGAACTCATCCTTAACCTTGGCTGTAGAGCAGAGTGTAGATGTGCAGACGCTAAGGATGTTTGGTGGTCTAGAAGAGGTGGTGAGCTGGAGAGAACGGATTTGCACTGTCCTTTGGGAAGGTGGTTCGAATCCGACGCCATGCAGTTGATGCTCCTCAGTCCTCGCCAAAAAAAAACCCCGTATAATCCTCCCTGAGGATGCTGTTGGAGGGGGGGGGGGGGGGGGGGGGGCTTGTCTCTTACAGTGTGGCAATGTCGATTTGGAACCTCTTCAGCTCGCGGTCGATGATGGCTGTTTTCCTGGCATCGCCAACTTGCTGGAGGTCGTCAGAAAGGCCAGAACACATCGTTCTGACATTCCAGGTTGCCAGCCACAAGGCTGGTAGTTTAAATTTCTATTTTTTTATTGCCTGGTGCAGGGTTTACGGTCTGCTCTGCGGTCTTCACCCGATCTCCAAGCACACATTGAAGCAGGCAGATTGTGGCGGATCAGCACCTTATTGGCTGGGGGCTGCCCAGCTTCAGGCGGACGGTAGCTGATGAGTGGAACGCGATGGTCCCTCCCACTGTCGGACACAACCCGTAGCGCCCGAGCTTACGCCAATACGCTCTGGGCTTATAACTCGTAACTGCTGTCTCCCGTGTTGTTTTTGTTGCTGGGATAGTGGCACTGGAGTGACCTCTCCTGGGTGCAGGCCTGAGCAAAGTGTGTGGAGATCCTGGGGTGCCCAGTCGCCAGGATCCCTCTCTCGGCTTTGTTGACATGCTCCAACGGAAATGACAAGCCAGTACCGTAAAGCTCCAGCGCAGCTGCAGAAGTTTCCTGAAGGTGTCACGATGTGCAGACCAACTGCCTCAGTGGCTCCACTCCATTTTTTTTCCAGGGTTTACTCCCTTTGCCTTTTTCTGTCCCAAGACATTCACAAGGCAGTGAAGCTATTTGACCCATAACTGGGAGTCTGGTTCATGGGCGTATCTACACCGGTGGGCCTGCACGTCTTGGGGCCAGACTTTCGCCGAGTCCTTTGTAGTTCATCCTGAGTCTGTAAGGTCCCAATTGACATGTATCATCATGCAAAGGCACTGCATAGGGCTTGCTGGTGGAGATGCTATATACTGACAGGGAAAGCCTGACGCATTCTGCTACCCTTTTTGCAGTGCTGCAAGCAGCAGTGCTAGTCAGCTTTGGAGACTGAAATCGAGAGGTGACAAACACACACACACATACTTTGCCGACACGCTAGGCGCATCACACCAACCATTGAGACCCACACTGTCTACATAACTGGTCACAAAGGAAGCTGAAGTGTCCAAGGGTAGGCTCAACAATGATCAAAACTCTCATAGCATCAACGACTAGCATAGAAGACGTTTTTGGTAGTCATCAGTGCTGGTAAAAATGTGAGAGACCGATGGTTAGTCTGACAGTCAAAGGCTCGTCCAACTACGAATCTTGCAAACTTTTGAAGTGCCCAAACGATGGTGAGATACTTACGTTCATTGGTAGGGTATCGTTGTCGACAGAATTGCTCTGGCGAAGGACATGGGATGTAGAAGACCGTCCTTCACTTCAAGGAGAACTGCTCCAAGTCCAGTGGAACTAGTGTCAGCACAGATGAGGAAATACTGTTGCAAGTCAGGCAGCAGAGGAATGGGCTAAGACACGACGATCCACTGGTTCAGCCGGAAATCTTGCTAACACTTGATGTCAGTCCAGGCATATCCTAGGATGTTATTGGTATATTCCTAGTGTGATACGGTTATCCAAAGACTGGCAAAATATTCCTCGTGAGTATTAAGCATGGGAAATACACCTTGAATATTGCACACATCTGATAGGATTTTGCAACGTGGCCTAAACGATGACACTGTTGATAATATCAAATACTCCGATAATTCTGCCATTTAGGATCTTTCCTCTCTCTGACCTGTCTATTTTGATGAAACAAAGAAAACCTGTATATGGTGCAAAGAAAACAAAAGAATTGTTAAGTGATTTCCGTAAAGACCCGCCATGTGTTCCACATGTAATATTTGATGGCCAGCTTGTTGAGAGGGAAGACCATTACAAATCTCTAGGCATGGGTTAGATAGTACAGTGGTTTTAGCAAGAATGATAAAATTCATAGAAAGATCAATAAAAAAATAAAATCTACAGAAACTGAGAAATGTTAGCGATCGTTCAAAGATGTTACTAAACTATCATCGGTGTTGAATAAAATCCTTGATAGCAGTTTTACATTTGTGCTAGTATTATTTTTCCTGTCTCACCTTCCATGCTATTTCAGTGCGCCGCACCCAAGCCATTCATTCCGAACCCCTGTCAACAGCCACTGCCTGGCTTGTCTCACCGCAGCCCCAGCATTGGCAATCTACAGGAAGTCACGTTAGCATGACGCAATCCAACAAAGGAGACACTGCAAGGTGGTGTTCAGCAGAGTCTGTTCTCAGCCAAAATATGCAGAACACACCCACAAAGCCCCCTGCTGATGAAAATATTTGCTTAGTACCGAAGCCAGAGTGAGTGAGCTGTCCCCTGGGAAGGTTCCACCAATCCGATCAACAATAGTCCCCAACTCCTTGCCCATGTTGAAGACCCCGACAGAATCATACCAAAGGCATAGACTTGGAGAGGTAATCTAAACCGAGTTCACCATGAGAAGCCACAGAATTTGGAATTTTCTTTCATGCTGATTAATCAGGATGAATATGATGAAGATGATGCTACGGATTTCCCTTCAGGTCCGAGACAGCATGACCGGATTGTACTCTACGCATTCATAACATAGCCTTGAGTCAACAAGGCCTGCGCATAAGCTACCTACAGTGTTGTCGAGGAAATGTGAGTAACACCCTCAGAGATGCATCTTTTAAGTGGGTGAAACTCGACAGTGTGGTCTCAGTCTCTCAACAGACTCCACAGCAAACTCAGCTATAATAAGAATTAGTTGGGCCAAAAAATCCCTCAAACAAATGACTGATGGGAATCGAATCCACGACCTCCCAGCCATGAGTCTGCGATTGTAACCACTTCTCTACGGCGGCTGGTGTAATCAAAGAACTTGGAACTAACAATTCCTTGACAGTCCCCTTTGGAAGATATTCTACTAGTACTTCTGCTAACTGCCTGTGCTTCTTCAAACATGTAACTCCAGTGACTTAAACAGATGCAGATGTTCTTAGAGGGACATAAACAGGATTTTTAACCAGCCACTTTGGCAAAACCTTGTACTGTCAATGGCAAGCAGAGCGTCTATAGAGTCACTCCCTCTCAAGACGTTCATCCCAGGATTACATCTTGCATGGAAACTATGTTAGGCGACCTTACATCCCTTCTAGCTAGGATCCCGCTGTCCCGGTCATCCTCACCCTTTACCAACACGTCCGCTTTAAAACATCAAGAAATCTCACGCTCGTCTCTTGCCACAATCTACAAAGTCCCTTCAGCAGAGCGCGAGGTGATCTCTGTATCTAACAGCATTTTAAAGGTTCTCCCTAACACCAGAATCATCCGCGAACCAGAGTCAGCTACCGCCCGAACTTCCTTACCCCCAGTTCTGATAGTTGTCATAGGACAGATCCCTATCTGCCTGAATGATAAGTTTAACTATTTCCCCATGTAATTCATCTCCCCGCTACACGATGATCCAGTTTTCATCCCATGTTTCTTTCACTAGCTGGACCCCGGTCATTGAGAAGCTGTCTTAATTGTTCTCTTGTTTATTCTGTGTGTTGTATGTTGGCATTTCTGCTTTGCGAATTAGTGTCGTACGCAGCACCTTTTGGAGTTATGGGAATGTAATTATTTCATCATGGAAGCAAGAGTTACCCTATTTGTTCTTTCTTTACTGTTTACTATTGTCTGTCTATTTAAGATTTCCTTTCGTAAGATGTCATACTTTAATGTAATGAAAGGGTGCCGATACTACTGCTGCAGGTATTGTTTCTTCAGACCCATCCTTATCGATTCATCTAATGGCCTGTTCACAGACATCCAGGATCTTTTTCTGGCTCTGGGTTTACCCGTTTCCTAAGTTCCTTCCATAGTGAGCTATTTATTGATCGCAAGATAAACTGGTCCAGCAGCATCCTATCATCGTGAGCCGACATCTTTTTGTTGGTGTGCTTACAGATCATGCCTCAAAGACAGCTCTGTTCAAGTGGTGAGAGAACTCTCTCACACTCTTTCTAATACACTGAATTACCGAAGAAATTCACAGTACATCTGGTTTAGGGATCTCATATCCCCAAACTCAGCAGGTAGAATTTCTATACCTCCTTCAGTGGTATCAATGACCGCGACAGGCGACATGGATGGAATACACTGGACCAAACAAGATCTCATTGTTCCTCTTCTGACGTACCGGGTCTGGCAATGTAGCCTGTTTCCTCAAAATTTCATATTGACTAAATTTGAGAATACACGTTTTTCAGCATTAGTATGATTTCCTTAAGATCACCTGCATTGCTGACCCTAGTCTCACATTTTAACCTCAGCATATATCCCACAAACACCTTGAAAAAGTACGCCTACAATCAAATTTAACAATCACAAGAAGTACCCAAATGGATGACCAAAGCTCGGTGTCACCTTTGAGGATGGACTGGCCCAGTCCCATGATGGATCGTCCACCACCCACCATGTTGTAATGGCATTAGGTGATGGCGGCGAAACCAGCAGCGACTGGACAGCAGCGTGGCAAGTCCCTTCAGCCCTTGGATGTTGAATGTTTGCCCTGGACGATTCTTCAAAGAGACATAAAGAGAGTAGTACAATGAACACTGGTGCAAAAATATTCTAAATGAACTCAGGGTGGCGTAAATAAAAAAAAATTCAGTCCGTTGTTTTCAGTTATGCAAAGGACTGAGAAAGTGGGTCGCTGAAGCCTTTATGTGTGATCCTTGTATGATCCTGTGTTATTTTGTGTGCTGGTCGTTACTTACATATCATTTTGTAGACAGTAAATTCGTTTGATAAGGTGTTACTTGACAGTGGTCACCAAGGCATCACCTTCAAGTCTCTAGAGAGAAAAAAGAGGATTTGAAACTCTGCAGATTATAATCTCTGTCAAACTGTCAAACAAAAGAGTTTTACTGATTGGTTGAGATCACCTCTCAATGATATGCATGTGATTCACGTCAGCCCATTGTAGACTGATTTTCTCTCTATGTGATCCATGTCAGCCCACTGTAGACTGATTCTCTCTTTGTGTGATCCTTGTCAGCCTATTCTGGACTGATTCTTTCTCTCCGTGTGATCCATGTCAGCCCAGTATCGACTGCTGTAAAACGACGACAGCGAGCTGATCACGGGCCCACAGCTTTCTTTGACATGTTTTCAAATCGATACCTGCTTAACGACATAACAACCACCCACACATCTAGCCACTCACACACCCTCATATATACAAACAAACACACATGCGTGCGCATGGGTGGGGGATGGGGAAAAGAGAGAGAGAGAGAGAGAGAGAGAGAGAGAGAGAGAGAGAGAGAGAGAGAGAGAGTATACAACTCAATAGTTTTATTTCATATCTCTTCATCACACACAATAGTTAACGTTAAAAGCATATGTTCATCTGTACTCAGTATATTATATAACACAGTTTAAACATTAGCAGAGAAGAGAGAGAGAGAGAGAGAGAGGAGAAGAGAGAGAGAGAGAGAGAGAAGAGAGAGAGAGAGAGAGAGGAGAGAGAGAGAGAGAGAGAGAGAGAGAGAGGAGAGAGAATTTGTCCTCATTTATTTCGTCAGGAACTGAGCCTAGGATCCTGCCTGTTTGGAATATAAAAGAAACCTGTGAGACAAATGTGAATTAAATACTATTAAGAGAAGGACAATTCTAACGTCCTGTATTAATCAATGCACCGTTTTGTGGCTTGGCCCACCCAAATGCGGAAAAAAAATACTGTGTCGCCAATCTACAGAGAACTTCACAGAGTGTACTGAGCGAATACCATCATGGCTTATCACCTTGAGGATGGTTAGTTGACTGGTCGTTTGTATTGTACGTCGATTCACTGCAAAGGCGCCATGCCTCATGCATAGTAGTTTAGGAGTGATGACAGGCGAGATGACAGAAAGTGGTTGCTAGACTCTCGCTCATATAATATTGACAAACAACCAGTCGCACAAAACAAAAGATGTTTCCCTCTTTAAGTTCACAACAGAACATCTTACGCTAGTTACATAAAAAGTGTTGCTACTTTTCATTAACCAGAAATTAATCATAGATATTTTTCAAAAAATCGTAAGCATGTCCTCACACACTAAACATCTTTTTCTTTCAAAGTTTATATCCACAGTGCCACACACAAGATATAATCATTTCAATACACAGTTCTCTGGTCCTGACAGAGCCATGACAATTCTTCACCTACTCCCAGTCTCTGCAACCTCTCGTCGACGTACAAAATAAACCACAAATTCTGCTTGTGCCCCTCACAACAAAAAGACTGTTGCCCTATCCCAGCCATGGAGAAAGTTCCTGATGGTTTTCTCTTTACTACGGACAGCCGTTGCCTTCTCTTTACAATTATACAAGACACCTTCTGTGTCTTTGATAAAAATCTATGAGACGCATTCATGCAGAGCCTCGCGTAACTACGGTGCCATCGACCCGTTTTTCTCCTCTCCTTTTCAGCAACACATCATATAGGTAACAAATCTCCCTGAGCTCTCTGTTCACCGTTCGGCATGCATGCATACTGCACGGTTTTCTGAGCAGGTGAGCGCAGGAACAGGACTCTAAAATCCTTTCTTTTTTTTCTAATAGCCTCTTCAAGTAATCTATGCTTTCCGTCTATATCTTTCCCCAACAAATAAGCATATGAAACCATCAGGAACTTGGGCACAATTCCTGATAGTAGTATGTACATGAAAAGCCACAACTGGTCTATATGAAACCTCTAGGTAATGCGTCGTGGGAAGAAATTAAAAGAAGGGTAACACAACAGATCTGAAGATAAAGATGTTTTATGCGTTCATTTAACCTTGAAAATTAATTCATGTTTTCCTTTCTTTTCAGGAACTTTCCTGATTAGATTAAGAACTGCTTTTTGAGAGGAACGCAGGCAATAGTGTATTTCCAACTCAATGAGTTAGCACTATACTACTAGTGATTTTGTGGCACTGTTAAAGGCTAAAACTTGCTTTGTGAAACTGCATTGTAAGCCCTTATGATCAGTTTTCTCTTTCATATAAAAGAGACCGTTTTCGTTATACTGTCAACGATTTTTAACAGTGCAAATTTGAAGTAATAGTCATCGTGATTCATGAGGGTCTGTTCAGGTTTTTCGCATTGATCATACACTGCAGATGTGAACCAACATGTGAAATGACTGGTGAAAAATAAATAAAATTTTAGTTGTTTAATGAAAGTGCCAAGGCTTAGCACGCTCATGCCTATAGTAACTAAGAAAGTGTCAAAATAAAAGTTTACCATGGAAACAGTCACTCTTCAATAGGCAGACTGTCTGTCTGTCTGTATGTATGTCTCTCTTACACACACACACACACACACACACGCACACACACACACACACACACACACACACACACACACACACACACACAATGTCACAGCCTTCTAAAGGAGAAGGTGATCTGGGATTTCTTATTTCTGTGACTCTTACTATTTTTTAGTTTGGATTCCTTTCACTCTTGTCATGCCACTTCTCAAACCCTCACACCTCTTCACCAAAGACAGGCAGATATACTCCAACCATTTATTACAACGACTGTCACATTTACATATAACAAAACTACACTGAGCCGACCAAACAAGTACAAATAAACGTAGATCTTGTCTTTTATGGATTTCCTCTTCTTCCCTTTCTTTTCTTTGTTGTACGTTGATGCTTCAATTGAACTGTACCGACGATGTCGATTAACGACGAGTCAATGAATACAAAATATAAATATTGCCGCTTTAGGAAATTCCATAGAATATTGAGCTCAGTCTTGACGTAAGTTGTTGATCTTCGACTGTCTACATATCACTTCACAGAACACCTCGATCAATATCCTTTTCTTTTTCTTCGTTGTACGTCGATGCCTCAATTGTGTTGCTCACGATAAATGAATTGTCAATAAAATATTTCCGTCCATGGAAAATGGAGCACAGTCTTGACATTGGTTATTGATCATTGACTGTTTACACAGCACTTCACAGAATTGATGATGAATATCCTTTCCTTTTGCAATGTAGAAATGAAGATGTTGAATCCGGGACTTGATGAAGGCAGATACTGGAGAAAAGGGGAAATAAAATAACAATTTTGAAAGAATGTTTTTCAATTATAAATTCAACGTCAAGAGAAAAAGTTAAAACATTACTGATGAACTCAGACGTCCAATATTATCACAACTGTGCAAAGTTTAGTGATGGGTACAAGGGGAAAACGTACAAACAAGTCTCGTTCTCGTCTAGGGAGATTGAAAGCTTAATCCATACATTTCGTTTGAACTCATTGAAAACAAAATATTGCCATAACGTTAAATGTATATGTGGGGAAACCTTAAGTATCAGTCATTTAGTAATTCAATGCCCAAGAGCAAGAGAACTCTTTACAAATTCGGGTGTTGATGGTCACACTGATGGATCGACTTCCTTACCTTTACCATGTATTTTAAACAGTTCTTGTGTTCTTGAGTCAGTTTGCAAGTGTTTGTTAAGTAGTTCAATCGGCCTGTATCTTTAGATCTTATCTCTACTCAATTACATAATTTTGTTTTGATTAAATGAAAGAGGGATAAAGGGGAGGGGGAGGGGGGTGGGTGGGTGGGTGGATGTCATATTCTATCATCAATGTATTAATACACTCAATCACTTACATACCTCATTCACCCACACATAAAACGGTCTGAATCACTGTAGTGGAAGGACATTAAACCGACGACAACACACACACACACACAGAAACTTACACACATACGTGCACACACATGCACATACACAAACACACAAACACACACACAAACACACACATAACACACACACACACACACACACACACACACACACACACACACACACACACACACACTTTTTGTCCCTCATGGGACATGGCAGTGAACACAATACAAAGAATCATGTTGATTTGTAAAGGATCCCTCACAGTGGAACGGAATCATTCCTTTGTATTTCGGAACCTGTATGTCCTTGCATCCGGAGCTATAGATACTATCGATACCTGAAACCGCAGCATTTTGATTTTGAACGAATTAAGTTGAGTACCTGAGACAAGCAAGTTGTCATCGAAACATTCCCAATGTTTGAGAGCAGGCAAAGAAGATTACTACTCTATTCTCGAACGTAGACCTAACAACAAAACTGAGCAACGGTCACATGTCTGTCTCGCGTTTCTTTGCAACGTCTCACTGCAAGCACAGACAGTAAACGTATTATTATGATTAGCTCCAGCCTGTTACACTGGAGTTCATATTGGAAGACATTGGATTGATTGGTTCATTTATTTGTTTACTTATGATTTTTGCTGACTGATTTATTCTTGCATTCATTCTCTCTGTTGTCCAGGAAGCACTTGTTTAGTTAAAGAAGCCATATATGATTTTCCTGTATTTACTAAGCATCAATGAAATAAACAAGGTAACTTGTCCATATTGACATGGTGATGATGGATACTCCTGTCGTGTCCGACGGATGACGCAGGCAGTTCTTCTACTGCTGTGGGTCCTCATGTGGGAATAAAGACTAGTTTCGGAGTCACAAAGTCGTCCAGAGACATTGTATGGAATGAAGTCCTGCAAGGATGGGCTCCGTTTTTTCTGATTCCTCTTGTCCTGGATGGCGGCTGCTCTGTTGCACTCGAATATCTTTGTTCCCGGGAACACCATTGCTTCCACTATGTTCTGTCTAGGGCGACATCTTCCCAGCAAGCAGTGTCGATGGTGAAGCTTCTGGGATGGCCTTCAAGGTGTCTTTGTATCTCTTGAGAGGTCTTCCTTGGTCACGTTGTCCTTCCTTCAGTTGTCCATGGAGGAGCATCTTTAGAATTCTGCTGTCCTCTATCTGGACAATGTGTCCTGTCCATCAGGGTTCACTTTTGATGAGTATACACTCAAGAGTGGATAGGTCACACGTCTTCTGGACCTGTAGGTTAAACATTCTGTCTTGCCATTTGATGCTGCAGATATGATTCTGCTCAGACACTTTTCCTGTAACTGGCTAACAGCAAACACCATGTCGGTTGTGCCCTTGCCTGCGCAAACCCGCACTGTGATTCAGGAACGATGGAGTCTGCTATGTGGATGAAGACTCTGTTCATGATGACCCTGTGAGAATCTTTCCTGCGATGCACAAGAAGGAAATCCCACGATGATTGTCACAGGATACTTCATCACCTTTCCTTTTGTACACGTGTACGAAAGAGGCGTTGTTAATGACCAAACTGTCGCCCCTGCCCAATTTGTCGCCCGGCGACAGATTGGTCTTCAAACCAGGACCAATCTGTCGCCCAGGCGACAGATTGGTCTTCATCACCAGGACCAATCTGTCGCCCAGCGACAGATTGGGCACGGTGTCGTATAATATCTGTGAACCGTGATATCTGGGAACGCGTTCCCAGATTTACCGTGATATCTGGGAACGCGTTCCCAGATTTCCTGAACTTCCAATCATGAAATCTGGGAACTTTGTGAAAATCATGCCAAGAAATTCATGAAAAAAAAGTGACAAGAAGGCCAAAGATCTCAATTGCACCCAGATAAATTGTTTCCAACCTTATCTCGAAAATCCTTTTTTTTTCGTCTTCTTTCTGCCCTTCTGAGCTCTGAAAGACCACGTTCCCAGATATCACGGGCCTTCCCAGATATCACAGTACATTTTGGGAACGCGTTCCCAAAAGAAAATCTGTGATATCTGGGAAGCCTTTCCAGATATGACGTTCCCAGATTTCACACGACACCGGGTGTTGCATATTTTGATGGGATAGACCTTATAGGGAAGACATCATGATTGAAGAGGGAATATTGAAGCGGATAAAAAAACACAGCGTCACAGCGAACTACTTTTGAAGTTGCAGTGTTTCTACTCCTGTGGCGGGGTAATAAAGAATCGCGGCCCCAGTAACTCCAGGGTATTGGGGCCAATTCTCTTCTAATTTGGTGTGAGGGTTTATTGTACCAATTCCTTTTGTGATTGTCACTTCTGGCAGGCACCCCTCGCACACGTTTTCTTAGTCTAGAAAAAAAAAACCTAGAAATAAAAACAATATAAAACACTCAGAGTCTGTATTCAGATTGAGATAACATGAGAATTGGCACCATGCCGGTGTAGAAGCTCTTCCAAAAATCCTGTTAAATTCTATTGGCCCCATGCTATCCCGATGTGGATACAGGCCCACGTCAATAACAAAAATGACGTGAAAATACAAAAAAAAAAAACACCGTCCAAGAAAAGTAAAAATGGAACATTGAACAAGTCCTAAAACAATGTCACACATTAAAAGGGGTTTTCGTAAAACCTCCTTCAAAGTCTTTTCTGGAAAAAATGGTAAATAGGTTTTCAGTCTTCTGCAATCAAAAAAATATGATTATGGTGTGTGTGTGTGTATGTGTGTGTGTGTGAGTGTGAGTGTGTGAGTGTGTGTGTGTGTGTGTGTGTGTGTGTGTGTCTGTCTGTGTGTGTGTCTGTGTCTGTGTGTGTGTGTGAGTGTGTGTGTGTGTGTGTGTGTGTGTGTGTGTGTGTGTGTGTGTGTGTGTGTGTGATGATAGTTGCTTATGGAAGAAGAGATTTACGTTTATAGGGTCGAATTATCCAAAGTGTTGATTTATCCAAGAGCGATTTATCTGATTTTTTTACAGAGGTAAAGGAGGCTTGTAAATAGAACCAAGCCTTTGAGTCAATTAATCTGGAGGTGGACTTATGTGGAGTCGACTATATAAAGTCATCTGTCCGACAAATCGATATTTTTTTCTTAACAGTCGAGATATCAGAATAATGGATAAGTTGACATTATTGAGCCCCCACACTTTCTCCTAAAATGAGAAAGTGTGGGAATGAGAGAAACTGTGGCCAATTATTGAGAGCAAGGCAAGTTGGCGACAAATTGGCCAAGGGGCGACAGATTGGACAGTGAAGTGCGACCCAATCTGTCGCCCTCAAAAACTTAGAATGGACGACAGATTGGTCCTGGTGTTGAGGACCAATATGTCGCCTGGGCGACAAAGTGGTCCTGGTGTTCAGGCCCAATCTGTCGCCGGGTGACAAACTGGGTGTCACACTGTGCATAAATGCATGCCTGCACTCAGCCCAGCATTCACTCCATGCACACGCAATCTCTCCAAACAACCAGAAGGCGCACTACAATAACTCTTCTTCTCCCCCTCCTCTCCGGGGAATAATTTACTAAACAATAATCAACTCTTCAAACTTTTCAATCTTATGTTCCTCCACTCCAGTGAAGGTACAAACATTCCACAGATCCACTAGCTGGGACCAGATTTCATCTCATTTTATATACTATTTTACAAATTCTTCTTTCAACGGTCTCTCCTCCTCACTGGAGAAACCATGTATACATTTTCAAGAAGAATCAAAAAGATGGCTTAAATATAAGAATTTCATCCGAGTCCTGATTCAAGGGGGAACAATTAATCTTTGTGGGTCAACATGACAGATTCTTTAAAGTCTCTCACGACTCCGGCAGTCGTCGACCTCTTCGTACTTAAGTGCTGCCACAGCACTGTTGTCACACAACTGCCACAGTTGCCTGTACCACTACCGGTACCGCCACAGCACCGGGAAGGGCTGAAACACGAATGAAGTCCGTGTAAGTAATCTATTTCAAAATCTGAATAATGATAAATTCTTTTCCCTTTTCCCCTTTTCTTAACTCTCTTTTTTTCTCTCCTCATCTGTCTATACCTCACCTGGTAATGGTAAATTGCAGGTGGAGCTCGTTCTTCAAACAACCTGTCCGGTCAGTGTCCCCAAGCCATCTCCTTCCTATTCCTTATTTTTCCCTCCTGCGCTCTTTTTGAGTACACGTTCAGTGAGTACTCGTCTAACTCTATGCATTACCAGCCCTTGGTTATTTAACCAATGGACAACGTCCGTCCATTCAACCAATAATCGCCCTACGTCTATAGCCACCAGCGACACCGATCACACTGGTCAGGCCATACAAACTATCTTTTCTTTTACCTTTCCTTTTCCCTACCTAGGGAAATGCTTTATAACAAATAAGGGCGTACGCGACGGAACGTCACATGTCGCCATGTGAGGCTACATCACATGACACCCCCATCCCGGGGTGAAAAAAAACTTTCGCCAAGAAATTTTTATTTTAAATACACATACATATCTAGTTAATATACAACTTCAGCCATCAATCATCAATTTTTCATCATTCAGGAGTTGCCATTAATGCATAGAACTAACCTTCATGAACATCTTAAAGATCCAAAATCACATTTCAAAATCTTATTTAGGGGAAAAAAATGCAAAAACAGTTTTCCCCCTTTAAAAAAACAACAACAACAAAAAAAAAAAAAAATTCATACTCCATCACAAATCACAAGTTACATAGACACGAAGAACGTATGATATTGATTATTCCAAATACCAATGATGTTTATATATACCAAAATGTAAACAGTTTTTTCTAGCCTGTTGTCACATAATCATATGTCCCACCATCATCACAAAATGAGAATTTCCTCATGACTCACTTGATGAAAAAAATTTGCCAAGTGAAAAAGTCTTTCTTCAAGCAAGAATATACAATATAGCAGTCCACTCGAAAGTTAAACACTTTTTTCTCTTCACAATGGACTGACGTGAAGAAAAAACTTGTAAGACAGCAAATGAAGTATTCTGCACACATTCACAGAATAGCATCCTCCAATGAGCCACCAATGCCAATACATATGCACTTTTGGAGAAAGATCAGTTACAACTACTTATCAATTCAGATTGACATTAGCAGACATAACCCTGCCAAATGTCAATAAAGTCTTTCCCAATGAAAACAAACAGTAGAATGAAAAAGTCTGTCCACAATGAAAACAAACAGCAGTCACAGCAGCACGAAGGATACTGTGCACTCACGCACGAGACAGAAAGTCTGCCATGATATTCTGAGTGCCGGGTAATGGCTCAATGTCAAACTTGAACTCCTGCAATGACAAAGCCCATCTTAACAGCCTGCTATTTTTGGTCTTGGACGATTGCAAAAACGTCAATGGCCTGTGGTCGGTTTGTAACCGAAACTGTCTTCCAATCAGGAATCTGGCAAATTTCTCACAAGCCCAAACAATGGCAAGACACTCCCTCTCAATTGTTGAGTATTTGACTTGTGTGTTAGAGAACTTTTTACTTGCATATTGGACAGGGTGTAATAATCCATTCTTTTCCTGCAACAGTACAGCTCCCATGCCTTTGGAGCTGGCGTCAGTTCTCAAAACAAAATCCTCTGAAAGAGAGGGCAAAAGCAGCACAGGGAATGAATTGAGGATGTTTTGAACACATTCCAGAGCTTTCTGGCACTCATCTGACCAGACAATACTTTTGTTTTTTGTTCCTTTTGTTAAGTCACTCAAAGGGGCTGTCAAAGACGCAAAGTGCGGTACATATCTTCTGTAATAGGACAACAATCCAATGAGTGATCTTATCTGTTTCTTTGTAGTGGGTCTCTTCAAGGCCAAGATCTTTTCTACTTTCTTTTCCTCTGGTGTCATTTTCCCAACAGAAATAACATGACCCAAAAACTCAAGAGACTTGAATCCAGCACGAATTTTGGACGGTCTAGCCGTCAGACCAAAATTCCGGAGTTTACAAAAAAACAGCTCTCAAGTTATCCAGAAAATCATTCCATGACTTTGCAGCAAGCAAAATATCATCAAAAAAACTTACTGCTCCACACTCATGAAGTTTTAGTGCGCACATCATTCTGGCAAAAGAAGCTGGGGCGTTTTGTAAACCAAATGGCATCTTCGTCCATTGAAACAGTCCAAAAGGTGTCTGAAAAGCTGTTTTTTCCTTGTCTGCTTCAGCCATCGGGATTTGCCAATATCCTTTAGTCAAATCTATTTTGACAAAATATTTCCCTTCTGACAGTTGACAAAGAAGTTCCTCAATGTCTGGGATAGGTTCTGCATCAAACACAGTGATTTTGTTTAACTACCTGTAATCGATGCAAAACCGCACTGAGCCATCAGGTTTGTCCACCAAAACAACTGGTGAGCTGTATGGTGACGAAGACGGTTCAATAACTTTCAACCCGAGCATAACTTGAATCTCTCTCTCGACAACCTGTTTTTTCGCAAATGGGAGGGGGTATGGTTTGACTCGGACTGGGTTTTTCCGTACTCAAGTGAATAGTATGGGGTTCAGTTGCTGTCACTGTCCCTGGGGTATCAGTCAGAACATCCTGAAAGTCCTTCAAAATACCTTCCAATTGTTCTTTCTGAATCAAAGACAGATCATCACACACAACAACATCACGATAAGTTTCTCCCTGGACAGAAAGAGTGGGCAGAGGTACAGTATCATCTATACTGGTAATGTTAACAATCCCACATTTGTTGTTTGCACAGTCTTTGCTCTGTCTCTGTATGTGACATCAGGTACAAAATCAGAATCAATGATTTCTGTAACAGCCACGTCTGTTCCAGACACTGGACATATCCATTCAATTGACTCATTAATGGCAACATTTGTACGTTCAACATACTTTTGTAGCATATTTACATGGAACACCTTTTCAGCATTTGCCATTTTCACTTTGTAGTTCACTCCAGAAAGTTTTTCAATGACATCAAAAGGACGTTCCACATGACACGAAGTTTGTTGTGCTCGTCTGTCAGCAGGACAAGTACCTTGTCACCTACACTGAATGAACGTGCCTTTGCTTTCCTGTCAGCAAAGTCCTTATACAAATCAGTTTTCCTGTCAGCTGACTGTTGGGCAAGTACACATGCATCTTTTATTCGGTTATGCAGGTCATAGACGTATTGGTAAACGTTCTTGTCTTCAGGTATGTCCGTCTTGTTCGTCCACTGTGTGACTAACAGATCCAAAGGACCCCGCGGTGAGTGTCCAAAAAGCAGTTCAAAAGGCGAAAACCCCAAAGTTTCGTTCGGCAGTTCCCTGTATGCAAAGAGCAACGCAGGTATAAAACGATCCCATTCTTGGGGCTCCTGCCTTGTGACTTTTCTCAACATGGACTTTAATGTTCCATTAAATCTTTCAACCATTCCATTGGACTGGGGATGGTATGGCGTGGTTGAAACAGAAGAGATCGACAGCAGTCTGTATATTTCCTTCATGAGGTCTGAAATGAACTGTGTCCCGCAATCTGACAGAATTTCCTCGGGAAGTCCTACTCTGGAAAAAAGAGACAGCAGTGCCTCAGCGACAGATACGGTATCGATTTTCTTCAGGGAATTGCTTCAGGAAATCTTGTCGCCGTGTCGACCAAAGTGAGGATATACCAATTTCCCGAGGAAGATGGTGGGAAAAGGCCGACAAGGTCAATGGCCACCTTCCGAAAGGGAACCGAAATTAGGGGCATTTTGTGCAAAGGTGCACATGGGACGCGACCTTTTTGAGTTGTGTTTTGGCAAATGTCACAAGAACGACAATACTGTGTGACTTCTTTTGTGACCCCTGGCCAAAAAAATGAATCCAGAACTCTTTTTAACGTTCGCTTGATGCCACAATGACCTGCGAACAGTGCATCATGGGCCGTATGTAATACTGTTTCTCTCAGTGGTTTGGGAACCACAATCTGTTGTCTTGTCCAGGTACATGCCTGTAGAGGATGTCAGAGTCCAGTATGTACGTCGGCTTGTCCGTTGGTTTGTCAGAGACACTCTGCTTTGCAGAAGAAAGTACAGTCGTCAATGTCTCGTCACTTCTCTGCATGGTCTTCAAAACATCTGGCGTAACTTTTAGTTCATCCAGTTTTGAAACCTTGAGCGGTTTTGTTGGTTTTCCCTGCTCTACGACTTTTGACCTTGTACTGATGAGACAAAGAACGAAAGACCCTCCAGCACCACCATGTACTGTCGCAACACCTGGTAGATTTCCCAAAATCAAATCGCAAACTGGATTCTGAATAACACAGGCAGTAAGTGACCCGGAGTAGTATGGTGTGTCAACGGAAATTTTTGCAAGTGGAAAAGTTTCAATTTTTCCACCAAACGATCTGCATCTCTGAACACTGTCAAGATATTGGTCTGGTGGAACAAAAGATTTCCTTACACCAGCTGTGGTGCAACCTGTATCTCACAAAACAGAACCTTGTAAACCATTAATGGCATAATCCTCCAAAAGAAGACCATCAATGGACTGATCTGGTGCCAAAACAAGACCTTCTTCACATGTAGTGGAAACAAATCCAGTCTTTGCTGCACCTCCTTTGAAAGGACAGTCCCGTTTCAAATGGAATTTGCACTCACAAAAGTGGCAACGCATGGTTTGGTTGGCGGACAACTGGTTACCATTAGTCTGTGAACCTCGACCTTGACCACGCACTGGACCAAAGGGTCTTCGCGGTTGTTGTTCACCACGCCCTCGGAAAGGAAAAGGTCTTTCCGGTGGTGAATATTGGCACTGACGGAAATCACCAGAACCGACATGGCCTTGACCACGGAAAGGTCGTTGTCTGTTGCCAAAAGACGTGTAAGAGTGCAGACCTTGGAATGAAGCGCGATTTCCTCTTCTATAGTTTCCTTGTCCAGAATGTATCTGAAATGCCGCGTGAGACTCGAAAAGGGACGAATTTTCCTTGCGGGCAACACCTTTATCCGAATGAGCAATACAGTACTGATCCGCCATCTGACACATTTCGTCAACGCTATCGAACTGTCTTTCCTTAAGAAAAGTGGCCAAATCTTTGCTGACGCTTTGAAAAAGTTGCTCTCGAAGTAGCAAATCTCGCAGTGATTCGAAAGTTTTATTTGTCTTTGTTAGGTCTATCCATCTATCTAAACAATGACTCATTCTTTAAAAAAAAAAGACGGAAATGATTCTCCCTTGTCAGGATGAATGGATCAGAAACGCTCACGAAAACGGTCAGCTGAACACTGAAACTTCTTTAAGAGTTCTTCGTTTAATTGATCCCAAGTCAACCCTTCCTTTGCCGCAAGTGTGTGGTATAGTGCCAAAGCACTTCCCTTTAACAGCGACGCGATAAACAACGTCCATTTCTCCTTCGGCCAACCACAAGAAGTAGCGTGGTTCTCGAACCGAAAAAGAAAACTGTCAATATTGTCGGTTTTTTCTTCGAACGGCGGCAACTTCAGAATGTATGTTGACTTCGGATGAAATGTACTCGCGGAACCGACCGATGGAGGTGGTGGAGGTTCTCTCAATGCCTGTAATCTTTTAATTTCCGCATCAGTCTCTAATTCAAGTTGTCTCAGTTTAAATTGCCGTTCCTTATCCTTATCCTCTAACTCTAGTTTTCTTTGATTTTGTTCCATCTCTTTCTGTAGTTTTCTTTCTTCAGACTCTAATCTTTTTAGATTTTCTTGTCGTTCTTTATCTTTTTCTTCTCGTTCTTGATCTTTTTCTTGTCGTTCTTTATCTTTTTCTTCTAGTTGTCTTTGTTTTTCCTCTCTCTCTCTCTCTCTCTCTCTCTCTCTCCTCTCTCTCTCTCTCTCTCTCTCTCTCTCTCTTTCTCTCTCTGTCTGTCTGCCCTGTCCATACATTGTTGGACATAGTTTGCTAATTTATCACCTTCAAAGCCTAAACGCTCGGCCTGTCATACATATTCATCAAAATTTTCCATCATGAATAGTTATCACAAACAAACAAGAAACAATGACTAAATATGATTAAAATAAGGCGATATGTGATGGTATATACGTTTCCAAAAAAAACAACTTTGTTACAGTATGTACAAATAAAGAATTTAAATGCCAGTATAAACAGAAAAATAAGAAAGGCTTACAAAAGAGAAGCACTAATATGAAGTGACAATGTGATCTTTCCAAAAGAGATTTTCACCAATCCTTCCGAAAGGGAAAAAGACAGCAAAAAAAAAAAAAAAAAAAAAAAAAAAAAAAAATCCAATACTAATAACTCTTTTTTTCCGAATGAAAAGAAAACAGAGAAAATAAAATTTTTTTCCCAGAAATAAATTCTTTATAATGTTTATGTTCTTAATTGTTCTTATTGTACTTGTTACTTTCGTACTTAGTTCCTTGGTAAAACAATAGATGAGTTCACAAAACAAATGAATCGCCTTAAACAATAAGTGAACACAAAATTACAAAACAAATGAATCAACGAACAATTAAAAAGGGGGAGAAAACGAACACTAACGGAAATCCTACCTAAAAGATGACAATGATGAAAAGAAACTAGATAGGTGCCTATTGAAGAGAAGGTTTGGAGATTTTTTTGTAAAGGGGGTGAAAAGGAAATGAAAGAATAGACAGGTCCGGTATAGAAAGAGGAAATCAGCAAAAGCGAAAGAGGCCCTCAGACAGCACCCTAATGGCAACTGTCTCCTGTAAAGCTGGAGACGGGGAAAGTATTCAAATAATAATACACACAATATACTAAAATTCAACGCAATAAACAATTAATCTAATAAATATACAAGCAGAAAAACACACACAAAAAACCACCCAAAAGACAATCAAGAAAAGATGTTTATTTGGAGTGAGCGGTAATCCACTCCACCACCTACACTAGTTGAGTGACGGAGGTGAAGTCGATCCCACACTCAGAGGGGAAAGGGGAAAACAAAATCTAATCTAGGGGAAGGACAACGACTCCTCAACGCCCTGCCCCCTTGCTGCCAGGTACGAGCAAGAGGAGGTTGAGACTATCGGTCCTGAGGGGGGAAAGAGTCAAAAAGAAATCCTACCAAAAAAACAACCCTAACAGAGTAGAGCAACCAAAAGAAATCTGAAACACTCGAAAACACACATACAGAAACAAATGAAAAATAAAGACTACAAACAATAATCAAACAATCAATAATGCTTTCTTTCCTCCCTTATTTTTTTCCTTGGAGGGGAAATCTTACTTTTTCTTTGGAGGGGTACAAATAGAAAATTTTTTTTCTTGGAGGGGGTACAAAAAAAACAACCTTGTCCTATGTCCTAAGTCGGGGTCACCACTGTCACACTGTGCATAAATGCATGCCTGCACTCACCCCAAATGCAAAACGCAATCTCTCCAAACAACCAGAAGGCGCACTACAATAACTCTTCTTCTCCCCCTCCTCTCCGGGAATAATTTACTAAACAATAATCAACTCTTCAAACTTTTCAATCTTATGTTCCTCCACTCCAGTGAAGGTACAAACATTCCACAGATCCACTAGCTGGGACCAGATTTCATCTCATTTTATATACTATTTTACAAATTCTTCTTTCAACGGTCTCTCCTCCTCACTGGAGAAACCATGTATACATTTTCAAGAAGAATCAAAAAGATGGCTTAAAATATAAGAATTTCATCCGAGTCCTGATTCAAGGGGGAACAATTAATCTTTGTGGGTCAACATGACAGATTCTTTAAAGTCTCTCACGACTCCGGCAGTCGTCGACCTCTTCGTACTTAAGTGCTGCCACAGCACTGTTGTCACACAACTGCCACAGTTGCCTGTACCACTACCGGTACCGCCACAGCACCGGGAAGGGCTGAAACACGAATGAAGTCCGTGTAAGTAATCTATTTCAAAATCTGAATAATGTAAATTCTTTTCCCTTTTCCCCTTTTCTTAACTCTTTTTTTTTCTCTCCCCATCTGTCTATACCTCACCTGGTAATGGTAAATTGCAGGTGGAACTCGTTCTTCGAACAACCTGTCCGGTCAGTGTCCCCAAGCCATCTCCTTCCTATTCCTTATTTTTCCCTCCTGCGCTCTTTTGAGTACACGTTCAGTGAGTACTCGTCTAACTCTACGCATTACCAGCCCTTGGTTATTTAACCAATGGACAACGTCCGTCCATTCAACCAATAATCGCCCTACGTCTATAGCCACCAGCGACACCGATCACACTGGTCAGGCCATACAAACTATCTTTTCTTTTACCTTTCCTCTTCCCTACCTAGGGAAATGCTTTATAACAAATAAGGCGTACGCGACGGAACGCCACATGAGGCTACATCACATGACACTGGGCAGGGGAGACAGATTGGTTGTTAACAGGCTTCTTTGAAGTCTTGGGTCACTTCTCCCTTTTCCCATATGGACTGGAGGAGGTTGGTTAGCTTTTCCAGGAGTACCTCGTCTCCAGTTTTGTAGATGTCAGCTGGAATTCCATCTGCGCCTAGTGTCTTCCCGGACGTGGTCTACTTCACAACCTTTGAAATCTCTGCACTGGAGGGTGGGTCTGCCAGAGATTCCTTGACTGGCAGTCGGGGAGCGCTGCAATTCTTCTTCAGATGTTGACGAGTCTCTATGCAATAGAGCTTTGAAGCACTCAGCCCAGCGAACAAGAATACAAGTTTTGTCTGTCAGCAGTGTGGTCTGGTCAGAAGCACGATTATACGAAGGCCCTCGGCCTCCTCAAATGTCTTCATGTTGTGGATGTCAGCCGTAGCTTGCAGACTTTTTGCTTTCTTTTCCCACCAATCGTTCTTTATCTGCCGAAACTTTTGTTGTATGAGCTGCCTGGCTTGCTGGTATTTCTGTTTCTTCTTCTCATGGAGCGGGGGTGCATTCACATGTTCTTGAACTTTTCTGCCTACTGGAAGATGGTGTTGGTGATGGAAAGTTCATGTTGTGCATCAGCAGATCATTGTAGTTGCAGTTTCAAGTGCCTGGCGTCCAGCAACGTTGGACCGCGCAGAGCGGTTCCTTCCCGCACGAGAGTTAAATCTCTGACGACGAAGAGTTTGTTGTTGTGGTT
>CM065717.1:33987909-34025409 GCA_033310375.1 Conus canariensis
AAGGGCCACAGGATTTGAGGCTTTTCTGTTATACTGATCGACGAGAATGAGGGTGCTGAATATGACGCTACAGATTTCCATTCCGGTCTGAAACTGTATGACAGGGCTGTGCTCTACGCTCACTTTCATAATATATCCCGGTGTCAACCGTTAGGTGGATGAAACTCGACTGTGTGGTCCCAGTCTTCTCAATGGAGCCTGTAGCAAACTCAACTCTGGGTAGGAGCCGGTCGGGATCGAAAAATCCCACATGACTGATGGGAATCGAACCCACGACCTCCCAGTCGGGAGTCCGCGACGCTAACATTTCGGCACGGCACCTTGTAGGATCTGAATGATTTGCAGGTGCACTCCTTCATTGGGAACCATTGTCTATTTGTGATTAGAATATCCGTATCCCTCTGTATGTGTCTGTCTGTCTGCCTGTCTGCCTGCCTGTCTGTCTGTCTCACTCTCTCTCTCTCTCTCTTCCTCTCTCTCTCTCTCTCTCTCTCTTTCTGGGTGAGCACGTATTCACAGTCGAGGAAAGATGTTCTTTTTGTCCTCTCGTTTCATTTCGTTAAAAAATTAATTATTCCATCTTTAATTATCTCAAGATTGAATCACCACCATGGGTTTTATGTCAACAACGTCTGGTCTAAAAATTGGAATATTCTGTGGATCGGTTCTGAAGAAATTTGATAAAAGCTTGGCTTCGTATGGAACACATAGGAGACAAGAAAGAAGGCGTGCTGCGTTCGTCGTGTTTGCCGTGTTCACCAATTCCAGTTTTCGCTTGAGCAGAGCAGTGGCGCAGTGGTTATGTACGGTGTGCTTGCTTGCCTGCATGGATATCGAAACGAACCCCGGCCCTGATAACCATGTCAATGTTCTTCAAATTATGGACTGGAGATTCAGTCAGATGATTAACGGATTGCAGAACCATGCAACTAGTGTATATAGACTGATTGAGGAAAAGTTTGGAAATTTGGAAAAGGATTTCCATTTATTCACCTCCGAAATGCTGAAACTGAAAGAAATGTCACATCAGTTTTCAGAGGATATCCAGGATCTTCGGGAAGACAGAGAAACAATCCTAGAACGCCTGCATAAACTGGAGAGAAAAGCCGAAGCTATAGAAAAGGACACAGAAGTGAATAACCTGAAATTCATAGGCGTGAAAGAGATTTTTTCTGGTGACAGATCTACAGATACTGACATGATTGTCGAAATGCTGAACGAACACTCTGTTTCTTCACCCTGGTATCATTCTGATATCAGCCGCGCTTTCCGTGTGGGAAATTCAGAGCAGTACAACCAAAAACCTCGTCCTCTCATCGTGCAGTTCTGTAGGTGGGTGGACAAGATGGCAGTCCTGGATGAACATGGTCTTTGTGACAGCCTTAGACGTCAGGGAATCAAAATAGCAGCTGATCTGACCTCTTCTCAGAGGGAAACATTGGAGTTCTACCGAAACGAAGGGAAAACTGCTTATTTCAGAAACGGACGTCTGCAGTTTGCAGATAGCAAACCCTCTAACCTCCGAAATCACTACAGGGACAGAGAAGACAGACAGATCAGTGACAAGGAGATATACCTTGACCATGACAACTGGCCGCAGCTTCCCAGACGTTCACGTGATAATCATGTGAACCATAGAGATTATCTAAGCCACTCTCCAGGAATCCACTACAACCAGAATAGGGTAGAAGAGCAAAGAAGGCAGGACGGACGCAGACGGCTATGCGCTGAAGTCAGTGGAAGACGTGAGCACTGGCCAGATAGTCACCAAGCACAAGGACATCAGCGACAATATGTACAACCAGGCCAGTTTACGCGATGGAGCAACGATGGTGACAGCAACAGACGGAAATACAGATACAAGTCTGACAACGCCACCGCCAGTGAATATTCATCGTACCAGGAAAGACCAAGACTGTCAAGCCACCTCATGAATATGGAGGACAATCAGAGGAACACACGTTATGAAGACAACTACAGTCCCCGTAGACGACCTGTTGTTCCTGGCAGCCACTCATACAGCAAGGCGGTTACATCCGGATCTGCAGTAACACAGCATAGAGACTTTGAAGACAGGTGCAGTGACGTCAGCCTCTGCGGAGACCGTAAAAGTGAGCAGAACTACACCTCATCCAAATATCCTGAGATGAGAGAGCAAGAAAATACAAACAAGCAGCAAGATATGAATTTTGACTTACAAAGGAGCTCTGTTCTGCACACAAACAGCAAATCCCCGAGTAACGAAGAGGACGAGGACATCCCTGTCAGCTGTGACATTAAATATCCTTCTTCAGAATCGCCAGACTATACAAGCGGAGGAGATAAGGGTCAAACAGAGCAATCAACCAAGCAAGACGCGTCAGTTAAGACAAACCAGTTAGGGCCAAGTGAACATAAGAAGACTGCAGGGGGTGATGCCAGTGAGCAGGATGTGAGGGCCACCGAGAATCGTCCTCACAGGGAGCAGTGACGTTCGGAATCATCAGGTGCCCTCTACGACCCTCACCCATTTCGGACACGTTTCCGCAGAGACCTGCTCACCTGACACCCAGATGTCTGCAATTACCTGCTCCCCTCCCAACCAAGAACCTGCTGAGACCTGCACCCCTTCCTCGCAAGTTCCCACTGAGACTTGCACCCTCTCCTCCCAGGTGTCTGCTGAGACCGGCACCCCTCCCTCTCAAGTGTCCCTTCAGAGCTGCATCCATGCCTCCAAAGTGTCCACCGAGATTTGCGTCCCTTCCCCTCAAGTGTCTGTTGAGACCTTCACCCCTTCCAACATCCGGGAAACAAACTCAACAAGAAGGATAGCTAGCCGAGCTCGGATTTCAAACCCCAGCCCTGCATCAAAAAATCTTCGTTCAAAACAGACCCGTTCCAAAGGCCACTCTCCGAATCAGAGAAACATCATAGACCCGTTCAGACGTGTTCAGTCCAACGACAGGTCGAACAACACACAGCCCAGAAGGGGGCGTTCAGTGACTCGAAAAGTCCGTTCGAACAACAAATAGGGATTCAGCCGGGCCTTCAATGAAAACAGAAACTCCGTTGAAATGTATACAAATAGTAGCTTTCTTTGTTCTTCTTTCGGTTCCACTGATTCGTCAAAGAACGTGAAATTTCTTAACTACAACATTAATGGCTTGCTACCAAAGTTAGAAAATCCAGATATTACTAAATTAATTCTTTCTCATGATTTTATTTGCTTGACAGAAACGTTCGTGAGTACAAATTTTGAATCAAACATCTTGAGTGATTACTGCATATTTGTGTCAAAGGCAAAGAAATTATCCCATCATGGTAGGTACTCCAGAGGTGTAATGGTATTGGTTCATAAAAAATACGAGACTTACGGTGAGCAAATAATCCTTAATACTGAAAACATGATTGTGCTAAAAATAAACAAATCACTTTTTGGAACTTCTAAAGATATAATGTACATATTTAGGTACATTCCTCCGATAGATTCAGCATTTTGGCAAACTTCCCAAACTGGAAATGGTATAGAGTGTTTGGAAGAATCCTTGTCATACCTGCACAATGAGTTCGATGATTTCTTTGTTATACTGAATGGTGACTTGAATTCCAGAACTGCTTGTCAGAATTACTACCAATTAGCAAGTGAATTCGAAGATATTTCTGTAAGAAACTCAACGTAAGTCTCGTATTTTTTATGAACCAATACCATTACACCTCTGGAGTACCTACCATGATGGATAATTTCTTTGCCTTTGACACAAATATGCAGTAATCACTCAAGATTTCTGAGTTTGCAAGAAAGTCGCAAGATGATGTTGTTAACACGTTTGGAGAACAATTGATTGACATGTGCAATGTATATGATTGTATTATTATTAATGGATTATCTGAAGGTTCTTTTGATAATAGTTTCACTTATATCTCTAACTCCGGAGCCAGTGTGGTAGATTATTTCATCATGTCGTGTGACATGTTTGTGTCTGAATGTAAATGTTCTCTTACTGTTGAAAATGTGATCGAATCAGACCACTTGCCTGTTACACTGAACGTTAACATCGATGATTCCTCAATTGAAAATGATGCGAGCACAAGGGAACAGAAATACAGTAAATTCTTTGATAAATTCGAGTGGGAAAAGGATAAAGAACATGAATATATAAAAGAGTTAAATAGTTGTAAAACTCAAAGAAAATTACACGAGGCAACAGATGAAATAGAATATAATGTAGATAATGCTCTCGCTACTTTTGTAGAGTGTTTGAAATCTGCAAGTTACTGTATGCATAAAAAATGCTATATTCACAAGAAAGTGAAGGCCAATAGATGGTTTGATGAAGAATGTGCTCAAGCTAAAAAAGAAACTCGCCAAAACTCAAGATATTTAGATCAACACGGAAAATAGAAGAAAGGAAGGAATCTGTACGATCAAGAAAGAAATACAAACACATGCTGAAAAGAAAGGCAAGAGCTTTTAAGCGCAAAAAGACTGAACAGCTTGAAAACAACATTAAGAATTCCTCCGTGTTTTGGAAAGAGTTACGAAACATGGGCCATGGAGAGCAAAGAAATATTAACAGTGATAACATTAATATTAATGAATGGTGTAGTCACTTTAAAATGTGTTTAAAAGTCATGAAACTGAGGCTTATGAAAGTTATGTTATCGAGCTAGATATCACAGAGGATTCTGACCATATTCTTAATGAGGATATCAGGAAGGATGAAGTAGAGAGAGCCATCACTAAACTAAAGCCAGGTAAATCATGTGGGATTGATGGTGTATCCGCCGACCAACGCCATAACGTCACCAAGTTCCTTGTTAAATTGTTCAATGTCTTGTTTAGTAAAGGTGTGTATCCAAAAAAATGGGCTAAAGCAATCATAATACCCATTCATAAAAAAGGAGATAGAAACCAAGCAAACAATTATAGAGGTGTTTCACTTATTAGTACAATCAGTAAATGCTATTCCTCAATTTTAAATGCAAGGTTATACAGATGGTTGGAAGAAAATAAAATGATTTCAGAGAGTCAAGCAGGATTTCGTAAGAATTACTCTACTGTGGATCAGATTTTCAATCTTCATTCTATTGTTCAGAAGTGTATGAGCAAAAAAGGCCAGAAATTATATGTTGCTTATGTTGACTTTCAAAAGGCCTTTGATTCTGTGCGCCACGACAAGCTTCTTGAATGTTTGAGGAATCAAGGTATCAGAGGAAAGTTTTTTAGTTCGTTACATGCCATGTATTCTTCCCTGTTATCGTGTGTCAGAGCTAACTTTGATTATTCTGATTTTTTTCAATGTCCAATTGGTGTCCGACAAGATTGTGTATTAAGCCCTACCTTATTTTCAGTTTTCATTAATCAGTTAGCAGAGTACATGTCTGAAAGAGGAAGACACGGAGTTCACTTGATGCCAGATATTATGGAACTGTTTATTCTACTTTTTGCCGACGATGTGGTTTAATTTCAACGACACCCGTAGGTTTACAAAATCAATTGAACTGTTTAAAATCATGCTGCGACAATATGGCACTTAATGTAAACAAAGACAAAACAAAAATAATGGTATTTAGAAAAGGTGGTTTTCTGGCAAAACACAAGCAATGGTTTTATGATGGAGCACAACTAGAAGTTATAAACAGTTACTGCTATCTGGGTTACAATTTTTCTACAAAACTAAGTCACAAAAATGGTACAGACCATTTAGCAACCAAGGGGAAAAAAGTAGTTTTCTTTCTGAATAGAGCTCTCAACAAATACAAGGAAATGACTGCCAAAACATATTTTACGATATTTGATGCAAAAATAAAATCAATATTATTGTATTCGTCTGAAAGATGGGGATATCAGAGACTCGATAGCTTAGAAAAGGTCCACCTAATGGCATGTAAAAGATTTTTAGGGGTCCCTAGTCGAACACCAAACAAGATGGTATATGGAGACTTAGGTAGATATCCTATATTTGTTACTTCCTATGTTAACTGTGTCAGATACTGGATACGACTGTTGGATATGGAACAATACAGAATTCCCAAACAAGCTTACAGAATGCTTCTTTCTTTAGATACAGAGGGGAAAGACTGTTGGGTGAGTAAGATAAGACACATTTTATGTGAAACAGGATTCTCTTATGTATGGCTTTGCCAGTCGGTTGGTAACGCCAGTGCATTTGTAAAAATATTCAGACAAAGACTCATTGATATGTTCATTCAAGAATGGTCGGGTACTATTCGAGATTAGGACAGGTATGAATCATACAGGTCTTTCAAAACTATCTTCGAAAAAGAAAAATACATTTCGTTTATGGACACGTATTGTTTTAGAGTAGCTATGTCACAAATTCGATTCGGGACACTTCCTCTAAATAATAATTTGCATAGATTTAGCAACTGTCCATCTGACCGAAACTGTGTGGTATGTGCTTCAAAAATTGAGGATGAAAATCACTTCATATTTGAATGTCCTTTATACACTGATCTCAGAAAGAAGTTCTTACAACAAATCTCAGCAATGCCTTTGCAGTCGTTACTCCGAGCAGCGAGAAGGATAGATTGTCAATACCTAACCAAGTATATTTTCCATGCTATTAATATGCGAAAACAGTTTCTCGAAGCTGACCACGTAAACGATAATAAATGAGTTGTGTGTATATTTTGTTACTAATGGAGCTAGTAGTTTTTTGCTTGATTTTTGTTTTTGATCACCCCTGTCCCCCACGCCTCCATTCTCCTTTTCCATCTCCCCACCATCCCTCTTTTTGTTTGTATTATGGCCTATGGCTGATGTACAATAAACACTCGGACTCGGACTCGGACTCGGACTCTCTCTCTCTCTCTCTCTCTCTCTCTCTTGACATGTTGAACTTCCTTTATTGCAAATTTTGAAGCAATTTCGAAAACGACAGCGAAATGATAACCCAACATGAGGAAGACGAAGAAGCAGAGGAAGAAGAAGAAGAAGAAGAAGAAGAAGAAGAAGAAGAAGAAGAAGAAGAGAGAAGAAGAAGAAGAGAGAGAGAGAGAGAGAGAGAGAGAGAGAGAGAGAGAGAGAGAGAGATCGAAAGAGAGAGAGTTCTTTTGACACTTTGATATTGTATTGACGTCACTTGATATTGTATTGCCGTCACTTGATATTGTATTGTCGTCACCAAGAGGTCTTGTGACCAAGGGGAAGGGGTGTATGAACACGAACTTCCAAAGAAATAAAAATGTGTAAAAGAAAAAACGACATGTTTCTAGGTTACAACATAATCATATTATATTCTTTCGTGCCTGGGATAGACAAAATTGTGTTAGCATTTGAGAGTAACCTCACATTAATATCAGATGACAGATGTAAACATGTAAATTCAAATGCTGAGAAAACATAAACAAATAAAATGTTTAGAATATACCAATTATCCGAAAACTATATACGAACTCAATCTTCCCTTCCAAAATAATTCACATCTTTGGGTTTTCTGTCTAAATTTTCACACATCTGTTGAACATCATGCAGTAGAGTGTACGATCATTATACCTTTTGGTGACATTATGCTAGGGGTATCTCATTTTATTTATTCAATTTTCTTTAGTATATTGAGATTACAATAGAAAACTGCATTGGTACATATTCGAAATCATTATTCTGAAATGAAAAATGGTTTTCATCGTCATGAGAATATACGCAAATTATACAAAGCGATTCTGTATACGTTTCAAGATAAAACTATTACTGATCTGCATTAAAGCCAGAGTTTCTTAATGTACATCTATCGACATTAATACTATACCATTAGTTGGTTGTCAATGAATTATATTTTTTGGTTTAAAAAAATTAGGCATAAAACCATATGGTGTTTTTCCTCGTTTTCCATGTCAGAGAGCTAATTCTGTTGGTAACATGCGATCGATCAATCTTAAAATTCTGAAACAGACCTTTGTTTATACCCTGACGATATAGGTGAATATTGGTTCTATTTGTATAATTAACTTCTTCTGAAATAAATATGGACCAAAAGGTACTAGTTTTCACAATGGTCTAAGGACTACCAAAGCACCTTTCTTTCCTTTCCGACTTGATTCATTGAAAGCATTTGGTAAACTCGGTCATATTTCGAATATCATTTCTGAATATTTATATCAATTAACTACTTCTATGAAGATACTGCAAAGCACCATTTTCTTGTCTTGAAAGTTAACTACCATTTCTCTAAACTTTAATGTTTGTCTTATTAAGATTGACAGTGAGATGTGCATGGTTTGTTTCTTCTTTCAATGAAGTTAGCTGATTTTGTAGACCGAAAGGAGTACTAGATGAAAGAATGACAGCATCTGCAAACAGGAGCAAAAATTCTTCCCTAGCCCCTGGTAAGATTTGTGTATGATGCTTATATTTTCTCGATAGTTCCCCTACTGATTCATCTGTTAAAAATGAACACAAGTAGACTCGCCAAACAACCTTGGTTTATGCATGGGTCGTAACAATACTTTCTCTATATACTCTTAAACTGAACACATGCGCAGACCGAATGAAAAGTTCTTTGCAGTGTATCATGCAACTTGCTACTCACACCATTTCTCGGTAACACGTTCTATAGCCTGTTTCAGGTAACAGTGCTAAAGGCTTTTCTGAAATCCACAGAAGGCACGTAGTTTGGCTGTTCGCAATTAAGCAATATCTGCCAGTGCATACAGTGTATAAATATGGTCGACAATTCAATGATCTGGTCTGAAACCAGCTTGTTCTCCGATTATCTTTTTCCTTTTTTTTCTGTCCATTTTGTAAAACATTCAATCAAATGAATTTGAATAGCATAACAAGAACAGAATGACCTTGTCATTTCCATGCTTTAACATCTCTCTTATTGACTCATCAGGTCTTGCGCTCTTTCCCGGCTTTGAATTCTTGATGCTTCCTGTTACTTTATTTCGTGTGATATGGTCATTGAAAATTAGGTCATACATGCTGTCAATATTAGGTTCTGGTTCATTACATGTGTCATTTGTATTGTCTAATGTTTTGAAGACTTGAAGGAAGCAATCATATCACTACTGAGAGGTTTTTTTTTCGTTACAATTGCGGACTTTTCTATTTACTGATATAATAGTGGACCAGATAATCCTGGGATCATTTAGAGAATTCTGTAATTGTCTAGCCTATTTTGTTCGTATGTTTTGCCCTTTCGGTAGTCTTAAATGTGTATAGTATTTTTCCCAGTAACATCGCTATGTTTTCTTTCCTCTCTATTCTTTTACGTTTGCATCTCTGAAACTGTTTTAAGAACTTTTCCAGTCTCTCTTTCTTTTTATGGTGCTTTGCGTCAAACCATTAATTGCATTTTTTAACTGTCTTCCACTCCGTACGTTTTGTCCGGAAGAAGAATTTACAGAGACATTTAGCATCTAATTAACTGTGTGCAAACATTCATAGAGGTCATCACAATCAAGTTCATTCTATAAAGTTAAAGTCAGTTATTTATATAAGGCTATAATGTTAGTTCTCCATATCATATTCAGTAAAACAGCATTCTATCTGTCCCTCCTCCTCCTCCTTCTCCTCCTCGTCCTGATCTCTCCCTCCTTCTCTCTGTCTCTCCACCGATCTATTACCAAAGTACTTCAACGATAAAAGAACTATTAGTTCCGTTAAATCAGCTCATAAAAGATTTCTGTTTCAAGACAAAAAACTTCAGTTACACTATTTAATAGATGTTATGATGTTTCCCATGCTAATGATATGGAAGAAAAAATGTACCATACATTGTGGTTTGGTCTGATGCTTATACGAAAGTGTATTTTTTTCTCAACTGTTTCATTTCCCATCCCAGTGTGTGTGTGTGGGGTGTATGTGTGTGTGTGTGTGTGTGTGTGTGTGTGTGTGTGTGTGTGTGTGTGTGTGGTGTGTGGTGCGCGTGCGTGCGTGCGTGCGTGCGTGCGTGCACGTGAGTGTGTGTGTGTGTGTGTGTGCGTGTGTGTGTGTGTGTGGTGGTGGTGTGTGTGTGTGTGTGTGTGTGTGTGTGTTGGTTGTGTGTGTGTGTGTGCGTGTGTGTGTGTGTGTGTGTGTGTGTGTGTGTGTGTGTGTGTGTTGTGTGTGTGTGTGTGTGTGTGGCAATCATTTGTAGTAATGTTGTTGGCATCATTCATAGCTGTCCATGAAAATAATTTGTTTTATGTACAGGTGATTTATGTCATGTAGTATCTATTTCACAATGACAGGACAAAGATAGTGGCACCCGCATATTGCTTACAAACCTTTGCTGGGAGCAGAGAGAGAGAGAGAGAGAGAGAGAGAGAGAGAGAGAGAGAGAGAGAGAGAGAGAGAGAGAAGAGAGAGAGAATCGTGTGGTGCGACGAGTTGTGGTGCGTTACATCATATATGCATAGATTTGTTTTGCGTTGTATTTTATGTTGCGTTGTGTTGTGTCGTGTTGTGTTGTGTTGTGTTTTATTGCGTTATGATGTGTTATGTTGTGTTTTGTTACATTTTGTTGTGTTGTGTCACTTTGTTTCTTTGCTCATTCAAGGATGAAAACACACGTGCATTTTGATGAAGTGCAGCGACATTAACGTGTTCAAGTTATCTGCTAAACTAGCCGGTACGGGGCGGTAATGACAGCCAGATGTTTATCTTGTACAGAAATAACTGCCGTCACCTAACTGTGTAGTAGAAAGCGATATCTGCTGTCAACCACACATTTGGTGGAAAGGAATGTCTCTGTCACCCATACATTTGCTGGAAAAGAAAGTCTGTTGTCATCTGCACATTTGGTGGAAAGAAATGTCTGCTGTCATCTACATCTCTGGTGGAAAGAACTGTCTCTGTCACCCATTATGTTTGCTGCAAAAGAATGTATGCTGTCACGCACATACTTTTTCAAAACGAAAGTCTCTGTCACTTTTACATTTGTTGGAAAAGAATGTTTGCTGTCACCCATATATTTGGTGGAAAGGAATATATTCGTCACCCACATATTTGGTGGAAATGAATGTATCTGTCACCCACATAATTGGTGGAAAGGAATGTAATTGTCACCCACATATTTGGTGGAAAGGAATGTATTTGTCACCCACATATTTGGTGGAAAGGAATGTATCTGTCACCCACATAATTGGTGGAAAGGAATGTAATTGTCACCCACATATTTGGTGGAAAGGAATGTATCTGTCACCCACATATTTAGTGGAAAGGAATGTATCTGTCACCCACATATTTAGTGGAAAGGAATGTATCTGTCACCCACATATTTAGTGGAAAGGAATGGCTCTTCCATCAACACATCTGCTGGAAAAGAATGTCTGCTGTCACGCATGTATTTGGTGGAAAGGAATGTTTGCTTTCACCCAAACGGTCGTTGGAAAGGGACACGCACATGACGGACTTTTCTAGAAAGCTTGAACATCATTGGTCCATGATTCGAATCTGGGCAAATAGTTTCCTCACTTTTGCGCTGGACCGTAAGTGGTAGTCTGTTACTCATGCGGATCACATAGAATGGAATATGCCTGGTTTTTTTTTTCTCTCCACATTTGTATGATTTCTCTAACACTGAATTAAATCGTACTAACTGCAGTAAATCTAATAATACCAAATAGTGAAGTTTTAATTCGATCACTTTAATCTAGCCAGAGCGATTTTAATGAAGAAGGAAATTTTCTTGCAGGAAAATGTCCATGTGAGCATAGAGCCTTTACATTTGTGTTGTTCATTACATTTTTAACACTTTATTTTCAACACTTTTTGGTGATTTGTTTTTTGTTAAGAAAGACAAACTTCCCACAGGCTAGTGTTTGCGTTAAGATCCTGTGAGCCCTGAGAGTGTGTGGGTGTTCGAGAATATGAGCCAGGAGCTTACATAACTGTTCAATCCAATGTTTAAAAACTGTTGTGGGTATGCTTTAAGTGGGTGGTCGAGCACAGTCGTGGTAACTGCCATATACATTATCACTTTAAATCTATGTTACCTATAATATTTCATGATCAATCGGTCAGTCAGCCAATCAATCAATCAGTTAATCTACATATATGTCTGTCTATCTATCTATCTACTATCATTATCTATCTATCTATCTATCTATCTATTATCTATCTGTCTGTCTGTCTGTCTGTCTGTGTGTTTATCTATCTATCTATCTAATTACCTACTTACCTATTGATCAATTGATCGATTTATCTACTGACAGGCCGATCAACCTACTAACCAATGCTCTCTCTCTCTCTCTCCTCTCTCTCTCTCTCTCTCTCTCCTCTCTCTCTCCTCTCTCTCTCCGTTAACAGACAACAGGAGCAATGGTCGTTCTTGTAATGTTTTCATTCCTTATTTCTACACTCGCTACCTCTGGAGTGAAATGTTCATACCATTGATCTAGTTCAATGAAACACTCTGGTGTCAGTTCGTCTGTCCGTGACTGGGAGGCCAACAGTGTACTCCAAAGTGCGTCATCAGGGAACTCTGACCTAAAGTTTTACGTCTTCATTCAATGAAACATACATGATGGTCGAGTTTGTTTCCTGTCTTATTTAAATATCATTTTCAAGTGGTGTCATATTGAGCACTTGTATCTATTAAATGGCTGCTGAGTAGCCTATAATTTGTTTCATTTATGCGCTTCTGCGCGAAAATCATGCAATTCACTAGCATCTGCATTTATGCTCGATTCAGCAAAACAGTTTGGCAAATGCGGTCATTGCCTAAGTGAACTGTCAAGGTTTAAAAGATATGCACAAGCTGAGAGGTAAGTATCATTAACAGATGCAGAAAAAATTACTCAGTTGACAGTCCTGACAAAAGTTTGCAATACATCATAGCTCAGAATGTTATATAAGGAATTTTTCTTGCACACAAAAAGATTGCAGCCACAAACACACGCACACACTCGCGCGCGCACGCACACGCACACACACACACACACACACACACACACACACACACACACACACACACACAACATGCACACACACACACACACACACACACACACACACACACACACACACACACACACACACACACACACACACACATCATGCCTACACTCATGAACACATACATACACTCATGCATACATGCACATAAACACAGATACACACACACACACACACACACACACACACACACACACACACACACACACACACACACACACAAGTGCACGCACACATGCACATACACACGTAACCATAAACAAACACATGTGTGCGTGCGCGCGCGCGCGCGCGCACACACCACCACACACACACACACACACACACACAACACACACACAATTGGGAAGGCGCACCCAGAGAGAGAGAGAGAGAGAGAGAGAGAGAGAGAGAGAGAGAGAGAGAGAGAGAGAGAGAGAGAGAAGAGAGAGAAACTGACCACCATCACCATCTGTCAGACTCTCAGTCACACATCAATAACAACCAGTCAGAAAAACAAACAAATGAGAGTTCTCCATTTTTATTAACAACCATACATTTTTGTAACACTCTTTACATACAAATTCTTTCTATTCTGTTCACAAAAAAAAAAAAAAAAATTAAGAGTATTTTTCCTTTTTTTTTTTTTTTGTTGTTGTTGTTGTAGCTGTCCCAACCTCTGCGCCACCTCAGAGGCAGTGCACCCACGCCGCTCATTCCGACACCCCTTCCACAGCCACAGCCCGGTCGGCCCCGACGCAGCCCCGGCACCGGCAATCCACAGGGAGCTGTCAATGTCAAGTCGTCAAGAGGCAACCCACCGGAGGAGACACTGCACTGCTGCCGAGTCACTTCGGTGGTATTCAGTGACGCCTGTTCTGATCTAACATACGCAGGACACCACCTACTAAGCCCCTACTGACGACAATAATTGCTTAGTCGCGGAGCCGGCGTGAGTGAGCTCTCCCTCCGGAGGGCGCCACCACATCCGTCCAACGACAGCCCGCATGGACTCGCCGATACCGGTGACCCCGACGGAACCAAACCAAGGCCACAGACGTGGAGAGGACATCGAGATTGAGGTCACCATGAGAGCAGGGCATGAAGGGCCACAGAACTTCAGACTTTTTTTTAAATTTAATTTTAATGCTGGTCGATGAGAATGAGGGTGATTAAGATGATGCTACGGATTTCCATTTCGGTCTGAGACTACATGACAGGGCTGTACTCTACGCTTCCTTTCATAATATATTCCGGCGTCAACCAGGCCCGAGAGATACAGGCACCTGCAGTGTTGGTCAGCAAATTTGAGCAACACTCTCAGAAACGCATCCATTAAGTGGATGAAACTCGACTGTGTGGTCCCAGTCTTCCCAACTGAATCCGCAGCAAACTCAACTCTGGGTAGGAGCCGGTCGGGGCAGAAAAACCCACATGACTCTGATGGGATTCGAAAACACGACCTCCCAGCCGGGAGTCCGCGACGCTAACCACTTCGCCACGGCAGCTGGTGTATTTTTCAAAATTACATCAACAGGTTATCACGGACTAAGAAACGTTTTTCTTCCAAAGTTTGTATACACAGTGCCACATACAAAAAGGTCATTTCTATAAACAGTTTTCTATTCCTCACAAACCTACAACAATTCATCAATACTATCCAGTCTCTGGGACTTCACGTCGACTAACAGAACAGACCATGACCTGTGCTTGTGCCCTCTCGGCAAAAAAGACTAAAGTCATATTCTCACTAGGGAGAAAGTTCCTGAAAGAGGAAGAAAAATATATCAATCCCCATGTTATTCTTTATCTAAAGAATTTTTCTCCCTTTTTTTTTTCTCACGTTTCATTTTCTCTCTCCCCCCCCCCCCCCCCCCCCCCAAATAATAAAAATGCTGAATGAGGGTGACAGGGAGATCTTCAAATTTTTGTTTGGACAAATAGTATTAACACTGCAAAAAGCAAATTTCAGGAAGAAAAATGCATTGTAACCAACCAGTGTCAGTAACATCAGTCGCTACACACATATTTTTCACATGAATGCATGTCACCTCAAAATCTTGTCCAAGAATTATAATCCACATGTTATGAAACACTTCAAGCACGATGTTCAAATTAATTATACATTAGCAATCACAAAATTCCACTGAAGACATATCGGTAATAGCCCATCACGGGCATAATGTCCAGCACGTAGCATTGCTTTTTCATACTGAAAAGTCCACAATGCGGTTGCGCAGACAAAGTCTCTTTCTATTGTAAGAATCGCAGATGTCACTGAACGTTCATGGACAGAAAGATAATCCTCATACACAGATAAAGATAAAAATCACAGGTTACTGTCAGTCTAGATGATGGCATCCATCTGTCTCGAGAGACAATTCTTAAATAAATGTTAGCGAACCGCCCAGAGAAACGTGGACAAACGAGTCACAAGACAAAACACAACGCGTTTGGACCTCTTAGGTCTTCCTCAGGTGAGAAACAAACGAATAAAACAACGAAAATTCACTTAGCTTTGATCGCTTCAGATCGTTAGAGTTCATTCAACGCCTTCTTCCTTGCGCTGAACTCTAGCGATCTGAAGCGATCAAAGCTAAGTGAATTTTCGTTGTTTTATTCGTTTGTTTCTCACCTGAGGAAGACCTAAGAAGTCGAAACGCGTTGTGTTTTGTCTTGTGACTCGTTTGTCCACGTTTCTCTGGGCGGTTCGCTAACATTTATTTAAGATTTGTTTAGATTTCCGCCTGCAGTCGTCTCACTTTGGAACTAGATCGAGAGACAATGGTGTTGCGCCGTGGATTAGTCAGTTGTGGAGTTGCAGCGCCTACTGTGGCTGAAGAGCCCAATCCTTGACCAGCAGACTCTGTCACAGTTGCTGCAGATGAAGTCTCAGTCATGAGTGTCTGTTGGTGCTGACGCAATTTTTTGCCGCCTGCGGTGCCTCTGCTCTTCCCACTGGGCCTCTCTCCTCTGCTCTGCTTGTTTGATGCCGGCCTTGATGATGGACTGCCAGCTGACCCGGCCTGAAGCTGCTGACTCCAGGTCTGCTGGGTCGTGGCTGCCTGCCCTCAGGTCACACTTGCATACATCTTTGTAGCGTAGGGCAGGCCGTCCTGTGGGTCTGGAGCCTGTAGCCAGCTCACAGTACAGCATGTCCTTTGAGATGCGACCGTCGTCCATGAGGCTTACCTGGCCAAACCAGTGTAGGCGCCTCTGTATCAGCATGGCAATCATGCCAGGCATCAACGCCTGGGCCAGGACGTCTTTGTTGGTGATGCGGTCCTGCCAAGTGATGCCCAGGAGTCTTCTAAGGCAGCGCAGGTAGAAGGTGTTTAGTCTGCGTTCTTTTCGAGAGTACAGGGTCTATGTTTCGCTTCCTCAGAGAGGAGTGCTCAGCATACAGGCTTGGTGCACTTTCATCTTGGTGTTTGACGTTAGCATGGTCGCTAGACAGGCCATCGCTATTGCTGCCTTGCCGATCCACACGTTCAGCTCGGCGTCCAGAGAGAGGTCAATGGAGATGGTGCGGCCCAGGTAAGTGAAGTCATTGACCTCGTCGAGGGTGTGATCGCCGATGGAGATGCGGAAAGCTCCGCTGACCTCTTGGCCGGTGTACTCGGCGAGTGTACTCCGGTGTACTCGGCCAGTAACGACAGCCTTTTTAGGACGACGTGGGCGAAGGCTTTGCCAACGATGCTGAGGAGGGATATTCCACGATAGATATTGCAGTAGCTGCGGTCCCCTATGTTCTTGTATAGCGTCATGACGTTTGCATCGCGCATGTCCTGGCGTACCGTCCCTTACTCCCAATACTGCAGCAGAAGCTCATGGAGGCGACTGTGGAAAGAACTCTCCATGCTGGCTTTGATGACTTCTGCTGAATGCCGTCGCTACCCGGAGCTTTACCACAGGACAGCGAGTCAATGGCATTGCTGAATTCCTTAATGGTGGGTGGGGCGTCGAGCTCCTCCATGGCAAGCAGGGTGGTGGTGTTCTCAATGGTTGTGTGGGTGACTGGGCTCTCCCTGTAGTACATCTCCTGATAGTGCTCCTCCCATCTCTCCATCTGTTTGCTGCAGTCGGTGATGACCTCCTCCGACGTAGATTTCAGAGGAGCAATCTTGATGGTGCTAGGACCGAACGCTTTCCTCATACATTCGTACATGGCGCGGATGTTGTCACAGTCGGCGGAGATCTGTATGTCTGGGACAGGTTCAGCCAGTACTCTTTGGCACATTTACGGGCGGTCCGCTTGGTGTTGTTGCGAGCTTTATGGAGTACAGTTAGCGTCTTCTTTTTCTTTGAGGGCTCTCTCTTGTGACTGAGGGATGTTGCTTGCTTAGCAGTAATGACAGGATCCATTTCCACGATTCCTGCCTCAAACCAGTCTTTGTTCTTTCTCACTCACTTCCCATAGGTGTCTGAAGCGGATTGGTAGATGGCATTGCGTAAGTAGCTCCATCGTGGTGAAGCACTGTCTGTTGAGCAGTCCTCTAGGGCCTTGTCAATGGTTCTGGCGAAGCATTCGCGCAGTTCGGACACTGACGTCACGGCTGTGTTGATTCGAAGACATCCCTTCTGCTTGGAGTGGTGGCTGAAGACGCACCCTCCTACCAACCAGGGAGTGGTCAGTGTCACAGTCAGCACTGTGGTAGCTGCGGGGGACGTTCCTTCTGCCTAGAGTGTTGGATTCACTGGGACTGAAGACGCACTTTGCTGCCAATCAGGGAGTGGTCAGAGTCGCAGTCAGCACTGTGGTAGCTGCGGGTGACAAGTACATGGCTGAGCAAGGGCCTTTGGGTGAGCGCAAAGTCCAGCTAATGCCAGTGACGGGATCTGGGGTGCCTCCAGGATACTCTGTGGTGTGGCTTGGTGGGGAAGAAGTTGTTCATTATACATAATTCATGAACGGAGCAAAGCTCAAGTAGCCGCATTCCATTCTCATTGGCTTGCCAACACCAAACCGGCCAATCAGCGGGGCCAGGAGCTGTGGTCTATACCAATTTGGGCGTTGAAGTTCCCGAGCAAGAACAGATGTTCCTTTGCAACTACATCTCTGATCTTGACTTCCAGTTCTTCGTAGAACTCATCCTTAGCCTCGGCTGTAGAGCAGAGTGTAGATGTGCAGACGCTAAGGGTGTTTGCTGGTCTAGAAGAGGTGGTGAGCTGGAGAAAGAGGATTTGCACTGTCCTTTGGGAAGGTGGTTCGAATCCGACGCCATGCAGTCAATGCTCCTCAGTCCTTGACAAAAAAGTAGAGTCCTTCTCCCTGAGGATGCTGTTGGAGGGGAGTCTTGTCTCTTACAGTGTGGCAATGTCGATTTTGAACCTCTTCAGCTCATGGTCGAAGATGGCTGTTTTCCTGGCATCGCCAACTTGCTGGAGGTCGTCAGAAAGGCCAGAACACATCGTTCTGACATTCCAGGTTGCCGGCCGCAAGGCTGGTAGTTTAAATGTCTTTTTTTATTGGTTGGTGCAGGGTTTACAGTCTGCTCTGCGGTCTTCCCCTAATCTCCAAGCATCCCTTGAATCAGGCAGATTGTGGCGGATCAGCACCTTATTGGCTGGGGGCTGCCCAGCTTCAGGTGGACGGTAGCTGATCAGTGGAACGCAATGGTCCCTTCCACTGTCGGAGACAACCCATAGAGCCCGAGCTTACGCCAATACGCTCTGGGCTTATAACTCGTAACAGCTGTCTCCTGTGTTGTTTTTGTCGCTGGGATAGCGGCACTGGAGTGACCTCTCCAGGGCGCAGGCCTGGGCAAAGTGTGTGGAGATCCTAGGTTGCCCAATCGCCAGAATCCCTCTCTCGGCTTTGCTGACAGGATCCAATGAAATGGAAATGACAAGCCAGTACCATAAAGTTCCAGTGCAGCTGCAGAAGTGTCCTGAAGGTGTCATGGTGTGCAGACCAACTGCCTCAGTGGCTCCACTCCAAATTTTCTTTCAGGGTCTACTCCCTTCGCCTTTGTCTGTCCCGAGACATTCACAAGGCAGTGAGGCTATTTGACCCATAACTGGGAGTCTGGTTCATGTACGTATCCACACACTGGTGGGCCTGCACGTCCTGGGGCCAAACTTTCGCCGAGTCCCTTGTAGTTCATCCTGAGTCTGTAAGGTCCCAATTGACGTGTATCGCCATGAGAAGGCACTGCATAGGGCTAGCTCGTGGAGAGGCTATATACTGACAGGAAAGACTGACGCATTCTGCCCCCCTTTTCGCAGTGCTGCAAGCAGCAGTGCTAGTCAGCGTTGGAGGCTGAAAGCGAGAGGTGACAAGCACATACATACTTTGCCGACACACTAGGCGCATCACACCAACCATTGAGACCCACACTGTCTAGATAATTGGTCACAAAGGGAGCTGAAGTGTCCAAGGATAGGCTCAACAATCAACAAAACTCTCGTAGCATCAACGACCAGCATAGAAGAGGTTTTTGTTAGTCCTCAGTGCTGGTAAAAATATGAGAGGCCGATGGTTAGCCTGACAGACAAAGGTTCGTCCAACTACGAATCTTGCAAACTTTTGAAGTGCCCAAACGATGGTGAGGTACTTACGTTCATTGGTAGAGTATCGTTGTTGTGTAGGTGACAGAATTGCTCTGGTGACGGACATGGGGTGTAGAAGATCGTCCTTCACTTTAAGGAGAACTGCTCCAAGTCCAGTGGAACTAGTGTCGGCACAGATGAGGGAATACTGTTGCAAGTCAGGCAGCAGAGGAATGGGCTAAGGCACGAGGATCCACTGGTTCAGCCGGAAATCTTTCTGACACTTGATGTCAGTCCAGGCATCAGCTAACCCTATCATACAAGGATCATTGGTATAATCCTAGTATGTTATTGGTATATTCATAGTGTGATAGGGTTACCCATAGCCTGGCAAAATATGCCTCGTGTGTTTTAAGCATGGGAAATACACCTTGAATATTGCACACATCTGATAGGATTTTGCAACGTGGCCTAAATGACGATACTGTTGATAATATCAAATGGTCCGATAATTCTGCCATTGAAGACCTTTCCCGCTCTGACCTGTCTATTTTGATGAAACAAAGTAATTCTGTATATGGTGCACAGAAAATTATCTTGATTTGAATGTTTTCAGAATAAAATAGATGTCATCTGATTTCACGTAAAGACCCGCCATGTGTTCCACATGTAATGTTTGATGGCCAGCTTGTTGAGAGGGAAGACCATTACAAATCTCTAAGCATGGATTAGACAGTACGGTGGTTTTGGCAAGAATGATAAGATTCATAGAAAGATCAATAAAAAAAATCTACTGAAACTGAGAAATGTTAGCGATCGCTCAAAGATGTTACTAAACTATCATCGGTGTTGAATAAAATCCTTGATAGCAGTTTTACATTTGTGCTAGTATTGTTTTTCCTGTCTCACCTTCCATGCTATTTCAGGGCACCGCACCCAAGCCATTCATTCCGAACCCCTGTCAACAGCCACTGCCTGGCTTGTCTCACCGCAGCCCCAGCATCGGTAATCTCCACAGAAGTCACGTCAGCATGACGCAATCCAACGAAGGAGACACTGCAAGTTGATGTTCAGCAGAACCTGTTCTGAGCCAAAATACGCGGAACACCGCCCACAGAGCCCCTTGCTGATGAAAATATTTGCTTGTTACGAGTAAGCTGTCCCCTGGGTAGCCCCCACCACATCCGATCAACGTTAGTCCCCATATCCTTGCCGATACTGGAGACCCCGACAGAATCATACTAAAGGCATAGACTTGGATAGGTAATCAAAACTGAGTTCATCATGAGCAGCTACAGAATTTGAAATTATCTTTCATGCTGATCAATCAGGATGAATATGATGAAGATGATACTGTGGATTTCCCTTCAGGTCCAAGACTGTATGATGGCGTTGTACTCTACGTTTTCATAATGTAACGTTGAGTCAACAAGGCCTGTACATACAGCTACCTACAGTGTTGTCTAGGAATTTTGAGCAACACTCTCAAAGACGCATCTATTAAGTGAATGAAACGCGACAGTGTGGTCTTAGTCTTCCCAACAGACCTACAGCAAATTCAGCTATAAGTAAGAGCTAGTCGGGGCAGAAAATCCTTCAAACAAATGTTTCTGATGGGAATCTAATCCACAACCTCCCAGCCATGAGTTTGCAGCGCTAACCACTTCTCCATGGCGGCTGGTGTAATCAAAGAACTTGGAACCAACAATACATTGACAGTCCCCTTTAGAAGGTATTTTACTGGTACTTCTGCTAACTGCCTGTGCTTCTTCAAACATGTAACTCCAGTGACTTAAACAGATGCAGATGTTCTTGGAGGGACATAAACAGGATTTTTAACCAGCCACTTTGGCAAAACCTTGTACTGTCAATGGTAAGCAGAGCGTCTGTAGAGTCACTCCTTCACAAGACATTCATCCCAGGATGGCATCTTGCATGGAAACTATGTTAGGCGACCTTACATCCCTTCTGGCTAGGATCCCGCTATCCCGGTCAACCTCTCCCTTTACCAACACGTCAGCTTTAAAACATCAAAAAATCTCACGCTCGTCTCTTGCCACAATCCACAAAGGCCCTTCAGCAGAGCGCGAGGTGATCTCTGTGTCTAACAACCTTTTAAAGGTTCTCCCTAACACCAGCCGCTTAAAGGTTCTCCCTAACACCAGAATCATCCGCGAACCAGTGTCAACTAGCACCCAAACGTCCCTATCCCCACTCCTGATACTTGTCATAGGACCAGATCCCTATCTGCCTGTCCGTTAAGTTTAACTATTTCCCCATGTAACTGAGCTCCCCGCTACACGATGATTTAGTTTTCTTGATAATACCTTGCATAATGACCTGGACTGCCACACTTAAAGCACAATTGTTGCATTGCCTAAATCTTACTCCCCAGGTCTATATCTCTAGAAGTTCCCTGTTGTTGCCTTCATCCCATGTTTCTTTCACTAGCTGGACCCCGGTCATTGAGAAGCTGTCTTCATTGTTCTCTTGTTTATTCTGTGTGTTGTATGCTGGCATTTCTGCTGTGCGATTTAGTGTCATAAGCAGCACTGTTTGGAGTTATGGGCATGTATTTATTTCATCATGGAAGCAAGAGTTACCCTATTTGTTCTTTCTTCACTGTTTACTATTCACTGTCTATTTAAGGTTTCCTTTTGTCCAATATCATAGTTTTATGTAATGAAAGAGTGCCGATACTACTGCTGCAGGTACTGCTTCTTCAGACCCATCCTCATCGAATCATCTAATGGCCTGTTCACAGACATCCAGGAACTTTTTTCTGGCTCTGGGTTTACCCTTTCCCTGAGTTCCTTCCATAGTGAGCTATTTATTGATCGCAAGATAAACTGGTCCCGCAACATCCTATCATCATGAGGCGACATCTTTTTGTTGGTCTGCTTACAGATCAGGTCTCAAAGAGAGCTCTGTTCAAGTGGTGAGAGAACTCTCTCACACACTTTCTGAGGCACTGAATTACCGCAAGAAACTCACAGTACATCTGGTTTAGGGATCTCTTACCCCCAAACTCAGCATGCAGGATTTCTACACCTCCTTCAGTGGTATCAACGGCCCTGACATGTGACATGAAATGTCGTTACGAATGGATGGAGTGACACTGGACCAAACAAGATCTCATTGTTCCTCTTCTGACTTACCAGTTCTGACAACCCATGTAGCCAAACTGTCTCCTCAAAATTTGGTAAAATTCCATATTGACCAAATTTGAGAATATACTGTTTTTCAGCATTAGTATGACTTCCTTAAGATCCCCTGCCTTGCTGACTTTAGTCTCACTTTTTAACCTCAGCATATCTCCCACAAACACATTGAAACGAGTATGCCTACAATCAAATTTTACAATCACAAGGAGTACCCAAATGGTTGACCACAGCTCGGTGTCACCTTTGAGGATGGACTGGCCCAGTCCCATGATGGATCATCCACCACCCACCATGTTGTAATGGCATTAGGTGATGGCAGCGACCACCAGCTGCGATTGGACAGCAGTGTGGCAAGTCTTTTAACCACTTGATGTTGAGTGTTTACTCTGGGCGATTCTTTAAAGAGACATAAAGAGAGTAGTACCATGAACCCTGATGCTGAAATATTCTCAATAAACTTCAGAGTGACGTAAAGCAAAGATTTCGCTCTGATGCTTTCAGTTATGTAAGGGACTAAGCACGTCGGTATTTTAAGCCTCGTATATCTTTTGTTAGTTTGTGTGCTCCTGATTATTTACAAATCATTTTATGGACTGTAATTTCTTTTGATAACGAGTTACTTGACTGCAGTCGCACGACATCAACCTTCCCCTTCAAGTCTCTAGAGAGAAGAGGATTTGAAACACTGCAGTTCATAATCTCTGCCACAACTGCCAAGCAAAAGAGTTTTTCACTGATCGGTTGAGATCATCTCTTGATAAACTGGTCGTTCGTGATGAGGTGTTTTACGTCACAGTGACTGGAGATGGTGGCTGTGAGTCTTAGTATGTCGAGACATTCGTTACACATGAAGTCAGTTTCATACAGCGAACAGATTCATCCACTCACACTTGCTTCTGTACCAAAAGAAAACATTAATTTCAACTATGTGGATACCTTGACTGGCATGTCAAAGCTATTCAAGATATTTACGTTACATTGCATAATCATACCAATTGAAATTGTCTTTGGATAAATATAATTGAACCAGGAGATACGTGGTGTGTGTGTCTGTGTGTGTGTGTGTGTGTGTGTTGTGTGTGTGACGGCTGTTCTTTTCTTGCCAGACTAGACCATTTAGCAAAACCCGCGTGACCCGCTGACCCTGACCGAGTTCAGCGATGCCAGCGGTGCCACGCTTAGTCAGGTCGGCACTTTTTCTTCTGTGAGACGTGTTGCAGAGAGCTGTGTTTGTGTCTGATTCTGTTTGTTTTCCAACCTTCGGATACAACTAAATGCAACATGTTTTGGTTCATTTAGGGTTGCCTGAGGATTATGTGAAGTCAACATGTGTCTGTGTGTGTTTTATAACGTGATCAGAATCTTCAAAGTGTGGTTTTGTGTGTTTAGTTTGATGTAAGTGACTCATCAGTTTTTCCTACAATGGTGTCTCAGCAATCAGCGGAGTGTGAGTACCACGATTATAGTGCGCACTGTGCCAGACTGAATTCTGTGTGTCGAGTTTGTGGAGAACGCATGTTAAGAAAGGAGAAAGATAGATGGCTTTGTGTGAAATTATGTAAAAACTATGCCACAGAACTCTCACGTTGTTACAATTTAGACATTTTGAATGATGAAGAGGGCAAGCAGTCTGCAGCCATTTGTATGAAATGTTACAAAAAACTCATGGGGGTGAAATGCGCTAGCAACCTGTCTGACTTCGAAACTACGATCAACCGTGTCGCACCTGATATTCAGAAAATGTCAGAAATCTGGTCAACTTTCGATCCAGAGCTGTCAATCAATCAATGCAAAGCGTGCAGTCACTTCGAATCAAAAACTAAAGCTGGTCGTCCCCTAAAAGTGAGAGTAGGGGCCGTGAAGAGATCTGCACAACAAACTTTTGATCCAGCCGACTTGCTGGTTGATGAAAGTGTGTCAACGTCATTTTGTCAGTTTACGTCAACCCCAGTTTAAAAAAAACCCAAAACACTCTGCACACAAACGTCACCAATCACACTGAAAACGCCACAAGTCAGTGATGTAGCTCTATGGCCTTTCCGACATCGGAAAAATAAAATGATCTATTTAGACTCGGATGATGAGGATATTGATAAACCGCTCACTGATGAAGAAGAAAAATTACTGACACGTTTGGTACTCAGGAAGCTGCGACAGTCAATTGACCATTTAACAGTTAGGTGCAAAACAAGGGGTCGCCAATTGTGTTGAAAAGGATCAGACAGTGCCGTAAATCTTCTGCTTTGGCATCATCTCCTCTCAGAAAGAAAAGATCTCACATGATACAGAAGATCAGAATGAATATTTCAGGAAGCAGTAGAGATGATGTGATCAAACAACATGGATCAGAAATCAAAAGAACTGCTTGCACCCACAGACAAAAGATTCTTGATGCTGCTGGATGTGGCTCTGTGAGAGTTACCAAAAAGCAAGGGTCTGCACTTAGAACTAGTCTGGGGTTAAGCTGGACAAAGTACAGACAGCAAAAGAGATTTCTCAGAAGTATAGGATTAAAATTTGACTGAAAAGAAAGAAAGACAACAACAGAAAGAAGCTATGTTTGGAGAAATTGAAATAGTACAGAGAAAACTCATTTGTGTTGATGAGAATGGCAGACAAAAAGAAGAAGATAAAACAATAGGAGAAATCAAAGACATTCCAAAGCTGGTAGAAAACCTTTTGCAGCAGTATGACAGAGAGAACAAGCTGACATGGCATGACAATACAACCCCACAGGATGAGACCTGGGTAATGATAGGAGGGGACCATGGGGGTGGTACATTTAAACTGATGCTTCAGATTGCAAATCTTCACAATCCAAACTCCAAACACAACACTTGTGTCTTGGCCATTGTAGACTGCAAGGACAGCCCAGAGAATTTGAAGAGAATCATGGATCCTTACAAAGAACAGCTGGTGGCGCTGAAGTCCATGACATGGAGAAACAAGACGGGATTATGATTTTCTGCTCAAGCTGTATGGTCTGCCAGGTGCTCAGGGGACACACTCCTGTCTATACTGCACAGCACCAAAAAGCCAAATACACACTCCACCTCATGTATGAAGGCAACATCACACAGCGCAGTTTACAGGGCATCAGGAGAGGTCACAAAAAACACAAAAATTCCAAAAGAAACATTGCCAAGCTGCACAATAATGTCATCAGAAAGCCTATCATTGACATTACATTCCACCATGAGGCACCTCCCTGTCTGCACATTCTTCTGGGAGTGGTAAAAAAAAGCACCATGACCTACTGGAAGGTGAATGTCATTCTCTAGATAAAGAAATTACAGAATCAATAGCAGCTGAGGAAAAACAGGTAGAGGCAAAGTCAGCCTTTTCCGACTTTGTTGACAAACTGAAACAGATTGAATACTTAGAAGAAGAGAAAAGGCTACTAGAATCAAGAATAGTGTTTAATGAGCCTGAAGATGACAGCACACCCCTGAGTGTTTTCCAGCAAGAGCAACAAAAACTGACGGAGCTGGCATTTGAAAAAGAAGGTGAGATAGAAGACAGGAAATCACAGCTTGATCTTCCACGCTTGTCTGGTCCTGTCACACAGCATTTAGATGTTGCCCTGCAAAGGTTACAGGCTTGTCATGGGGCAGTTCTGTGCCTGTACTTTCAGTCTCTGGGAAATGTGTTGGCTGTGTAGGGAAAAGATCTACTTTTTCAGGAATCAGATTTGTTGTATGCTTTGTCAGAGAGAAAAATCTCTTGTTTTCTTTGTTCCAACCAGGTTATTTTTTCAGATGAATTCATTCTCCCCCCTCTGTGATTGTTCTTTTTTTTCTGCTGGCTTTTGTTCCCTGTGTGGGGTGAATGGGTGTGGTGTGTGCTCTGTAAATACTTCCAGCATAGTTTCTTCATACTGTTAGTTTCACCGTGATGTCTTGTGCCCCTGTCTGTGTGTTATGTTGTCTGTTGTGATTCATTGATTGGCTTGGTGTCCTGTCATCACCTTCAGGTGCCTGTGCGCCTTCAGGTGCCTGCGCTCTGTGCTGTCCTGGTAGTGACCATATTATCAGGTCAAAAGAAAGGGTTTTCACTCTGGCAATGAGATCGGGAGATAAAGGATTCATTTTTAAAAAAAAAAGGATCTGTCATATTTCATAATGGAAAGAGTGTAGTTGTCCAATGCACAAGTCATACTATCAATGTCTCTCAAGCCCGAGGCCTCTGAAAAGCTCCAGGTAAGATCACAGGTGACTGGTCAGTCGATTAATCCTCCCAACAAACGAAAGGGAAAGTATGTTTTACTGGTAGTGTTGTAAGCCAAAAGTGAAGCGGAAATGTAGGGGGTTTTGTCTGGTGTGACCACAGGTAGTCATCCCTGGAGAGATCGTCTTTGGAGTGAAGCTAGTTAGGCATGTAGCCAGGCTTCTTGCAGTGAATGGACTGCATCACCCTGCCCCTTTCTGGGGGTATGCATGTATTCACAGCATAGCACACAGCTCTTGTGGAGATTTCTGATTTCAGTACAAAGTGCATCGTTTCAGAGTTTTAAGGAAAAATGAGTCTTTGAAGTTGACAGCAGAGTAACAGTGAACAATTATGTGTACTTTTCTTTTAGAGGTGGTTGATGGTCTTTTGAATATTACCAGGCTGTTAACACAATTGCTGTGGGATGCAGTTTTTCTTATTCAAATCTTTTTGACCCTATTTGTTGGTTGACTGTCTAACACTGTTTGCTTGTGAAATCCCTGCAGTCTGTTGTTTAGGTTTCATCATTTTGTTTGTGTTTCTGCTACAGTGTCCCAGACACACCTGATAGTGGCGGTGTTTGTCGTCGTGTATTGTTGATCATGGGCCCCGAGGGCCCGCTCACCAGGTGACTGTGAAGGGGATAGACGATGATGCAGGGAACTCAGATTCTTACCATTTGTTGACCACGTAGCCTTGTGACAGTGGACTTGCTTTCTGTTTACGTTGGGGTCCCAACCATCATATGCATTTTTGTTGAACATCAACTGCGTCCGCTAACAATAGCTATGATTGAAGGGGACCAGTCGTTTTGTATCTGTATGTGTACATTAACATGTACAACGTAGCAGCAGTAGTGCTAGATGCAGGGACAGATATGTGCTGGCTTACCGCTTCACCACTCTCCTGTTTTTCACATGGATTGCCGCCCACCACCCCTCGTGGGTAGAGTGCCGTAGTTTTTCTTAATTTTTTTCCCCTGTACACGTCATATTATGTCATTCCCTACACTCTAATGGTGCAAATGTTATTGCTATATTATAACTGGAGACAAAATGGATTTCTGGCTATTTTTGTAAGATCCCATAGTGTTTCTGGGAAATTTTTTAATCCTATCTTTCAACTTCTGATACATTCCGTTGTTTTTTTTTTTGTCATTGTGCCTATCATGATACATGTGCTCTGTCTCTGAGGTCTATTAGAGCCGGGGGTGAGTGTTGCACATCCATCAGTTTCTTTCAGGTCATTCAGCTTCTTTCAGGTAATGGAAGTCGCTGGTTTTTTGTACGCTTTTGTAGATCATGGAAGAGATGTTTGTTGGATAGCTTTTGGATGGAGACAGAAGAGGGACAATTCAGGAAGATCCTTCTCAATCGCTCAGCTTCTCGTTTTTCACAGTTTTTACTGACCTTAGTTTGGTTAGGATGGGAGAGGCAGGAGGAGGGGGATAGGGGAGGGTGGGAATCGTTTCTTCTTTTGACATGTATTCACTCTGCATTTACATTTGTTTTTCTCTTTGTCACTTAGATTATGCTAAAACTGCCAGTCAAGGAGAAAGTAATAATGACCATCATATTCAAAAAACAAACAAAACAACAACAACAACAACAACAACAACAACCAAAGATTAATGCATGTGTTCCAAACGAAGGAAGACCAAAACGATTTATTAGGAATTCGTGTCCAGTTTCACTATTACATATCAGGCACTACACTGGTTCGTGGTCAATGGATTGAAAGCTGTCCTTCATGTTGCTCATTAAAGTTTTAGAGTTTGTTATAAAAAATAGACCCTGAAACGACACAAATTTTTTTAGAGGAAAATAAACAACTCAGTTCAATTCAATTCATGTTGTGTATGGCCCAGCCGACCACACGTGGTCCTATCCGGACTGTCATTTCGTGAAAATATAACTATTTCACAGTTATTTGAAAAAACAACGACTTTAAAACAGACTTTGAAACACACTCAAAAACCACTTAAACATTTTTTTTTACGGTAGAATCGAAGATCAGACGAAGAATATTTCATTTCTTTCAGAAACTGAAACAAAATCACATCTGTTTAAACGTTTCATGGCTTTCATGGAGTCTGCTGTTTGGTGTTTAGATCTGATATCATGAAAGTCCCAACACTTCACTAATGCTCAATAGTGAGTAGGGCACCACGTGAAATGTGCTATAGAGCATCTTCACCATTTAAAAGATACAAATGTAAATAAAATGAGTGGCCTGTGTGAACTCGACACAAAACTTTCTTCTTTTTTTTTTACGGCCACCGGTAGCAGACGTTAAAAACTGTTGAAGGCCTGGCCAGGTAAGTTAGAATTGTTCTCTATCCGTCCATGCGTTCCAGTGCTCTAGCCAGAGCTCTTTGACGTGTGTCTGAGCTTTAGGCTTCACATCGGTGTGATAGGTTCTGTTCATTTTTTTTTTTTTTGGTGCCATTCCTGGAAATTTGATCAGCTGCCTCATTGTCTCGACTGCAAACTGGACCAGGAACCCAAGCAAAAACGGTTTAACCATCAGATTTCAGAGAGGTGTACAACTTAGAGTTGAGGGTGCTTGAGGTTACGGCCTGCAACGGCCTCCAAAGCAGAAACGGAGTAAGAAGCAATTAGAAATTCTTTATGTTTTGAATTTGAGACAAGCTGAATTGCCAAACTGAATATGCAAACGAAGAAGGAGGAAATAAGGTAGAGAAGGAAAGACGGAAGTAAGGCAAAAAAGCCAAGAAGGTGGCAGTAAAAAAAAAAAGAAGAGAGAAACGAATAAACAAAGATGCAAAAGATGAGAGATTTAAAATCCACAAAGAAAAAAAAATGGGAGCCAAGAGACACATTGGAAAGGGAGCAAAGGCAGACACACACAATGAATGAAAGAAAGATGCCCACACAAAAAAATAAGCTTCTATGAATGAAACGAAGAATTACGAAAGGGGGGGATAAAGATTACAGTTAAAAGACGAATTCAGCTTCACAGTAGTCAGGAAAATTGGGGAAAGATAAAAGGGTTTGGAGACACAAAGAAAACCGGAAACGGATTAAATCAAAAACAGGAAGAAAACAGGAAGTGACGAAACAAAGCAAACAACGAAGCAAACACACAAACAGTGCCTTCACTTCTACAGTATTGGTGAAGACCCTCCAGGGAACGAGCGAAATTAAAACATGGAGGAAGGGAAGAAACGAGGAGGAAACAAACAAACAAACAAATAAACACAAATAGAAAGAAACAAACTGGGGAACAAATTGAGAAACAAATCAAGAAACACACACACGGACATCTTCAGTTTTGTTTTGTTGTGTTCGTGAAAACCTTGGGGACAGGAGAAAGGTTAGGGCATAATGCGATGGGGAAAAAAAGAAATAGAATACGGACACAAAATAAGGAAGCAGATATAAACAAGAACTGAAGTGTCAAAATAATAGAAATCATGGAAGCCGTACTGTGGGAAAGAAGAAATAAACAAGAACTAAAATATCTTATGTATGTTGGGAACTATTACAAGAATAAAGAAAGTAAGAAAGAAAGAAAGAAAAAAGAAAGAAAGAAAGAATGAATGAATGAATGAATGAATGAATGAATGAAAGAAAAAAAAAATGAATGAATGAATGAATGAAACGGCGGCCCCCAGAGCCTCCATGACGGTCACCGCGTGCCTCTGGAGCATGTCCCGGTCCACGTACCACTCCAGCTGAGAGGACTCGTTCAGGCGGATGATCTTCGGGAACAGCATCTTCAGGTCAGGCTCCGTCTTAAACAAACTGATCATGGCAGTCTTTGAAGTGCTTTTGTGGATTAAAAAAAAAAAGACCACTATCACCTGAAGATCAACAAGCGCACATAATAATTATACTCGCAGTCTCCATTTTTTTTTTTTTTTTAAGTAGGATTTTATTTTAGGAACTGTTTTTATATCTCATTTCAGGAAGAAACTCCCGCCACGATTCATCTCTGTTTTGTCTCTGATTTTCTGTCTGCCTGTCTGTCTGTCTGTCTCTCGCTGAGAGAGAGAGAGAGAGAGAGAGAGAGAGAGAGAGAGAGAGAGAGAGAGAGAGAGAGAGAGATGAAGCGGGTGGGGGTGTCTTTCTGGATAGAGAAATAAGAACAGGTCCTAAAATTAAATGGAGACACATACACACAAACACGTACATCGTACACATACATACACACACTCATGTGAGCGCGCGCGCGCGCGCGCACGACACACACACACACACACACACAAACACGTATGCACGCACGCACGCACACGCGCACGTACGTGCGCGCGCACACACACACACACACACACACGCGCGCGCGCAAAAGAACAAATACGTACACATGAAAAATCTTCGTCGAGATCTTTAACTTCTCACCCTGTCGCACAAGGGACTGAACAATAATCTCAATCAACGAGAGCAGACCCAGGGTCTGTCACTGTATGGACCATTGGGACAATGAGACAGACGAGATGGTGACAGCAACAACATTTCTTTTTCCATGGCGCGCTTGAACCCTCTGCGATTCCATTTCTCCTGTCATCCTCTCCTACCCCCCTCCCCCTCCCCCTCCTCAATTCTCTTCATCCATTCACTCACCTTCATCGACCAGATCACCGCTGTCTGTCTGTCTGTCTGTCTGTCTGCCTGCCTGTCTGTCTGTCTGTCTGTCTGTCTGTCTGTCTGTCTCTCTCTCATGTGTGTGTGTGTGTGTGTGTGTGTGTGTGTGTGTGTGTGTGTGTGTGTGTGTGTGCGTGGACGTGTGCGAGTGTCGCATCCTTGCCCATGTCGTCGTGAAGGGCGAGCACTTTGGGCGTGACTGAGATATGTTGGTTTCAAACCAACAAACAGCCAGAGGAGAAGCTGACTGCGCTTGCAGGTATGGCGGTAATGCACGCAGAGTTTACGTCCTCTTCTCTTTGAACGCTTCTTTTTTTCATCAAATCAATGACCTGTAGGCCCGGTGGTATAGACTGAGAAAAGCACAGCATGTTGCTTATACAAAGATCACATCCACAGTGAGTCATCGGCAGTGCGGTGTGTTCTCTGCCGCGTGGCCCTGTGACGACCTGATAGTGCTAGCGTCCTTGCCGATTCTTGGCTCAGGGGACTGCGACTGGACAAAAACTTGGATGTGGCTATGTGTAGAGAAGCCAGAATGAGCGGCTGGGTAGTAATGCACCACAGTGATGATGAGGTAGTAGAAAGGATTTCTCTGTATTGCTAGCAGAATGGCGATGTTGTTTTCGGTCAGTTTGGTAAAAGAAGGGAGAGAAGTGGAAGAGGAATTGTGTGCAGATGTGGGGATGGAAATTTGCTCCCCCCTCCACCCCCCCTCTCCCATATATATATATATATATATATATATATAATATACTACTAAAAACAATTGAAGTACCACCCCTAATTTTTGTATGCAATTTTTAAAAAGCTCTGATAAACCAATTAATATTGATAATTGAATAAATTCTGCTGGATAAGCTTACCCGGTTCTCAAATACTACTCCTCGTGCATTTTTGTTATGTTAAAGTCGGTCAGCAGTTATCTACCGCGTCGCATCTGAGGCAAAAAAATCCCGAGAAATTATCGAACTTGTGTCGCTCCCAGATTTTGACACAGACACAGCAAGAAAAAAAAATGTGATGCACGTGAAAGCAAGGTCTTTTCTGAGCAGAATTGCAATCAGTTAGCACATTTGACGGGTATAAAAAGTCGCGAAATTTAGGAAGATTTAACCATGCCTGCGAGACAACGACTAAGCAACACCGACAGAGGAAGAGCGATAGCATGGTACCAAGAAGGTATTGGCTTGAGGGAGATTGGTCGACGGCTTGGAGTGAGTCACCCAGTCATTCTGAGGCTCAGAGACCGTTGGCTTAACACTGGAAGTGTTGAAGAACAGCAGGGACGTGGACGGACGAGAAGCACCTCCAGACAGCAGGATCGGTTCATTGTTATCGCTTGTCTGAGAGACCGTTCAGCCAGTGCCACAGTACTCCGAGACCAGCTACGACAAGCCAGCAACGTCAACGTCAGTACCCAGACAGTTCGGAACCGGCTCCACGACGCCAACTTGAGGTCAAGGTCCCCAGCAGTGAGATCAATACTGACCCCAGCGCATCGAGCTCATCGTCGGGCCTGGGCAGCATGTCATAGAAGGTGGACAAGAGCTGAATGGGCAACAGTACTCTTCACAGACGAGTCAAGGTTCACCCTCAGGTTCAACGACGGGCGGGTTCGCGTCTGGCGACGTCCTGGAGAACGCTACGTTGACGCTGCCGTCAGGGAGCATGACCGCTATGGAGGTGGGTCCGTGATGGTGTGGGGTGGGTTCAGCCTACGTCACAGGACCCCTCTACACCGTGTTGAAGGCCGCCTGACCGGTGCCACCTACCGCGACACCATCATCCGCCCCCTTGTGATGCCCGCCCTGAGGGCAGTTGGCCAGGGCGCCCAGTTCCAGGACGACAACGCGCCGTGCCACCGCGCCGCCATCGTGAATCAGTTCCTACAAGGGCAGCAGGTGACAAGAATGGACTGGCCTGCCAGGTCACCAGATTTGAACCCCATAGAGCATCTGTGGGACGTGCTGGGGAGGCGAGTGCGGGCCCACAACCCTCCAGCAGACACCGTGGACCAGCTGTTTCAGTTGCTGGAGCAGGAGTGGCAGGCGATCCCCCAGGACACTCTCCGCCGCCTGGTGCACTCCATGAGACGTCGATGTGACGCTTGTTTGAACGCGAACGGTGGTCATACCCGTTATTAACATCATGACATCTACCATAGACTCTTGTTACTTTTCATTTTGGGGGTATGCCTCTTTAATCAAGTGTAAAACAAAGATAATTTTTTGTCACGGTGTTTGAATAAATTTGAATGGATTGAGGAATAATAAAAATAAAATATTCAATCATTAAATTATGTTCAGCTTTGTTTTCTTTCGAATGACAGCAGTTTTCCTAAGTGGTACTTCAATTGTTTTGAGTAGTGTATATATATATATATAATGCTGAACAATTATATATATATATATATATATATATATATATATATATATATGAGCTTTTTCTGCGTACGCAGGCTGATACTCCTACGGACACTCTCTGTATGGACAGGCAAGTATTAAACCCATCTGCCCAACAAAGGCAGTGGAGTTTTGTGTGTATGACCGTCTTGTATCCCGCCATGAAGGCAGCCATACTCCAGCTTCGGGGAAGGTGCATGCTATGTGTAACGTGTCATCCATACCAACGGCCAAACCGGCCTTCTCTTCCAAAAGTTGGTGATGGGATTTTATGTGTGTGCAAGATGTTACGCGTGCGTTCACACACGGAACCTCGGTTTATAGTCTCATTCGAAGGACTGTATGAGAAATGGAGTCAGAACCAATGTTAACTCCGAGGGAAAAATCCCCCTGTACCAAAACGGCTTGGCGGAGATTCGAACCCGCAACACCACGATTACGAGTCCGGCGCTCTACCACTGAGCTATTCCGGCCCCCATATTAGAGTAAAACTACAGACCTTGTCTTGTTATTTGTTTGTCCATGTTAAGTGGCGGATTTACTTTAAATTCCTTTTAACATTTACAGACTGTGGTCCAAACATCTTACCGAAACATCCTGGCCTGCCCCGATAGATGGCAAACGATGACTGCTCCGTGACTGTTCACTGTCTCCCAGAAAACCTCTCTTCCGGTAAAAGTCCGTCACATCGAGTGACGAGAAAGCGGATTTTTAAGCGGAACTGAGCCACCCGCTTAAATTGTGGCAGAAGATGTGTCCGCAAAATAAACGCAATACTGCGAACTAGCCTTTACAAACAGGCAACAAAAATGTTAACAACAAAGCCGAAACTCGCTGACTGAAGAGAGTGAAAAGGGGAAGAGAATGTGTCAAAGTCACAGACTGAAAGATGACAACTCAAATGCGAACGCTCACTCGCTTGCCATCGGATTGACTTTACATACAGGCAACAAAAATGTTAACAGCGAAGCCGAAACTCGCTGACTGAAGAGAGTGAAAAAGGGAAGAGAATATGTCAAAGTCACAGACTGAAAGATGACGATTCAAATGCCAAACGTTCAATTGCTTTTCATCTGATTTTTCCTCTTTGCTTAAAAGCAAGAATAAAAAGGAAAAGTGTATGTCTTCCATAACATCACAAAATTCTCAGCTACTTGAATGTGCTCATGTTTTCTGTCCGTGCTTGTGCATGAGTGTTCTCTCTCTCTCTCTCTCTCTCTCTCTCTGTCTCTCTCTCTCTCTCTCTCTCTCTCTCTCTGTGGTGTGTGTGTGTGTGTGTGTGTGTGTGTGTGTGTGTGTGTGTGTGTGTGTGTGTGTGTGTGTGTGCGTGCGTGCGTGCGCGTCTGCGTGTGAATTGCTGTAAGTGTGTGTGTGTGGTGTGGTGTGTGGTGTGTGTGTGTGTGTGTGCTTGCGTGCGTGCGTGCGTGCGCGCGCGCGCGTGTGTGTGTAAGCGCGCACGCATGCGTACGCATCCGCACCTGTGTGCATGCGCGCGCGCGCGCGCGCGCGCGCGTGTGTGTGTGTGTGTGTGTGTGTGTGTGAGACATAGAGAGAGAGAGATAGAGACAGAGACAGAGAGAGAGAGAGACAGACAGACAGACAGAGAAGGATAGAGAGAGACAGAAGGAAAGAGAGCGTGTTTACGTGTCTGTGTGTGTGTGAAAGCGCGAGCGCGCGCGCACGCGCGCGTGTATATATATATATATAATATATATTGTGTTATATATATATATATATATATATATATATATATATTGTGTGTGTTATATATATATATATATATATTGTGTGTGTGTGTGAAACCGCGATTGAACGGCACCTCTGTGTGTGTGTGTGTGTGTGTGTGTGTGTGTGTGTGTGTGTGTGTGTGTGTGTGTGGGCGCGCGCATGTGTGTAAATGTGCATGCGTGCGAGCATGCGTTCATGCGTGCGTGTGTATCTTTGTGCCTTCGAGTAGCAGACAAGGCGATGGGTGCACCTCTCCGTGTTTTTCGGATTCTGCTTTCACAGACACTTTTGCTGTTTCTAATTGAACCAAGCGTTTACAGATGCGGGAACGACATTCATTGGGCTTCTGCACCAATCTTGCTAACTCTTCGTTATTTCTTCTTTTCTAATGCGTAGGTCAGACATTTGCCAAGTCATAGCCACGAAACCATCTTCTTCTATTCTGTCATCTTAGTTGTTAATTTATTTATCTATCAGCTTTAAATCATATTGTAGTGTAGTCTCAAACCTTAGCGGATGTGGTGTAGCGTATATGGACTAGTCCGCACGCAGTGACGCCTCCTTGATGAAACTAAAACTGAAACTTCTTCTTTTCTGTTTGTCTTTCCTTTCGTCTTTCCTTCTTTCATTCTTTTCATTCTTTCTTTCTTCTTTTTATTTACATTCCACCCTGAAGAGAAATTAATCAACGGTCTGTCATCAGCTTCTTGAAGCTAGCTAATTGCCTCCCTTTACTCCCTGCACTCGCAACTCGCAGGGACGTGCATTACACAGACGACTGAGCACTTCGATTGGATGATAAGGATGCGCTAAAAGCAACACGATGAAATGTTTCTGATCTCAAAAGGTCTACTTTTTTACGGGACAAGAGTAATAGCACATTAACAGGAGCTGCCCACACTGTCCAGACCGGCTTGTCATACTGGACATTTAGAGGACCACTGTGAACTCTGAATAAATGTCTCTCTACTCCCTGTGTCGGAGTCCTGTTTGCTCTTTCAGGTCACTAACCACTCCCATGCGAAAGAGCGGTGCAATAGAGTGGTGTCCCTTCAAAGATAATGACGTATGCCGATTTCTTGCCGTCCGTTATTTAGCGAGGTCGGCCTTCTGTCTGAATGGAGACTGCCTGCACCTGAAGCACTCTTTGTGTGCTTCACACCTGACTGTTCCACGCTATTACCTGCGACATGTGGTGGGCAGACAGCGAACTCGTGAGCAGGGGGGAAACAAAGCGGCAACCAGACCGGCAGGAAGTGTTGAATGCCTTCAGAGTGCCTGGCTGACCGAGTCAGCCGAGCATCCTTGTGGGGTGGGACCCTCCAGCTTAAAGACAGCAAGCTGTCCATGGCGTGCAGGCATTGACATGGCGATGGAAAATGAGGAACAAAGATGACTTTATTAGTCTCTCTTAAAAGAAGAAACTATGCCACTTGTATCTCTCTCTCTCCTCTCTCTCTCTCTCTCTCTCTCTCTCTCTCTCTCTCTCTCTCTCTTAAACACAGACATACACAGACACAACGCAGACACACTCACACACACAGACAGACAGATTCAAACACACACACACACACACACCCCACACACACACACACACGCGTGCGCGCGCGCGCGCGCGCACGCACGCACGCACACACACACATACACACGCACTCTCTCTCTCTCTCTCTCTCTCTCTCTCTCACATGATGATGATATAAACTAACAATATTACTACTACTATAATTAAGAAGAAGAAGAAGAAGAAGAAGAAGAAGAGAGAAGAAGAAGAAGAAGAAGAAGATTGTTTTTCCCCTGATGACCAGCTATTTTTTTGTTTTACACGTATGAACTGACACAGTGGGTAGAACCAAGATTGATTCGGCCTTGGCAAAAGGTCTGCGCTCTCCCTAGGATGGCTCTAGACGCGGAATCTTCAATATAGCTGTGCCTTTCAATGGCATCACCTTCACGTCGGTTACTACCTCCCCCCCCCCCCCCCTTTTTTTTTCCATCTCCCCAACCTGCACCTCCTCAGACACAGCCTCGACAAT
>CM065717.1:34030409-34037909 GCA_033310375.1 Conus canariensis
TTGTTGTGCCCTTTCAACTATCTTTGTTCTATTGTTGTGCCCTTTCAACTATCTTTGTTCTATTGTTGTGCCCTTTCAACTATCTGTGTTCTATTGTTGTGCCCTTTCCACTATCTTTGTTCTATTGTTGTGCCCTTTCAACTATCTTTGTTCTATTGTTGTGCCCTTTCAACTTCTTTGTTCATTGTTGTGCCCTTTACTCTCTTTGTTCTATTGTTGTGCCCTTTCAACTATCTTTGTTCTATTGTTGTGCCCTTTCAACTATCTGTGTTCTATTGTTGTGCCCTTTCAACTATCTGTGTTCTATTGTTGTGCCCTTTCAACTATCTTTGTTCTATTGTTGTGCCCTTTCAACTATCTTTGTTCTATTGTTGTGCCCTTTCCAAATATTCTCCATTATGGTGTCCTTTTTTCCTCTATTTTCATGTCTTTTTCTACTTTTCCACCATTTTCGTACCCTTTTCCACTTGTTTCACTGCATTTTCGTACCCTTTGTCACTTGTTTCACGCATTTGTACCCTTTCCACTTGTTTCACTGCATTTTCGTACCTTTTTTTCACTTGTTTCACTGCATTTCGTACCTTTTTCACTTGTTCACTGCATTTTCTACCCTTTTCTACTTGTCCTCCATTTCCGTATCCTACTTTTGAGTCCATTTTCGTTTTTTTACTTTTTCTTCCTCCATTTTCCTATCCTTTTCTTCTTTTTCCACATTCGTTGTACCATTTCCTACTTCTTCCTACATTTTGTACCATTAATTACTTTTCCAACCCTTTTCTAATTTTCTCTCTTTCTTTGTACCCTTTTCGCCTTTTCCTACTAAGCTTTGTTGCCATATATTTCAAACAATTTTGTTGTTCCTTTCCTATGTCTTACTCCGCTTTAGTGCCCCCCCCCCCCCCCCCCCCCCCTCCCTTTTTTTTTTTTTTTTTTTTTTTTTTTTACATATTTTTGTCCTTCGCTACTTTTTCACGTATTTTTTTTATCCATCCCACAGTTTAATACAATGTTTGGCTCCCTTTTTGTTTGTTTTTTTTTTTTTTTTACATCTTTACACAAATTTCTCGTACCATTTTTCCTGTTTCATCTTGTGCGTGCGTGTGCGTGCGTGCTAGTGTGGTGTGTGTGTGTGTGTGTGTGTGTGTGTGTGTGTGTGTGGTTGTTTGTGTTGTCCATGCGTGTCTAAGAAACGTCCTTTGGAGACAAATGAAGACAAGAACTATATGACTAAAATCTTGTTTTTCCAGATTAAGACCAGTCATGATCAGATCTAGACTATAATGCTATTCATAACACAAACTTTCACAGCAAAATGAAATTGTTAACGGTGAAAAACACACAGAGGAAAAATTGACAATAAAATATTAGCCTTTCTAAAGCAAAGTTCGGATAAGTTCATGTTTACGTTAAAAGAATTATCCATGACGCGAAAGTTTACAGAAGAGCTGTTCTTTTGATCATGACACACGAAGTCACAGCGAGTTTAGATCATTGCTCATAATGTACGATAACAAGGTTAAGTTAGATTTTCCATATGCATAATGTTACAGCAGGATTAGATTATTGTTCATAATACAAAATGTCACAGCAACGTTAGATTACTGTTCACGTTGCGCAAACAAACAACAGTGTTTAGGTTTTATTATTAAATGTCACGGCAGGGTTAGATCATAATTCATTATTCCAAATGTCATGGCCTGATTACATTATTGTTCATTATTCACAATGTCACAGTAGGGTCAGATTATTGTTAATCATTCACAGTGTCACGACAGGGTTAGAGTATTGTTTATTATTCACAGTGTCACGACAGGGTTAGAGTATTGTTTATTATTCACAGTGTCACGACAGGGTTAGAGTATTGTTTATTATTCACAGTGTCACGGCAAGGTTGACTATCGTTCATTATTCACAATGCCATAGCAGGTTCAGATTATCGGTCATTATTCACAAGGTCATTGCCGGGTTAGATTATTCTTCATCATCCTCAATGTCACAGCAAGGTTAGATTATTGCTCGTTATTCACAATGTCACTACAGGGTTAGATTATTGTTAATATTTCATAGTGTCACTGCAGGGTAAGATTATTTCTCACCATTCACCCTAAAATTTGATTATTGCTCATTATTCCCAGTGCTACCACAGGGTTGCATTATTGTTCATTTCACACAATATCACAGCAGCGTTGGAGTGTTATCCATCAGCATAATGTCATTTCAGGGTTAGATTTTTGTTTGTTTTGTGCAAATACACAGCAGACTTAGGCTATCAATAATTTTGACGGCAACTTCAGACAGTTGTTCATTTTTGGCAGTGGTATAGCAGGGACATATCTATCATTCTTAATGCACGATATCACAGCAGGCTGAGATTATTGTTCATTATGCACTATGTCACGGCTAGATCAGTTTATTGTTCATCATTACTCATCACTGCTAAAAGCTAATCAGCAAAAAGGGAATGGTTGGAAGATGTGAAACTACCCGCAACGAAATTGGATTTGTCGACTTACGCGCAAGACAGCTCTCACACCGGCGGAACGGGCAACTCCCCAATTAGTCGCCCAGGTCTCGTCACTACAGGGAGTGAAACAGCCAAACATCGAGACCTGATCGACTCTGAACCCTGCGTCACACACTGACCCAATTCAAAAATTGCAGGTTCCAGACCAGCATTTCCTGCCACGTAGACAACTTCAGCAAACAAATAAGAGAATCTATCTTGACTCCCACACAGGAACACTGAACTGAATTTCAAAGTTTCTCACTTCGTTCGTACTTCAACGGCAATCGATCCATTTCGATGCCCGTCCTGGAATGAACCAGTTCAAGTTCTTGCAAACTTGAAGTGTATATATTTGAACGGAACTGTAGACTGCAGACCAAACAGCTGCCTGAATCAACACAGTTTGCTCTGACTGATGGCAGAAGATGACTGCTTTCTGAGTGTAGACTTTCTCCCAGAAAGCCTCACTTCCGGAAGACTCCATTTCGTGAATGCCGCCTGCTAAAAACGAGTGACGAGAAAGTTGGATCGAAGGCGGACCAGTACCTCCAACCCACCGCTACCCCCACCCCCTTCTCTCATTTGAATTTGGACACTGTGTTTGTCCGCTTAAAAAAAAAGCTACGCACTATTGCGATCTAGCCTTCACACACAGACAACGAAAACTATAACAGCAAATCTTGAAATAGAAATCACACTCAACACGCGAAGAGAAGGGAGCAAAAAAAAAAAAAAAAAAAAAAAAAATGAGAGAGTATGCCAAAGTCGCAGACTGGAATGTGACAACTGAGGTACCAGACGTTCAACTGTTGCCATCAGACGGTTTTGTTTTAAAACAAGAATAAAAACAGATAAAAGGTTGTCTTCGCTATTTTCAGCTACTTGAATGGACTTACGCTTTCTGTACGCCTGCGGATGAGTGTGTGCTGTGTGTGTGTGTGTGTGTGTGTGTGTTGTGTGTGTGTGTGTGTGTGTGTGTTGTGTGTGTGTGTGTGTGTGTGTGTGTGTGTGTGTGTCTGAGAGAGAGGAGAGAGAGAGAGAGAGAGAGAGAGAGAGAGAGAGGAGAGCGTGTGTTTGTGTGCATGTGCGCACGCCCACGTCTGTGTATCTTTGTGCCTTTGTATGGTGGACAAGGCGCCAGGAGGCAACGAGAGCGAGAGAGAGAGAGAGAGAGAGAGAGGAGAGAGAGAGAGAGAGAGAGGAGAGAGAGAGGAGAGGGAGGGAGGGAGACAGACAGACAGACAGACAGACAGACAAATAGACAGACAAAAGAGAAGAGAGAGAGAGAGAGAGAGAGAGAGAGAGAGAGAGTGTGTGTGTGTGTGTGTGTGTGTGCGCGCGCGCATGTCTGTGTATTTTTGTGCCTATGCATGACGGACAAGGCAACAGGGTGCAACTCTTAGTATGCTTCAGGGGCTGCTTTCACAGACAGTTCCGCTGTTTCTGAAGGAATCAAGCGCTTACAGATGGGGAATGGCTTCTGGACTGATTTTGCTCACTTCCCATTATTCCTTTTCTTCTTCCCTTCCTTTCTTCCACCCTTCTTTGATTCTTCGCTTTGTTTCTTCTTTTCTTTTCATTCCATCATCAAGAGAAACTACTGAGTCAACAGTCTTTCATCGGCGTCTCGAAGATAGCAAATTCCCTCCCTTTTCTCTCTGCACTTGCAGCTCTAAGGAGCGTTCATTACACAGATGGCTGAACACTTTGATTAGATGACCAGGATGCGCTAAAAGCAATACGTGGACACCTTTTTTCATCTCAAAAGTCTACATCTCTGCGGAAAAAGAGTAATAACACATGAACAGGAACTGCTCACTCTACCTAGGTTGGGTTGTGTAGTACTGGACATTCGAATCAAGTTTTTAGAGGACCACTGTGAACTCTGAATAAATGCCTCTCTGCTCCCTTTGTCGGAGTCCTGTTTGTTCTTTCAGGTCACTAACCACTTCCAGGCGAGAGAGTGGTTCAATAGAGTGGTGTCCCTTCGAAGATAATGACGTACGCTGATTTCTTGATGTCCGCAATTTAGCGAGTCCAACTTCTGTCTGAATGCTGACTTTGCCTGCACCTGAACCACTCTGTGTGCGCTTCACCCCTGACTGTTTCACACTATTACCTGCGACATATGGTAGGCAGACAACCGCTTCGTGAACAGGAGGCATACAAAGAGGCAATCAGACCAGAAGGAAATGATGAATGCCTTCAGAGTGTCCAATGGAACTCCTGATCAAGAGGAGAAAATACTCACACTTCCCACTCTAGGTCCTTGATAGATGTAAGAATTGCAAACAAATAAAAAAAAAAAAAAAAGAAAGAAAGAAAAAGAAAAGACAAAAGAGAAAAAAAATCAGAGTGCTTGATTTAAGTTTCGCCGATAATCATCGTGCTTCTTGTTCTAAAATAAAACATCAGGGGTAATTCAGCATTAATTGAATTACTAGAATTCGTGTTCCTTAGAACAAGGCATCATCGACACAGAACACTGATCACTGTAAAGAAAGCATTTTCAGAATCATTCACTTGATTACATCAACGGTTCTGGTGGAAGGAGACAGTGTTCAAGATGAATCAGTTCACGATTATTGTATTGCCTGTTCTGACACGCAATGAACCGTATGACCATTAAGTAGTCCTTTTGAAAAACAGTTCTAACGTCAATCCACAAAGACAATTACTAATATTATATGGAGTTATATTTGTGATGTACAGTTACTCTTTGTGTGCTGGAATGACTTGTTTTACTGAAAAAGATAGTCAAGGCCTTTGGAGCCGTCATATCCCATAGACAGTCAAGCTGCATTTTCCGAGCACAGATAGTTGAACAGGACCGAATCCACGTCTCCTTGTTGATCAGTGATCACTGTGATAAGAAGATGTAGTGGTCCAGATGACAGTACCCTCACTACGGCAGCCAGGAAACCTCAAGTATGGGGTTCAAGTCCCACACATAGCAGATTTTCTTCCTCTCCCTCTGTGGCTTCAGAGTGCTTTTCTTTCATGTCAGACGAAAAACCGAGGCCACGGCTGACTCATGATCAAAATGCACGTACCAGAACATACGACAGTGGACTTGTCCCTAGCGAAAATGTCTTCAAAACTCTACTCTGATGGTTAACAGAAGCACGTGTAGGCAGAACAAGTGAGTGGCACCGTCTTCAGGCGACCACCTGCTTTAGTTTACTGACATACTTTACTTTAATTGTGTATCATGAGCCAAAGAATGGCGTTTATGAGAGACACGTGACCACGCCTTGTTTGAAAATCAAACAACGGAAGACAAATGGACAGGCTGTTTTGAAATTCTGAGCATTGTAAAAGGTTCGTTTGGAAACTTCTTTTTTCAATTTCATCTTTTATTCCACCTTTCCTCTCCCTCCCACCTTCCTCCGATAGCATCACTTTCTTACTGTTCTTTCTGGCTCCCCCGTATACGGTCACACCTTATGTTTCTGGTGTCCCCCCCCCCTCCCCCAATACCGCAGTACACAGGGTACAATCAACATTAGATTAACATCAAGCAATGTAGTACACTGCTGCCAAATCACTTCAGTCATATTTCTGTGGAATCTGTCCTGGGCCAGTATACCAGAGATGTGGATGAGACAGGATCAGTATATCTGCCATTCGCTACTTCGAGTTCCATTACGAACATTGAAGGCATCGAGCCCTTCCCTGCTGGTCTAACTGGCTCCAAGTCAGCCTCCTGGTCACGAACTGATCGTGTGTTCACTACACTTAGCCGTTCAGAGAGTCAAACTATTAGGTTTGAAGAACACACGCGGTGTTTCGCGTGCGAGCAAAAACTACATACAGGCAGCAATCCGACCTCGCTGAATGGCAGACAAGAAGACGCCGGAAGACGTTGTGACTGACATAAGAGGGCGGCCCTAGCGACTGAACGTATTTGTCGCCTGGCAAATCTGACGAAGGCGAATAGCGGAAAAGCGGCGTGAAATACTGATTTTCCCCTTTCTGTATCTCTGAACAGATGCAGAACATTACCTGCTATGCCCCCTGCCGATGACAATCACTCCGTAGCCGCGGATCCAGAGCTGGTGTTTCGGATCGATTTATTCCAGACCAGCTACCCCTGGAACAGAGGGGGGAGGGGTGTGTGTATGTAAGGCTGAAAGAAACAGTTACCTGGAGCAAAGCGGCTGGTTTTTACTGACAATTCAATTTCCGCATCGGTTGGGCGGTCCGGCGCTCAAACCTGAGGCATGTTGCATTTGCTATGTTATGGTGGACGGGATGATAATGATGATGGCGATGACGACGAGTATGGCGACGACAATGATTTATACATATTCCATAAAAAAAACTGCTTAAACGAAAAAAGGGCATACCTCAGATAGAATGATTCGAGTAATAACGTTAGTAGTCCACCCATGTCAAAGCCACTCTCAGAACAATTAGTGGCTTATTTCAAAACACAGAGCAGGGGGCGATCATTGGGCCAGTGCCATCATCTCCTGCTTTATGCTTAGCTCAGAAAAGCTCTGCGTCTTGTAGACTTGTGCCGAAGAAGTTTGTAATATCATCTTGGTACTGATTGACTGCAGTTAGCACTTTTCCGAAGCCAGCTTACAGCGCTGTTGACTGGCTGCTTTACAAGCAGTTCTCAAAGAAAGGGAAAACGCCATAAACGGCGATGATTATTTGTTAGAACCCAGTCATCACAACAGCGCAACATGATCAGTGTCATCCCAGGATTGTATGTTGCGTAAGAAGAAGAAGGAAAATTTACTCTGGAAGATGCGAGTGGGACGCAAGGAAGTACTGTCCTCAATTGCCGAACAAACCAGCCAGGGGCAATCATGCATCGCCCTCGGAAGCCTGCGCTATGTTCACAAAGGATGCAGGCACACACAAGGCATTCAGCTAAGACCTCAAGGAACATAATGGCTCCCTGGTAGATGCCATTGTGTTAATGGCGATAACACGACAGAACCTCCAAGGAACGTCCCCGTGGGTGTATCAGCCCATATTTC
>CM065717.1:34042909-34050409 GCA_033310375.1 Conus canariensis
CGGGAAGTTAGCTAAACATTGATTTCAAGGTGGGTTTTGATTAAGTTAGCTGGGATTTTATGCCTAAAACGGTAAATGCAAAGTTTTTGCAAAGAGGCAGAACGTTTTACGGGAACATTAAATCGTGTGTCGCTATCAATGATCCAATTTCAAACTGATTAAAGATGAAACGAGGGTACTGGTAGGGTGATCCATTCCCACCATAGTCATTCATTTTAGGTGTTGGAATTTAAGTATTAATAGCACGTTGGAATGTCGATAGGCGTGAAAAATCATGAAGAGTAACGAACACAAACTTCGATAATTTGCAGACGATGTTGAATTTCGTTACAATGGCGACAAAAATCAATTGTCACGTGTATAAATGAGCTGGAAATATTTTGTTATGCTTCATGATTCCGTATAAATCCTTGGAACGCCACTGTCATTAAGTAATGAAGCTGTTGAAACTCTGCAGAACGTTTTATGGGTCACATAGGCTTTGAGTCATACCTCCAAATGGATAAAAATTATTTGAATATGAGTTGCTGGTGGTTTACAAAACTGCTCAAGCATCACCTTTTCGAAAAAAAAGTAAGCAGCGTGAAATACGTGTTCAGTGTTCGGATAAGAATACAGCCAATTTCTTTAGGTAAGGTGGCGATTTAAAAAAAACAACCCATGTTGCCAAAAATTATTCACTTTTGATTTGTTTTCTTTCTAATCCACAAGACATTTCCTTCCACAGTTTTCAAAATTTTTTGTTGTTACAAATTTGGATGGAATTATAAATAAACGGACTATATAAATAGAAGAACGGCACAAACAAAAGCATCAGAAGAAATGGTCTAGGGCTCCCAGAATTTAAAAAGTCTCCTCTTTCATTGAAATTGAATTAGCTACGAAAAGTTTAAACAATACCCCATGAATGGAAGACCGTCGCAATTTGTACTATTCCTCTTCTTAATGACAGTACACATACGGGACAGAAATACCATTTTCTTTCGTTCTCTTAAGTTATTAAGTGCCCGCTCCTCTCCATGACAATACTATTACTGTCATCAGTATTAGCAGGACAACAATTTTCATTATAACCACTATCGTCATCGTAATCAGCACCTGCTCACTACCACGAATCATCATCTCGAGATGACTAACCATGAGCATCCTTTTCAGGTGATTCTGAGATCAGGAAGGACTGAAAGAGAACGCGGTGCATAAAAGACAACAGGATAGGCTAAAATGTCGAGCAAAACTCATCTCAAATTCAGCACTGTCTCAACCAAATGGAAAACTGGCTTTCTCTAACACTGTCTGTCTTGAATGCAAAGCTGTCTGTCTTAAATGCAGTGCCGTCTTTCTCAATGCAGAGCCGTCTCTCTGACATGCAAAACTTCTTTTCACACACTCAGCACTGACCTTTTGAACAGCTAAAGTGTATTTACCGATTGCTATACCATCCTTGTTTTTTTCTAAAAATGCAAACAGTCTTTCTTAATGTGCGTGTGCCTTTTTGAAATGTGCAACTGTTATATGTCTCAAATGAGTACATGTTTCTCTTTAGTGCAGAACTGTCTTCTTCTAAATAAAGATGTCTTTCTCAAAGATACAACTGCCATTCGAAAATTAAAAAACCCTAACAATTCACAGCAACCAAGATCCCACCATAATTGTGCGTTTGTGTGTGTGTGTGTGTGTGTGTGTGTGTGTGTGTGTGTGTGTGTGTGTGTGTGTGTGTGTGTGTGTTTGTTTGGGGGGGGGGGGGCGTCCGTGCGTACGTGCGTGCATGCGTGCGTGTGTGTGTGTGTGTGTGTGTGTGTGTGTGTGTGTGTGTGTGTGTGTGTGTGTGTGTGTGTGTGAGAGAGAGAGAGAGAGAGAGAGAGAGAGAGAGAGAGAGAGAGAGAATTTGAGAGTGCGTGTTCTGCAATTTTTACAGATAACCACCTTTGTTGATCAACTCGGCTGACATTTCGCTGCCACAAGTATCGATCTCGACGACATTACGAGTTCAACGTAACCTTTCGAGAGAGCCAAGTCCTTCATAACTCCTACGAAAATGGATCATTATTTTTGACGAAGAGCATACGCAGCAACTCTTCCTGCCACGGCAGAGCTCAGTGCGATGTTCTCTTTGTTGCTGATACAAGATAGCTGAACCGTGATGGCAAGGTCCCCTTACTGTTGTGTTTGATCAACGTAAATGGGGAAGATGATCGACCTCAACGCTGTTTCTTCTGACCTCCAAGGAGGACAGGACGGGGTTGAAGGAGAATGAGTGCCAAGGCGGAGAGCTAAGATGAGATGGGTGTGGGCGATATAGAGGACATTGTGGTGGTTGCGTGAGACGGATAGGGTTGGAGAGGAGGACGATCGAGAATTTCAATATTAACAGTAATGGGATACTGGTGTCATTGCAGACTTTGGCATAGCTTTTGATGTTATAATCACCAGATTTATGGCTTGCACAGTAACACATCAGAACTCATGTCATTATTCTTAGTCGGACACAGCTAAAATGGATCAGTGAGTCTTTACAAAGTAAGTACGGTACACCCTAAGGTTCTGCTATAAGCTTTTTCTTTTTTCAGTCAAAATTGATAATTCACCTTTGGATCTCAGTGTGGTACGAACTGTTAAAAGAGCACAACAAATCAACTAGTCAGAGATATCTCATCAATTTGTGTTTTCTGAAGACTAAATCATGATACTCACTACAAGTCAGAAATGTCAAAACCTTTCCTGATGTCTCTTGCTCTTTGGATAATGGCAAGAGTACTAAGAGGTGGAAAGTCATACAGATTTAGAATTATCATTGATTGTATTTTGGTTTGATTATGTGATAATCCCAATTCAGGAAAAAAGGGCCATTGTTGAAAAACAAAAATTACACCACCTAGAATTCAACGTCAAAAAAGTTCTCCTACGCCTTTATTAAATATATAAGAATTACAACTCAGCTGTATCAGACTTCGCTGATGAACATACAAACAGAACTACTGCGCCGCCAAGCAAAACAATAACAAATTACAAAAGAAACACAATGTATTTCGAGCAATTTGGTCTTCTTCAAGCATGACAAACAACATTATAAAAATAAACTTAAAACACTATCGGGTTTTCTTTAACTGGATAATCCCTTATAATTACTGATTCCATAGTACATTGCATTACGAGTTTTTACCATCTAACCTCAAACCACGATACAGAAAAGCCATTTTTTTGTGTTTGAAATTCTTTTAAAATCGAGCACTTTCATCACTTACTTTGTATGTCATGATCATTGTCATGTCCACGCCGTCTCTGCCTAAACACTAACCTTGAAATCTCGTCTTAGTTATTCTGATGTATTTTTATGTAATACAATTTCAACAACGTTTGATGCTGAAAGTAGTCTAAACGTGATGAACCATAGGTTTCGTAAACATTTAGTGAGAGAAGTCATCAAATTTGTACAGTGGTTCTACCCTCCCCCCCCCCTTTTTAACACAAAATGTGCTACTCCTCCACTATTCTCTTCCTCCCTCCCTCCCTCCCTCCCTCCCTCCTCTCTCTCTCCTCTCTCTCTCTCTCTCTCTCTCTCTCTCTCTCTCTCCAAGACACTCTTTCATCTCTTCCCCCCTTTTCCATATCTCCAACGCTGTCTTGTCATTCTGGATATCTCTGTCTATCTCTCTGTCGGTCCGTCTGTCCGTCTGTTTGTCTTTCTCTCTCTCTTTCTCCGTCTCTCTTCGTCTACCTCTTTGTATTTTCCTCTCTGTTTCTCTCTCTCTCTCTCTCTCTCTCTCTCTCTCTCTCTCTCTCTCTCTCTCTCTCTCTCTCGCTCCTCTCTCTCTCTCTCTCACACACACAAATACTCTCTCTCTCTCTCTCTCTCTCTCTCTCTCTCTCTCTCTCTCTCTCTCTCTCCAAGACATTCTTTCACCTCTTCCCCCCCTTTTCTATCTCTTCTGCCTTTCATTTCTCCAACACTGTCTTGTTATTCTGTATCTGTCTATCTCTCCGTCGGTCCGTCTGTCCGTCTGTTTGTCTTTCTCTCTCTCTCTCTCTTTCTCCGTCTCTCTTCGTCTTCCTCGTTGTGTTTTACTCTCTGTTTATCTCTCTCTCTCTCTCTCTCTCTCTCTCTCTGTGTGTGTGTGTTGTGTGTGTGTGTGTGTGTGTGTGTGTGTGTGTGTGCGCGCGCGCGTCTATCTGCCTGTGTGTCTGTGTGTCTTCTGTCCGTCTGCCTGACCGTCTGTCTGTCTGTCTGTCTGTCTGTCTGTCTGTCTACCTCTCACATTCTCTCTCTCCCTCTTTCTCTCTCTCTCTTCTCTCTCTCTCTCTCTCTCTCTCTCTCTCCTCTCTCTCTCTCTGCCCCCTCCATCTCTCTCTCTCTCTCTCTTTCTCTGAGCCTCTCCCCCCATTATCCTGTCAGTTAACCGCCTAATTTACCAGCTGTGATTGCTATGGTTCCTGTCAGTCTGACGTCTTAGGACTCCACTGTGCCTGCTGCAGTCTTTGTTGTTAACCGGTTCGACAGACACGTCCCTGCCTGGTGCCGCCTGGTACGGGTTCTTTCAGCACCCTCCGCACCCCCTCTCCCCTCTCCCTCCCCCCACCCCCCTCGCCATCACCAGCACGTTCTCCTTTTATAATCATCACCAATACCCCAGCCACTTTACCCTGCAATCATTAGCGTTTCTAATCCTCTTCTTAATCATCACCTTTACATCCGCCACTTTCCCCTCCAATTACCACCAGTACCAATTCTCTACTCTGTCATTGCTATTGTCATCACCGTTATCTCTTTCAATTATCACCATTGATATCATTACTATCTCTTTCGATGATCATCATTACCGTCTCCCATCGTCTCCACCGATCATCACAATGAATATCATCAAGTCTCCTCCAGTGGTTACGCTTACCGCCCTCCCACTCAATCATCACTATAACCATCTTTCCCTTCAATCATCATCAATTTCACCATCTTTCCCTTCAATCATCAATTTCACCATCTTTCCCTTCAATCATCAATTTCACCATTCTTTTTATTCAATCGTCAAAATCACCGTGTTTTCCCTAATGTAATTACTATGTTTCCATTCAGTCATCACTATTACCATTTTCCATTCAGAAATCACTATCACCATCTTTCCCTTTTAGCCATCACCGTCTTTTGATGCGATTACTGTATCACTACCATTCCCTACTATCATTACTATCACCGTCTTTCCACTTCAATCATCCTTTCAATTATTACTATCACCATCATTCTATTCCTTCAACCGTTACTATTACCTTCTTTCCCTTTGATCATCAGAGTCACCATCTTTTCCCTAAATCATAAATATTTTCCCATTTATCCATCACCCTCACTATCTTTATTCAAACATTGCCATCACATATGCCCTTAAGTCATCATGATCACCATCTTTCTCTTCGATCATTAATATCATTATTTTTCCCTCGCAGCCATCACATTCACCATCTTTCTCTTCAGTCATCGCCATTTTTATCTTTATTCATCATCATGTTTCCACGCAGTCATCTTTCTCAGAATCTTTCCTGTAACACATCATTATCACCAGCTTTCTCTTCGACCATGCTTATTTTTATTTTTAATCCTCACATCTCCTTTCTCTTCAATGATCGCCATTACCGTCGTTCCCCTTAATCTTCCTTAGGGCCATCTTTCCCAAGGCCTTTCAATCGTACCTATCATTCTGATCCATTCCAGCCTTACACAGTTAGCGATGTCTATTCCATTTCATCCAATTTTGAGACGTAGGAGGGTTGGGTGGGTTGAAATGGTGTTGAAGGAGATTAACAAGAGATTAACAATGCACAAACGGTCACTGTTGTGAATAAATAAACCAAATTAGGAAATAAAATCAAAGAACAATTACACAAACATGAAAATAACTATAAAAACACGTGCCATATGCATACTATTTACGGATATCAAACCGGTCAGTAATGTGTATGGGAATGGAATAAACCACTGAGAGCATTATTAAGCATAGGTTGCTGATTGTTTTGCTTTGTAAAGATAATGGCGTGTCAGGGACTTCAGATTCTGCTGTATAGAGGGTTATGAAGACTTGTCATCTTATGTTGACAGGGAATACTATTGCTTGTAGGGACTGTAAGGTCTATTATATGTCAGTGACAGGACCCTGTAGAAATCCCTATGTCTTCAGCAGGTAATACTGATGGATGTGGAGACTTTGAAGATTGCCATTCGTCAGTAACAGGAAGCATGAAGGGGTGCAAAGACTATAGCATGTCAGAGACAGAACTGTGGAGTTGTTCATATGTCATTTATAGTCAATACCATCGTATGCAGAGAGTGTGAAGACTGTTGCAAGTCACAAATAGATAATACCACTGTATATAAGGACCGTGAAGACTGTCATATGTCTCTGATAGGGAATATTTCAGAATGCTGGGACTGTGAACTATCATAGGTCATTGAAAGGGAACACTATTCTATGCAGGGAATGTGAGAAGACTGTCATATGTCACTGACAGGAAATACTAGTGTGTAGGGAATGTGAAGACTATCATATGTTATTGAAAGAGAATATTGTATGTAGAGAATGTGAAGACTGTCAAACGTCACCGACTATCATATGTCACTGAAGGGAATATTATATGTAGGGAATGTAAAGTCGATCATATGCCACTGAAGGGAATACTATGTAGGGAATGGGTATCTATCATATGTCACTGAAGGGAATATTATACGTAGGGAATGTAAATCATATGCCACTGAAGGGAATATTATATGTAGGAAATGTAAAGTCGATCGTATGTCACTGAAAGGGAATATTATATGTAGGAATGCAAAGTCGATCATATGCCACTGAAGGGAACATTATATGTAGGGAATATGAAGACTATCACATATCACTGAAAGGGAATATTATTGTGTGCAGGGATAGTAAAGACTTCTGAGTGTCAGGAATTGTAAAGAGTGCGCCGTACTAAAATAGGCTATATTATTTAAAACTAAGGCACATCGTATCAGAAATAGGTCATGATGTATTAGATCCAAACTACACTATCAAATCAAGACTGTAACAAAGGAAAACAGTGACTATACAGTAATGAAAAAATACTAGGCCACACGTATTGGAACTATATTTGTCTCTCGTCTATCAGTGATAATGAAAACTGCACCACATTAGGAACAGGCGAGCCTGTCGTTTGTCATTAATAGTGAAAACCGTGCCCTGTCAGAACCAGACTGGTCTCTCGCTTCTGAGTGAAACTGAGACCTGCACCTTCTCAGAGCCAGGAGACTGACCCTGTTGCTTTTCAGTGATGGTGAAAACTGTAGAGAATCACGATCAAAGCAATCACTCGTCTTTGATAGTGTAGACAAATCCTGGCCAGATTCTGTCCTTTGGCACAAATGCCCTGCCTGTGTTATGGTATTGTGTTGTTTCAGAACCAGGGGAGTTTTGGGCTTGTCAGAGGTGCTTACGATATCAGAAACTGACTCTTCTCTCACCTATCAGTGACACCGTACTGTGTCCG
>CM065717.1:34057909-34060409 GCA_033310375.1 Conus canariensis
GTTCTTCTGACAATTATGGTGTGTACAGACGTTCTTCTGACAATTATGGTGTGTACAGACGTTCTTCTGACAATTATGGTGTGTACAGACGTTCTTCTGACAATTATAGTGTGTACAGACGTTCTTCTGACAATTATAGTGTGTACAGACGTTCTTCTGACAATTATGGTGTGTACAGACGTTCTTCTGACAATTATGGTGTGTACAGACGTTCTTCTGACAATTATGGTGTGTACAGACGTTCTTCTGACAATTATGGTGTGTACAGACGTTCTTCTGACAATTATGGTGTGTACAGACGTTCTTCTGACAATTATGGTGTGTACAGACGTTCTTCTGACAATTATGGTGTGTACAGACGTTCTTCTGACAATTATGGTGTGTACAGACGTTCTTCTGACAATTATGGTGTGTACAGACGTTCTTCTGACAATTATAGTGTGTACAGACGTTCTTCTGACAATTATGGTGTGTACAGACGTTCTTCTGACAATTATGGTGTGTACAGACGTTCTTCTGACAATTATGGTGTGTACAGACGTTCTTCTGACAATCATGGTGTGTACAGACGTTCTTCTGACAATTATGGTGTGTACAGACGTTCTTCTGACAATCATGGTGTGTACAGACGTTCTTCTGACAATTATGGTGTGTACAGACGTTCTTCTGACAATTATGGTGTGTACAGACGTTCTTCTGACAATTATGGTGTGTACAGACGTTCTTCTGACAATTATGGTGTGTACAGACGTTCTTCTGACAATTATGGTGTGTACAGACGTTCTTCTGACAATTATGGTGTGTACAGACGTTCTTCTGACAATTATGGTGTGTACAGACGTTCTTCTGACAATTATGGTGTGTACAGACGTTCTTCTGACAATTATGGTGTGTACAGACGTTCTTCTGACAATTATGGTGTGTACAGACGTTCTTCTGACAATTATGGTGTGTACAGACGTTCTTTTGACAATTATGGTGTGTACAGACGTTCTTCTGACAATTATGGTGTGTACAGACGTTCTTCTGACATTTATGGTGTGTACAGACGTTCTTCTGACAATTATGGTGTGTACAGACGTTCTTCTGACAATTATGGTGTGTACAGACGTTCTTCTGACAATCATGGTGTGTACAGACGTTCTTCTGACAATCATGGTGTGTACAGACGTTCTTCTGACAATCATGGTGTGTACAGACGTTCTTCTGACAATCATGGTGTGTACAGACGTTCTTCTGACAATTATGGTGTGTACAGACGTTCTTCTGACAATCATGGTGTGTACAGACGTTCTTCTGACAATCATGGTGTGTACAGACGTTCTTCTGACAATTATGGTGTGTACAGACGTTCTTCTGACAATTATGGTGTGTACAGACGTTCTTCTGACAATTATGGTGTGTACAGACGTTCTTTATTTGACTATTTCAGTGTGCACATACCTTCCGAAGTTCATAATGTGGACAGACGTTCTTCTTCTGGGTATCATGCTATGGGCAGACGTTCTTCTGACTATCATACCACGTTCTAATTTTCACTATCGTATTATGGGTATACGTTCTTCTTCTCACTCACAAACTGTAGAAGCTTATCTTCTCTATGACAGACCCTGAGAGACAATGGGCAGACGTTCTTTTTCCCCTATAGAACACAATGGACAGACGTTCTTTTTCCCTCTATAGAACACAATGGACAGACGTTCTTTTTTTCCTATAGAACACAATGGACAGACGTTCTTTTTCCCTCTATAGAACACAATGGACAGACGTTCTTTTTCCCTCTATAGAACACAATGGACAGACGTTCTTTTTTTCCTATAGAACAAAAAGGACAGACGTTCTTTTTTTCCCTATAGAACAAAATGGACAGACGTTCTTTTTCCCCTATAGAACACAATGGACAGACGTTCTTTTTCCCCTATAGAACACAATGGACAGAGGTTCTTTTTCCCCTATAGAACACAATGGACAGACGTTCTTTTTCCCCTATAGAACACAATGGACAGACGTTCTTTTTCCCCTGTAGAACACAATGGACAGACGTTCTTTTTTTCCTATAGAACAAAAAGGACAGACGTTCTTTTTTTCCCTATAGAACAAAATGGACAGACGTTCTTTTTTCCCTCTATGGAACACAGTGGACAGACGTTCTTTTTCCCTCTATAGAACACAATGGACAGACGTTCTTTTTCCCTCTATAGAACACAATGGACAGACGTTCTTTTTTTCCCTATAGAACAAAATGGACAGACGTTCTTTTTCCCCTATAGAACACAATGGACAGACGTTCTTTTTCCCCTATAGAACACAATGGACAGACGTTCTTTTTCCCCTATAGAACACAATGGACAGACGTTCTTTTTCCCCTATAGAACACAATGGACAGACGTTCTTTTTCCCTATAGAACAAAAAGGACAGACGTTCTTTTTCCCCTGTAGAACACAATGGACAGACGTTCTTTTTTTCCTATAGAACAAAAAGGACAGACGTTCTTTTTTT
>CM065717.1:34065409-34067909 GCA_033310375.1 Conus canariensis
AGAGTACTCCTACATCCAAAGGAGCAATTTTTTTAATATGACAAACGCATTTTTTCCTAAGCAAAAGAGTACTTGTGTATTAAAACAGTATTTTGCCGTAAACAGATATTTTTCTTTCGACATAAAAGAAGTATTCTTTTGATGGCAGAAAAGCTATATCTTATACTGAAAGAGTAGTTTCCTAACTAAACATAGGCTTTTGCATAAGAAAGGGTAATATTTACCACAAAAGATGTTTATTTTATCATTAAAGGAGTTCTTTTTCATTAAATGAGTTACTACCTGTCTGGCACTTGTCCAGATGTCTATGTGACCTTTTGGGGAACATGCAAGTTGTGTCCCGTTGTTTTCTGTGTTGCAAGAATAATTTTATGTATTGTCTACAGAGCGATTTTAGTCACGAAAAGTTTTCTTTTATGTGGCTTAAGTTAGCATATTCTTTATGTTCTGTTGACTATTATCTTTGTGGACAGCTTCAACTTCCGTTTTCAAAATTATCAGTTTATCTGCTTTTAACCGGAGACTTTCTTCAGAGGGTACATGTAAATCAAACAACAACAAGAACAACAACAGGAAACAAAACAACAGAAAACAACTATGAAGCTTCTATAACCAGAAGTATATCTTAGAATGAAGGGGTTCAAATCTACCAGCAAGGCATTGTTCGGATGACCATGAACAATGTGTAATACTCACTGATGCTTCCCTGGTTATCTTTTGTAATGTTCTGTCGGTGTGAAAATCACAACACATTTAATATTAATACAACAACAACAACAACAACAAAGTGGGGGAGGGGCAAAATGAAAAAGGGGAATGTTATAGTTTAGATTTATTAGCTTCGTGAGATAGTAAATTCAGTGCATTATGTTGTGCTAAACAGTGTAATATACTGAATGTTTTATTTTGTTGGTTACTTTTTTCCTGTATGTCTTACATTTTTTTCCCCTAGATTAGGTAATAGTACTGTCACACTGAGAAGCCATTTGTTCCATACCTTTTTTTCCTTACTACTGGTTTTCTTCTTTATGTTCGTCTAGGTACTTTCATTGTGGTGTGTCGTATTGTATTGCATTGCATTATGACATTGCATCGTTCTATGAACACGGACTGTCTTTTGTACGGGAGTGTTTTGGGGTTATAAAATACTGAATTATTTTGTGCTGCATTGTATTGCATTGTTTTCGCCGTCCATACGCACGCATATCCATCTTACTTTACCACCAGTCCAGTCATATATCAGGATATTGCATCAAGACATTGTGGTTAAAATTATAATATTAGGAGAGGCACTCCACGCTTGGCCACATGCTGGGTCAGTTCTCAGGTCTGGCACCCATCACGTCTTGTCCGTGGTCTCCCCACCCAGTACCGCCCCCTCATTCCTCCACTCCACAGCCACACCCTCCCCACCCCCCCCCCCCCCCCCCCCCCCCCCCCCCCCCCCCCCCCGCCACTATCATTTTATTTATGTCTGCATGTTCCAAGGAGAATCAGTGTGTAGATGTGGGGGATTGGGGTCAATGGCAGGTTAACATCGAAATTTCTCCCCATTTATCGAATGAACCGTGTTAACCAAAATGTCATTGAGGAAAGGAATGGCCGGATGAGAGGGGTAGGGGGTGAAGAGGAGGAAGGGGGGGGGGGGGATTAGACAGGGAGGGAGGGAGGCAGGTACTTAATAGGATTCATTCTTGTTCGGAAAGTGCTCTGCATTATCGGGGCGGAAAAGGGAGGGGTGGGTGGAATGGGGGTCAGTGTTGGCGCGGCAGGGAAGGGGGAGGATATTAATGGTCTACTTTAGAGATTTTCGATAATTTGTTAAAAACAGGTCTACATGTCATATAACTACAGTACGGTATTCACTTAAAAAAAAAAATCGCCGGAAGAATTTAATAGATAAAAAACGACTTTCGCACACCTGTTCAAACCCCGTGCGGAAGACGGAAAACCGTGACGTCACTTGATGGAGTGGCCGTCAGCCGCGACCTACACAACATGGCAACGCCAAGTGAAATCAACATGAGTTGCGATCCCCCACAGCCTAAAAAGTCACGAGGGGTGGCAGATATTGTGCTGTAGGCGAGTGCAGCAGCTCAGCAGGAGACTGATATTCTTTGCACACATTTCCATCTGATCCAGATACTCGAAAGAAGTGGATTCGGTTCGTGCAAACATGCCGGGCCGCTAAGTTCTTCTTACCACGTCAGTTCCAGCTGGACCACGGAAACGAGCTATTCCGACAATTGCCGAGCCCGTTCGAGTGGATCAAAAACTTCGTCTGCATTGTGCGCGTATACGTTGAAGGCGGAGTGGTGAGCTCGTACAGATGAGTACGATAGTCGTACGTTTATTCTGTTCTTATCTATGGACAGATCACACTTGTTAAATTGAATGAATGCGTTAAGGCTTGAGGAAGGAGAATCTCCACTCGCCGTCCACGCGTGATCGCATCAAGAAGTCAGTCGGTAGCCTCCCTCGAGACTTCGGTAAAGTCCGT
>CM065717.1:34072909-34092909 GCA_033310375.1 Conus canariensis
TCGGCCTTCCAAAGCAGGAATCGCTGTGGTTGCAGTGCGCTATATTAAATGATTTCAGTGTTTGGCTTGTCTTTCTTTGTTTGACTACTTATTTCCGATGAAACTTTGCTTTCCTTTTGAGAGAATGTATTTCCGATTCCGTGTTTCTCCTTATCGTCTCGACTTCAATATAACACTTTTTCTTCAAGTCTCAGCATCCGTCTGTCTGTCCGTCTCGTCTGTCGTGTTTGACATCACTCACCTGTATGTCGTCTCGTGCATTAAGTGTGTTGATAAGACACCTGAGACCATCAACATGAAAGATGCTAACAGTAATACTAGTTTGCAAAGACAAATCTATTAGGGAACACAGAAATTTAAATAAAAAGCACCGGAACTCTCAAACTAACGAGAACAAACTTGACCAAAAAGGCCTTACAAAATTCTGAATAGGCATTAATAGCACGCTTGAAATATGTCAAATGGAAAACTTTCAACAACAGCAACAACAATAACAACAGCAAAATAATATTAATATCGATTCGCATCCGCATAGTAAAAATCCATAAAAGAACTAAGAAACAACTGTCTGAGAAATTTAGTCCCGTGTAGCCGACAAGGGGGTATCCTGGAAAGAAACCTAAAATGTCATGTTTAAACACTTTTTTTTTTCAAGGGAAAAAAAGTGTTATGCTTAAAATATAGTTTTCGGAAGAATAGACAGATTTAGAAAAGAAACCGAGAAGTGGGGGGGGGGGGGGGGGGGGGGGGGGGGGGGGAGTTGTATTAAGACCTAATCGACAAAAAGTACCGCAAAAAAGTTTCGGAAGAATCGAAAGTCTCAAGATCCTCCGGATTCTAGAAAGTATTTATGGACAGGCATGGGATGTGAAGGACATATGCAAATAAACAACTAAACAGACAAATAAACAAAAGAGCAAAAACAAAAGGAACAGTTACACAAAAGGCTGTTTGGGAGACTCGTGAACGAAATATAAGAGATGTCTTGCATAAACAATATGCCATATGCTCGTTTGGTCTTGTGACGTGACCTAATCTCTAAACGGGAATTTACATCATCATTGAATTAACGGAGCAAACGAAGAAATAGACCATAACCAAAAAAAAAAAAAAAAAGGAAGAAGTAACAGAACCTACGAATACATGCATGATACATGAATGGTTGACTGAACGAATAAACGGGTTAATCGGTAGATGAATGAATGAATCAATGGACGAATCAAAGACTGAGTGACGGAACAAATGACTAGGTTTGTGTGAAAGAAATTTGGTAGCTTTTATCTCAAATGGAACACAGTTTGTTGTGTCGGGGGTGTGGTGGAGGGCTGTGAGGCACAGAAAAGGAGAGAGAGAGAGAGAGAGAGAGAGAGAGAGAGAAGAGAGAGAGAGAGAGAGAGAGAGACGAAGAAGAAGAAGAAGAAAAAGAAGAAGAAAGAAGAAGAAGAAGAAGAGGAAGAAGAAGAAGAAGAAGAAGAAGAAGAAGAAAAAGAAAAAGATAATGCTGAACAATTAAGTTCATGAAGGACATATGCATCAAGGATATAGGCATTTTTGTGAAGAAAAAAGAGGGGGGAAGGGGTACAGAAGAGAAGAAATGAAGGAGGAAGCGATGAGATTGGGGGGGGGGGGGGGGGGGAAGGGGGGGGGGGAGGGCACAGTTAAAAACTTTTCTTTTGATGCTAAACTTCGTTGGCCTTTGCCTCCCTGCCGCGCCAGCGTGACAGGCCATCTAGAATGTCCCTCCGCCCAACTCCTTTCCCGGACAAATCGTACCGTCTTTAGACTGAACCGATCGTGTTCCTTAACAGCATAAAAAGATGCAGAAGAAAAGGCTCCCCATTCCTCCCCACCACTCCCTCCCCCTCTCCCCTTCTCCACCCCTCCCACAGACACACCTCCGCTGATCCATACACTGTAGGCAGGTCCGCCGATGAGGTGAAGTTTATACCTGCAGTCTGTTGGTCGGTTTTTCCGTCCATCTGTCGGCAAGATCTGGTACAGACTATGGACGCGATATTGAACAGAACTAGGAGAAAAGATTGAATGGGGTCCAGGGACAAACCCATTAAAATTCGATATGGGTCTGGATCCAAGGGCGGAACCAAGATTTTTTTTTCTTTCGCCTTTTTCAAACATTACGAGACAGTACTTTTTTGTGGGTGTGTAGGGAGGGGGAGGGGGGGGGGGGGGGTAGGCATTTTCGCGAATTTTTCAATAAGTTCTGAAATGTTTTGATATGAAATAATACCGTGTAGATGTGAACTAAATTTATTGAAAGAATGGGGTGAGTCCAAGGATGGATCCGTTAAGTGTTGGTTCAGATCCGTGCTGCAGATCCAGCAGAAACAGTTATGCGGGATCTGTCCAACAAGATTTTTTTTCACACCTTTTTTCCTGAGGGAGAGTACTAGCATCTAAAGGCGAGGAAAACAGTTGAAAGAAAGAAAACTGTTGTTACCATAAGATCACAACTATTTTCCAAGGGTCAAAAACTTTTCTCCAAGTTTTCCTGAGGTTAGTAACTGTTTTCCCTGTTTTTTTGTTTTGTTTTTGTTTTTTGTTTGTTTTCTGAGGATCATAATTGTTTCCCTATTTTTCTTGAGATGATAACTGTTATCCTTGTCACCCTGAAGAAAACAGGTGTTACTACCAGAAGACGTGGTGAACAGCGAAAACAATTCTGATCGCTGTTAACAACGAGCGTAAATGAGGTTTGGTAAAATTAAGAACATATAGTTGTGATGCAGAGGATTAGAGAAAAATAGTTTCAAAGAGAGGTGACTGTGTGTAGAAATTGAAACAAATTTCAAACAAAAATTACTGTTCCGCCGAATGAATGAGACGAGCAAATTACAAGACAAAAGACGACGCGTTTCGACTTCTTTGGTCTTCTTCAGGCAGGACAATGAAAACGAAGAGCAAACAGTCTGTCGATGGGGACAACTAAAAACGAACGTGAAGGATGTGCACATCCATTTTGCGCCCAGTTTGAGGACATAAGTGATTCTTCGTTCTTCGTTTAGGAGAAATAGCTCCCCCCCCCAACCACACACGAACACACACACATATACTCACCCTTTTCCCTGGCACGCCCCTTGTGCTTGTAACTTTCTCTATCACTTTCATTGACTTCGTCTTTTCATTCATTTTGGTTTGTTTTTACATTCGTCTATTGTTTCCTGCGTGTATGGACCATTCTCCTGGTTTTTTTTCTGTAATAAATCTGTTCATCTGATAGCTGTTTATGACATAGCAGCTTTTTCGTTTTATCTGTCAGAGTAGGTACTAGTTGTCGACTTTGCTGTGGGTTTTTTTTTTCGCCGTATGGATTCATGATGTACTTTCTAGCATTCAATTGTTTTTGATTAATTTCTTCACTTTGTTTTTAAATCTGGGACAAAGAAATCAGGGAGAGTGCCAAGGGTTGTCAGTAGAGTCTCTCGCTTCATACGCCCTCAGAAGTGTATGGTTTGGCCATCCTGTCATGAAAGCATTTTTTTTTTTTCAAGTTCCGTTTTCATTTGGTCCGTCTTGTCTTTTCATGTGACGTTCTCTCTTGTGCGAGTTTGACAGTCTGGAAAAAGGCTCCGCGTAACCGGCTGGACCATGATGATGCCAATGATGATGATAATGATGCTGATGATGATGACTATGACTGTGTTGCTGATGATATCATTATTATTATCATTAATATTGTTACTATTATTTATCTTTTTATCATTATTATTATTGTTGTAGTTGTTGTTGTTGCTACTATCGCTGTCCTTATGATTATACCCATCAATTTGTTGCCGTGTATCTTAATGTGTATCCAGATCAAAGGCTGTATTCGGGATCTGCCCGACTTGGGTAAATAAAGCAAAACTGTGCCCTCCTGTATGCCAAAGTATTTCGTTTCTTTGCTCGCATATGAACAATATAATGCGAAAAAAACTACCATGCAGATTTCAACAAAACTTGGCGGAAGTGGGTATGTGAGTCCAGGACTAACCCAGTAAACTGTGATGTGGATCCGTGCTGTGGATTTGGATCAAAGGGCATGTCTAGGGGGTGCATTGGAACTAGACAAAGAGTTACGTTCTCCTTTGTGGTCTTCGCGGCACTTGCACCCTTTGCCTTCCCTACTTTACTTCTCTTGTGTACCCCGCTCCTCATGGCCATCGAACGAACTTTGAGATGGCGAACCCTGGTCGTCTATTTTCGCAGTCTCCGTCACCTTGGCTTTGTTGTGAGCTGCTTGACTTGTTTTTTCTTGTTTTTTGTTTATTTGTTTGTTTGTTTGTTTTTGTCTGTTTGTTTATTTGCTTGCTTTTGCTTCGCAGACAAATCAACCGCTCAGCAAGTACTGGGAACTATTTTAGTTCGTACAAAGGAAGCTAATCATGCAAAAGCTCTTATATAATGGAAATACGTTGGTGATAATTCTGTTGTGGTGTGAATCAGCTTGTGGTTGGTCGACCAAAATTTGCATTCTTGATACATAAGTACACATGTTGTTTTGGTAAGGTCAAAATATTACAGCTCACGGAGCTTTGGAATAAACAAGTTAAATGTCGGATTAAGATTGCTGAAATCGGCTTCCCAGCCGATTCAAAACCTTTCCAAGGTCAGCGGGTCTAACAATACGTCTCGATCCAGCACCAACGAGCAGTGTTTGGCAGGTTGTTTCCCACACTTGAAAAAAAAAACATTCAATTTTCAGGTAAGAATTAGCTTTTGGTTTGTCGTAACTCTGCAATCTAAATCGTGGATCGTGTGCTTCTGCTCAAAAAGGAACAATTATCCGTTATTAGTTTGCGTACTAGATTCGTGATCTAGTAGGTCGTTCAGTCAAGACCAGCCTGTACGCAGAAGTTGTCCAGCTTCGCTGAGTGGTTTTCGCCTAATGGACTTCTGCCGAGTGAGTACTGCATACTCCGAGCATTCTATCAGGTTCGGGAGATGCATGCATAAGTGGGGGCTTCTTGTCAACATGGACCGCTGAATGTAATCGTGAGCTTGTGAGGATTTCACGAACACTCGTCACGTAATCATGTACCCTGTGGAGCTCATTATTCCCAGTTTGACGTACTGGCCCTGGCAATAACAGACAGCGAAAGCCATTTTTCCCCACTTCAAAGGGTAGGACTCAGTTCATCATTCGACAGTGCAATCTAACGATGTAGGCCTGTGTATGCTATATATGTATGTATTTGTGTGTGTGTGTGTGTGTGTGTGTGTGTGTGTGTGTGTGTGTGTGTGTGTGTGTGTGTGATATATGTATGTATTTGTGTGTGGTGTGTGTGTGTTGTGTGTGTGTGGTGTGTGTGTGTGTGTGTGTGTGTGTGTGTGCACGCCAGAGAGAGAGAGAGAGAGAGAACACAGAGAAGACACACACACACACACACACACACACACACAGAGAGAGAGAGAGAGAGAGAGAGAGAGAGAGAGATTTGTTGACAATGAAATTTTCCCCGTATGTATAACATTACCCCCATTACACCCAACCCACCTCCCTTTCGACTGCAGGCAAAAGTCCACCTAACCAAATTTCGTGTCTCCTTTACTCACATCTCAACCCACACACCACACTCCTTGCAACTTACCCCCTCGCCCCTTCCCTGTTCCTCCAAGATGGGCCAGGAACTGACCTGTTCCTGCATCATTTCTGATAGCCATGGAAACAACCAGGAGACCGAGGGAAGCAGGAAATTAGATGTTCCTCCCGTGAGAACAAAAGCTACAAAGGCATCCCACAGTGCAAGAACGTGGGACTGCTTTCAGTGTGTATGTGTGTGTGTGTGTGTGTGTGTGTGTGTGTGTGTGTGTGTGTGTGTGTGTGTGTGTGTGTTCATGCATGCACACATGCGTGCCTATACATGTGTGTGTATGCATGTGTGTGTGTGTGTGTGTGTGTGTGTGTGTGTGTGTGTGTGTGTGTGTGAGAGAGAGAGAGAGAGAGAGAGAGAGAGAGAGAGAAATATATTCTTCGACTACATGCTTATGTATGAAGACAGAGGAACCTACAGTAAGTAAACGATCATTGCCGGACCACAAAGTATTTATACAAATAAGTAAATAGTATGAATTAATTGACTAATGAGTAAATCAAAGAACCTATGAAAAGACAGTCAGATAGTTGAATAGATAGACAGACAGATAGACAGACAGATGAACAGATAGATAAATGGAGGGATGTATGGATGACTGAATGGATAGATAGAGAGACACATACATACATACATACATATAGACATGTAGACATACAGACCTACAAGCCTACATGCATAGATCGATCGATCGATCAATAGATAGATAGATAGATAGACAGGCAGATAGATGAATGTATAGACAGTACAGGTTTACAGAATGGTTACTATTCATGTACTCTTATTCCAGGCTCCACAGCCTTCGGTTGGTAGATAGTACTTGATAATTGAATGATTCATCAGATCAGAGTGGGATACCGGGTTATGCAAAGAATGCTTGGCTTGATCTGTGGAAGTGGTACACACATTATCATCTGTTTCGTTTTTCTGATAAATCAAAATGGGATGCTTCGAGGAGAGCTGAGGCTCGTAGCGAAAGGTTTACATTTCCAAATGGTTTAAGGTCACCCACAACTACCTTGAGAGAGAGAGAGAGAGAGAGAGAGAGAGAGAGAGAGAGAGAGAGAGAGAGAGAGAGAGAGGTTAAAAACCCACAAACATCTGCCAGCTCTGCCCCAATAAAAAGAGTTTTTTTTGCGCGTGTTTGACCCTTGCCTCTGGGGAAAAAAGTGCGTGTTGTTGCCAAGGACACTTTGGCAACCTGATCCCCCAAGGGAGCCAGCTGCCGTCGGAGTGATTCGAACAACTGGAGAGGTGCTGAATTTCACGCCTCGCCATCAGCCATCAGCTCTGATAAACAAAGGCGACAGATTAGAGTGGTTGGTTAGTGGAGAGAGAGAGAGAGAGAGAGAGAGAGAGAGAGAGAGAGAGAGAGAGAGAGAGAGAGAGAGAGATTCCGATTGATGTGGTTCTAGACTGTATGTTGACGTAGGAAACCACCGAGACATTTACTCGTGATCCCATCTTTACCTCATCACCCGGCTCCTTCCTGCCTGCCTACAATCATTACCTGTAGAGTCGTTTCCCTCATCGTGTGGTAGTGTATTGTATTTCAATGCACATTTTTATTTTATTTCTTCACTGTTACATGTTTCAACTTAGAAAAAAGCTGGGAAATTTTCTTTTTAATGGTTGGTCCTTGTTCGTTCTGCGTTGATGTGTGTGTGTGCAAGATAAACGGGCACTGCAAGCGGCATGAGGTTGGAATCATGATCATGTAGCTGCTTCCTCATGGCCTGGGCAGTGTTCCTTTGTTAGCTATGGATTGCTTCATCCTCATCTCATTCTTGTTTCTGGTAGGGTGGATGGCGTTCAGCTGAATGCCCCCAAATCCTCTGCAGATTGAAAGACATCATAATTAAGTATGGTTCGTGGAAACATGCTGCAATACAGAGAGAATGAGAGAGAGAGAGAGAGAGAGAGAGAGAGAGAGAGAGAGAAGAGAGAGAGAGAGAGAGAGGGGAAGAGAGAGAGAGAGAGAGAGAGAGAGAGAGAGAGAGATGTTTGGGTGATAAAAGCCTGAACTATTCTGTATACCTGTCTCTGTCGTTGATATCAAAATAACATCTTTGGCTAACAGGAAAATAAACAACTAAAAAATGTATGACACCACAGCTAGGCAGCATGTCTACCATCATGAGTACTTTAGTTTGCTGATTCATTAATCAACTAACGAAATGAAAATGGACTGAACGTATCTTCCTGCTTTATTCCAGATGAGTAACAGACCCATTATAAGCCTGTCTAGTCTAGCTCAACAAAGAACTCTTGCTACAGTGTACATGCTTCTGATGTATGTATAAAGTTTATCGTCGACAATTTTTCGTAGATTTTGCCAAAGGAGTTTTTATTGATGGAAGTTGTTTTCCCAGTTATATCAACACAAGATTGAAAAGAAAAATGAACAAACGTAAGGGACGGTAGCAAGATGTCTAAAATTAAAAAATCGTAAACTCTCCTCTCTCTCTCTCTCTCTCTGGACATGCTAAAACTCTTCACAAGCATCACCACACACACACACACACACACACACACACACACACACACACAGAGAGAGAGAGAGAGAGAGAGAGAGAGAGAGAGGAGGACGAATTGGCAACATGTTCAGGTCTCCAAATGGATCGAATCCAAATATTGCCATTGTACCCAGGAGAACACCAGACATGCCCAACTAACGCCATCATCGATTTTGCTTATTAGAGAGAAGTCCCAACAGTACTGGAGGACTTTGAGGAGGACTGGTACACGTCCAACCGAGACTTTGGGGAGGACTGGTACACCTCCAAAAAAGACTGCCAGGCAGTGTGACTGACCTCTTTCCATTTCCAAACACCACAAGGGGACATTGTGTTTTAGCTTTGCATGGGCAGGGAAATGTATCGTAGGGTTGGATAGCCTGCCAGAAATGTGCACCAATCAGAGGCCATGTTTGTACTTGGCAAACTGGAGAAGAAAAAGAGCCGTATACAGTTAGAAAAGGTGGGGTGGGTTTTTTTTTTTACCTCTAGCCTTTGTTGATTTTGTTTATTTTGATTTGATTGAAGACAGTGTGAACTCTGAACAGAAAGGATAAAAATTAGAGACTGGATTAAGAAAAACAAGTTCTCCTTTTCATCACTACCCAATACCTCTGCTTTGTGTCACACAAACACACACGCACACGCACGCACGCACGGCGCGCCGCACCACACACACACACACACATGCATGCATGCATGCGTGCACACACACACACACTCAAGTTATTTTTGCTTGTTTTGAGCCTGTTTAAGTGATTTCATCGTGCGCTTATTTTTCTCACCGAATATTTATTTATCTCTCACATTAGTTTTAAATCGATCCATCTAAAATGTTTGATTTTGTTTACATGTATTACCCTTATTTCATTGTCTGTTACTGTAGTTATTGACAGTATCAGTAGTAATAGCTTTTCCAAGTTATCCTCCTCTCCTTTTTTTTTTTTTTTTTTTTTTTTGATTAGTCTTATTGCCATGTACCCCTCTCTTCGTCTTCTCCAAATTATCACAGTACCCAGGAGAAGATAATTCCTGCCACACATCCTACTCACTTCTAGGTAACACACCGTGAATTAATACTCCAAGACCACATGTAAAGTTTGGACAAATGTATAGACATGTATAGTTTATGAAGTCGATCTTGCACACACCCCCCCTCCCCAATTATTTTTCGTATACACACTACTATACATGGTAAATTGTTCCATACTTAAGTGAATAACCGGGACTATTTGGTGAAGCCTGGCTGTTACAAAGTAAAGGTTACAGGTAATTTCTGAGATCTGAAATCTGACGTCAGACAGGGTTGGTTTATGTATTCTAGATTATGAGAGATGTCATCAGGAGGGATTCTAAAAATGAAGAGTGAGTGGACCAATCTACCCCCATTATGCCTGCATGGCGCTCTCTCATTCTCCACCCACAGTGTGATCCACAGCACTTGTGAACAGAATCGGTCAAAACTTTCAACTTTACTAATCAGCAAAATCTCTTTGCTTGGTCGTTTTGTTGAAAAGTTATAGTTTGAAGCATGTTCAAAGTTCCATATTTTCCAACTGAAAGCTGGAATTCGGTAGTCCATATCGTGGTGAAACACTGGCTGACTGAACAGGAATCTGGCTCTAATATGCTGTGAGTTATGGTCGATTGATCCAATCAAACTTTTTTGAAAACTCCTACTCAGGTAGATCAAAGGGATATTTTGTTAGATTGCCGACGTACTTAATCTCTTTATTTTACTAGAGCATTCACTATCTACCGCAAATGTCGTTTGTCAGAGAGAAATGAATCGCCCCAGAGTTGTTTTCAGCTTCAATGTGAACCTGCAAGTCTTTTTCAACAAATCAGGACTGATCTTAAATTTGATACTTGCACTGATGCGTGGGACTTAAAGATAAAAAGGTATGTGACGCATTACATTTCACGATGTCACTTAGGCCGTGGTCTGTGCGCCGTGGTTGTAAGGTTTGCTAGGCCTGGCGACATGGGACACCTCCCTTCTGTCCCAGTGATTCAGACAGCCAGCTCTTGCATTGTCTGTTTAGTAAAGTTTCGATATCAATGAAATGTTGGTTTGGGCGTTGTGAAATGGTTTTAAGCCTGTGTATTTTGTAACATGCTATTGATGCTTCTGTGTGCTAGCTCTGATTTGAATGACGTGCTATGTGCCGTGAACTGTTGTCAGGGATGACATTATTTAAATAGCCATGTTCCATTAGTTGTATCATTTTAGAAAGGCTGATAAGAGAAAGGTTTGATCATAAATCGTAGATTATAAGTATTATTCAGTTAATGATTGATCCTTCGAATGAGACCATGAACCGAGGCATAATACACACATGTAATATTCCCTCACCAACATTTGGAAAGGATGGCCATCGGTATGGATGACACGTAGACACAAAACATGCACCGAAAGAAGGAAAACGTTAGTGGCCGATGTTTGGCTAAATGACATGGACATAGGCAGCTCTTCAATCAGCTCTACCAGGCAGGCAGTCCTTTATGTAAACGAGAGCGAGGATTGTAAAGCGCTTAGAGCCTGGTCTCTTTTCCAAAACAGGCGTAGTACGAGTACTCTTAATACCAATAGCAATGATAACAGTGCATGACAGGAACATGAGTATCGATATCTGTGTGCAGAGCTGACAATGGCAGCTCTAAAAATGTTATAAGTATTGTCATGTCTGAGCCATTAAATCTTAAATAAATGTTAGCGACCCGCCAAGAGAAACGTGGACAAACGTGTCACAAGACAAAACACGACGCGTTTCGACCTCTTAGGTCTTCTTCAGGCAAGACACAAACAAATAGGACAATGAAAATGAACGAGTTTGTCACTTTGCTGGATCTCTTCAGCGCAAGGTAGACGTTGAATCACGTTTCTCTTGGCGGTTCGCTAACATTTATTTCAGATTTGTTTAGATTTCCGCCTGCAGTCGTCTCGCTTTGCAACCTGAGCCATTACGTCAGCACGCCAGAATGATGTGGAGTATTTTCCTTTGTTTAATGAAAAGGAAAAGGCAGCATTAATAAAAGGTTATTACTGCTGCTTGACAGTCTGAGAGAGATCGAAATATTACTTGGAATCTGTGATCTTGTACAAGGTAATGAAAAGAGTATGACTCCAGTTAGAGTCTGATCATGTTACATAAGTAAGCAGTGACTCGCTGGCTGTCCTGACTGGCGATGTCAGAATTGTGTTGGTCCAGTCATTGGCTGTGCCATTAATAACTCTCCCCCTCCCCCCCCCCCCTCTCCTCTCTCTCTCTCTCTCTCTCTCTCTCTCTCTCTCTCTCTCTTTCTCTGCCTTTTGGCTTGCTCCCATATGTTGGTTTTATACACGGCCACTTTGTATTCCAGCTGCCACTGTCATGTGTTAGAAAATGATTCAGTTGACAGGACCTGACAGGTGAGACTGGGCCTCAACAGGTATTGTAAACAGAGACAGAAATGGCCAAGAAAACTGCGGAACGCACTTGAAAAGAACAGTAACATCACCTGCAACACCGTATTGGTTCCCCATTATTATTTCGCAGGCACCACAATCTCTGCTCTCCGTCCAGAGAAGTGAAAGGGCAGGCCTGGGAGTAGTCTTTGAACTTTAGTATAGGGTTCAATGTTGGTGTTATTCTAAGGATAGCTGCGCCTTAAAGTACTTACATGACCGATGTCAAGCTTCTGGTGCGTATTGGTAATCGCGGTGTGTGACTCGCAGAGGAAACAATGCCTCCAAGCTCTGTCTTGCTATTGTTCTCTAGTCTTTCTATTTGTGTTTCACTTCAGTTTATATTGCCTGTGTAAGTCCAAGAGATCGAAGCGGTTTGCGTCTGTATTTCCTTAATTCATTAAACCAGTTTGGTGATTTCTAAATTCCTTTTATCTCTATTTTTCTTCACTGAGGTTTTCCAGCCAGCCTGCAGACAGATGAACAGAAACGAAAGAGCTGACAGACAGGCATATCTCACAGAAAACAGTACCCTGCCACACAACCTTCTGCCGCGCGCGCAGGATAAGAAGGAAGCTTCCCTCCATTTCTCACAGGATGTGTGTGGCTGTCGTCAGCAAGACATGGCGTTCGTTGCCTGTGTCCAACCAAATGAAATGTCATTTCTGTCGGCGGTCGGAACAGACACTAACAGTGTTAACGTCTGTCTCCCGCCGGCGGTCTCGTTCATTCCCATGACAGGAACAGTGTGCTGATGTGGAAACTCTTCATGCGGAGTTTGTCAGAATCATCGAGGAGTGCAGTGCAAAGGGTTTGTAAAGCTTGTGCAGGCGCTGACAGAGACACGCAAACACGCACGTATGCACTCACGCACTCATGCCCGCGCACACGCATGCACGCATGCACACACACATACACACGCACACACACACGCGCGCGTGCGCGCGCGCACACATTCATAAACACACGTACGCCACACACACACACACATACACGCGCACACACACACACACACACACACACACACGGAAAAACACCTATACACACGCTTGCACGTGCACGCGCGCACACACACACACACACACACACACACACACACACACACACACACACACACACACACACACACACATACACACACAGTTTACACGCACATATTCTCTCTCTCTCTCTCTCTCTCTCTCTCTTCTCTCTCTCTCTCTCTCTCTGACTGTGCTTTGGTTGCTCCCGTGCATAGATTTTCAACGCAGTTACTTTGTATGACTTCTGTTACTGTCATCATCGAAAATGATTTAATGGACAGGACTTGACAGGTGACACTGGGCTACAGCTGGTATTGTGACAGAGACAGAAACTGCAAAGGACACTGTTGAACACACGTGGAGAGAGCGGCAAAACTACCGGCAACACCGCTTGTATCCCCCATTATTCAGCAGGCACCACCATCTCCCCTCTCCATCCATAAAAGTGAAATGACTGGTCTGGAAGTGTTCTTTGAATAATAGTAAAGGGTTTGACGTTGGTCTCATTCCAAGGCTAGCAGCGCCTCAAAACGCTTACATGATGAAATTGTGTCTTTGGCGCCATTTCCTAGCCACTGTATGTTACTCACTGAGGACAGGACGTTTCGAAACTCTACCATATCATTTTTGTGTGTGCATTTTTCGTATTTGTGTGTCACTTTGGTTTATTATGCCTGTATAAGTCCAAAAGATGGAAGTGGTCTGACTCTATTTCCTTAATTCACTGCACTTGTGTGGTGGTCTAAAATTTGTTCTTTTCTTTATTGAGGTTTCTCAGTTATTGTGTGGACAGTCAAGAGAGACAGAAAGAACAGACAAATAGGCAGATACCCTATAAAACATTGCCCTGCCACATAATTCTTCTGCTATGCTCACAGGATAAAAAGGAACCCTCTCCCTATTTTACTCAGGACATACATGGCTGCCGTCCACAAGACATGGCGTTGACTGCCTCAGTCCAACCAAATGCAAGTGTCATTTCTGTCGGCCGGCAGTCCAACACAGACGCTGGCGGTGTTGATGTCTGTCTCTCGTTATTTGCCTCGTTCATTCCCCTGACAGGAACTGTGTGCTGGTGTGGAAAGATGTCATGTGGCATTTGTCAGAATAATTGAGTTGTGCAGTGCAGGAGGTTTTCATAAAGCTTGTGCACGTGCTGCTCAAACACGCTCGCATGCACGCAAGCACACACACACACACACACACACACACACACACACACACACACACACACACACACACACACACACACACACTCACTCACCACTCACACACACGCACGCACACACCATGCACGCGGGCGAGTGCATGCACGTACGCATGCACGTAAACACATACGCTCGCATGCACACACGTTTGCACACATTCCCACACCAACCCACCCACACATCTTTACACACACGATGGTGGTGCTGATGATGATCGATGATGAGTTCGTTATAGTGTTTGTTTGTTTGTTTGTTGTCTATCGAGACGACGAAGACCATCTAGTCATCCTGGGATCGGGGGTGAGTGCGTAGATGGCTGGTCAGGCCGATCTGCGCCCGGAAAGATCTATCACAGTACGGACAGGGGATGGTGGCTGCAGCTGGAGATCTGTTGACACTGGTCTTCCTGATCATCCTGCGCTGCTCAGCTGCAGCAATCCTGTTGCTTTCACAGGTCTCTGCACCTTTGCGGACAGCTGATCGCCACCCGTCTCCGTCCTGGGCGGTCTGCTCCCATGTTGTGTGGCTGATGTTGAAGGCCTTCAGGCAGGATTTGAGGCTTTCTTTGAAACGCTTCCTCTGGTCTCCATAAGAGCGTTTACCCTGTTGCAGTTCGCCAAACAATAGTTTCTTTGGCAGCCGATGGTCTGGCATGTGAACTACGTGGCCTGCCCAGCGAAGCTGTGACTGCATCAGGATGGTGAAGATGCAAGGCAGGCTAGCAAAAGTGACGACTTCAGTGTCCGGAATCTTGTCTTGCCACTTAATGCCCATGAGTCTTCTGAGGCAGGTGGTGTGGAAATGGTTCAGTTTCCTGGCATGACGCTGGTAAACTGTTCATGTTTCACAGCCATAGAGCAGTGTGGTGAGAACTATGGCCCGATACACCTTGATCTTGGTCTCTAGGGTGATGCCTCTCCTGTTCCATGCATTCTTGTGGAGTCTGCCAAAAGCGGCACTAGCTTTGGCGAGCCGGGCATTCACCTCATCGTCGATGACAACGTTTCTGGACAGAGTGCTGCCTAGGTAGGTGAACTTATCCACCGCGTTCAGTTGCTGTCCAGTGATGGTGATGACTGGTTCAACGTATGGCTTTCCTGGGGCTGGCTGGTGCATCACTTCAGTCTTTTTTGTATCAATTGTCAAGCCGAAGTTGTTGCAAGCAGCAGAGAACTTGTCAACACTGTGTTGCATTGTGGCTTCTGAGACAGCGTTGAGGGCATAGTCGTCCTCGAAGAGGAAGTCATTGACAGTGTCCGTCGAGACCTTGGATTTCGCTTGAAGTCTCCTGAGATTGAAGACTGATCCATCTGTACGGTACTTGATGACGATGCCTATCTACGCGTCATTGAAAGCATCAGTCAACATAGCCGAGAACATGAGGCTGAACAGGGTGGGAGCAAGAACACAACCCTGCTTCACTCCGTTTGAGACTTGGAACGGTTCAGATGTCTCGCCGTTGTCTTGGACTCTGGCCAGCATGCCGTCGTGAAGTTGGCGTACGATGGTAATGGACTTTCTGGGGCATCCGTACTTCGCCATAATTCTCCAAAGCCCAATGGTGGTGCTGATGACGATCGATGATGAGTTCGCTATAGTAATAGGGATGAGGATGGTAATGATGATAGCGACGATAATGATGGTGATGACAATGATGGATGTGATCGATGGTGATAATGACTTTGATGCGGAGGACGGCGGGATGGCAATGATAATGGCGAGCATTGTTGTAATAGTACTTGTAGCGATGATGTGACGGCAATGGTGATGTTGATGATGGTGATGACTGTGCTGCTGTGATTGTATGGGTGATTATGACAATTAAATGATAAAAAACGAAAGTGGAATGATGATTGGAGGAGGAAGATGACAGCATAAACTGTACTGAAAGATAATGATGATCGGAAAGGAAAATGACGATAATGTTTCGAGGGAAACATTGCTGTTAATTTTGTTTTAGAGGAAAAGTATGATTGTGATATTTTAAGATGAAATTCATGATATTGACGTCTGAAGAGAAAACGGTGATAGTGGATTCTGGAGGGGAAATGATAGGGGTTTAAAGTCTAGAGGGGAAATGGTGATAGTGGTGTTTGGTGGAGAAATGGTTATAGTGAGATTAGGAAGGGAAGTGGTGATGGTGATATTCTGAGGGGGATATTTTGGTGGAAGGAGGGGTGGTCAACGTAATTCTTAGATAGAAAATGGTGCTGGTGATATTTGAAAAGAAAAGTGATCGACAGTGATGTTTTGACAGAAAATGGTGATAAAGATGTTTACAGAAAAAAAGTGACGGCTTTGTGTGGGGCGGAAAATGATGATTGTGATAACTGTGGTGGGAACATCTGATGGCGATAGCTAGGATTACAGTAAAAACTGTAATGTATATAGCTATGATTATTTGGGAAATAGTGAAAGTGATGGCTAAAGTTGAATGGACGATTCTGACGACTAAAATTAAACGCGTTATACAAAGATTGTGATTGCTGGAAGGAAAAATGGCAATAATAACAATTGCTTAAGAATATGATGAGAAGTAGGTTAACGTGAGAGTGATGAGTTCATGAAGGAAAGACGGTGGCAAGGGATAGTCGAAGGAGGTAATGACGTTGAATCAATATTTCTTGAAGGGACATATCGTGATGGTGATGACAGAAATAGGAAGTGATAATAGAAAATGATTAGTTATTTTTTAGTTATAAAATAGTGACGTCAATCATATAAGCAGAAAATGATAATGGTTGGGATTATTCTTTAAAAAATAGAAGATGATTAGGGATGTTTGACAGGAAAATGGTTATCATTATTATGATTATGGTAATGATTATGATTATTACAATCATCATTATCATTATCAACATTGTTATTGTTATCATCGTCATCATTATTATTATCAATATTATTTTTATTATTATTATCATCGTCATTGTTGTTGTTGTTTTCAGTATTATTATCTTTATTATCAGCATTATCATTATTTTCGTTATTGCCATTGTTGCTGTTGTTAACGTCGTCCTCGTCTTCGTGGTTGTGACTGTCGTCATCATTATTATTATTGCTATCAGTGTTATCATCATTGCCATCATTATCAGTATCGTTATCATTATCAGTAATATTGATATTATTACTACCGTTATTATATTATTATTATCATTTCATTGCTTTACTTATTCATTTATGTGATTATTTGTTTATCTGTTTATCTATTTGTTTTGAGACGGTAAGATGGTGATAGTAATATTGGAAGGGGAAGAATACAGCAGCGATGGCCGCAGGAAAAGATGGTGTCAAAGATGGTAATAGTTGGAGGAGTAGACGGTGATGGCGATGGCGATGGTGGTGGCAATAGTAGTGGTGGTAGACGATGTCGGAGTATGGGAGACATCAGTAAATCCACGCTAGACACAGTTAGCGTCAAAGATGGCGGTAAACACTGAAAACTCCTTAGAAGTGAGACAGAAAGGAACCATCGAAATCACATCAGGTCAACAAAGCCGCCGGCTGAAGGGATGTGTGTGTGTGTGTGTGTGTGTGTGTGTGTGTGTGTGTGTGTGTGTGTGCGTGCGTGCGTGCGTGCGTGCGTGCGTGCGTGCGTGCGTGCGTGTGTGTGTAAGAGAGAGAGAGAGAGAGAGAGAGAGAGAGAGAGAGAAAGACAGACGGACAGACAGACAGACAGACGGACGAACAGACGGACGAACAAACGGACGAACAGACGGACGAACAGTCAGAGAGAGAGAGAGAGAGAGAGAGAGAGAGAGAGAGAGAGAGAGAGAGAGTGAGTGAGTGAGAGAGAATACAAAGCGAAGACACAATAAAAAGTACCATTGAACTGAAAGCTAGAAAAACAACACTTAATTCCGGACATTTTCTATTGGTTCTGTTGGAAAACCTACCCCAAGACTAATGTGACGTCTCTTTGAACGAAGATGCCAGACAACAGACCAGTATAGAGTTATGCCTTGGAGTTCCAAGGATTCCGGAGAAGTACACCGAATGTTGACTTTGTGGCCACACACTGCCTTGAGTGAAGCTGCAATGTATCACTGAAGACACGTTCCACTCTCATTCACATTCCACCTTTCATCATAAGAAATATCTGTCTGTCTGTCTGTCTCTGCTTGTCTGCAGGTCTGTCTCTCTGTCTTTTTCTGTCTGTCTATCTGTCCGTCTGTCTGTCTGTCTGTCTCTGTGTCTTTGTCTGTCTGTCTGTCTGTCTGTCTGTCTGTCTGTCTTCTTCTCTCTTCTTATCACTATTATCATTAATGCTATTATTGCTATTATTATCACCAGACTCACCAGTCTGTTGCCTTACATCTTGATGTGGCTCCTGGTAATAGGTCGAATTCGGGATCTGCTCGACCTTGGTGAAAGTCCGTGGTCACCTGTCTACTAGAGTTTTTGTTGTTGTTGTTGTTTGTTTTTTTGTTCGGATATGAACAAGATTACGTAAAGAATTGCACTGATTTCAACGAAACTTAATGGAAAGATGGAAAGTTAACCCAGAACTAAACCAATGAACTGTGATGGGAATCCATGCAGCAGATTCGGGTCAAAGGTCTGATTCAAGGTGCATAGGAACTTGTCGGACGTTTGCGTTCTCCTCAGTGCTTTTCAGTTTGTTGCAGGTTTTGTGTGTCTTCACCAATTGAAGACTGCACGTCTATCGCGGTTCACCCATTTATTGGCTCATAATGTGTCTTCCTGTTGACCACAGGATAACAGATAAAACAACTGCATTTACACCCTCTTTCTTCCCCACTTAACCCATCTTCCCTTCCCCACCCTTTACGGCTGACCATCATTGAACGAACTTCACTGCAAATCTCGTTCGTCTTGTTCGCATCTCAGTAATCATGCCTTTGTTGTAAATCGCCCGACTATTTTGTTTGCATTTATCATTTATTCATTTGATTATTTGTTTATTTATTTATTCATCTACTTATCTATGTATTTAATATTTATATATTTTTTTTGTTCATTTTTTTGTTCGTAATTTAAGATCGGCAAAGTTCGCAAACCTCACCAATCCTTGCTTCACACAGATGAACAAAATGGAATGCTAAGCGTGCTTTGGGAACTGTTTTGGATCGTGTACGATCCTTTACTTCAGACCGATTTGTGACTACTCCCCTGTCTTGGAAATAACTTTGTCGTTAGTTTACCAAACTTCCACTCTCAATTCATATGTACACTTTTTCCATTCAGTACTGCCGAGGCATTAAAGTTCATGTTACTTTGGTAACAAGAAGAATTGCCTCCACAGCCTATTTAACACACTTCCAACTTCAATAGGCCAATCAAGACATCTCCGTCAAGCACCGGCGAGCGTTATATTGCAGGCTGTGTGCCTTGAGAAAAGGTCGTTTTATTATCAGTAAACAATCAGTTTTTGGTTCGTCGCGACTGTGTGACTTAAATCGTGGATTGTTGGTTTCATCTTTAGAAAGAAACGATGGTTCGTCATTAGTTCCATACCAGATTCGCAGTATAATTCCTTTAAAAGCATTTTCACCCCCGGGGTTATCCACGATCCCGACTGGTTTCCGCTGAATGGACTTTTATACGGATGAGTACTGCGCTTTGCCGAAAATTATACCTAGGCTGGGTAAATGCTAAAGTTGGGGCTTTTTTTTTTCCCCACACTGACTGCTGAACGTAATCAAGAACTTGATGGTATTTCAGGAACACTCGTCACAATTAGATCTCATGGGCGGAGAATTTCCCCTTTTGACGTACGACCCGTGAGTTTTATAATATTCAATGAAAATTGGATTTCCGCTTCGAAGTGTAGAAGACTTTTGTTTGATCATTTAATCATTAAGAATACAATGTTCTATGTACTGTGTGTGTGTGTGTGTGTGTGTGTGTGTGTGTGTGTGTGTGTGTGTGTGTGTGTGTGTGTTGTGTGTGTTTGTGTGTGTGCGTGCGTGCGTGCGTGCGTGCAGACGTGCGGCGGGTGTGAGGTGGGTGTGGGTGTGTGTGTGTGAGTGGGAGTGCGTGGTGGGGATGTTGTGTGTGTTTGTGTATGTGTGTGTTTGTGTGAGTGTGTGTGTGCGTGTGTTCTGTATGCGTGCGCGCACATAGTGTTTTGTGTGTGTGGTGTGTGTAAGCGCGCGGCGCACACACACCGCACACACACCCGCGCGCGCTGTGTGTATTTTGTGTGTGTGGTGTGTGTGTGCTGTGTCTGCAGGTGTTTGCATGTGTGTGCCTCA
>CM065717.1:34095409-34105409 GCA_033310375.1 Conus canariensis
ACACACACACACACACACAACGCGCACACACATACAGAGAGAGAGAGAGAGAGAGAGAAGAGAGAGAGAGAGAGAGAGACAGACAGACAGACAGACAGACAGAGAGAGAGAGAGAGAGAGAGAGAGAGAGAGAGAGAGAAGAGAGAGATTCTGATACGGAAATGAATATGGATATGATGTTTTATTCATATAGGCCATGGCCCCTAATAAAAGGGGCGTTGTGAAGAAATCGTTTCAGAGGAAAATAAACAAATACATAATCAAATATCCAAGGATCTATAAGCAATCGACAATCTCAATATTTCACAACACACTACAATTAATACCTAAATGCATTGCAAACTTTGAATCTTACATATCTTGTACAAGAAAATAGTAACACTTTTTATGGTAGCTTCTTTTGAAGATGCCGTAAGTAATGAAAGTCAAAACGAAGAAGGATGTCTACAATGTTTTAGTTTGAATGAACTGATTCCTAAGGTCATTTAAAATGTGACAACGTGAAATGAAATTCATTTTCCTCAGCACTTTTACAAAGTGGACAAGTCAGTTCAAGTTTGTCATGCTTCCTACAACGATAATGATGAACAACAAGATCAGAAATACCTTATCTGAACTTTGTCATAAATTGTTTTAAATGATTGTCCATTTTTGATAAATATACCGTCACAAACGTATAGATCTGAACTGTCCATACAAAGCAAATTGGTCACTTTCTTGAACATGACATGACCATTCTTGCCACCTACAATCAACCAGTCTATTCTGAAATGTCCTAAGAAATCCATTTCTGTCCCCAACACTCTGTTGTAGCCAAACCTAGCCAAAACCAATTTCATATGATTTAGTCCTCTCATTTGAAACCCAGTTTCTTTTTCCTTCTATTTGTTTATTTTCAACCAATAACGATTGCAATTTGTCGCAGAAGTCAAATATACTAGATATCTATTGTGTATTCGATATCTGCTTACCATGCAACGCAAACAAAAATTGACATTTTCAAAATAAACACCAGAAAAATAAAGACCCCAAACTTCAGCTACATACTAAGTTATAGGCTGTATCTGAGAGTAAAACATTTTCATAAACAGTTTGAAAGACTGTTTTTTAATGTTGATAAGATACATAATACTACACGCTTACCTCTTCTAGCAAGATCGTTGCATGCAAACGTGAAGCTTAATTTCGTTGAATTAATTTATTCCTCAATATTTATAAACGTTCACCACGGGCATCAACACTCCATTATAGGTCCAACTTTTCCCTAATTCCTAGAACTACACTTTCTAAACACAATCATGTTGTTTACTTTCATATTTACAGTTATCTGAAGTGAAGGTTTAGATCTTGATAAATTATTTAGTTGAGTTTGCAAGCCTGTAACAGTTTCAGACATTAAAACAACATTGTCTGCAAAGAGAAGGATAAATAACTCTAAAATGTCACTAGTACATTGTGCACCATGTTCTCGTTTTCTAACGATCTCTGATGTTGTTAACTCATTAAGGAAAAGAGAGAACAAAACATGACTGCACACATCCACTTGTTTTACACCAGAGACACATTGAATGTAATCTGTCGTATTACCTCCACATCAAACCTTAGCTTTCACTCATGAATACGAATACATGCTCCCTATACATCTGAACAGTTTTCCATGTACACCAGCTTTTAAAGAAGAGACCAGAGAATAGTTCTATGAACAGAATCAAATGCTTTTTCAAAGTCTGCAAAAAGCAACACACAACTTACGAAAATTGCTTTTGCACCAGCCGTCAAAGTAAACATATGATCCACTTTTGAATAACTGCGCTTAAATCCTGCCTTATATTCACCAGTGACATTATTATCGTCAACCCATTCCTGTATTCAGTGACTGATAATAGTGCTGCACAATTTACTACAAGCATCACTTAATAAAGAAATTCCTTACAGTTATTTGGATTATTCACGTCGCCTTTTTGTACAGTGGTAGAACAATACACTCAGTCTAATATTCGGAAAAGCATTCACGTATCAAGTAAGGATTTGAAAAAAGGTTACAAAAAGTTCAAAATTAGATCGGTATTACAAGCATACCTTAACAGCTCACCAATTAAACCATCTGGTCCATGAGCTTTAAATGTCTTAATATTTCCGAGAGCAAACATAACTTCTTGTTTTGAAATCAGATGGCTTAAACAATCATTCTCTCCATTATGATCCCACTGAAGCCCACTGGTAGGGTCTACGTCTTAGTTAGCAGTGACCTAAAATGTTCATACCAGGTTTCCCAAAACTGATGCTATTCGCTTGTTTTCTTCTTTTCAATAAAAAATCCGATGCACATTGTTTTCAAAATGATTTCTAATTTTCTACAGATGCAATTAGTCATGTCAGCATCGCGTAATTAAACTGTTTCCTTTTATCCATTGTAAATGTGTGTAATTCTGCCTCACTCCTACAATAGAAATCACGATATGTGTGTAATTCTGCCTCACTCCACAATAGAAATCACGATATGTGTGTAATTCTGCCTCACTCCACATAGAAATCACGATATGTGTGTAATTCTGCCTCACTCCACGATAGAAATCACGATATGTGTGTAATTCTGCCTCACTCCACAATAGAAATCACGATATGTGTGTAATTCTGCCTCACTCCCAATAGAAATCACGATATGTGTGTAATTCTGCCTCACTCCACGATAGAAATCACGATATGTGTGTAATTCTGCCTCACTCCACAATAGAAATCACGATATGTGTGTAATTCTGCCTCACTCCACAATAGAAATCACGATATGTGTGTAATTCTGCCTCACTCCACAATAGAAATCACGATATGTGTGTAATTCTGCCTCACTCCACAATAGAAATCACGATATGTGTTGTAATTGCTCTGCCTCACTCCACAATAGAAATCACGATATGTGTGTAATTCTGCCTCACTCCACAATAGAAATCACGATATGTGTGTAATTCTGGCCTCACTCCACAATAGAATCACGATATGTGTGTAATTCTGCCTCACTCCACAATAGAAAATCACGATATGTGTGTAATTCTGCCTCACTCCACAATAGAAATCACGATATGTGTGTAATTCTGCCTCACTCCACAATAGAAATCACGATATGTGTGTAATTCTGCCTCACTCCACAATAGAAATCACGATATGTGTGTAATTCTGCCTCACTCCACAATAGAAATCACGATTGTGTGTAATTCTGCCTCACTCCACAATAGAAATCACGATATGTGTGTAATTCTGCTCACTCCCAATAGAAATCACGATATGTGTGTAATTCTGCCTCACTCCACATAGAAATCACGCTATGTGTGTAATTCTCGCCTCACTCCACAATAGAAATCACGTATGTGTGTAATTCTTGCCTCACTCCACAATAGAAATCACGTATGTGTGTAATTCTGCCTCACTCCACAATAGAAATCACGATATGTGTGTAATTCTGCCTCACTCCACAATAGAAATCACGATATGTGTGTAATTCTGCCTCACTCCACAATAGAAATCACGTATGTGTGTAATTCTGCCTCACTCCACAATAGAAATCACGATATGTGTGTAATTCTGCCTCACTCCACAATAAAATCATTCTGCCTCACTCCACAATAGAAATCACGATATGTGTGTAATTCTGCCTCACTCACCAATAGAAATCACGATATGTGTGTAATTCTGCTCACCACATGAAATCAGATATGTGTGTAATTTGCTCACTCACAATAGAAATCACGATATGTGTGTAATTCTGCCTCACTCCACAATAGAAATCACGATATGTGTGTAATTCTGCCTCACTCCACAATAGAAATCACGATATGTGTGTAATTCTGCCTCACTCCACAATAGAAATCACGATATGTGTGTAATTCTGCCTCACTCCACAAGTAAAATCACGATATGTGTGTAATCTGCCTCACTTCCCAATAGAATCACGTATGTTTAATTCGCCTCACTCCACAATAGAAATCACGATATGTGTGTAATTCTGCCTCACTCCACAATAGAAATCACGATATGTGTGTAATTCTGCCTCACTCCACAATAGAAATCACGATATGTGTGTAATTCTGCCTCACTCCACATAGAAATCACGATATGTGTGTAATTCTGCCTCACTCCACAATAGAAATCACGATATGTGTGTAATTCTGCCTCACTCCACAATAGAAATCACGATATGTGTGTAATTCTGCCTCACTCCACAATAGAAATCACGATATGTGTGTAATTCTGCCTCACTCCACAATAGAAATCACGATATGTGTGTAATTCTGCCTCACTCCACAATAGAAATCACGATATGTGTGTAATTCTGCCTCACTCCCAATAGAAATCACGATATGTGTGTAATTCTGCCTCACTCCTCAATAGAAATCACGATATGTGTGTAATTCTGCCTCACTCCCAATAGAAATCACGATATGTGTGTAATTCTGCCTCACTCCACAATAGAAATCACGATATGTGTGTAATTCTGCCTCACTCCACAATAGAAATCACGATATGTGTGTAATTCTGCCTCACTCCACAATAGAAATCACGCTATGTGTGTAATTCTGCCTCACTCCACGACATAGACTAATCACGATTGTGTAATTCTGCCTCCTCCAAATAGAAATCACGATATGTGTGTAATTCTGCCTCACTCCACATAGAAATCACGATATGTGTGTAATTCTGCCTCACTCCACAATAGAAATCACGATATGTGTGTAATTCTGCCTCACTCCACAATAGAAATCACGATATGTGTGTAATTCTGCCTCACTCCACAATAGAAATCACGATATGTGTGTAATTCTGCCTCACTCCCAATAGAAATCACGTATGTGTGTAATTCTGCCTCACTCCACAATAGAAATCACGATATGTGTGTAATTCTGCCTCACTCCACAATAGAAATCACGATATGTGTGTAATTCTGCCTCACTCCACAATAGAAATCACGATATGTGTGTAATTCTGCCTCACTCCAAATAGAAATCACGATATGTGTGTAATTCTGCCTCACTCCACAATAGAAATCACGATATGTGTGTAATTCTGCCTCACTCCACAATAGAAATCACGATATGTGTGTAATTCTGCCTCACTCCACAATAGAAATCACGTATGTGTGTAATTCTGCCTCACTCCACAATAGAAATCACGTATGTGTGTAATTCTGCCTCACTCCACATAGAAATCACGTATGTTGTGAATTCTGCCTCACTCCACAATAGAAATCACGTATGTGTGTAATTCTGCTCACTCCACAATAGAAATCACGATATGTGTGTAATTCTGCCTCACTCCACAATAGAAATCACGATAGTGTGTAATTCTGCCTCACTCCACAATAGAAATCACGTATGTGTGTAATTCTGCCTCACTCCACAATAGAAATCACGATATGTGTGTAATTCTGCCTCACTCCACAATAGAAATCACGTATGTGTGTAATTCTGCCTCACTCCCAATAGAAATCACGTATGTGTGTAATTCTGCCTCACTCCACAATAGAAATCACGATATGTGTGTAATTCTGCCTCACTCCACAATAGAAATCACGTATGTGTGTAATTCTGCCTCACTCCACAATAGAAATCACGTATGTGTGTAATTCTGCCTCACTCCACAATAGAAATCACGTATGTGTGTAATTCTGCCTCACTCCACGATAGAAATCACGTATGTGTGTAATTCTGCCTCACTCCACAATAGAAATCACGTATGTGTGTAATTCTGCCTCACTCCACGATAGAAATCACGATATGTGTGTAATTCTGCCTCACTCCACAATAGAAATCACGATATGTGTGTATTCTGCCTCACTCCACAATAGAAATCACGATATGTGTATTCTGCCTCACTCCACAATAGAAATCACGATATGTGTGTAATTCTGCCTCACTCCTCAATAGAAATCACGATATGTGTGTAATTCTGCCTCACTCCTCAATAGAAATCACGATATGTGTGTAATTCTGCCTCACTCCAATAGAAATCACGATATGTGTGTAATTCTGCCTCACTCCACAATAGAAATACGATATGTGTGTAATTCTGCCTCACTCCACAATAGAAATCACGATATGTGTGTAATTCTGCCTCACTCCACAATAGAAATCACGATATGTGTGTAATTCTGCCTCACTCCACAATAGAAATCACGATATGTGTGTAATTCTGCCTCACTCCACATAGAAATCACGATATGTGTGTAATTCTGCCTCACTCCACAATAGAAATCACGATATGTGTGTAATTCTGCCTCACTCCACAATAGAAATCACGATATGTGTGTAATTCTGCCTCACTCCACAATAGAAATCACGATATGTGTGTAATTCTGCCTCACTCCACAATAGAAATCACGATATGTGTGTAATTCTGCCTCACTCCACAATAGAAATCACGATATGTGTGTAATTCTGCCTCACTCCACAATAGAAATCACGATATGTGTGTAATTCTGCCTCACTCCTCAATAGAAATCACGATATGTGTGTAATTCTGCCTCACTCCTCAATAGAAATCACGATATGTGTGTAATTCTGCCTCACTCCACAATAGAAATCACGATATGTGTGTAATTCTGCCTCCTCACTCCACATAGAAATCACGATATGTGTGTAATTCTGCCTCACTCCACAATAGAAATCACGATATGTGTGTAATTCTGCCTCACTCCTACAATAGAAATCACGATATGTGTGTAATTCTGCCTCACTCCTCAATAGAAATCACGATATGTGTGTAATTCTGCCTCACTCCACTAATAGAAATCACGATATGTGTGTAATTCTGCCTCACTCCTCAATAGAAATCACGATATGTGTGTAATTCTGCCTCACTCCACAATAGAAATCACGATATGTGTGTAATTCTGCCTCACTCCACAATAGAAATCACGATATGTGTGTAATTCTGCCTCACTCCACAATAGAAATCACGATATGTGTGTAATTCTGCCTCACTCCACAATAGAAATCACGATATGTGTGTAATTCTGCCTCACTCCACAATAGAAATCACGATATGTGTGTAATTCTGCCTCACTCCACAATAGAAATCACGATATGTGTGTAATTCTGCCTCACTCCACAATAGAAATCACGATATGTGTGTAATTCTGCCTCACTCCACAATAGAAATCACGATATGTGTGTAATTCTGCCTCACTCCACAATAGAAATCACGATATGTGTGTAATTCTGCCTCACTCCACAATAGAAATCACGATATGTGTGTAATTCTGCCTCACTCCACAATAGAAATCACGATATGTGTGTAATTCTGCCTCACTCCACAATAGAAATCACGATATGTGTGTAATTCTGCCTCACTCCACAATAGAAATCACGATATGTGTGTAATTCTGCCTCACTCCACAATAGAAATCACGATATGTGTGTAATTCTGCCTCACTCCACAATAGAAATCACGATATGTGTGTAATTCTGCCTCACTCCACGATAGAAATCACGATATGTGTGTAATTCTGCCTCACTCCTCAATAGAAATCACGATATGTGTGTAATTCTGCCTCACTCCACAATAGAAATCACGATATGTGTGTAATTCTGCCTCACTCCACAATATCCGGAATCGTGTGTTCGTTTGAATGTTCGAAATAAATGACGAAATATCTTTATTGTCATGACATTCAGCATCAATCCAGTCTTTGGATTTCAGATCATTATACGTTCTTATTCCTTTCTTCATACACTGTACAGCATCTTTAATACAGGTGTTAAAAACATTCAACGCTTCATTAATATTGACATCGAAAAGACTAACTGTATAGTTGATTTTGTCATGAATCTGCTGCGTAAAAAATATTACTATAAACACATCAACACGATATTTATTCCGTGTATACAGTTCCAGTATAAAACTGTTGTCAGAAGAACCTATCTCTCAGATGACATAATCCCCACCGTAGCTCAAATGAAGTTCCATAAGAATCTGATCAGAATGCAATCTCTCAGAAACTCTTACTCACATGATACACACAACAATGCATATAAATCAAACAACATAACAAAGTAAGCATTGAAACTGCGTCCACCTCATATGTTCCTGTAGCAACCTTGACGATCGCCATGACATCCACCAGTAAGAACACACGAATCCAGTGCAATTCAAATATTCAGCATCAGTTTGCCGTATTTATTCAGTACTGAATTCTCAGACAATCGATTAGCATTCACTGGATGACTCGCATGTTGAAATTTTTTTTTTAATACCTGAAACCCCTTGACAGCGATGCGAAACGTTACTCGTTCGACTGTTCTAACTCCTCCCCCCCTTACTCCCCCCCCCAAACACACACACACACACACACACACACACACACACACACACACACACACACAACAGTGCATATACAACTAATAGACAACTGGAAAAACAATTTTCTAATAATGCTTTTTCAGAATTAAAATATGCATAATACAGCGTTTCCTCTGAAGGCACGTACGTACGAATATACATACAATATATTTTTATCCACACCAAACAACGTTTTATTGATAATTAGTTCACCAAAATGATTATAGTTAGTTTCAGCGTCTTTGACAGATGACACATACACAGTTTTCAACGAGACACAGAATTTACCCGTTTATCTCCCTTTAACGGTCAGTTTTATCGCAGATAAATTAAACGTTTTGTATCCAGAGAATATACAACATTTAAGTTCATCAGGAACCGTTTCTTCTAAACAAGTAAAATAGAAGGATTGAAAAAATGTCAGTCATTCTCTTGAAATTTGGATGGTAATCCATTAAAATTCCAGTGCAGGAAAGATAACGCTCTAGTTCTGTCAGATTTATTTCTTGTTACATCTTTCCAGCGCCTATGTTCACAAAAATCATTTACAGTAGGACACACAAAGGTTGGAACACAAAAGAGTTCTTGTCATCAAGGTAAACACTCACTGCTATCAACACTAGAATCACGTGCACACTGAGTGTCATTCTGGGCTACACCGGACGGTGTAGCCCAGTGTCTCTTTTGGAAAAGTCTGTCATCAGAAAGTCTGTCATGTTTTAAAATATGTTAGCCGATTACTAATTTAAAAACTACGAGCTATCACGAGCGTCTATAGGGATCAACAGATTAGCATACCATCGTGACTCTTTTTCCGTCTTGCATAGCCTGTTTGAAATGTGGGGTCAGCCTTTGCCGAATGCCCCTGACCCCTGTGGTATTGCCTTCCCCAGTGAATATATTTGAACCTTTCAGCTTATTTTTCACTTTAAGTATCTTTCTCTTTTGTTTGTAGAAAGCAGGAGCAGTCCCAAGGTAACACCGTCCCCTCTGTGTCAAGTGTCACAATGGCAACATGCAGCTTGATTTTTCTTTGGTCCTCTTTCCACGTAGCCGATGTAAATAAACAGGAAGCGACCACACGCAGCTCTAAGGTCAATGGCAGCAGAAGGCATTGCTGATCCCAAACTCGTCTGCAGACTCAAAGGTCACAACAAAGCGTACAGACACTTACACGGCAGTTCACAGTCACCTCAAAGAGAGAGAGAGAGAGAGAGAGAGAGAGAGAGAGAGAGAGAGAGAGAGAGAGAGAGAGAGAGAGAGAGAGAGATTTATAAACGCCTTAGACGCTAATAATGAAGTATTGTGATATCGTGTAGCATTCCAAAATCACAGGAAATACGCCTCGTATATAAGTAATGCAGTACAAGTAGATTACAGTTCGTTAAATACTTTTTACAAAGTAATGACTAATCAAAATGTTTTGTTCTAGAACAACGAATTGACGTTGCTAGCAACACCATAAACCATATTCATAAGCTCCATTTAAATAATGACTTTGTATATAAAATAAAAGCCCAGTGTAGTTTTCTCGAGTTTTCCTTCCAAAGGTAGGCAACGACAAACAATGTCTTCTCGTGACAATTTACACGCTCTGTCATTGTTGACCCAACTGCAAAGTCTTGACAAGATCCACCAAAATCCAAATGTATGAGAAAAAAGAAAATGCCTA
>CM065717.1:34110409-34112909 GCA_033310375.1 Conus canariensis
TTCTGTCGGCGGTCGGAACAGGCGCTGGCGGTGTTGACGTCTGTCTCGCGTTATTTGCCTCGTTCATTCCCCTGACAGGAACCGTGTGCTGGTGTGGAAAGATTTCATGTGGCATTTGTCAGAATAACTGAGTGGTGCAAGAGATTTTATGAAGCTAATGCATGGGCTGGCACAAATGCACTGACGCGCTCACGCATTAATGTATGCGAGCATACAAGCACACACCACACACACACACACACACACACACACACACACACACACACACACACACACACACACACACACACAACACAGAGAGAGAGAGAGAGAGAGAGAGAGAGAGAGAGAGAGAGAGAGAGAGAGAGCACATGCGCTTTTTCTTTCTCTCTGTCTCTTACTCCCATGAACACACTCTTGAAATTATACACATACACACGTGCATGCATTTTCAGAGAGAGAGAGAGAGAGAGAGAGAGAAGAGAGAGAGAGAGAGAGAGAGAGAGAGAGAGAGAGAGTAAGATAGAGAGACAGATGTCTATCTGTCTAGACAGACAGACAGACAGACAGACAGACAGAAGAGAGACAGAGAGACACAGAGAGAGAGAGAGAAGACAGACAGACAGACAGACAGACAGACAGACAGACATACAGAACGGTAACAACAGTGACAACAACAGTACGTTACAACCTTTGGCCTTGTAGATTTCTAATGTAATCGCTATCACTGTGTTTGTCTCATTCTTTGCCTCTGGATCAATCTTCTTTTTTCTTGTCTTCTGTCTGTCTTGTGTCTTAAAAATCAACCAACCAATCAATCAATCAATCAATCAATCTATCTATCTATCTATCTATCTATCTATCTATCTCTACCCACCTATCTATCTATCTATCTATCTATCTTTGCTTGACAGAGGTGTACAGTTGAATACAGCACAATATCATGTGATATAGCGCAGCACAGTACAGCGCAGTATAATACAGTAGACTATGGTACAGTACAGGATAGTGCAACACAATGCAGTACAATAAAATACAGAATGATAGAACATAGTGTATGACAGTGGAGCTCATGAAAGGATAGCTCAGCACGTTCTTGAGACTGTTTTGGTTTGTACAGGGGAAACTAATCATGTGAAAACTCTTGTATAATGGATTGTTTTGGTTTGTACAGGGAAACTAATCATGTGAAAACTCTGGTATAATGGATATAAATGGATGACAACTCTCCTGTGGTGGAAATCAGTTTGTGCTAGGTTGACTTAGATTTGCATTCTTGATTCAAAAGTACACATTTTTATTTGGTACGGTCGAAAATACCAAAGTTCTCGAGGCTTTGAAACAAAGAAATGAACTCTCAAACAGAAATTGCTACAGTCGACTTCGCAGTCCATTTAGAACTTTTGCAAGTTCAATAGGCCAATCAACACATCTCAATCTAGCACCGGCAAGCAGAATTTTGCAGGTTGTCTCCGTAATTGAGAACACATCATTCAGAACTCTGCTACCTAAATCGTGGATTGTTCGCTTCAGGATGGAGAGACATAATGGTTCTACATTAGCTCGCGAACTAATTTGAGATTTCGTGAATCGTACGTGAAACACTGTCTGTACCCTCCCTGTTACTGAGCAGTTTCCGCCGAACAGACAACTGCCGAGTGAGTACTGCAGTTTAGCCGAGAAAGTTATCTCGTCCGCGGGTGAATGCAAGAGGGGACTTTTTGTCAATTGTAACTGCTGAACATAATTGTGAACCTGAGAGTATTCCAAGAACACTGGTCATACAGCTATGTATCCTGTGGGGCTGATCGTTTCCTTTCTGACGAATGGGCCATGACTGTAATAGATAAAGAAAATAACTTCGCTTCTGTTTTAAAAAGTGGAAAGACTGTTGTTTTGAATGATCATTTAATCATTTAACAATTGTATATTACAATATAGGCCTGTGTGTGTGTGTGTGTGTGTGTGTGTGTGTGTGTGTGTGTGGTGGTGTGTGTGTGTGTGTGTGTGTGCGTGCGTGTGGTGTGTTTCTCTCTCCCTCACACACACCACACACACACACACACACACACACACACACACACACACACACACACACACACACACACACACAGGTTCAGAGTAGTCATTCCCGATCCACCTAAGGGACCCAGCTTCCATAAAAGGGATTCGAACAACTAGAGAGGTCTGAATTTCACGCCTCGCCATCATCCAACAGCCCTGATAAGCAAAGGAGACAGATTAGAGTAGATGTTTGATTGATTGATTGATTGATGATTGATTGAGAGAGAGAGAGAGAGAGAGAGAGAGAGAGAGAGAGAGAGAGAGAGAGTTCCAGTTTTAGGGGTTCTAGATTGTATGTTGCCGTAGGAAACCTCCTGCACTCTTCTTCGTGACCTACCGCATGTCTCCCCCCCCCCCCACCACCCTCCCTGCCCTGTCGACAGTATTAACATCTAGACTCTTTTCCCCACCTAACGAAAATGGTCTTGCTGCTGTTGTATTTCACTGAAACAGTTTA
>CM065717.1:34117909-34130409 GCA_033310375.1 Conus canariensis
TCAGTAGGGCATAGTGTGGCAGAGCAGAGTGCATGATAGCACAGCATAGTGTAGTACAGTACAGTGCATAGTAGAACACCATACAGTGGTATAGTAAACTACAGTGCAGTTTAGTACTGTACAATACGTGATAGCGATGCACAGTGTAGTGCAGTACAGTACGGTGCAGTACAGAACCGTACGGGACAGTGCAATACAGTGCAGAATGGCGCTACACATTAAATTGCAGAACAGCACAGTGCAAAGAAAAAGATACCCCTGAAAATGACAGAGTGACTATTTAGTACAGCACAGGGAGGTGTAGTACACTACAGTACTGTGCAGCGCAGTACACTCTAGTACAGTACAGTATAGATCAATATGGTACAACATAGGTCTGTGCAGGACAGTGGAACTCTGTGGAGTACAGAACAGTAAGGTGCGGCGCAGTACAGTACAGTGCAGTCCACTACGGTACCCTATAGTAAGTACAGCACAGTACAGCATAGTACTGCACTGTACAGTTTAGCACAGAACAGTACGATACAGAACAGTACAGTTTAGTCCAGTACAGTATGACACAGTCCAGTACGATATAGTGCGGTACAGTACAATATCGCAGAGTACAGTACCAGCACAGTACAGTACAACGCAGTCAAGTAGAACACATCACAGTCCACTATAGCTCATGACTGGAGAGTGTAGCAAAGTGCCACCAAGTCTGTTGAAGCAGAATGTCTACGTCAGAGAGCAGTCCTGTGCAGTAGGTTCACAATGTGGCCTAGCCCTAGACAGCACAGCAATGCACAGCAGTATCCTGCATCCCCCCCCCCCCCCCCCCCCCCCCCCCCCCCGCTGCCCTAAATCCCACCAGGACTGGCCTGTAATGAAGACCGTCAGCTGACAGCCGCCCTGGGGGGCACTGGGGAAGTAGAATGAAGGAGAAGCCGCTGATGCTAATGGTGATGGCGGTAGTCCAAGGGAAAGGTGGTGGTTGTTATGGTTAGGACGTGTGGTGAGGGTGGTGATGGTGGTGCTGGTAACGATCGATGGTGAGTTCATTATGGAGTGAAGGATGAGGATGGTATTGATGATCACGGTGATAATATTGGTGATGGCGATGATGGATGTGATTGCTGCTGCTGCTGCTGCTGCTGCTGCTGCTGCTGCTGCTGCTGCTGATGATGATGATGATAATATTGGTGATGGCAATGATGGATGTGATTGATGATGATGATGATGATGATGATGATGATGACTTTGATGTGGAGGACGGCGGGATGTAGTGACAACGGTGAGTGTTGTAATAGTACTGCTACTGATGATGTGACGGCAATGGTAATGTTGATGATGGTGATGATGATGGTGATTGTGCTGTCATTGTACAGGCGATTATGACAATAAAATGGTAAAAAGTGACAGTGGGGTGATGATTGGAGGGAAAGATGATGACAGTAATGATTGAATACAAACATAATAATGATGGAGGAGGTACATGACGACGGCGATCTTCTAAGGGGAAAAAACGTTGTTTTTTTGTTTTTGTTTTTTTTAGTGGCAATGTGATTGTAACATTTGATAACAAACTTGTGATATTGACGTTTGAAGATAAAATGGTAATAGTAATATTTGGAAGAGAAAAAGTGATGGTGGTGATGATATCGGGGGGGGGGGGGGGGGGGGGGGGGGAGAGAGAAATTGTGATGTCTTGATCAGTTGAAATGTTTCTCAAGGCTTTGAATGATTAGAACAATCTACAATCCACCTGGCACCGAGGTCATCTGACTGGTTGCTGTGGCGAGGGATAGGGTGAGGGTGCTGAGGAGCAGGGCGGATGAGAGGGAGTTTACAGTGGTGGAGAGTGGACTGCCGGTAAGGGAGGGCTGCTACTCAAGAATCCAGATTTCAGGAGCTACAACTTTTACAGGAATTCCAATTTAGAGGAAGGATCACCAACCCTCTCCCACTCACCCACCTCTGCTGTTTATTCATCACTTCAGTGCGCATGTGTGAGGAAAAGCTGTTATGGACGTGATAAATGTGGTACGTCAACAATCTGATTCGCTCCACACACACACACACACACACACACACACACACACACACACACACGCACGCACGCACGCACGCACGCACGCACGCACGCACACACACACACAGAATTACTTCGTTTAACTCCATGGCAGATAACAAATCTATTTTGCTAGGTTTAATGCAAAGCAGCCTACAGGTCAATGCAAATAAACCAAACCACAGAAGGACCTAATTTGCTTTAATAATTGTCCCTAATCCAGTACACCTCACTCAATATACCTAGCGAATTTCTAAAGAACAGATTTGTTTGAACTCAGAAGATTTCAAAATAAAAATAATAGCTTTACGGCAAGAAACAGAGAGGAATGGTTTGGGGGGAGGGGGGGGGGGGAGGGGAGGGGACAGGGGGCAGCAAGTTTCTATGAAGTAAACAATTGCTGCTGTTTTTGATGGCATTACGCCATTCATCCTCGTTCGAGAATATGAATATTTTCAAGACTCATATCTCAAAGCCATAATGTAAAACAGCCACTACATGAATCTTCCTAAAATGGTGTCGTGGAGAAAGCTTGATTTTTAGCTCTTTCTAACATTAATAACACAGCTTCATGAGCTCTGTCAAGGTTTTACCTTTAAAGAACGTTCTGGTCCTCTTATGGATTAGATCCAAATTTGGATTCTCAAGTATCTAACTTTTTATGACAGCATTCAAAAATCTCTCATGGATTTGTACACCCGCTGAAGATGACAATTAATGCTAATCTCATCAAACTTAAACACGCACGTGTGAGCCCCAACACACACACACACACACACACACACACACACACACACACACACACACACACACACACACACACACACATTGAGAGAGAGAGAGAGAGAGAGAGAGAGAGAGAGAGAGACAGACAGACAGACAGACAGACAGACAGAGAAACACACACACACACACACACACACACACACACACACACACCACACGCACACGCACATGCACACACTCACACACACACACACACACACACACACACACACACACACACACACACACACACACACACACACATATGTACGTACTGAGCAAGTGAGATGAGTGAGCAAGTGAAGGAAAAAGAGAGGAAATAATTTCATTGTATTTAATACAACCTACTCTTGAAGTGAGGAAGAGTAATGTGGTGGGCTTCAGAACTATGGCAGAACAATAATGCCTTCCCTTGAAAGGAGTCACCGAAACACTAATGTAGTTGAATGACTTACATATGGAACGAGTAAACACAAAAGGTGCCGAGTCCAGGTGGACGAAAAAGAAGTTATTCATGTAAACTTGTCTTCAGCTACCACACACTACGCTTAGATTATTATATCCATGATAACAAAAATGGTGCTGTATTCAATAGGAAGAAAAACAATCCCGATTCAGTAGAGGCTTGTAACCACCTTACAAAAGAGAGAGAGAGAGAGAGAGAGAGAGAGAGAGAGAGAGAGAGAGAGAGAGAGAGAGAGAACACAAGCATCTCTCCAATTCTGCCCAATAAAAAAAAAAAAAAGTTCTCGCGCGCTTTTGACCCTTTTCCCCTGGGGAAAAAGCGCGTGTTGTTGCCAAGGATACTTTGGCCACCCAATCCGCTTAAGGGAGCCAGCTTCCGTCGGAGTGATTTGAATGACTGGAGAGGTGCTGAATTTCACGCCTCGCCATCATCCAGCAGCTCTGATAAACAAAGGCGACAGATTAGAGTGGTTGGCTAGTGGGGAGAGAGAGAGAGAGAGAGAGAGAGAGAGAGAGAGAGAGAGAGAGAGGGGAGAGAGAGATTCCAGAGTCAGTGATTCTAGACTGTTGAGGAAGAGAACCACCAGCACTGTTGTTCATGCCCCACCCCCACCTTTTCACCCTGCTCCTCCCCTGCCCTCTCTACAATCTTCACCTCTACACTCGTCTTCCCTCATCCTGTGGTGATATGATCGGGTGCACTGTATTTCACTGCAAACGTTTGCTTAATTCTTCATTATCAGTTGTGAAAAGCTGGGATTTTTTTTCCTATGGTTGTGTCCTTGTTTGTTCTGTGTTCCCCATGCCTGTCTGTATGGTGACAGGGTGAATGCGAAAAGCTAGCAAGCAGCATGAGGTAGGAGTTACGATAATGTGGCTGTTTCCCCCATGGTCCGTGCAATGTTCCGTTTTAATCATGGATTGCTCCATCCGCACCCAGTTCTTGTTTACTTTCGCAGGAATTCTATTGAATTTTCTCGATATTGTCTATAGAACGACGAACATCATTATTGAGCATGGTTCGTGAAAACGTGCTGCAAAACAGGAGACGAGAGAGAGAGAGAGAGAGAGAGAGAGAGAGAGAGAGAGAGAGAGAGAGAGAGAGAAAGAGAGAGAGACAGAGAGAGAGACAGAACAGAACATATATATATATAAAATATACTATATATATATAATATACAGAGAGGATATAGGCCTTGGACCTTAACAAAAACAAGAGTTCGGATATTACATAAGAATAAAATAACAGGGGTACACTTTAAGATAGTATGAGTAGATTCAAGTTCTTTAAATACTTTCTACGAGTGATGACTTGTACCAATGTTTCATTCAAGAACAACGCAACGATTTGGTGTTTTAGCAACGCCAGAGACCACATTCTTAAGCCTACACTTAAAAAGACTTCGTCTGTAAAATAAGGGTCCTGATAATTTTTCTCGAGTTTTTCAAGGGTTGACAACGCAATAATCAATGTTTTCCCCTGACAAATTTATCATGGTTAACCCAACTGCAAAGTCTTAACAAGATCCACCAAAATTAAAACGTATAGAAAAGGCCAATAATTTTATTTCTAATTATTTACAAACTTTGATAACTAGTACCTGTTACAACACTTCATACTATAACACTTAATTACCGTCTTACTATCCATTCCCTCCCATCATCATCTTATTAAAGAGTATGGTTTTTTAATTAAACTGACTCAGACTTTACGAACTGCTGTAGAGTGATGTAAAACTATTGAGTCTGTAAACCTGTATCAGTCACTGATATCAAAATAACACCCGTGGCTTACAGAAGAATAAACAGCTCAAATGTTTTTAGAAACCACAGTAAGGCATTATGTCTTGCTTTCATGAATACTTCAATCATCTAACTAACTAAATGAATCTGAGTTAAATGAAACATCACTATGCCACCAAACAAAGAAACTAACAAATTACAAGGTAAACACTTGTCTCATAACTTGCATGTTTTGTCATTTGTTTGTTCCCTTCAAATGGTGGCAACGTTTTTTTTTTTTTTTTTCAGTTTCCGCCGGCAGTCAACTCACTTTTCAAATGAATATAACTGGACTGCACGCATCTCCCTGCTTTATTCCAGATGAATAACAATTCACTAATGCCCATAAGCTTACTCCACAAAGCACTCTTACTCTAACTACAAAGCAAATACTTTACCCTCAACACCACTTTTTTTTTTTATAGATTAAGCCATTAGTGGAAGTCTTCCACAAAATAAAACATATAAACAAAATATAATATGTCTGAGAAATGTCAGCAATCTTAAGAGGTGTTAGCATGTAAGAAGACATAAAAAGTAGTAAGATATCTCAAATCAAAAATGAAATGATACCTAGCGTGTAAGAAATTAAATCTCTCTCTCTCTCTCTTCTCTTTCTTTGTGTGTGTGTGTGTGTGTGTGTGTGTGTGTGTGTGTGTGTGTGTGTGTTGTGTGTGTGTGTGTGGTGTGGACTGGCTATAACCCATCACCACCATGATAGAGAGTGAGAGAAAGAGAGAGAGAAAGAGAGAGAGAGAGAGAGAGGGGGGGGTGGGTGAGGGACAGACCCATTTGGCAACATCTTCAGGACTCTACATGGATCGAATCCAAGTATTGCTGTGTTCCCCGGGAGTGCACCGGGCAGATCCACCTCACGCCATCATCGACCTTGCTTACTGGTCGCAGGTCCCAACGTTATCGCAGGAGTTAGGGGAGGACTGGATGGGAACGCCTGACAAAAGACTCCCGGGCAATCTTCTGCATGAATCTATTCCCTATCCAAGCAGCAGAGAGAGAGAGAGAGAGAGAGAGAGAGAGAGAGAGAGAGAGAGAGAGAGAGAGAGAGAGAGAGAGAGAGAGAGAGAGAGAGAGAGAGAGAGGCCACAACGGTGACAATTTTTGTATCAATATCTTTTTTTTTTACTTTGTGTATTTTGGCACATTTACAAACAAATGCATTTCATCATTACCGCATGTAAAGGCAAAGCAATCGATCTAGTAACTGAGGTATTATGCATTCCATCAATCACACATCGAACTGTTATTGAATGCAATGAGTACAACAATCTGTGACAACAATATTGGAAGTGTCTACACTTCTACCCAATGGTGTTTTTATCTGTTACTTCCCACAAGATTCTGATAGGGATCCCACTTCTTACGGAAATTCTCTAGACTGCATTTGCATGCAGTGCATGTATTTTTCGATTCTATATTTGCTCTTTAACTCTTCAAAAACTGTTGAGGAATACGTTTGATCTGACTGATTTTAAATCTATATACAAAAAATTATCAAACAGGTTTCATTCGATCGTCATTACCAAACATAGTAGTAACAATAACTGTCTTGACTTGAGATTTCTGGTGGTCACTTGCATTCGATGTCACTGTAACTGTCACATTCTTTGCCCTGGTATCACCCGTTCGTTTGTCTTCTGTGTGTCTTCTGTCTGTCTTTGTGTCTTGTTCAAAATGTGTCTGCGCTATTTCCCTGCTTGGCAGAGGTAAAAGAAGCTGTCTATGTGTCTGTCTGTCTATCTATCTATTTGTCTATGAATCTATCTATATATATCTATCTACCTATCTCTTCTATCTCTTCTTCTTCTATCTATCTATCTATCTATCTATATCTATCTATCTATCTATCTATCTATCTATCTATCTATCTATCTATCATAGTCCGTCCACGTATACATCCCCGTATCTGCCTGTCTCTGTCTATCTGTCTGTCTGTCTGTCTGCCTGTCTGCTGTCTGTCTCTCTCTCTGTCGCTCTCTCTCTCCTCCCCCCCCCTCTCTCTCTCTCGATCCATCCACCTATTCGTTCGATCCATCCCCTATCACTATCTGACTTCTTCTATCTATCATCTCTTTCTATCTATCTATCTATCTATCTATCTATCTATCTATCTATCTATCTATCTATCTATCTATCTGCCAGCTGGTCTGTCTATCTGTCTGTGTATCAATCTATGTATCTGCTATCTGTCTGTCTGTCTGCCAGGCCATCTGTCTGTCTTTCCTTGCTTATATACGTATTTGGTTTGAATCTTTGTTGGTCTGTCTGTCTGTCTGTCTGTCTGTCTGTCTGTCTCTCTCTCTCTCTCTCTCTCTCTCTCTCTCTCTCTCTCTCTGTATTTAGTCTTCATTACATCGAGCACCTTCCACCTTGTCCATTATTGGTGGCAGTGTTGATGGAAAAATTGCTTCGCAGCTTGATTTCTTTGATTTCTGTTCTTTTCATCCGTAGCCAGGCCACCCCTTGCCTCGTAGCAGCATGACAGAGAACAGTGCAGCCTAGCATAGTGCACCACGTATAGGCCCACCAGCCCACCCCTTGCTGTACAGCATGACAGATAATGTGCAGCTAGCATAGTGCACCACAGTATATGCCACCAGCCACCCCTGCTCGTACAGCTGACAAGAACAGTGCAGCTAGCATAGGGGCACCACAGTATGCCCACCAGCCACCTGCATCGTACAGCATGACAGAGAACAGTGCAGCCTAGCATAGTGCACCCAGTATAGCCACCAGCCCACCTTGCTTACAGCATTGACAGAGAACAGTGCAGCTAGCATAGTCACACAGTTAGGCCACCGCCACCTTGCTGTACAGCCATGTACATGGAGAACAGTGCAGCCCAAGCATAGTGCACACAGTAAGCACTACCAGGCCACCATTGCTAGTACAGATAGCAGAGACAGTGAGCTAGTATAGTGCACCACAGTATAGGCCCACCAGCCCCCTTGCTCGACGGCATGCAGACCAGTGCAAGCCTAGCATAGTGCACCACATATAGGCCCCCACCCACCCATGCTGTACGAAGACAGAGATTCAGTGCAGCTGCATAGTGACCAAGTATGGCCCCAACCCAGCCACCTCTGTGCCTGTACAGAATGACAGGAACAGTGCAGCAGCATAGGCACCAGTTAGGCCACCGCCAGCACTTGTCGTCAGATGACAGAGAAAGGCAGCCTAGCATAGGCGCCAGGTATAGTGTGCACATCAGTCTACACTGATGTGCAAATCTGGTACTGCAGATACAGTATAGCGCTGTGTTGTAAAGCACAGTAGTGCGGTGCAGATGATACACAGTTAACAGTACAATATACAATAGCAACGCAGTATAGTAAGTACTTACAGAATATTGCAGACAAATACTACTCGTACGTATGGTGTAGCACAGTATATTGGAGTACAGTACAACATAGTACAGCATAATGCAGTACAGTGCAGTATAGTGCAGTACAGAATAGTGAGACAGTTTACAGTAAAGTGCATCTCAGAAATTGTCCAGAACAGGTGTCGTAGTTCTTCTGCCTTAAACCAACAATGACCATGGCCATCACATTGACCAGCATTCGGTGCAGTGTGTCCGAGTGTGGCAGATCAATCTGATGGTGGGTACGGACGGCACTGCCGCGGGTCAGGCATCAGTGGACTGCAGGCACGGGAGATGAGGGAGGAGGCTGTAGACTGCCGGGTTGGTGCCATTCTCTGTTGATCACTGGAAGCATACAGAACAGCGTTGTGCAGAACGGTGCAATGAAATACAGTACGGGACACGTATAGTACAATGGAATGCAGTATAACACAGTACAGAATACTACTGTACGGTATAGTGCAGTATGGTACAGTTACGTAATGATGTAGACTAATACAGCACGGTAGAGTGCAGTACAGTATAGTATAGTGCAGTTGAGAATGGTACGGGCTCAGTATACTGCACTTTTGTACATTGTAGTGTAAGATAGCACAGTACTGCACAGCATAAAGCACTGTGGTGTAGTACAGTATAGAAGAGTACTGCACATCATTGTGTGGTACCTCACAGCATAGTACAGGTCAGAAAACTAAAGCGCAAGATAATGCAGGACATCACAGTATGATATAGTTCAGAATTGTATAGCGCAGTATAAAGCAATACAGGAAATTATAGTACAGTTCAGAATTATACCGCACGGTATAGTGCAGCTCTGTATAGTATAGCGCAGCACAACACGCTACAGCACAGCCTAGTTCAGCATAGTCTTGTGCAGTCACTCACAGTATAGTACAATGCAGAACGGTCAAGCAGAGAATAGTACAGTACGTCACAGTATCGCACAGTTTAGAACAGCACAGCACAGTGTAGCGTAATATGGTACTGTATATTGAAAGAATAGCGCGTTATAGTACAGTAATCTGTAGCGCAGTAAAGTATGGTACGTTGCAGTATAATAGAGTGTAGTTTAATACGGTGCGGTGGACAGTATAATTTAGTACAGAACAATATAGGTTTGTGCCGTGTAGCGAAATAAAGTATGGTGTAGTATAGTACAAAGCACTTTGAAATACTGTCGTATAGTACAGTGTAGTATATTAACGTACAGCACAGGTCAGCGCGATGATGGTAGAAGAAGAGGATGGTGATGTTTATGGTGATGCCTTAAAAGCGGAAGATGTTGGTCCTCCTCCTCCTCCTCCTCCCCCTCCTCCTCGTTATTCTTTTTTATTATCATTATTGTTGTTGTTGTTATTAGTGTTCTTATTATTATTACTACTACTATTATTATAATTATCATTGTTGTTGTTATTATCATTATTAGTATTGTTGTTGTTATTATCATTATCGTTGTTATCATCATCATCATCATTACTATCATCATTATCAATATCATTATTGCTATTGTTGTTGTTGTTATTATTATTATCATTATATTTGTTGTTATGATTACAATTACTATTATTATTATTATCATCGTTATGTTTATGTTTAATATCGTTTTTGTTGTTGTTTTTGTTGTTATTACTATTACTATTATTGTTGATGTTGCTATTATCATTATTGTTATCATTGATAACAATTATGCTAATAATAATACTATAATATTATTATTATTGTTATCATTATTATTATTATTATCACTATTATCATAATCATTACCATTATCATTATTATTATTATCATCATCATTGTTATTATTATTTTTATCATCATCATCGTCCTCCTCCTCCTCATTATCATTATTATTATTACTATCATTATCACTATCATCATTGGTGTAGTTATCATTATTATCATCATCATCATTACTATCATCATCATTATTTTTATCTTTATTGTTATCATTAATAACTTTATCATCATCATTCTTCTTCTTCTTCTTCTTCTTATATTTTTATTATATCATTATTATCATAATTACTACTATTACTATCATTCTTCTTCTTCTTTATTCATTTACCTGTTGAATTGTTTGTTTGCTTGTTTGTCTGTTTGTTTATCTATTTTGAGAAGGAAAGACGGCGTCAAGAATATTGGAAGGGGATAAAAGACAGCGGTGATGGCTGAAAGAAACGCTGATGACAGAGATGATGATGTGTGAAAGTGTTGATGGTGATAGTCGAATGGGTGGATGGTGATGGTGATGGTGATGTGATGACAGAGATGATGATGTGTGAAAGTGTTGATGGTGATAGTCGAATGGGTGGATGGTGATGGTGATGGTGATGTGATGACAGAGATGATGATGTGTGAAAGTGTTGATGGTGATAGTCGAATGGGTGGATGGTGATGGTGATGGTGATGTGATGACAGAGATGATGATGTGTGAAAGTGTTGATGGTGATAGTCGAATGGGTGGATGGTGATGGTGATGGTGATGTGATGACAGAGATGATGATGTGTGAAAGTGTTGATGGTGATAGTCGAATGGGTGGATGGTGATGGTGATGGTGATGTGATGACAGAGATGATGATGTGTGAAAGTGTTGATGGTGATAGTCGAATGGGTGGATGGTGATGGTGATGGTGATGTGATGACAGAGATGATGATGTGGAAAGTGTTGATGGTGATAGTCGAATGGGTGGATGGTGATGGTGATGGTGATGTGATGACAGAGATGATGATGTGTGAAAGTGTTGATGGTGATAGTCGAATGGGTGGATGGTGATGGTGATGGTGATGTGATGACAGAGATGATGATTGTGGAAAGTGTTGATGGTGATAGTCGAATGGGTGGATGGTGATGGTGATGGTGATGTGATGACAGAGATGATGATGTGTGAAAGTGTTGATGGTGATAGTCGAATGGGTGGATGGTGATGGTGATGGTGATGTGATGACAGAGATGATGATGTGTGAAAGTGTTGATGGTGATAGTCGAATGGGTGGATGGTGATGGTGATGGTGATGTGATGACAGAGATGATGATGTGTCGAAAGTGTTGATGGTGATAGTCGAATGGGTGGATGGTGATGGTGATGGTGATGTGATGACAGAGATGATGATGTGTGAAAGTGTTGATGGTGATAGTCGAATGGGTGGATGGTGATGGTGATGGTGATGTGATGACAGAGATGATGATGTGCGAAAGTGTTGATGGTGATAGTCGAATGGGTGGATGGTGATTGGTGATGGTGACTGTGATGGCGAAGTGTGTGGTGAGTCGGGCGATGGAGCGGAAGGTGACGTGAGACATGATGAACTATGAAAGTGTTACTATGTCGAACAGGTGAGTGAAGGATTGCTGAGTGATGGCACGAGAGTCCGAGAAGCCGAAGTACGTGAGACATGAACCAAAAAATTAGACACGTCAGGCAAAGTTGCGGTAAACACGAAGAGTCCTAGAAGTGAGACGGACGAAAGAGAAATGCAGTGGACTAGCGAGAGAAGAGAGAGAGAGAGAGAGAGAGAGAGAGAGAGGAGAGAGATGAGAGTGAGAGAGAAGGTAGAGGAGAGAGAGAGACCTGTAAAAGTACCTTGAACTGACAACTAGACAAACACTACCAGATTCCAGACACAGATTTTCTACTGGTTCTCTTGGGAGAGTCCACACCAAGGATAATGTAATGCCTCCTTGAACGAAGATGCCAGACAACAGAACCACCACAGTGCTACGTCTGGGAGAGGTTAGGATTTCGGAGAAATCCACAGAATGTTGACAGTGTGGCTACCTTGGGTCTCGAGCAAAGCTATACTGTGTTATTGAATACAAGTTCCGCTTTCATTCACATTCCTCCTTTCATCATTAGAACTATCAGTCTGTCTGTCTATCTGTCTGTCTGTCGGTCTGTCGGTCTATCTGTCTGTCTGTGTGTCTGTGTGTCTGTTTCTGTCTGTCTGTCTGTTGTCTGTCTCTCTCCCTCTCTCTCTGTCTCTCTCTCTCTCTGCCCCTCTTTTCTGTTTGTATTGCGGCCCATGGCTGATGTACAATAAACAGTCGGATTCGGACT
>CM065717.1:34137909-34155409 GCA_033310375.1 Conus canariensis
TTCCTACAATCCCACAGTGTGACGGAATCCAGCAAAAGTCCACTGTTATCCCTCTAGATGTAAGGAAATGGATCAGAATTTTTAGTTCGGTGATAATCTCGGCGCGATTGGTAGCAGCAATAGATTCCATTGCTTGAAGGACAGATTTGGAATCAACACAAAAAAGTATTCTAGAAAAATCACGTGGAATGTCAATAATATAATGCAGAGCCATTAGAATTGCTATCAGTTCAGCCGTAAAGACAGAAAACCCCTTTCCAAGATGAAAAGATTTATCTGCTTTCAAAGCAGGAATAACAAAGCCGGAACCAGCATTGCCATTTAATAGGGATCCGTCTGTATAAACTTTTAAGTGATTAGGTAACTATCGTCAATATGTGACTTGGCCATAGCACCTAAGACGTTATTATTAACATTCTTTTGCAAAACAGTGTATTTATAATCAAACTTTGCCGGGATAAGTTCCCAATTAGGAATGGGACTCAGGGGATAACGTGGGGCTATGGTTTTGTGATCAATTTTGGCAGATTTCAACAGGTTTGAGGAGTAGGTAAGGATGGTTTTATTTGATCGTATTGTTTTTGCGCGTTTTGGAAAGTCTAAATCAGATCGCATATCAAGTTCATCCTCATTTGAATTCTGAACAGTAGAACATCTTAGAATGTATTTAGCACAAGCTAATTTTCGATAAGCATCCAGGGGCAAAACGCCAGCTTCATGATATGTCCCTAAAATGGAAGCGTAAAGGGGAACTCCCAGGGCTATTCTGTATGCCTTGCAATCTGTGCTTTGTAACTTTTTTAGAAGATACTTAGGAGCTGAAAAATATACTTCCTGTGCATACGAAATCCTTGTCCTGACCAGAGAATTTGATAAATGAATTAAAGTGCACGTATCCTGTCCCCAATTCTGGTAACTCACAACTTTAAGAAGATTAAGAGCTTTCCTTGCTTGAGTTATGATATATTCAATGTGTGTGTTCCATGATAATTTTGAAGTAAGATGTACACCTAAAAACTTTATGCAAGATGTGTAGGTAAGCACAGTGTCATCCATCTTAAAAGTAGGGAGATCATGAAAACTTCCACCAGCATCAAAAAGCATCATATGAGATTTCTCAGCAGACAGACATAACCCATTCTCAAACATAAATCTAGCGATACTGTCTAAGTCCCTTTGATATAATTTTTTCATGTACGTAATTGACCTTAAAGGTGTGTTCTTTTTTAAAGTAACATTCATCCATAAACATACATCATCAGCATATTGAACTAAACTGGAATTTTTAGAAATACTTTTTGTGAGATCATGGGTTAGGATATTAAAAAGCAAAGGGGCAGTTACAGAACCCTGAGGGATGCCCATCTCCACAAATCTCTTGCTAGAATATGTATTTCCTATTTTTGTTTGAATTGTTCTGTTAGCCAGAAATTCTTTGAAGTAATCATAAATGTGACCAGAGAGACCTATCATTTTAAGTTTGTACAAAAGTCGCTCATGCCAGACTTGATCATACGCCTTTTTGACATCGAAAAAAGTTGCAAGTACATTTTTTCTCCGGGCAAATTGACGTTTTATCTGAGTTGTAAGCTTTACAAGATGATCAACAGTCGATCGGCCTTTTCTAAACCCAGCCTGAGCAGTAGGAATATGTCCGTTTTTTTTCACAATGATAAGTAAGTCTATTTAATACAATTTTTTTCCATTAGTTTACCAGTATGAGAGGTGAGAGCGATAGGACGATAACTATTAATATCAGTGCTGGGTTTGCCCTGCTTGAGAATGGGCACAATGACAGAATCTTTCCAAACAGACGGAGTCTGTGCTTTTCTGAATCGGTCTTGAAAGCTGCAACCGCGGCAATTCCAAAATTTAGTCAGACAAAATCCTCTAAACATGCTGGCAAGGTCTGGTGGACGGAATCCTGCAAAGATGCTGTTAATAAAAAGAAATCAAAGTTCAAAGTACACGCAAAAGACAAAAAAGTAGATGATTTACTCCCCATGAAACGGGCAAAAAATGAAAGTACTAGGATTATAGAGAAAGCCAAAAGCGATTACTGGTCATCATTTTGTGTAAATGAAGTTAATGATAACAAAGATTTTAAAAAGGTATGGACAAAGATACACGAAATGAAACATGGAATACATTTACCCGCTTATCCAATCACCTTAGGGCATGAACAATTCCCAACATCAGCTCAAAAAGCTGAACTGTTTGCTGATTTTTTTGCAAAAAATAGCTCCAAAATTAGTCTCTCAGACAAGTGCAGAACCTTGAGGGAAGACCAGTCAAATAACCATATCTATTCTGACCCAGAAGAAAACAACGAACATTATTTAAATGCAGAAATAACATTAGAAGAATTAAGAAATGCTATATCGTCATTGCCAACAAAGAAAACATCAGTTGGTTTAGATGCAGTCTCAAACGAAATGTTAAGGAACCTCCCAATCAATTTTACAACATTTCTGTATACCATTATGTGTGTGTGTGTGTGTGTGTGTGTGTGTGTGTGTGTGTGTGTGTTGCGTGCGTGCGTGTGTGTGTGGTGTGTGTGTGTGTGTGTGTGTGTGTGTGTGTGTGTGTGTGTGTGTGTGTGTGTGTGTCAATAAACATAAAATGACAGTTTTCTCAAACCAATTCACTCTAAAGAGAGAGAGAGAGAGTACTCAATAGAAAATTAGCAAGGAACGTGTTCGGATTCCGGCGTCCTAGCACACAGACAAGCTACCAAAAAATACAACAAACAAACAAACAAAAACGCACATTCTTGTTTATAGGCATAGAATTCCATTTGTTCCCCCACTCTATCCTCACCCTAAAGACACAAAACCTTTTCGCTAAAGACCAAACCTTAAACGGGTGAAAATCTTCGCAAAATCCATCAAAAAGGCTGTGCTCTCGTGAATGAGTCGTTCTTGGGAAGGAGTAAAGCTGATTTACAAAACAAGACCGGTGCAAAAAAAACAAAAACAAGAGAGAGAGAGAGAGAGAGAGAGAGGAGGGGGGGGTCTTTTGGGAAACATTTCTCTCCGACAGAAAACGATTTGTAACAGAAACAGAATGTTATGAACAGAAACAGAATGTTATATTACTTTCGCATACAGTCTCCCCCACCCCCCTCCCACCCACCCCCCATCCCCACCCCTCCCCCAGCCCTCTCCCCCGCCAGTGTATTCTTCACATAAAATTTTCCCCACAATAAAGGGAGACAAATTTCAACTTTATAACGAAACGAAAACAACAAAATGAGCAAACAAACTAAAAAAAACAAAATACAAAACAACAACAACAAAATCTTCTGGCACCTTCGTTTGCAGTGGCTTAAATGACAATTAATACAGTTCAGCGCTGAAAGCTTCTCGTCTTCCAGAGTTCCTGGTGACTCGCCCTGACACCACTTCGGTCGCATAGCACCCTCAGACCATGGCATGCGGTGTACCTATCACGCAACCTGCATGTGACCAATCTCCTGCTCCTGATGGTGGCCTGGGTGGAGAGAGAGAGAGGGAGGGGGGAGGGGGGTGGGGGGCAAGGGGAGTAACTGGCAAGATGAATACACGGGACTGGCAAATAAGCAGTCTTCACTTTAGTCTTTCTGTCTGTCTCTATCTGTCTCTGTCTGTCTGTCTATCTTTCCTTCTGTCTTCTCTGTCTGTCTATCTGTTAGGCTCTCTGTCTGTCTGTCTGTCTGTCTCTGTCTCTCTCTCTCTCTCTCTCTCTCTCTCTCTCTCTCTCTCTGTTTTCATCAGTTCTTGTCTCTTCTGTCTTCTGTCTGTTTGTCTGTCTGTCTGTCTGTCTGGCTCTCTCTCTCTCTCTCTCTCTCTCTCTCTCTCTCTCTCTCCCCCCCCCCCCGCGCCATCTCTCTCTCTCTCTCTCTCCTCTCTCTCTCTCTCTCTCTCTCTCTCAGACTTCAGACTTCAAAAAAAAAATCTGAAGTCTGAAGTCTCTCTCTCTCTCTCTCTCTCTCTCTCTCTCTCTCTCTCTCTCTCTCTCTCTCTCTCTCTTCTCTCTCAGAGACAAGAGTTTCGGAAAACAGAACTGTAATGGAAGGTACACATATGTAGAGAACTATACAATCCGTCGACGATGAATTGATGAAGTCTGTATACTCTTCTGAACACCACCGTTCACTCCGCCGCGGATTGATCGGATGAACCCCCGTCTGAGAACGAACTGATTTGCCTGAGAAAGGACAGGGTGCCTTTGACACATCGCCTTCACTATCTCCAGCCCTCCTCATTACGTTGATCATCTCTCAAAGTACCTTGCCTCATCTCTCAAAGTACCTTGCCTCATCTCTCAAAGTACCTTGTCAAGCTCCTGAATCCAGTACCGGCCGCACTCACCACTTGTTTCTCTCTCTCTCTCTCTCTCTCTCTCTCTCTCTCTCTCTCTCTCTCTCTCTCTCTCTCTCTCTCTCTCTCTCTCTCTCTCTCTCATTTCTTGTGTACGTCTATTGGGCAATTATGAAATGTTCTTTGCTGTCTTAAGATCAAGTCGGTTCGACAAATAGTGTGACGAAGACTTCAACAGTGGGCGCCACATTGTTCAAAGATGGCAACGACTTTTTCAAGGAATTAAAAACGACTCTATATTAAGGAAAATGAGAATGAAAAATATCAGAGCGTTGTTTTAGCTGTTATTTTTTCCCCCTGAATTAAAAAAGATAACGAAACGCTGTGTGAGTTTCCTTCTTCTGTCTTAAATATGTTTTGAAATAGAATATACACGTTTGCACGTGCGCGTGCCCGCGAGCGCGCGCGCGCACACACAAACACACACACACACACACACACACACAACACACACCACACACACACACGCACGCGCGCGGCGCGCGCGCGCAGTGGAGAGAGAGAGAGAGAGAGAGAGAGAGAGGAGGGGGGGGGAGGGAGAGAAAGAGTAACACATTAACGTACTCCAAATTAGTCATTTCATATTCGGGAATAGAGTATTCCAACTTCATTAAAAAAAAATCATGTTCTGTTCAGTCTGTCTTCCACAGCGTCGATTCTTGTTGGCCAGTCACTGAATTATAGTTTTCGTGATCCAAGGGTTTCGGAGACAATCCCTGCTGAAGACAGCCAGTGAGAGGACATTCTTCGGAGTCAGCCTCAGTGGAAGAGCTCCTCCCACCCCCACACCCCTCCTCCTCCAAGTTCTCCGGATGAGAGTTCTGAATATATGGAAGCAGATGCCTTCAAATGTCCTTTTATGTTCGAAACATGAGGATTTTGAGACATTTAAAACACCATTCCGTCCTTCGTAGTGAAATAAGTTATCGTGTGTCAGAGGAATGGAAAACAGTATAAATGGCATGATAAATTATCATATACACACAATTTTCCCCAGTGCAAAACATCAGAGTTTAAGCTGATAAATAACGAAAAAAGATTATCACAAATTCTTAAAGAACCCCACACAAACTCACAAATTCTTAAAGAACCCCACACAAACACGCGCGCGCGCAGGGGGAGGTGGGGGGGGGGGGGAGCGCAAATTATGAGACAGCAGAGAAAGAGAATTCATTTCTATCACTGGCAAGTATCGGGAAGGAGAGAGGGAGAGGGGGGGGGTGGGGGGGGGGGGAGAGAAATGAGAGTAGACAGAGAGCGGACTGGAAGGGGTGTGGTGTGTTTGGTGAAGATTTCAGGTGCAAGGAATAGGGGGATAGGAGTTTCTCGGAAAAGGTAGGATTGGATATTTTTAGGAAGGGGGAGGGGGGGGGGTGTTGGGGAGGAAGAGATGAAGGGGATGGGGTTGGGGATAGGGCTCGGACGATTTAAAAGACAATTCATTGCCCAAGCGGTGTGAGGTTGCCGGTGAGAGAGATCAAGACAGAATGACAGGGAGGAATGAATGCTACAGGAGTGGGTAATGCAAGTGAAGAAGAACAGGGAAGACGAGGAGGCACGCGCGCTCGGGCACAGAGAGAGAGAGAGAGAGAGAGAGAGAGAGAGAGAGAGAGAGAGAGAGAGGAGGGGGCGCAGGGGGGGGGGGGGGGAGGGGGGAGGACACGGATACGGATGCTTCAGTCATGTTTAGGCTATTCCCCCCTCACGAAGGGGTGCATATATGCAAACATTTGTCCGACCTGCCTTTTATAAACAATCATATCGTTCATAAGGCATTTTGCGGTAATTTTGAGAAACGAGGATAGAACGCCGCTTAAACGCCTCGTAAAAATATATGACAAATTTCTGACAGTTTTTTGTTTTTCATGTGCGCATGTCATAAGCAATATTGAGTTAAACTGACTTGGTACCTTATCATCTTTTGACAGTATGTATTGTGCTCTTACGTCATGAAGAACAGGACAGCATAAAACAAAATGCACCACAGTTTCTTTCTCTTTTTGACAAAGTGGACATATTAGGTCACCTTCATTGTGTTTTCTATAACAATTACAGTGTACTGCAATTTTGAAAATGTCAGTCCGAAAGCATATCAATATATACATCAAATGTCTATCTAAATTGATTGATATGTTTCAACGTCAGGGACAGTACGGGAGCTCCTTCAAGTATTAAAACTATCACTGTTATTGGTATGGTAATTCCAACCTTGCCATCTGCACAATATTAATCTTTCCTAAAAGTTTACAGAAACTCGCTAATCCCTTTCACGCCTTGTTTCAGCCATATATATCTGAATCCGAACATGATTATACAGTTTACAGCCAATATTTGAGGCCCAGTTTTCCTTGTCACGCAAATCCAAACCAAACAGCAAATGATAGGCCTCATAGGGTAGTCTACATTCGTCAATTCTCGTCAGCTTTAGCTAGTAACTGACTCACTTTACAGCTGAGAGTACGTAAATAGGATATGGATTCGTTTCTCCACACACAATGTCATAAGACGTTCGCATTTATACGCCTAAGAATCTTTTAATAGCAAACAAATGCATCTTTTCGCAATGGAGAGAGAGAGAGAGAGAGAGAGAGAGAGAGAGAGAGAGAGAGAGAAGAGAGAGAGAGAGAGAGAGAGAGAGAGTTCAATAACGGTATACAGAGAAAATAGACGGTGAAAGAAAAAGATGCCTGATTTACACTAAGCACATCCAGCTTACGTGGTTTCATAGGCTACACGATTGAGGAACGCAAACGCACTGGCAATCATCGTCTATCACGAAGGTAAAATGCGATTCTAATTTCTTCCAGAAAAGCGACGATTTTCCTTATTCGCTGTTTCGCTTACTATTAAACAGAACTCTGATCTGGGGAAAAAAAAAAGGGAAACTGCAGCACTTTTTAAAATTTCATTTTCGTTACGGTAACAGACATGCAAAGACACTATAAAACTTCTCTGCCCTACTTCCTCCAACCAACATCATCATGGCTTTCATCACCATCACAATCTAAATCATCATCGGCGTTACAAAACCCTATTTCGGATAGTTTTTCTCATTGCCTGCCTTCTGATTGCAGCGTGGATGAGTGTAGATCAAAGCACACTAAAAGAGGAAGGGGGAGGAATAAGAAGATTGGGTTGAGGGGCAGTGAGAGGGAAAATGTAAGAGGAGATGTAGGGGCGAGAGGGGAGGGAAGGGAGAGAACTGGAGACCAGACGCCAAGGAGACTCCAGTTGTACTGTTTACGGTTTCCCCGAGAGGTAATTATCTCCCTTCCCAGTCTTCGCTGAAGCCATCAATTCTATTTATGACCTCCCTTTCCTGCTCGTCGCCCGTCTCTGTCTTTCGCGCGTCTGTCAGTCTGTCTGTCACTGTGACTGTCGGTTTGTCTTTCGTGGACAACCTGATAAAAAAAAATGACAGAAAAAATTGGTATAATTATGCAGCGACAACAATACAGAAAACTCGTATTGATAATAAGAAGAACAGAGACAGGATTGAGAATGATGATGATGATGATGATGATGATGATGATGATGATGATGATGATGATGATAGCAATACTGAAAGTAGATGAGGATATACTCTTTTCCTGTCAAAACCGTTTCATAAACATGAAGAAGTGAAATTAAGTGATTGATTTAGATTAGTTACGGGTAGCGCAGCAACACAAACAACTCAAAAACTTTAAGAAATAGAAACGGACACCACACACACACACACACACACACATATCAGAGAGAGAGAGAGAGAGAGAGAGAGAGAGAGAGAGCGAGAGAGAGTTTTGCCAATGCAAGTCAGTCCAAAGCTAGAAAAGTGGGCATGAACATTGAAAATCAATTTCTGTCAAGTTTTCACGTTCCTCTCTTCGATGTGTTGGGCTCCAGAACCATCAGCATCAAAAGCTCTCAGTATTTGCATGCAAAGAGAGTGGTCTGATGTGTTGGACGCCAGAACCATCAGCATCAAAAGCTCTCAGTATTTACATGCAAAGAGAATGGTCTGATGTTGTTGTTTTTTTAAAGGGCAGTGACTTCAATCGAAATCCTGGTCAGAGACTCTTTGTAGTTTCTGTCTCTGTGAGAAAGTGGTCAGTCCCCACTGCTGGTGCTGCTTCCACTTCTGCTGCTGCTGCTATTACTACAGCTGTTCGTACAACTACACAAGTACGAGACCTTCGATGACCTAGTGACTGGAGTGGGGGGGGGGGGGGGGGGGGGAGGGTGACAGGAGGGTGACAGGGAAACTTGAGTCTGCACACATGTCCACTTCGTACAGGAACTCCCTTTCAGCCTGACTATCTTGAGCCTAATCGAACCCCTGTCCTGGAATTAAAACAAATACCCGATAGACCAGATCATGCCCCGGATGACATTGATTAACGTAATGTAATCATTTTCTGTTGTGACCACTCCCCTGAATAATGATGGGCTCATGTGGTGTGTGTGTGTGTGTGTGTGTGTGTGTGTGTGTGTGTCTACGTGTGTGCGTGAGTGCGCGCGCGCGCGCGCGTTTGTATGTGTGTGTGTGTGTGTGTGTGTGGTCCAGACTTATATCTCAGTCTCTCCACCCTAATTTCCTCCATACCCGAGGGGATCACCAGGTTTAATGCAGAAAACAGACCAGAGAGCTATCATTTTGTCAGGCCATTAGCTCTTTTCTTGTGCTTACCTGGGAAAACCTGTGGCTCACATCGATCGGTGCGAAAGATGCTTTGTTTGTCATCTTGTTATTGATTGCTTTTAGGGAGCATTTTGCCTGAACCAGCTTGATTCGCCAATGGTTGGCTGGCAAATTCCCAGAAAAGGCGTTCGTAAGGCCAAGTGATCTAAGAATCTGGGGCCGCCCCTCAGGATCTAAGACGATCGCCATTTAATATGCTGGGCTGGAGGTTGGCTATGACTTTATTCTCCCCAAAGAGATCTCATGCCAGACGTAACAGGGCAAATGTGAATATGGTCTCCATACCTCAAACAGCATTTGAAACACGCAATACATATATTTCTGGAAAAAGAAAGATTTAGCAAAGCACAATGAAATACACTGCTTGTCAAATCGTATCATTCAAAAGCACTTTCTAACTATTCGCTATTGAAAATAAGAACATCAAAAGTCATTTAAGTGCAAACTTAATGTACACACACATTGACATCAAAAACATGCTTAAACACACGTATACACGCGCACATACTCACATGCTCACATACACATGCGCGCGCACGTGCGCACATACACATATAAACACAACACACACACACACACACACACACACACACACACACACAACACACACACAAAAGCATGAACACATACACACACACACACGCGCGCGCGCGCGCGCGCGCCAGGGTAGAAGTTCAGTGGAAAATCTTACCGTTCTCTCCCTTCCTGTCGAACAAAGGACTGAACAGTAATCTCAGCCAAGACAGCGGACCCTCGGTCTTTCCCAGAACGAAGCAGTTAGACAGCGGGGTACGACAGATGATGACAGCAACAGAAAGTCTCTTTTCATGGAGCACTGAAACTCTGTAATCCTCACTCACTAAGGTACTTTCCATCCCCATCCCCACCTCTCCCCCATTCCACCTATTACACCTCTCCCTTACCCGCTCTCGTACCCCCTCCCCTCCTTCCTTCTTCTTGTTTTTATGTCTGTCTGTCTGTCTGTCTGTCTGTCTGTCTTCTCTTCTCTTTCTTTATTTATCTATATATATATATATGTATATAGTATATATATATATATATATATATATATAGAGAGAGAGAGAGAGAGAGAGAGAGAGAGAGAGAGAGAGGAGAGAAAGAGATCTTGAATTATCAAATTCATTGCTGTATGAATGTGAATTTGTGAATTGTCTATTAATGTGCGTATGTAATGATTTTCCTTCTCGAATTTACATTATTTTCCTTTACAAGTTGGTAAACTGTTTTCAGTCTTGCATTTGACCTAGATCTCATGCTTATATTGGGATGACAGTTTCATTCGTATTTGTATCATACATTCATTGTCATTGTTCACACTCCTTCAAATGGGGCTTTGGCCTTTTTGAATAAAATTCTGTTCTGTTCTGTGCCACTCTGTCTCTCTGTCTCTGTCTGTCTGTCTGTCTGTCTGTCTGTCTCTCTTCTCTCCTCACTCTCTACTCTCCTCTCTCTCTCTCACAACACACACACACACACACACACACACACACACACACACAAAAGGAGGAAAGAGTCGACATAGGGCTAGGTGGGGTGTGTGTGTGTGTGTGTGTGTGTGTGTGTGTGTGTGTGTGTGTGTGTTGAGAGAGAGAGGAGAGAGAGAGAGAGAGAGAGAGAGAGAGAGAGAGAGAGAGAGAGAGAGCGGTTACTGACAAAACGTAGCTGTAACGAAGCTCATATCTGTGGAGGACTCTTCAGACCATCGGTACATAGAAGAAGCCTTTGCCTTCTTTCCAACATGGCGGTCCACGCCGCCACGGATCAATCGCATTAACCTGTCTTAGATTGGACTGATCAGTCTGAGATGGGTCTTAACAGTTCTGACAAATCGAATACGAGTATCTCAAACTTTGCCCATCAATTGATCAGGCTTCTTCTTCTTCTTTTTTTTTTTTATAAAATTTTCAGATGACCTCATCAAACTCAAGGCATGACATTTTGGTCCCCTAAACTTCTTGTATGATTCGATTGGATGACAATTTTGCTATACGTGTTCCATTGCGCCCTAAACTCGAACCGGTTCAAAGCACGCCAAAATGTAGCAAACATTTTCTGTAGGCGGGGAATTGTTTGACAATGGCAACAACTTTGTCAGGGAAATCAAAACAGCTTTATGAAAAAGGGAAGATTGGAAAGACAAGAAAATGGGGCTTCGTTTACGCTTCTATTTTCTCTTCCTACGAATAGATAAGAAAACAAATTGTGTGAATCATCTTATTCTGCATCAAACATGATTCACAATCAAACACACAGGCGTGCACGTGCACACACACATGCAAACAAGCACAAGCCCACACTCATGGACAGAGAGAGAGAGACAGAGAGAGAGAGAGAGAGAGAAGCGCCCGCGCACATGCAGGCATACATATGCAAGCACGCACGCACACACACACACACACACACACACACACACACACACACACACACAACACACATGCATGCATGCATGCATGCATACACGTACGCACACACGCACGCACACACGCACGCGATCACGCAGCTCAAATGCAGCACCCATCTATCACTACCCACCCACCCTTACATGCACATCCATACCACACACCCAACCCCCTCTCCCCATTATCAAACCCTTCAAATGCATTTGGACTTTTTGAAACACTAATTTCGTAAGTTCTCATTACCCGTCAAACTAACGGGCGCACGAAAACAAAGTTCTACATGTTTCTGTAACACTGGCATTTTGAACAGAAGAAATAGGTGGAACATGTCACGCTTTTCTTTCTCACTCCTGTATGAACTATCAGACGAATGCTGATCGGGATTCTTTTGCTGTCGTGTGCTCAGATGTTCACTTTCTGTAGCATAACTCTCACGTCCCTGATTTGCCACCATCACCTCTCCATTTTCCCCATTCCCCTTTCCTTCACCTCCTCCTGTCATTACGGTCGTTGCTGATGCCATCATCAAACCCTTCCCCCTTCCTCTTCTTCCTCGACCTCCTCTTCCGCAAAATCATATTTCTTTTTCAAACTTCTAGTGCCATCATTACCCCATCCCACCCCCACCCCCTCCTTTTCTTCGTCCCCCTTCCCCTACGCATCATCATCATTACTGCTAATGCCATCGCCATCCTACCTTGTTCCCTTCTTCATTCTTCTCTTACACATCCTCCTCGTCCTCCTCGTCCTCTTCCCCTCCTCCTCCTTCTACTCCTCCTGCTCCTTCTCCTCCTCCTCGTGTTGTTACTTCTAATGCCACCATCACCCTTCCTCTCTTCTTCCTTCTTCTCCTCTACCTTCTTCACATTATCATCATCACTGTTGTTTCTAGTGAAATCAACAACCCCCCCCCTCCTCCACACACAACACACACACACACACACACAAAACACACACACAATACGCGCGCGCGCGCGCGCGCGCGCGCGCGTCAAGCTTTCTCTCTCCCTTCTCCTCTTGCTCCATCTCTTCTCCTCCCCTCCCCCCATCCTCCGTGTCATTATTATTGTTACCGCTGATGTCATCATCACCCTTCCTCTCTTTCTCCTCTATCCTCCTCCCCCCACCCGTCCTTGTCTTCCTCCGCATAGTTATTTTGTTCTTCATTCTGTTCCTCTTTAACATCAGCGTTGTGCCAACCCATGCTGTCAGCAACCTGCTTTCTGCTACTTCACCTCTTTTTCACTGCCATTTTCTTCGTTAAAAAAAAATTGCAAATCACCATTATCAGTGCAAAATCGCGTTTCCAACGGTATTTCTTTCTTCCTACTTTCCGAGCGCAGCATGGAAGAGTGCAGATCAAAGCATTTCTAGGGTAGAGGTGGCGCGGAGAAGAATCGGGAAAGGAAACGAAAGGAAAGAAAAGGTATAACAGAGGGAATGCAGGGGCGAGGAAGAAGGAAGGGAGAGAACTGGAGAGCAGGCGCCGAGGAGACCCCTGTTGTACGCGATATGATTTTCCCCAGAGTTAATTATCTCCCGTCTCAGTCGTCTCTGTCGTCATCAATTATTGTGTTTATAATCATCCCCTTGCTGTTCGTCGTCGCTTCCTTTCTCCGATTCTGTCGGTTTCTCTGTGACTGTTTGTCCGTTTGTCTTCCTCTGACAACTGGAGCACAAAGAAATGACAGAAGATGCTGGAAGTCATTGCAGCATACAGAAATGACATCGCAGCAGCGATGACAACAATGATAACTACAATACGCATTGATAATGATAATGTTGATGATGTGATGATGATGATGATGATGATAACACTACTTATACTTAATTGATTAAAAAGGAGAAAGAATAAATCAAGACTCCTGTTTTCCTTTTAAAATGTTTCCTTGCTCAGCAATAAGCGAGATTACTCGTCACTGGCGTACCTTCAGGAGAGAGAGAGAGAGAGAGAGAGAGAGAGAGAGAGAGACAGACAGACAGACAGACAGACAAACAGAGACAGACAGACAGACAGACAGATAGACAGGATAGAGGCAGCAGGGGCAGGGGTAGACTTCACATGATTTGTCGCTGAGGCTTTGCTTCCGAAGTGGAGATGGCCGTTGCGGATTTAAAGGCGGAAGAGGTCAAAAACGAGCAAATAAACAAACCTACATACAAGAGAGAGAGAGAGAGAGAGAGAGAGAGAGAGAAGAGATTCAGATTCAGATTCAGATGATTTATTCATTTAGGCCTTAGCCCATAATGAAGGGGTGTGTGAACATGTAAAGGACAGTAATCATAAGCAATCATATGATATGGATCAAAAGGAAATCGTTGTCACAAACTCAAGAAGAAACAATTTCTCTTAGTTTAAAGGCTTTGTTCAGAAACAACGAAAAAGGCTTGACAATTTCAGCGGAAGTGGATGATAAAAGCAAATTTAGCTTAAACAAAGATGGCTGTCTATAATATTTGGGCTTAATAAACTTTTCTCTGATGCTCCTAAGAGCTGGACAGCACAGAACAAAATGCATTTCTGTTTCCTGTGATTCTCTACACAGAGGACAAATCAAATCACAAGTATTACACGTTCGATATCTAAAATAATGGCAAGCTAATGCGGATATTCCTAATCTGAATTTTGCTGTCACATGCTTTAAATGCCTATCCAAATCTATGTCCAAGTAAGTCTTCAAGTCATGAGAACATGAGAAATTCCTATAACAATCAAACCTGGTACTATTATGAATATGATCAGACCATCTTTGCCATCTGCAATCAACCAATCGCTGGCGAAAAAGATGTAAAAAGACTTTTATATTTTCAACTCCCTGGTTCAACCAGACGAAAACAAACAGAGGCGCACTTTGGTTACCCAATTATTTTTTCCCTTTTGTATCAAGGTGACACAACATTTGTATGCTTTACGAGGTAATCTAGAATCTTCCATGTAAAGCAATTTCAGCCAATAACGAATACATTTAACGGCAGAAGCAATATGAATAGGGTATCGACCAGTTTCGCCATAAATGAGATCATTTGGAGTACGTCTGTCAACACCCAGGAACTTCTTCAAAGCAAAAACATGAACCGATTCACAGTAAATAGCCGCTTTTTCCAATCCCCATAACTCAATCGGCTGAACCTGGGTGTCAAAGAGTTTGATAAATAACGTGAAAGAAGAATTATTTAGAGTATATAACTTTCTCATGATACAAATCAAAACATTTTTGGCCTTACTAGACAAATCCTTGCATGCACCTACGAAACTCAAACGTGTTGAGAATATTATACCCAAATACCTATTGGCATTGACAACTGGCATAAGACTGTCTTTATACAACCACCGTTCACGAGAGAGAGAGAGAGAGAGAGAGAGAGAGAGAGAGAGAGAGAGAGAGAGAGAGATGGGGGAGGGGGAGGAGTGAGGGGGGGGGGGTCTGCCAGTGCAAGTTCAAAGCCAGAGGAGTGAATTGAAAAAAAAAAACAGCATCAAAATATTATCTTTTGAAGATCTATACTGCAGTCAGTCCTATAGGATGGATGCCAGCTAATTAAGCATGCTTGAAAACCCTCATAGTAGATACATGCAGAGGGTGGGTCCTAGGCTGTTTAGAAACGTCACGATTTCAATACAAATCCTTGCCGGATGACCTAGTTTCAGACCTCTCATTAAAAGTGTTTCAGTCCTCAACACACATTGCTGGCAACATTCGCATGCATGTGGAATTAAGTGTTCTGCTTTAGATCAACTTAATTCGTCACGGGACGTTGCTTTCAGAATTCATGAACAGAATGTGTTGATTTTCTCGATACTTTGACACATTGATGTGAGCTCTGATTGTTGTTTTTCAAGAGCATGCAGCAATAATATTCCAACTTTTCCTGGCTTTCTTCGAAGCATTAATGTTCCAACTTTTCATCGTCTTCTTGTTTTTGTTTTGTTTAACATCATTCAGCAATGATTTCGCAATTTACCATGTTGCTCTGTATCTATGTCCCATGAATTAATGATGTTCCGTCTTTTGATGGTTGTTTTTATTATATCAATAGTATTTAGCACTAGTATTCCTGGTCTCTAAGTATTTTGTTCTCACACAAAAGACTGAGAGAGAGAGAGAGAGAGAGAGGGAGAGAGAGAGAGAAATAGTTCTATGTATTAGTTGACATATATATATATTATATATATATACATATATATATACATATATATATATTATATATATATATACATATACATATATGTATATATATATATATATATAGTGTGTGTGTGTGTGTGTGTGTGTGTGTGTGTGTGGTGTTGCAGAACAATCTATTAGTGCGGGGGGGGGGGGGGGGGGACAAGTACAGGCTAACAATTCTTCCGTCATTACAGTAATGACTCGGAACAGATTGTAAAAGAAAAAGGGGGTGTGGGGTGAGGTGTGGGAAGAAAGGAAATAAGAAGAAAAGCTTAGGGACATACATTATGACTATTACGCCTTTCACTGGGAGCTTAGAGGAACCACCGTAATCCATCCTGAAGACGGATCCATTCATTTTGCCGGCTCCGATGCTTTTCGTCAGCTGGATCAGACTCATCAGAAAGGCATGACTGATTGTAACTGTGCTCCCTTGGCATCAAGTGAAGAAATACTACAGTCTATAAGTCTGCGTTGTTCTCACCAGCAATGGTTCGAAAACAGAATCCAGCAGCACCCCTAAGCAGCCAGCAAAGGGTAGAAAAGTAAAACGAAAAGAAAGTGTGGTAAGGATATGAGTTGCTGAAAAATTAACATTATAATATGAAGAGTAGAAAAGGTATGTGTGTGTGTGTGTGTGTGTGTGTGTGTGTGTGTGTGTGTGTGTGTGTGTGTGTGTGTGTGTGCGTGCGTGCGTGCGTGTGTGTGGTGTGAGTGTGTGTGGTGTGTGTGTGTGTGTGTGTGTGTGTGTGTGTGTGTGTGTGTGAATGTCTGGTGCAAATCAGAGTGTTGACGTACTACATTTATCACGTCCATGACAGTTTTCCTTCACACATGTGCACTGAAGTAATGAATAAACAAGAAGTGGATTCAATATTCGAACATGTATGTAATTATCCCTGTTTTCACCACCTTATCATTGATGATGTTAGAGAAACAAGGATATTTTCAGATGACATTTTTGGCGATACTGAAATATTGTAATGGTAGTGTTTGTAGGCGAAAGTGATGATAATGATATTTTGACAGAGAAGACAGTGATGGTAGCGACTGAAAGGTGGAAACGATTGCAGATGTTGTGACAATGAAGATGGTGACAGTACATTTGAAGTGGAAAATGACAACAGTGATGTTTCGACAGGGAATATAGTGATGGTAGCGTTTGAAGTGGAAAATGACGACACTGATATTTTGTCAGGGAAGATAGTGAAGCGAAGACAGAGTTTGAAAGGAACAATGATGACACTGATTGCTGAAGGAGACGAAGATAACAGCGATGATGGTGATGGTGGTCGAAGACGCCGAAATACGTGAGATCGCAGGGAAACCACGGTCACTAACACAGACTGCCATAGGCATCCTGGAGTCCTTAGAAGCGAGACAGACAGCAACCTTTGAAATCACAGATGGTTGAGTAGGTAGTCAACTGAAGGAATGATGGGCAAAGAGAGAGAGAGAGAGAGAGAGAGAGAGAGAGAGAGAGAGGGGGGGGGGAGAAGGAGATAGAGAGAGAGGAAGGCAGGGAGAAAAACAGACAGACAGAATGAGATAGAGAGTCACAGTAAGAAAGAGCGAGAGAGAAGAGAAAGAGACTGACAAAACGAGAGAGAGAGAGAGAGAGAGAGAGAGAGAGAGAGAGAGAGAGAGAGAGAGAGAGAGAGAGAGAGAGAGAGCGAAGCGAAGTGGAAGATTTTATTCAAACGGCCCAGAAAACAAAAAGAGGGAAGAGGCGAGGAAGTTAAATCCCAAGTGAAAGGTATACTAGCATCAGAAGTTCTACATACAGTTACAGGAGTGTACAGTTTTAGGTACACCGCCAACAGCATGGTTAACAAGCAGTATGAGGTAAACACATTGGCAGTGAAAAAT
>CM065717.1:34157909-34160409 GCA_033310375.1 Conus canariensis
CGAATCTTCTTCATTTCAAATCTATTTTTCAAAGCCATAGGGGCACGGTCGGACATTATATTAAACATAAAGATAGCTTTGTTGTAAACTAGCTTCCATTTTAGAGGCAGAATTCCTAAATGTTTATATTCTGAGAAAGTAGGGGAGGAGGACTTCAGGAGGATCAGTTTAATGGCACGTCTATGTAAACTGAATAAAGGTTTTAAAATATTATCACTAGCGGAATCCCATATTGTTGAGGCATAGTTTATGTAAGATTCAACATAGGCATGAAAGAACAACTTACGGCTATGTTGATCTAAAAAGTGTTTCATTCTGGAAAGCTGGTAAATCTTTCTGGACACATTTTTACATAATAACGCAATATGATTCGACCATAACAGATTGTTATCAATAATAACACCTAGGATCTTATGGTGATCAACTTCCTCGAGATTTTCGCCATTAATACAAAGGTAGTGATTGCTACAAGAAAGATTTTGACGTTTTTGTCTGGTAGTAATTAATAAATATTTAGTTTTTTGGGGGTGGAGTCGCATATGATTAAGTTCAGACCATTCAGATAACTTGTTGATACTTTCTTGTAAGGAGATAAAAATGCTATCTAATCTATCGTGACAGGTGTGGATAGTGGTATCATCAGCAAACATCTCACATAAAGTTGTAAAAAACAGAGGTAGATCATTTATATATATAGAAAATAGTATTGGCCCAAGGACTGAGCCTTGAGGGACGCCGTACTTAACAGGTAGAATGGAAGAATTTGATCTATTTACCGAAACGCACTGTTTCCTGTCTGAGAGAAATGAAGATAGAAGTTCCAAAGCGTTGTCAGAGAGAGAGAGAGAGAGAGAGAGAGAGAGAGAGAGAGAGAGAGAGAGAGAGAGAGAGAGAGAGAGAATGAATGGATGAATGAATGATTCATTGAGTTAAGCTTACAAAGCCCATTCTCAAGGGAAATTGGGGAGGGGGCTGTTCACAAGACAGCTGTCAAAGAATAAACACAAACTACACATGTCTGGAAAAACAACATCACAATGAGGAAAACAGATCGCGGAAGAAATGTAACACCAGTACTGACTGTCAATACAACGGGAAATGTAACACCAGTACTGACTGTCAATACAACGGGAAATGTAACACCAGTACTGACTGTCAATACAACGGGAAATGTAACACCAGTACTGACTGTCAATACAACGGGAAATGTAACACCAGTACTGACTGTCAATACAACGGGAAATGTAACACCAGTACTGACTGTCAATACAACGGGAAATGTAACACCAGTACTAACTGTCAATACAACGGGAAATGTAACACCAATACTGACTGTCAATACAACGGGAACCAAGTTCATCCACAGTCATCACGATTTCGGTATGTAACAGCTGTGCTGTCGCTGGAAGTCGCCTTAACGTGGTTCCTGTGAGAACAGAGAGAGGTGTCCATGTTCCTTTTCATTTCCGGCAGATATGTCAAAATGTCACTGACTGTCACGCTGTCTGAAGGATCACTCTGTGGATGCTCCAGCTGAGAAATATCTTCGGGATCATCTCCCCACTCATTATCACGATCGCTCCCGTTTGCTTCGGCATCTTCAGTTTTGTGCTGCCTGGCAGTCTTGTTAGTAACAGGCGTCGGGTCATGCTCACATACCACGTCACAGAACTCAACACAATCTTGATCAACACAAGGCTCAACACAGTCTTGATCAACACAAGGCTCAACACAGTCTTGATCAACACAAGGCTCAACACAGTCTTGATCAACACAAGGCTCAACACAGTCTTGATCAACGCAAGGCTCAACACAGTCTTGATCAACGCAAGGCTCAACACAGTCTTGATCAACACAAGGCTCAGCACAGTCTTGATCAACGCAAGGCTCAGCACAGTCTTGATCAACGCAAGGCTCGACTGGCCCGATGTCCAGCACGAGGGCTTCATGGTGTGCCATTGCCATGGACTGTTTGTCACAACGACCCATGTCGATTTCCTGTTGAATGACATTGTGCCGTGTATCTTGCGCAGGCTGGGACACGGAGGGAGAGGTGTGGTTATCACACAGAAAGATGTCACCACTGACCGTTTGGTTGTTGTCTATTGTGTCAACATAAAACAGCCTCGGTGGCGTCGTCAAACCAAATCCGACGGAGAAAATGAACGCTCGCTTATGTTTTTCTGCTGTCTTGCTCTGTGGGCCTCAGCTCTCTGTTTGTCTCTATTCACTTGTGATGGGCATTTCTGTCAATACACCGCACTGTGGTTTTCCGTTCGAGTCGCAGGGGGCTGGTCGGTAATCGCTGTTAACCGGCGGAACATGACGACTGTTTGTTTACCACGGCCTTCTATCTTAAACGAAGACGTGTCATCTCCTGTAGTACAGCATTGAATGTGGCTTCCAAAGTACATGGTGGACCCTCAACAGGCGTATTGAACGATTTACAGATGATATTGGCAGAAACTTACCGGAGTAGCTTGAAACACGTCTTGCTGGG
>CM065717.1:34177909-34182909 GCA_033310375.1 Conus canariensis
ATGAGAACTGCAGCGTCCACAGCTATGATGCCAGCAATAGCTAATGATGATGATGACTGCTTTGTTCATTACTAAGGCCTTGTTCCCTTCACGGAGATGGACATCGACCATAAGAGGGTGGGAGGGTACAAAACGTCTGTTTGAAATTATATTACACACGACGAAACGGAGAGAGAGAGAGAGAGAGAGAGAGAGAGAGAGAGAGAGAGAGAGAGAGAGAGAGAGAGACGGGGGGAAAGGGGGGGGGGGGGAGACAGACAGACAGAAAGAAACAGTCAGAAAGACAGAGAGACACGGGGAGAGACAGAGAGAGAGACAGAGAGAGACAGAGACAAAGAGAGTGTACAGGTTTAAGGACTTTTCATGTGATCTTTTTCTCCGTTGTTGCTGAGGCCTCGTTCTTCAATCAGAGATGAACATCGGAGACTGAAAAAACTGGATGGGAAAAAAAAAAACAAACAAAAAAACGTGCATTTGAAGTGACATCACAAAAGATGAACCTGAGAGAGAGAGAGAGAGAGAGAGAGAGAGAGAGAGAGAGACAGACAGACAGACAGACAGACAGACAGACAGACAGACAGACAGACAGAGACAGACAGAGACAGACAAACAGACAGACAGACAGAGACGAAGAGAGACAGAGACAGAGTGTACAGGATTCAGATCTCTCTCTCTCTCTTCTCTTCTCTCTCTCTCTCTCTCTCTCTCTCTCTCTCTTCCTCTCTCTCTCTCTGTTTGGTCGCTGAGGCCTTGTTTTCTAATCGTAGATGAACATTGAACAGGAGACTTGACGGTTTTAAAAAAAACGTGCATTTGAACTGGCATTACACACACACACACACACACACACACACACACACACACACACACACACACACACACACACACACACACACACACACACGAGAGAAGAGAGAGAGGAGAGAGAGAGAGAGATTTTTATTCATTAAGGCCATAACCCCGTAGAAGGGTGGGAAGTATACATGGAAAAGATATCAAAATACAAGTAAATCAGTACATTACTGTGTTAAATACAAACGTCGTCTCTTTATAAAGCTTTGTGAGTCTACAACTCGGGCTTTTCAACAATATGCTCATTTCTGACTGACATTAACATGACAAGTTTCAATACGCAATGTTGTCTGAAATACTGATATCACGAAGTTCTGGAGAAATAAGTACAATCAAACCATCTTCTCTTAATGCCTCACATAATGGACAAATCAGATGACGATTCCTTAATTATCTGTAGCGGGAGTGATGAACAGAAATGTCAGAAAGCCCAATCGAAATCTTGTTATCATGTACTTCTATCGTCTTTTGATAGACACTGGCATATATTTTGCCATACTATATAAAGCACAGAATCAAATCAACTATAATTTTGAATAGAGAGGACCCAAACGTGTTATCCACAGTCAGTTAAACTTTCACGAAGTACATGCTAAAACACTTTTATATTTCCAAATACTTAACTGAGCCATACAACCCAGATCCATATTCATACAGCTTACTTCAACCATTCGACACCCAATGTGTCCCTTCCCTACAATTCCTTTTCAAGATATTTCATATGCCTTGTTATGTAGTCTTTCAGTATCCATTTATGTGAATGTTAACCAGTACTGAATCTATTTAACTGTAGATACCAAATGTACTGGATATTGATTTGTCTTGCCATAGACAAAATCTTTGGGAGATTTTTTTGTGCCGAAATTCACGGAAATTTCTTCAGAGCATGCAAATGAATTTTTTCATAAACAATAGCAGCCACTTCCAGTCTCCATAAGTTCCATAAGTATTGATGAGTTGAATATGAACATTAAAAAATAAAAACAATTTGAAAGAATCAAATACCATTTTCAAACAAAAATGACTTCATATTGCATAATAATGCACTTGCAACCCTATTTGAAGACGCTCATGAGCTAAGAAAGGTTCTAAAATAGTTTTCTTAATGACTTTTATGTTAACAAATATTTACTAATGGCATTACAATTCTGGTATCTGTCTGTATTTCTCTTACAGAAGGATACCTCCCTTTCTGAATTCTGTAATATTGCTTTAGATCATAATTACATTCACCTGAAGAGAATCAATCACTCGTTGCAAACTATCTAACTGATTTTGTAAACCAAATTACAGCTTCTACCGTTAACATGACATCGTGAGCTAAAATAGAAACTAAGATATCCAAGGGATCGTTTTGAAAATATAGCACCGTCTTCCAGAATTCACAACTTCTACTGTCAGCTTCTTTATAAATTAAAAGAAAAAACAATCTCGATTTCAAATACCACCCTGTGTAACTCGATGTGCAGGTGATGTATTTTGTTCAGGCGGCACCACTCGCCATCCTTGCTCTGACAATGCCACACATATTCATAATACCTTTGTGTAGTTTCCAACATATCATTCTGAGATCAGATAGCCCAAAGTATTTTTCTATTAAAGAAGTCAAATGTATTCTTTAATTAAAATGCAAGCGACATATATTCTGTGATGTAAATAAAACTCTCTATGAAATTCTCTATGTATGAAAGCCATTACAGAAAACATGTGACCAATGGTAAAGAATCTTGCTTGGATCCGGCTTGGAACTCACCCGTGACATGGCTTTGCTCACAACCCATTCTTGAAAATCACTTTCATGACATCACCATAAACCTTACTACACCGATTTACACTGGGAAAAATCATCGCAGTTTCTAGGATCGTTGGTCAGCCAATTCTATAGACATTAAGAGCAAGAGATTCGGTCCAGCCTCCAGGATATTTTTTTATAAGGAGCTGAAAGTTTTGAACAGGAAATCTAGAATAAATTTCGATAAAGAAGCATGTTTGAACAGTTCCCCACAGATTCTATTAGGAACAATACGTTTGCGGTTTCTTAGTTTTCTCAAAACCATTAAAGTTGCTTCAATTAAGATTGGACGGTTTGAACTACTGCTATCATCATTTCAGTTTACATCGTTGTAGTTATTTTCATCGTCATCAACATCGCCGTCGCCATTTTAAAGTAATACACTCGAAGGTGCTCATTAGTAAAAATTTCGAGTTTTCAAGCAGTTCTTTGAATGTTGAAACAAGTCCTCCACACTAGTATTATTTCATGGTTGCTTTCCTTTTTTTCTGTTTTATCATGTATTTATTAATTGTTTTATCTCTTTATTCATTCATCTATCTGTTTATTCATTTATTTATTTACTTGTTAATTCAGTTACTTATGTATTCGTTTATTTGTTTATGTGTTCATTTATTTATGTATTTTGCGTGCGGGCATTTCCATATTTTTTTCTGATTAATTACAAAATATAATGATTCAGTTGTCAACGTATTGATCAGCTGCTTTCTTTTCTTGTCATTATATGTCTGTACTCAGATCTGAGCATGTAATAAGAATCACGTTCAGGCGAAGACGATGTCCGACGAAATATTACGGGCCCTTCTTTTATCGATTCCATGTCCATTATCATACCAGTCATCATTCTTTCAGAGAGAGAGAGAGAGAGAGAGAGAGAGAGAGAGAGAGACAGACAGACAGACAGACAGACAGACAGACAGACAGACAGACAGACAGGCAGACAGACAGACAGACAGAGACAGAGTTTTGCCAATGCAAGTCGACGCAAAGCTGGTAAAAAGGAGCAAAGAGCGTCGATTTCTCCCAAGTCTTGACATTCCACTCTTCAACGTGTGTTGGACGCCAGCAACACCAGCATGAAAAGCCCCTCAGTGTTTACACACAGAGAGGGATCTGACGGCTTTCTCTCAAATGTAGCGACTTCAGTGCCAGTCATGGCCAGGGAGCCTAGCTTCAGATCTCTCGTAGAATATGTTAAATGCTGAGCATTTCATGCAGGCAATATGCTCATGCATTTGGAATGGAGGGTTCTGCTCTATTGGCAGTTTTAAAATAATTTCTGGAGTAAAAAAAAAATCAGTAAAAATCATTTTGTTGACATTGACCGACTCTTCGATATACTGATCTACAGAAGACTGATTATTGCTTTTCTATTGCTTGCAGTAATGACGATGCAACCCTCATGTTGTCTTTCTCAATAGCACGCAGTAATGACGTTGCAACTTTCCATGTTGTTCTTTCTCAATAGCACGCAGTAATGACATTGCAACTTTCCATGTTGTCTTCTCAATAGCACGCGGTAATGACGTTGCAACTTTCCATGTTGTCTTTCTCAATAGCACGCGGTAATGACGTTGCAACTTTCCATGTTGTTCTTTCTCAATAGCACGCAGTAATGACATTGCAACTTTCCATGTTGTCTTTCTTAATAGCAAGCAGTAGTGATGTTGCAACTCCTTATGTTGTTCTTTCTCGATAGCATGCAGTAATGATGTTGCTACTCGTTATCTTGTTCTTTCTCAATGGCATGCAGTAATGATGTTGCTACTCCTTATTTTTTTTTGTTTCTCAATGGCATGCAGTAAAGATGTTGCTACTCCTTATATTGTTCTTTCTCAATGGCATGCAATAATGATGTTGCTACTCGTTATGTTGTTCTTTCTCAATAACATGAAGTAATGATGCTGCGACGCTCCATGTTTTTTTTTTTTTTAATAGCATGAAGTAATGATGCTGCGACGCTCCATGTTGTTCTTTTTTAATAGCATGAAGTAATGATGCTGCAACGTTCCATGTTGTTCTTTTTCAATAGCATGAAGTAATGATGTTTCAACGTTCCATGTTGTTCTTTTTCAATAGCATGAAGTATGAGTTTCAAGTTCCATGTGTTCTTTTCAGTAGTATGAAGTAATGATGTTTCAACGTTCCATGTTGTTCTTCTCAATGACAAGAACTGTTGGAATCTTCCAGCTGTCTAGGGAGCTGACAGTCTGTCAGTTTGTATCAAGCAATGTCTGTCTGTGACGTCCTCTCTGTCTGTCCTACCTGAACGAAACGAACACTTTTTGACTCGCTTGGAGAGAGAGAGCGAGCGAAAGAGAGAGAGAGAGAGAGAGAGAGAGAGAGAGAGGAGAGA
>CM065717.1:34190409-34197909 GCA_033310375.1 Conus canariensis
CCCTTGCATTTACGCTGCACGGATCCGCTCTGAAAAATGGCCGCGCTCAGCTCTGCTCAGTAGTAGGCACAGATGTATACAGACAAACAGATTACAGGACAAAACATAATGTATTTCGACCTCTTGGGTCTTCTTCAGGCAAAAACAAGCAACATTTAGGACAATGAAAACGAAGAACGAGCAACCACTTATCTTTTCATATTCGGCGCAAAATGGGCGTTGGATGAAAATCCATATTTTAAGATGTGCTTCTTTATCCGCCCTCAGTCACCTCCTTTTGAAACAGACGTATACGTCTATGGCTGCATAGCTAAGCCGCGCTGGCCTCTTGCCCACATTCCAGAAATCTCTGGAAGCTGCACCTCCGATCCATTCCCGCCCCTTTCTCTGGTTTCTCAACTAGCATTGAGGCCACTGTAATTTAAGGATAGCAGTCACGATCAACGAAGGAAAGGGGGGGGGTGGTGGGGGGGGGGGGGGGGGGTTGAGAAGAGAGGGAAAACAAATGCGGTTTAGTTCTGGTTGGAGTTACGATGAAACAAAATTGTTAATTCTGGTGGAGTCAGAGAATCACAATCTGGACAAGAACTAAATGAAACCAAAAACTGAAATATTCTGGGGTTTTATTTCGCTGAGATTGGAAAGATTCTCTTGAAACAGTACGTTGGCGACATGACTGCTGTGCTCTCAAACGCTGAAAACAAGAATAACAAAAGCAACGACCGTCTTATATCAACTACGATTGCTACTACTACTACTACTACTACTACTACTACTACTACTACTACTACTACTACTACTACTACTACACCACCACCACCAGATCCCTTGTAAATCTTTATTTCTGTCCTAGCAGACGATGTCGTGTTAAGGGCAGAAACTGTAATTGATTTGAACAAAAATTAGATAGTTTACAAGTAGTGACCGATTGTCTTCCATTGAATATGATTATGACTCAAGGCAACATTACTGTATTCACAAAGGGAAGACATATTTCTATTAGAGAAACGGGGATATACAACGGAACTGAACTGCCAGAATTAAATGTTTACAATCATCTTATTGTAGCCTTATTATCCATATAAAAACTCTTGCCGCCAAAGCCAACATGTCTTAGTGTACAATACGGAGAAGGCATTCTTGTTTCAAACGATTCTTGAAATTGTTTTTAAAATTATTTGGTATGCACATCCAACTCATCATATAATGTGAGAATAAGAATCACGGTCAAGTCGACGGTGTGCGACAAGCTATCTTTTCTAAATCATGGGTCTTTCTTTTAGTGATTCGACGTTTATTGTCGAACAAGTCATCATTCTTACAGAGAGAGAGAGAGAGAGAGAGAGAGAGAGAGAGAGAGAGAGAGAGAGAGGCAGAGATAGAGATAGAGAGAGACACACAGACAAGAGAGAGAGAGAGAGAGAGAGAGAGAGAGAGAGAGAGAGAGAGAGAGAGAGAGAGAGAGAGCTTTGCCAGTGCAAGTCGGTTCAAAGCTACAAAACTGGGCATGAACATACAACATCGATTTCTGTCAAGTTTTCACATTCTTCCCTTCGGTGTGTTGGACGGCAGCAACATCAGCATCAAAAGCCTCTCAGTATTTACATACAGAGAAAGTGGTCTGGCGCCGTCTAACCGTATAACGACCTCAGTGCCAGTCTTGGCCAGAGAGCCTACTTTCAGATCTCTCACAGAAAATTCTACATCCTCAGCACTTAATGCAGGCAGTATGCCCATGCATGTGAAATGAAATTTTCTGCTTTCTTGGCAGTTTAGAAACAATTGGGGTGGAAATGATAGAGTTAATAAAATCATTTTGAAAAGACGCTTTTGGAAGAAGTAGCCGACCATACTGTTGATCTTAACGACACTTCGATATATTAATCAAGACATTGATCGTTGTTTCTCTGTAGCGTGCAGCAATGATGTTGCAGTTCCCCATGTTGTTCTTTCTCAATGACATGCACCGTTGAAGTCTTCCTGCTGTCTGGGCAACTGACGGCCACAGCTCGGCGTGCAGCTGTCTGCCACCTTGTGTGAAGCAACGTCCGTCTGTGACGTCCTGTCTATCTGTCTTGCCTGAATGAACAGAGAGAGAGAGAGAGAGAGAGAGAGAGAGAGAGAGAGAGAGAGAGAGAGAGAGAGAGAGAGAGAGAGATGATGGCTAGTGTTTTCAAACGCGCTTTCTCAGTTTCTTCATGATATTCTTTTTTTTCTTCGAACGTGTCTTAAAAGTAAAGTTACCGAACAAACCAGGCAGATAATGAAACTTAATGACAATTTCGCCATATTTTTCTTTTATCACACACACACACACACACACACACACACACACACACACACACACACACACACACACACACACACGCACGCACGCACGTACACACACACACACACACACACACACACACACACACACACACACACACACACACACACCGTTCCTCTCCAATCTTCCCACCCCATTTTTCCCTTACCGTCACCACTCATTACGTGTAACATGCTGCGATGTTCATCGGCTCATTTTGCCAGTTCAGCAAAACAGGTTTTGTGACTTAAGAACTCACTGGAAAATGTGAACCTGATAATGGGACGCAAACTCTGCGCGCCGCTCCCCGCATAAATTGATGTACACCATCGCATTAAACGTTGTTTTCTTAAATCATTTTAGTTGTTCTGAACGTTGACATTTCAACAGTGTGTGTTTTTTCTTTGGTGTGTGTGTGTGTGTGTGTGTGTGTGCGCGCGCGCGCGTGTGTGTGTGTGTGTGTGTGTGTGTGTGTGTGTTGTGTGTGTGTGTGTGTGTGTGTGTGTGTGTGTGTGTGTGTGTGTGTGTGTGTGTGTGTGTTGACACGTGGATAGGGGGTGAGTTCCATCTTTTACCATTTCTTTCCTTTTTTTGTTTTATATTTCCCGTTTAATATAAAAAAAATCAACACTACGCCTCTCTGATACGACTTTAAATGAAGAATCAATCGTCGAAAGCTTCCGAGTGTCTGGGTTCCGGGGTGATGTACTTTGGAAGGATTTTCAGCAGTGAGTGTTTACAAGTGTTCGGGGTTTGGGATTGCCTGTCTGGTACGAATGTTTACCACCGTATGGGTTTTGATGTTCTCGACGTCTGTGCGTCTGTTCATTGCTGTTAGTCAGGTGCCCGGATTTCTAGTTGATCGAGTGCTTACCTGTTACCTGCAAATGCTTCAAAATACAGAAATGTACTATCAAGCTATAAGTCTTTTGTAAAATACTACAAAGTAACAAAAACAAGATCGACCACCCCGTGACATCAGCACTGCAGAACTAGTAACATAGAAATTATCATAAGAATCTTTCTCGTCCCTCACAAAATAATCATCTTCATTTGTCCTTGTTCATAGACCCATCAACTGATTCTGGTCATGTTATGGACCTGGTTGTTTAGAAAGTTCCATACGTTGATCATCGTCATAAAAATGCATAAAGAGTGTGCTCCCCTGTGTGCAGATCTCATACAAACTTCCTGTTCGTGACCTCTCCCCGGCCCTCATCCCCGTCCCTCTCCCTCCTCTCTTAACGACATTTGGCGAAGATCGCTTGACAATTTCAGTCAGTTACTGGAAAAAGGACAGACAAACAGATAAATAGACAGTATTGGGACTAACGACTGCTTGACAACGCTTCAACCATATTAGGTTTAAGGGTTAGGCTGTTCAAAACTAAAAAAAAAAAGGTAAAGTTGAATTGCAAACATTACATAAGTAATACTCTTTCTAAGAAGTAGACTAAAAGATTAACTTAACCTACGTTATGATCATAAGATTTTCTGTCCCCAGGCTTGTCAAATCTGACTCATGACAGTTTTTTTTTCATGTTTCAAACATTTTCAATTTCTCAAAAATAGATTTCATATGGGTAACGACCATGATTATTTCCATGTACTTCTAGACACAAGACTTGTTTTTAATCTTATATTTTTGATTAACCACATTTAAGATTTTATAGCTGTGCTAAGTGGAAGAATTTCAACTTATAAAACCCATTGTTTGGCGCTTTACAAGAAACCAGTGATTACGTACAGTGTGCGAGGGTAAAACAAATGTTGGAGACCAAGGGGTGAACTGGGGAAAGGGACACAGCGAGGAAGACAGAGAAGTACAGTTGAGGTGTCTTTAACGTTCTCCATCGTGTCCCTGGCAATAACAGGCACACACTAGCACCGACGTATAATAATGTTACATGAATATGAATTTTTCAATAGATAGACAGACAGATAGACAGTTAGATAGATAGATAGATAGATAGATAGATAGATAGATAGATAGAACAGACAGGTAGATAGATAGATAGATAGATAGGTAGATAAATGGATGGATAGATAGATAGATAGACAGACAGACATGTAGATAGATAGATAGATAGACAGACAGATAGATAGATAGATAGATAGATAGATAGATAGATAATAGATATAGATAGATAGATAGATAAACGAATGACTAAATATATCGCGTTAGTTTCAAAACGAAGTGACTGAGGGCGGAAAATGAAGCACCATTTAGAAAGAAAAGGGGTTAGTTACCGCCACAGATACAGACAAACAGATTACAGGACAAATCACAATACATTTCAACCCCTTGGGTCTTCTTCAGGCAAAAACAAACAACAATTAGGACAGTGAAAACGAAGAACGAGAAACCACATATCTTCTCATATTGGGCGCAAAATGGCTCTTGGATCCAACAGCCATTTTGCGCCCCAAATGAGAAGATAAGTGGTTGCTCGTTCTTTATTTTCACTGTCATAATTGTCTTTTTTTCTCTCTTTTTTGTCTGAAGAAGCCCCAAGAGGTCAAAATGCTCTGTGTTTTGTCCTGTAATCTGTTTGCATCTGTGGCGGTAGCTAACCCCCCCCCCCCCCTTTTTTTTTTTCTAAATTTTTAATATATCGAGGAAGAAGGAAGAGAAATAAAGGAAGGAGTGAATGGATGGAAGAAAGAAGGAAAGAGAGCGAAAAAAAAGGATGTTGACAATAATAATAATAATAATAATCTAAATAATGAAAATAATAATAATAATAATGATAATAATAATAATAATAATGATAATAATAATAATAATAATAATAATAATGAATGAATGAATGAATGAATGAATGAAATAAGTAAAGAAAGAAATATCCGTAAATAAGAGGAATGGATAAATAATGAATAGATCGAATGGGTTCTACGTTCGATTTTCAGTAGTTACTTCGTCTCATTGGTACTAACTTAGACGACAAAAAATCGAAAGTTTGAATTCAGTTAAGACAGCTATTGAAACCAGCTATTGTTATCATCACGTTGCTAAAACGATGAATGACCAACGTGACCTGAATGTTACGTACCGTTGCCTTAACATCAGAAGCCCATGTTTCTGTTGACTACCTAGAGCTCAGCCGACCGCTGAGGACCACGACCAGGCAGAAAATCAGATGTGAGGTCATTTAGAACTGCTATGGTCTGTAACACTGACCTCAAGACCACCGGCTGTCAAGCTGTCCCTTGAGTTTCTTCCTATTGTAACTGGCAGAGAGAGAGAGAGAGAGAAGAGAGAGAGAGAGAGAGAGAGAGAGAGAGAGAGAGAGAGAGAGAGAGGTCAGGTCACATCAGACTGCTTGCTGCTGCCGGGGCAAAAGAAGAGTGAGTCGAGGGGAAGTGCGGGGTGAGGGGGTATGGGCGAGTGAGGCAGGGTTAGGGGGTAGGACTGGCAGATGGCAAAGCGGAGTGAGAGGAAACAGGAACATGGAGGAATAGGGGAGTAGAAGGAAATGGTGCGCTAGTGCTGAGCAAAGAAATAACTGCTCACACATTCCCAGAAGTGAAAACTTGTTGTTTTTGTTGCCGCTGCTGTTGATGTTGCTGTTGCTGTTGTTGTTGTTGTTGTTGTTTCTTCTTCTTCTTCTTCTTCTTCTTCTTCTTCTTCTTCTTCTTCCTCCTCCTCCTCCTCCTCTTGCTCCTCCTCGTCTACTCCTCCGTCTACTCCTCCTCCTCCGCCTCTTCTTCTTCTTCTTCTTCTGTGTGGGAAGTCGTTTGGGCCACCATAATGAAGAACAGTTCACCAGATTTCTTCTGTTTTATCTGTTATGTGCCAAATCTTGAATCCCTGCAAATGTTTTCTCTCTCCATTCTGCGAAGTTGGCAGTCCGACTTTTTTTGTCTTGCACTCTTTCTCCCTTGCCTAGGCATTTTAGCAAGGCTGTTGGATTTTATAACAAGGCCACACCTATAGGGCTCTCTCTCTCTCTCTCTCTCTCTCTCTCTCTCTCCTCTCTCTCTCTTGTTTTTCTTTCTTTTTTGTTTTCTTTGTTTCAGCTTTTTTCATCTGCCATTCTTTCTTTTTCATTAATTTCTGTTCTGCTATTGCTGATAACCACGTGCACATTCTGTGCTTGTCATTATGTGGTGTCTCATTGACTTCAACATCTTGTTCGTCTTCTTCTTTTTGTTGTTTTTCTTCTTGCTCTTGCTCTTGTTCTTGTTCTCCTCCTCTTCCTCCTCCTCCTCCTCCTAATCTTCCCTCCTCCTTCTCCTCTTCTTCTTGTTCTACGCGGTCTGTCTGTCTGTCTGTCTGTCTCTCTATTTTTTTCTCTTTTTTTGTTGCTGTTGTCTTTGTTTCAGTTTTTCATTTTCCAATCTGTCATTCTTTCTTTTTTTTTTTTTTTACTTAATCAGTTTCTGCTAACACCACAAGAAGCTCGTGAAAGGTCTGTCATCAGCTTCTTCAAGCTAGTTAATTCTCTCCCTTTACTCCCGGCGCGCGCCGCCCTCAAGGGCAGCTATTCTACAGATGGTTGAACAATGTGATTGGATATTCAGGCAGAGCCAGAATCAATACTTCGAAAAATTGCTAGTCTCAAAAGGTCTACATTTTCATCACAGAAAGAGCAATTACACACTGATAGGGGCAGGGGTCACTTTGTCTGTGACGAACGGGAGGGGTTGGGGGTTGGGTGGGTGGGGATGAGGAAGGGGGAAAAGAGAGGTGGCAGTGGTAGCGGTGGTGGTGGTTGTGGTGATGGTGGTGACAGTTTAAGTTCACTTTAGAGATCTACAGGATTTTCTCGAACGGTGACAGGGATGGGGGAGGGGGAAGCTGTGGCGGGCAATGTGTGTGTGGGGGGGGGGGGAGGGGGGAGGGTAGCTGTAGGGATATGTGGTTCAGGAGTGGATGGGATGTCAACTGTGCTTTGTCCTGTATTAAAACCTGCTTGGATGATAGAAATAAGATTAGTTGTGGTCAAATGGTATATCATTATTCCCTCTTTCTTTTTTCTCCTTATCTCTCTCTCTCTCTCTCTCCTTCTTCTCTCTCTCTCTCTCTCTCTCTCTCTCTCTCTCTCTCTCTCTCTCTTCCTTTTCTTCCTTCCATTTTTAATGTCTTTTCGTGCCTCATTTGGATCTTTATTTGTCTTTTCATTTCTTTCTTTCTTTCCTACTTTCACCTTTCCTTCATTTCTTTCTTCCTTGTTTCGTTCTTCGTATCT
>CM065717.1:34205409-34240409 GCA_033310375.1 Conus canariensis
GTTTTATAATTGAATATTTCTTGCAGTCTTTGCAACACCAAGCTGCTCTGTAAGTTGCTGGAATGATGCTCGGTTACTTATCTTTGGAATTTATTAGTCAATTATATCTCTCTCTCTCTCTCTCTCTCTCTCTCTCTTCTCTCTCTCTCTCTCTCTTAGAGAGAAAAACCTTTTAAATAAGTGAAATAGTACTACTTTTTCTAGTTTTCTATGTCAGTAAACCAACACTGTTTGAAACACGTAATCAGCCTATCTATATCCTGAAATAAAACTCTTTCCTTACCTTACCTCCTGGGACAGCCACCCCGTCTAGAATCCTTTCTGCCAAAAATTGTTTTCACACAAAACACCTTATTTTGTCTTCGACCTGTACCTTGTTCACCCGAAGTCTATTCTTATAAACAAAGGAATATGCCGTTTCCACTGTGTGAAATGTTGCTAGATGCAAGGATTCCAGTGCTGAGATAAAGTTCAGTAGTAAAAATATTACTTTCCCTGTTTGATCATCGATTTATATCCCTTATCAGCATTCTTCACCTGTCAGAGGAGCAGCAACGAGTGAGGCTGCAGGATGCACACGGCAGTTGCTTGACACTGGCGGTTTTCGCCGGTGAGCCCTGCAGTCATGAAATATGGGCTGGTACACACACCTATGGTAGCGCTCCCGTAGAGGTTCTGTCGTGTCACATCCAGTGGCCATTACAAAATGGCATCTGCCAGGGCGCAGTTATGTCCCTTGACGTCTTAATGGAATGTCCTGTGAGTACCTGCACCCTATGTGAACACAGCGCAGGTTTTCAAGGGTGGTGCAGGACTACTCTCAGATTGTTTGTTCGGCAGTTGAGGACAGTACTTCTCTGGGTCCCACCTGCAGCTTCGCTGTGTCTTTTTTTCCTCTTTTTAACATACCTTATATTTCAGCAGCATTCATTCTAATTGTGCATTACACATACATTTCAACAAACTGCTAGAAAAATCGTATATACACGGATCAAGTGAACTTATTCCGCTTCAACGAAATTAAGAATATTTGCAAAATATTGACAACTTCCGAGACCTATTCGCCATACTACCGACATTCTTGCCCAGACATGTGACTACCATTAAAGGAAAGCTATGAAATGTGTTTCATAACCATTAGCCGTCATATATGATCGTTCATCTTCCCTCAGTCCACTTTGCTGAATTTGTCCACCAAAGACCGCTGGACCAGATAATTATATCATCTGCAAACAGCAATAATACACTGCTATAGATCCTAGTCTAGTGGATCCTAGCATAATTAGTATTCTGTGCTTTCATTTTCCTTCCCTGCCTCATTCACATCAGCGAAGGAGAACAGAAATCGGCTGAAAAGAAATTCTTGTGTTTACGCAACGTGAGCAATTAAAAAAAAAAACCTCGACGCGCTCGCTCACAAAGAACTCAAACACATAGCAAGACATTAACATTTCGTAAAGTCACACAGCCTGCCGTTCACTACATCTGTGTAAAACGCGACATAAAATTTTCCAAATAACAGTGTTAATCACCTCCACAAAATCTACAAAGGCAACGTAACATTTGGTGTTAATCAGTATTTCTCTGACAATGTATACAATGTGAAACTATGGTCTACAGATCGGTAAATTAATTTGAAAATAGTTTGCTCTTCGATTAGATTTTCCTCTCTTCCTGCACATTTAAGTTTAGTAATCGTTTAGTTTGAGTAAATCTTTCTAAGTACAGTTGTCAGCCTTATTCTACCGTAATTGTCCCGGTGTTAGCATCTTTTTTGTGAGCTTTGGGAAAGTATTGATTTTGCTTGCTCTGTGAGGAAAGTTCCAACTGATCGAATAAAACAACAAAGAAAAACAACTGCTTTAATCATTTGCACGTTTTAGCGTCTTTCCAACTAGTTTGCAGGTTCAACACTCTTTTCGACTCAAATGTCTAAGGTTTGCCATTACTTCCTATCTTGGTGTACAGTTGTTGAAGACATTGTTAAAATCGATTTCAATTTTATCACCAGTTTCTTCTGTTGTGAAATGTGTCGAAAACCTGAGAAAAGTGGTCGCACCATTGCTGTGAGGATATTTTGTTGAAAACAACAAGTTACCTGTCTATTAATCTAACTGTGGGTCAGAAAAGCTCAGGCTCATATAGAGAATTTCGCACCTTTGTCTCTTTCATATTCTCGGTCTTCCGGTCGTCTTATATGTACATGTTATTTCTTTCTGTCTGTGATTTGAATTTCTTTTCTTTCCTTTCTCGTTTCCATTTTGGGAACTGGCTTCACAATTCTTTCGTCCCCTCCTTCTTTTGCACACACTCTGCATCAAAGACATTCTGGACAACTTTTTTTTTTTTATCTTTCTTTACCACTTTCTCCATACTGGTTGCAGCTCCGTACAGATCGTTCACAGAGTGTTCTACACAAGCTCCCACATTAGTTCTCAGATCTGAATAACCCTCACACAAACATACAGAAAATTCAGTACGATCCAGTTTATCTTCACACGTTTCAGCATACTCATGTGATCACACAATTTATTTATCACCCAGGGGTCTCTCAGTCAAAACATATCCGCCATCATACACTTGCCTCTATACCATGTCAACAAACATAATATGCCTGGAGTCTACTCCATCAACAAACCGTTAGTCACCAGCTGTCATGGCGAAGTGCTTAGCGTTGCGGACTCCCGGCTGGGAGGTCGTGGGTTCCATTCCCATCAAAGCCATGCATGTGTGGGATTGTTTCTGTCCTGAACAGCTCCTACCCAGAGCTGAGTTTCCTATAGGCTCAGCTGGGAAAGCTTGGACCACATAGTTGAGTTTCATCTACCTAGTGGCAGCGTCTCTGACAGTGTTGCTCAAATTTCCTGGCAAACACTGCAGGTTTCTGCATCTCACGGGCCTGACTGACGCCGGGCTATATTATGAAAGTAAGCATAGAATACAGCTCTGTTATGTGGTCTCAGACCGGAATGGAAATCCGTAGCTCATCTTCATCATCCTCATCCTCACTGATCGGCACAAAAAAAGTCTCAAACTCTGGCCTTCCTGCCATGCACTCAAAGTGACCCCAGTTTCGATTACTTCATGTTTATACCCTTGGTTTGGTCACTGGTACTGGCAAGTTCATAGGAACTGTCTTTGGACGGCCGAGGTGGCGTCCTCCGGAGAGAGATCTGACACAAGCTGGCTCCGCGACTAAGCTATTATTTCGTCAGTAGGAGGCTTAGTCGGCGGCGTCCGGCGTATGATGGATCAGAAAAGGTACCACTAAACACCGCCAAAGTGACTTCCGGAGTGCATTAACTCTTCTGGGAGTTGCCTCACGAAGACACTAGATTGACTGCTTCCTATGGATTGCCGGCGCTGGGGCGGGTCGGGCCAGGCAGTGGCTGTGGACAGGAGGCCGAAATGAGCGACGTGGATGTACGAAGGTAGCACAGAAGATAAAACAGATACAAAATCTGGTCACATTTTCATTTCATGAAGCTAGAAACAATAATCGATGACACAATAGACAGAGGTGACACATAGGTATATTCGCCGTATCTAAAATTATTGCTCGAAGCATTCAAGACAACAGTGCGAAAGAGAAAACAGATCTAATATGAAACTAATAAATTCCAAGGATAAGTAACCGAGCACCTTTCCAGCAACTTACAAAGTAGCTTGGTGTTGCAATGACTGCAAGACATATTCAGTTATAAACAAAGCTTGTTCTTATGTCTTAGATTGAAGAAATTGGGGGAGGTAAGCATCCATATCTGCAGTGGTAGATAATTCTGCTTAACTAACAGTATGTGCTTGAGTGGGTCAATGGGGAATAATAAATGCTTCTCAAAATCAGCCTTCAGCAAGCTTATAGTCTCCAAGGGGGAGACAATCTCCAAAGGGAAGGATACTCACTAGCATATCACAATTCCTGGTAAGATACCAGTATTTCGAAACCTGATTGTTTCTCCTCAGTGACCTCGGAAAGCGTAAACTTGACTCCTCTGCCTTTTCGGTTTAAGCAGAATGCTATCCCAGAAAAAGGCTGGTGTTCAATACCATAGTATGCTTGTTGAGTTTTCAAAAACAAAAACAACCAAAGGTGCCACCTAAGAAGCAAAGAAAATCATGAAACAGCAAAACAAGCTACATTTTCTTGCGAAAAGTAGAAAATATAAAAAAGATAACCTCTTAAGACACAAGTGCTGAGGGCCAGTTCTTGGAATGAATCCGCAAGGGACTGAATTGAAAGAAACTAATCAATTCCAAGGATAAGTACCGAGCACCATTCCAGCAACTTACAAAGCAGCTTGGTGTTGCAATGACTGCAAGAAATATTGAATTATAAACAAAGCTTGCTCTTATGTCTTAGATTGAAGAAATAGGGGGAGGTAAGATCTAATATGGTTTCAAAAATCATTAACGCAATTGTCTTCAGAATGTCATGAATTTATTTCGTGTCTCACCTCCTCAGTTATGGTGAAATATGTATTATCCCCATGTACATGTTGAACCAGATTTTTTCGCACTGTTTTCTGCCAATTCGTTTCAGGGAATCTTATGGGACAACATAACAAGCTATTGAAATCATGTTTTTGTCAAGATTGAATATTCTTTTGTTAATCTTCGGTACAACAACACTACCACAAAACTGTGTAATGTGTATAACATGCTGTTAAAGACTGTCTTCACTTGTAATAATGACCACCTCAGTTTTGTCCCTAGATAATTTAGAGGATACAGCAAACCTCACATGATCCATGAACAGACCAGTATTATCGAATTAGACATTATGAACGGTTTTTAAGTTGGCGTATAAAATCAAACGTATAAACATGATTAAAAAGATAACAATGTCCATACTTTTGATTGTTGGGACATCTTGTATACTGTTATACAGAATTTTAACGTTCTGATCTTGTATACTGTTATACAGAATTTTAACGTTCTAATTAAGGACACATATCACATGTAGAAGGTTGAGGGGCCTGTCCTACGCAGTTGTTTCGACCGGGGTTTGATACCAACACTGCCTAACCGCCCAGTGCCAGTGTGACCAGTCTGTTGGCTTAGAGTTTGTATTAACATTGTCCAGCATGCTTGTCTGTCGGCCTGCAGTGCTGCAACAGATCAATGGCCGTAGTAGAGGGGACAGCCATTCGCAGCTGGCACGCTTCACTGGTCCTTTCGTGATCTGGCGTACAGATCCGTCTGGACAGACTCATGGAAAATTACTTCCGGTCACGAGGTTCGTAGTAAGGGTTATATTGATCTTGTTGTTAAATAGATTTGAATATTTGCGAGTTAAGAGTTCATGTACATTGTTTTGAAAAAAAAAGATCTGCTGAGGAAGAATTGATAATTTTTTTTTGTCCAGCTGTATCGTTTGTTAAATTTGTTATTACTAGTTATTTTAAGTAGAATTAGGCCAAGAAGACTGAAACAGGCTGCAGAGTTGCTGAGAATAAGCCGGAGTACAAACACACACTGAAACAGGCTGCAGAGTTGCTGAGAATAAGCCGGAGTACAAACACACAACACATCTAAATGTACGAAATCATGCGATTTGTTGCTTTGCCTGGGTTGAACTTGTATCGTTTGCGATTGATCTATAGGAAAGGCTGAATGTGATTTACCGAACCTGCATAAAACATATCTTGATCGTGAAATTAGACGTAAACGAGTCTTCCCACATCTATACAATTTAAACTTAATCGTCCTGAAACAGCGTCCTGATGGTGGAGGATTATAATACTTGCCTGAGAAAAAAAAACATGACTATCATCACTTGCAGTTTGCTTTGCCTTATGTGCAACTCGTTTCTTATACACTCTTGCATACCCACTAACCTGCTACCCACAATTTTTTGCACTCATTCACCACATCATTCAAAACTTATTCGCTTCGCACACACACGTGTCCATACCCCATGTAAATAAAACTGTTAGTGAGGACTTATCACAACAGAGATGATAGATTTATAAAATATCTTGAACGGACGCCAAAATTTCTCTGTGTCTGTAGACAATAGATCCTTCGTTAACATTTTCTATGAATCCTATCAACGTTCTTGTCAAAAGTCAGCTTATTGTCTAAGATCTTGTCTAAATATTTGTATTCGTCTTCCCAACTTGGCCATCAATCATAACATCTGGAACGAGTGAAGGGTCTTTACGGAAATCAATTGAAATTTCTTTTGTTTTAAAAACTTTTAGTTCAAGATGATTTTCTTTGCGTCATGAATAGGATTTTTTTTTCAATTCACTAAAAAGTCTAGTCAGAACTGGAAACATGTTCAATTTGAGAATCGACAGAGTATTCAAAACCAACAGGTTCACCGTTTTGGCTAAGTTGCAAAATCCTAATCACATGTGTATCTTTTCGCTTTCTCATGCTTAATACATGCATGGTGTATTGTGTGAAAGACGTTTTAATTGTTTCATTGTAACAGATCATTAATAATCAATACCGAAATTCAGCAATAAAACTGATCATTGTTATCAAATCATCATCATCATCATCATCATCATTTATCATCGTCATCATCATCATCAACATCATAATCGTCATTGTCGTCGTCGTCGTCGTCGTTAAAAAATATTTCAAAATCAGCAGGCTAATATCAATCACGTATACGTTGTCTCTTCATCACTACACTGACATACAAACTAGATTCCATTAGAGTTCCCAACTTATGTGTGCTCCCGCTCCCGTGTGACCTCTCTGTTGACCTCCCACGTCCGTCTGGATGTAATGAACATTTCTCTGATTCGTTATTTCTTTTAAAAGCACTTTTTGATCGTGACATTTAATTTCACCTTAGACCAACCGACTCTACAAAGGACAACACAGTTTACGAGGCACTCAGAAGATAGAAGGTCCAGCTAAAAACCAGTGGCTGCAGAGAGAACAATCAAGTTAATGAGGCGTAAAGAAAGATCACAGGCTTCGCCGGAGACTGGTACATTTTTTTTCATTCCTCCGCCGTGTTGCTAAGAAACGAATCAGATGGCATTTAAGCAACGTGATGCTGGAATTGATCATTTGTTAAGCTACAGCCTTTTAACAAATTCACCAGCAGCTGCAACACAGGAAGCATGAACAAACTGCAAGAGTAGCAAAATACAGCTTTCTGTGCCTGTGCTGGGAGGAAATCCAATCACAGTCTGTGGGTTTTACTGTGCAATTCTAATTTCAACAACAGGAGTAGAGGATAAGAAGGAGTATCAAGTCTTGCGAGGGGCTGCCGCTGTTCTCAGTATTTCAGCTGTATGGATGGACACGTGTTGCCCTCTTCTTCCTGGGCAGCGTATCATTTCTGTTGATGGTTCCTGACAAAAAGGGTCAGAGGGAGAGGGCAACGAAGGGCGGAGGCAAAGGTGCGTCATATGCACGCGTTAGCCCCGCTCTTGTTATTCTTATCCAGCAAGAAAACACACACACACCTATTACTGAATATATACAAAAAACAAAAATCAAAGTTGAAAATACAAATGAATGTTTAAATATGCATGTATGTTACAAAAAGTTAACGTCAGTTTGTAAAGGGTCAAGATTATATTATGACATTTTTATAGATAATCATACACACCCGAAAATCTGTACGAACTGGGATATAAAACTGAACGTTGAAAATGACTGAAAAAACTGTTTTCTTTATCTGAGTAAAATTTCTGACATAAAAATGAAATGGTTACAGTTACGAATAATACACAGATGTCTTGGTACTAATGTTGTGCTGAAAAAAATGGGTGTATTGAACAGCGATGTTTGTACTTTCTGTACCTCTGTTAAGGACAGTATTACACATATGTTTTGGTATTGTACGGTCATACAACGTTTTTGGGAAACGCTGGTGGTTTTCATGAATGAAAAATGTATATGTGCATTTAATTTGCAGATAACTGAACCATTAGCCATAGTTGGATTTGATAAAGATATACATATAGACCATGTATTTTATTTTATTGTATTATTTGCAAAACACTATTTATATCAGTGTAGAACAGAACAGAAATCACCCAGTCTTCAAGTTTTTCTTAATAAGCTAAAATACAGATATAAAACTGAAGAATACATTGCTCGAAAAAATTCTGTATATAACGATTTCCTTTCCAAATGGCCCCCATATACGCCGATGTTCGCAGGCTCAGAATGAATTACGAATGATTATGACATTGTACATTATACGAGTATAAGTATGATTATAGTACCCTAAAACTTACACCGCCTAAAACAGCCCCTTTGGATATAATACAGAACCTTCAATGTGTGTGTGTGTGTTATATATATATATATATATATGTGTGTGTGTGTGTGTGTGTGTGTGTGTGTGTGTGTGTGTGTGTGTGTGTGTGTGTGTATGTGTGTATGTATATGTATATGTATGTATGTGCATATGCATATGTGTGTATATGTATATATATATAAAGAAAACAAAGACAAATATGTAAAATTTCATAATGCACTAGGCTTGCCTCATGTGCTCTCTCTCTCTCTCTCTCTCTCTCTCTCTCTCTCTCTCTCTCTCTCTCTCTCTCTCTCTCTCTCTCTCTCTCTCTACCACGTAAAGAGGCTGTAACCGTGCCTTAAAAATGTAGAATGGTATTGTAGCTGTGTTTAGTATGTTGATTTCCTCTTTATCTATCGTTTGTTTGGATCTGTTCTTTTTTATTTTATATTCTAATGTGTTGTACTGTGTGGACTTATTTGAATTAAAAAAAAAAAGAACACACACACACACACACACACACACACACACACACACACACACACACACACACACACACTTCAGGAAAATAGGACCAACTGAATACCTTTTGCTCAGTTGTGTCAGGAAACAAGAATTTCCATCAAGCACCACAATAGTGTAAACAAGACTAACTACACACGCACAGTAATTACATCGTCAGCAAACCTGCATTAATTAACAGTTTCATTCACGGGGACTGAAGTTGACAAAACCTGCAACTCTAGATTGATTCGAAATGAATAATGACAGGATTTTCTGTTCAGGTATAAATGCTGAGACAATTATCCATTCAGAAATAAATATGGACATGTTTGAGTCCTTCAGCTCTCAATCTTTCCCCCTTTTACTCTTCCCCACGCCCTTGTTTCACAGTAGGCCCTTCATGCTCTTAACTTTTTCCAAGCTTCATTTTTAGTAGCCTGACCCATAGTCAGCGCGCAATGTATGTCTGTGTTTTTAACATATGGACAATCGCGTGCTGATTTTAAAGTTTTGGCGTTAATACAAAGCGTCTGGGTTTATTCGTGCACAAACGGATGATGAGCTAACACTTTCATTCTATCATATGCACACGCACACGCACACGCACACACACACACACACACACACACACACACACACACAACGCGCGCGCGCGCGCATCTACCCTCTGCCCTTTGTGTTTAAAATACAAAGAGTCATCATCATCATTCTCTTGCCCATGATGGGCGTAGAGGAGAGATGAGAGACACTCTCGAAGCCAGGCGCCGCCATCCGGCCCTGTCCTCTGCCTGTCGCATCAGCGTGGGGCCATCCATCCTGGTCCATTCTTTGATGTTGTCCATCCAGCATTTGGCTTGTCGTCCCCTTCGTCTGCCGCCTTCCAGCGTGCCCTGGAGGACTGTTTGGGGCAGTGAGTTGTGGCGTATGACATGCCCGAACCACGACAGCTTCCTCTTCTTGACTATTACCAAGAGGGGTTCTTGGGGGCCTGCAAGTGATGTTATTTGGCTCCTCACAAGGTCGTTCGTCTTCCGGTCTTGCCAAGGGATCCCGAGCAAGCGCCTGAAGCATTTAGTTTCAAACGTCTGGATTCTCTTGGTGGTCTCTGCTGTCATGGTCCAGCTTTCGTAGCCATACAGCAGGATGGACAGCACCAGGGATTTGTACAGCTTCATCTTCGTAGGAAAGCTGATCTCCCTGCTCTTCCAGATCTTGTTTAGCTTTGCCATTGCTGCTGTTGCAATCGCTAGTCTGGTCTTGATTTCTGTTGTAGAGCGACCGTCTTTGGTAAGAGTGGCGCCAAGGTATTTGAAAGCGTCCACTTCTTCAAGCTGTTGCCCGTTCATGTAGATTTCAGCATAAGTGTTGGTTGTGCTGTTGACCAGGACTTTGCTTTTTTCTGTGCTCACTTCCATTCCATATGCACCTGCCCTTTCTTCCAGTCTCTTTGTCAGGTCTTGTAGTTCTTCGTTGCTGCCACCCATCAGGTCGATGTCATCTGCGAACCTCAGATTATTGATGGTTCTTCCTCCGATGGAGACAGTGGAGTGGAAGTCATGGAGGGTTTCACGCATGATGTTTTCTAGGAAGAGATTGAACAGTACGGGAGATAGCAGGCAGCCTTGACGGACTCCAACTGTGGTCTTGAAGTAGTCCCCTATCTGGTTGTTGAGGAGGACTGCGCTGCTGGCGGTGTTATACAGCGCCTGGATGGTTTGGACGAGACCCTCCTCTATGCCAAACTTTCTGAGCACCTGCCACAGACCCCCGTGCCACACCCTGTCAAACGCTTTCCTAAAGTCAATGAAGTTGTGGAACAGGTCTCTCTGATGTTGCAGATGTTTCTCCATCAGTATCCGGCAGGTGAAGATCTGTTCTACTGTGCTTCTGCCTGCCCTGAATCCAGCTTGTTCTTCCGCCAGGTGTTCTTCCGCCTCTTTCTTCAGTCGATTCAAGATGACTCTGAGCATGATTTTACTGGTGTGGCTAATGAGACTTATTGTTCTGTAGTTCTGGCATTGGCGTAGATTCCCCTTTTTGGGCAGGGGGATGATGAGTGATTGAGTCCATTCTGTGGGCCACTGTTTTGTCTCCCAGATCTTCTGACAAATCGATGTTACTAGAGTAACCAATTCCTTCCCTCCATGTTTGAGCAGCTCTGCTGGAATATTGTCTGCTCCAGGTGATTTCCCTGCTGGAAGGCTGCGGATGGCTTCTTCCACTTCTTCTCTCATCACTGGACAGGGTATAGGGTAGTTGTAAAGTTCTTGGCAGTACTGTGTCCATCTGTTCAAAACAGCGGAGCTTTCTGTCAGCAGCTCGCCTGAGGTATCCTCGATGACTGACGATCTGTTTTGCTGCGTCTTGGTGAGGTTTTTCAGTGTGGTGAAGGCATGTTTGCTGTTTACCAAGGAATAAACGTGGACATATTTCTCTGTTCATGGATAAACGTTGAAAGAATGTTTACTTAAGTCTAAACATTCACAGGATTCATTGTGTAAGAATAAAGGTTGAAGGGATTGTCCATTTTGAATTATACGTTGACATGATTCTCCGCCTGGAAGTAGGTGACGGAGTCGAGGGGGACAAAGGAGCGAATGAACGTTTACCAAATGGAGAACAATCGCCAGTAAATTGTTAATCGGTGTGTGTGTGTGTGCGTGTATGCGTGCGTGCGTGCGTGCGTGCATGCGTGCGTGCGTGCGTGTGTGTGTGTGTGTGTGTGTGTGTGTGTGTGTGTGTGTGTTTGTGAGAGAGAGAGTGTGTATGTGTGTGTGTGCTTGTGTGCATATGTGTGTGTGTGTGTGTGTGTGTGTGTGTGTGTGTGTGGTGTGTGTGTGTGTACCTGCACTTCATGAAACCACTCCTTCACTTTTATAAACCTTCGCTATACTTCGGTTGACCATCCCTATGTTTCGAATATACCATCCCTGCCTTTAAAAAGATCATCCATGCAATTTATCAAACCACCCCTACACTTCATTAAACCATCAGTTTACCTCATTAAACCATCCACGCTCTTCAGTACACCATTCCCTCCATTCTTTTAACCACCCGTATCACCCATATCATATTTTTGACTTTTTATCAATCAGTTCCTCCTGTTCATTAAATCACCCCTACACTTCGTTAAATCCGCCCTGCTTTTCATCTTTCCTGCCATTCATTTAATCACCGATGCAAGATATTAGATGAACTTTGTAGAAAGAAACTCGTGGAGAGCGTGGCAGCAGAGAGTCCTCAGAAGAGAAGCCCCCTTCAAGCAAGTGTTTCGGCCCTTATCTCCTGACACTCTAGGGGGGTTGGGCCACACCCGGTTCATGACTCCGGATGTCCTCTTTCTGCCCCTTTTTTTTTTTTTTTTTTCTTTTCCCCATCTTGGGACGAGCCATGGCTGGGATTCGAACCCATGACCCTCTGGACATGCTCATTTTTCACTTAATGACTCGCGCTTTAACCACTGAGCCACAGGGACACCTGATATTTGTAGGGAAATTAAGCCTTATGAAGTTCACTTTTGTTCCTCCTTGACCAGATCCAGCTTGAACACCTCTCTGCCGCTTCTGCCATTGCTTTCAGGGCTCTGGTTTTTTCCTTCCCTGCAACTGAGAGCTGTTTCATGAGGCTGTATGCAGACGTTCCTACAAACCCCCTAGCTCCAATTTCTGCAGTGAGGACTTTGACCTGATAGCCTTCTCTCCTCAGGCTGTTTGCCAGATCAGCATACTTTTCAGTCTTGTAGATTTGAGCTGCCTCCATTCTGTTCTCATATGGCACCGTGAGCTCGATCATGATCAGCTGCTTGGTTGACTTAGAGTGGACTACTATGTCTGGTCTCATGCCACTCTTGCTGATGATCTCTGGATGACTCTTCCATTCTGGGAGGTCTGCAGTGATGAACTTTGAACTTCATTTAATCCTCCTTGCACAGCATCAATGCAGCCACCCCTGTACTGAGGTAAACCATCATTACTCTTAGTTGAAATACCCGCTCCCTCCATAAGATCATCTCTTCACTCCATTGATTCATTCCTGCACTCCATTAAGTCATCTCTTCACTCCAGCAAACCATCCATGCACTACATCAAATCACACCTGTACTCTATTAAATCATCTCAGCACTCTATCAGTCAACCAGTGCTCAAGGGAACCGAAACATTTTGTGGAGTTGAAAAAGGCCAGAGGTCATTCTTTCCTTTCCAAAACTCCAGTTCCGTTGTCTGAATCTTTCTCCCATGGGCAGAAGAAAAGCGGAAAACGGAGTTGCCTCTCGTGCCTGTGACAGAAAATAGAGCAACAACACTTGCTTCCAGTGCCTGTGGCTCTATCGTTCTCACTGGCATTTGTTCCTTTTCATTTAAACAGGCAGAGAAGGTGGGTGAGGGAAACGAGGGGCTGGAGGGCGGATTCGTTGTTGGAAGGAGGGGGGGGGGGGGGCATGTGTGAAAAGTAGGGAGAGAGGATGCAACACAGAGGAAAGGAGGAGAGGAAAGTTATTGCAGGGAGGGGAGGAGGGGAGGGGGGTATAAACATCTCAAAGCATCTTGTCTCCTCCATGTGTTTTACAGAGGCTGAGACACAGGTTGCCCTTTTCCTTCAGTGCTGGCTGTCCTCTCTGTGCTGACTGTCCTCTCTGTGCTGACTGTCCTCTCTGTGCTGACTGTCCTCTCTGTGATGGCTGTCCTCTCTGTGATGGTGTGACTGCTGGAAGGAAAAGACTGGACCGAAATTGATAAAAGGCGAGGTGGAGAGGGTGCAGGGGTGGTAGGGCAATCCGTGGCCTCTGCAAGTTACCGTTCACGTTGTGTCGGTTACCACCAAGCCAGAAATAATAACAACAGCAAGCCAGGAAATAATAACAACAGCAAGCCAGAAATTTCCGCACTCCCTTCAGGCGCGGATTCGGGCGGAGTGGGGATGGGCATAGAAAGGGATGAGGGGGGTGGGGGTGACGAGATCACTCTAATTTTAAAGTGAGGTGACTGCAGGCGGAAATCGACACAAATTAGAATTGTTAGCCAAATAACAGGGACAAACAAATTACAGGACAAAACACGACGCGTTTCGACCTATTAGGTCTTCTTCGGGCAAGACTTACGACGCGTTTCGACCTCTTAGGTCTTCCTCAGGCACGATAAGCACATCTTGCCTGACGAAGATCTAAGAGGTCGAAGTCGTATTTTATCTTGTAATTTGTTTGTCCCTGTTACTTGGTGGACTCATTAACTTTTTTTTTTTTAATTTGACATTACGTTAGATAAAAACAAAGTGGGAAAAAAAAACTAAACACATCAGTAAATGCTGGTGTCAAAATGTGTGGATGAAGCATAACTGACGTCCACCCATCCACCCTCCTCCCCTCCACCCGCCTTTTCATGGTTCACTCCTTCCACATCTACCCTTTCCCCACGTTCTTCAACCCTCATCCTCTTTTACCCCATGTGTCCTATGTCCCCAGCAACCTCCTTCTCTCCCCTGTTGATAAAACACAAAACACATCCCTTCCTCCCACCTGCCCCCTTACCCCCCAAACACACATACATCTTTTTGGTGAGTACACTGCATTCTCAAATACAAATGTTTTCTTCGCCTCTCCCACTCCTCCCCCTCCCCTCCCCCCCCCCCCCCGCCCCCCCCTCCCCCACTTCCTTCCTCTTTTTTACTGCTTCTCCTGTCACACGATCGAGCATGAAAATTTCGAGCACTTCCTTTACTTATCAGTGGACACTGCCATCCTGTACATGGGACAACGAGGGCGGAACTATACAAAGGTCTTTCCTTTTTGACCTGCAGCCCGTAGAGATAACCTTTGTGTTGTTCCCTTTGAAGATGAATTGAACTTTGGACGGAACGAAGCTGACTTAGTTACTGAATCTTAGCTGTTTTAACTCCATCTGTGTAGTTAACCACTGCCTCTTTCATTGATAGATATTGAAATATGAAGACGCAAATATTGAAATAGGTCGGACCACGTGATTCACGGAACGGTGTAAACTTCCTTACGCTCGGTATTCATCTGGTGTATGACCTTCTGAATTAAAAACTGACACCCCCCCCCTCCCCCCTTTCCCAATCTTCTCACCAACTTGCATTCTGACCAAAAGGTTCCGTTTTGCCTTGCTTAATTATACCTGGAACTGAGAGCCTTTACCTAGCCTAAAAAAGCCAATATCCAAGACTTTAAAAAAAAACCCTGATGCAATAACACACAATTTTTTCAATACCAAAGACACAGAGGGTACTAGTCAATGAGAAAAAACACACACACACACACACACACACACCACACACACACACACACACACACACACACACACACCGCTCTCTCTCCCAGAATATCAAGTCGAGGGGGCATCAAAGGGCAGATTTCAAGGGCCAACAGCGTATTACTCAAACAAACATATGCACTGTGCATGAGATACAAAGGGGGAAAAGCATATCCTCAAACGACGAGGGAAGATGCAAGATGTATATGGACTCACACTGTCTATTATCAGAATAAAAGAAAGGTCTGGAGGTAGTCCATACATCATGGAAATGCGCCAACTTTGACTTCAGTTTAGCCCGGCGTTTCTCAATTTCATATTCCGTTGTTGTTGAAACAGGAATACACTTTAATGATACTATTCTATTTTGCACGTATTGATATAGACTTTTTTTTCTTACATCAGAGTAAAATTGAAGCTATCGTCTGTTTGGAAATCACAAATCACAAAGCTCATGTGAAAAGATATTTTTATCTGTTTTTCTTTTTTCAGTTTTTAATAGACAATATTTTTTTTCAGAATTCCGAAACGACTGTGCATATGGACAGTTCCATAAACAATGTTCACTAGACTCCCTTTCTTTTTTGCACAGCTACATTATATTTCATCTTGTAAGTCCATTGAATGGAGAACTACACTCACTGCAGTTATTCTGTGCATAACTCAATTCTCATCTGCAGTCACTTGAGTTTTACATGTTTGACTCTATTAATTACGTGAAACGCGCTATTCCATGGAACGGTTAAGTTGCACTTCTTCAGTCAGTCTGTGCCTCAGCTTGATTTATTACCACTGGATGTGAAATCTCATAACATTTTGTGAGCTTCTATTTACCCTGAAAATTTTTCTCAACGCACCGAACATAATTTATGTTTCAAGAAGTTTAACCCAGTAACTGTATTGTGCTATTGGGAATCTGGTTAGTAGGTTTTCGACCTTTTGAAAGCTCACCAAAAGCTTCTGTTTGCTCGTGTGCTACCAAAGCCACAAAAACTGATTTGTATGTTTGGCAAGGATACTGTAATGAACCCTCCATGGCGAACGATTTTCAAGAAAATGGAACTGGGTGCATGCTGGCTCAGTGGTAGAACACAGAATTTGTTTTCATACTTTGTTCATTCGAACTGTGCCTGTGGCTAGCATACATATGGCCAGTCCCTGCCCTTCTTCAAGTGTTATTGTTCTGGGGATTTTAGTGTAGAATTAGATAACAACTTTTTCTCCATTGTCCTGGAATAGTTATCATCATCTGCCTTAAGAGGGTATGAATCTGAAAGTAGCAACGTAAAATGTAACGGAACAAGAATCATGACAAATAACACTGCAGAAGAATAAGAATGAAAAGGATGCTAGTCCTCACAAAACTGACTGAACACACTGAACCCGTGAAAAGTCGGTTCATGTTAAAAGCCGTAGAAGAGACGCACATGAAACCTGAGTCACCTCCCTTGGGAAAACCAGCCAGTACTTCTCATTGTGATTGATCAGCAGTGTCATTTGTGGAGGGACCCGTTGTAACATGGGGTCGTCCTGGTTTCATCGCCATTACAGCCATCTCTGTGTTTTACCTGCAGGGGGTTTGAACCAATCGATGCACGTCACACGTGGCCGTTGCGTTGTATCCAAAGAGGGTAGAGTGTATGGCAGATCAATGTTCTCCCCATTTCCTTATGAGACTTCCAGATCTGCTCTCGCCATGGGCTGAAGCATAATTGAATGGAAAGTAAGAGAAATGTCATTTGGATCTTCCTCAGCGCTGCCCGTGGGAAAGTAGCATAGACGTGTCCACCTTCATACTTTACTTGATTTAATCATTCACATTCACACAAAGTGCTGGGTGTTTTTTAAGTATTGTTGAACACAAAGACATACCTTATCTTGCTTACTTTGTCTCCCATATACAGACGAAAACATTTTCCTACAGTGTCTGTATCCATTTGCTCACTGGCATTTAGTCCTCCTTCTACAGTCCTTTCTCATTTTGATAGGTATAACTGATGAAAGGGACTCTAAAACTCTGAAAGGTCTTTCTCTGTTTTATAGAAATTCGTTATTAACCATTCTTCAACATTTTTATTGAGTAGATTCTAAACCCAGATTTGTTAATCCTAAAACAGAGCAAATGCAAACACAAGGAATTATTTTTTTAAAATACACATCTAATGCACTTTGTAATTTCAAAAGGTATTCACATTGACTTCTGCTGGAGTCCATCACATTGTGAACTTTGCTGGAATGAAGTCTCTTATGTGAAATGAGTTGCTTTGAAAAAGACTTATACTGTTTTGAATTAAAATCTTATACAGTCTCTCTGATGAGTCCGATCCAGCGGACGAAAGGCCTAGGAGCAGACAATATGAAAAGATCTGTCTTCGAGAGCGATTACAATGGTTCCCATATGCTGCCAGTGAAGAGTTTAGTAGTTATAATATATTTGTCCAGTCTTATGTTCTCATTTTCTTCTTTTTAAATCTTTGCCAAGTCGTTTATATGATGACGGAAGAATTGTTAACCTGCACTTGTTTTCCCCCACTACTAAATTGTTCTGCAAAACCTTATACAGTGTCAGTTTTTGCCATTTTGTTTTTGTTTGTTTTGTTTACTGGAAATACCTGCATTTACTGTTTCTTCAGACTCTAGTAGTTGACCATTCTGCTGCTGACCGCCACCTGTGGAGTATTGTTTTGTGCAGTGTGTGTGTGTGTGTGTGTGTGTGTGTGTGTGTGTGTGTGTGTGTGCGCGCGCGCGCGCTCATGCGTATTTCTGTGTGTGTGTGTGTGTGTGTGTGTCTGTGTCTGTGTGTGTGTGTGTGTGTGCGCGCGCGCGCGCGCGCGCGCTCGTACGTGTTTCTGTGTGTGTGTGTGTGTGTGTGTGTGTGTGTGCGCGCGCGCGGGCGCGCGCACGCGCGCTCACGCGTGTATGTGTGTGTGTGTGTGTGTGTGTGTGTGTGTGTGTGTGTGTGTAGGTGAGAGAGAGAGAGAGAGCGAGAGAGAGAGAGAGAGTTCACTTCTGAAGAAGACATTTTTGAAACATTCACTTGTCTGTTTCGTATTTTGTATAAAATAAGCGTCACTTTGCATTTTGTTTTATGTCCATTTGCATTTGCCTTGTTGTCTGTATTGAGACAGCCTGCTTTCGTTTTGTAGTCGTAAAATCATGTCTGACTGTAGACATCAGCAGTTTAAAGTATTTGATAGACATCTTGATTCAACACGCAGAAAACCTGGTACAGAAGGAAATTGTGCAGTCGAATGATGTTTGATTGTCACCGCAGTCTTGGTGTCATCTCCAATCAGACACTTTCTCCTCCATCATGTGAATCAATGTCTGCATAATAGCGTACGTAAAACAAGAGAATAGCGCCATTCGCCACTTTCTGTCCGCAGATGTAAGCAACATTTTTTCGTGTGCTTTTTTTTTGTGTGCTCTATTTAGGCTTGAATATGGTTGTGTTCTACTCGCTGGCCTCCCGAAGTCTCTGCTTTAAAGCTCCAAACAGTTCAAGAAAGTGCTTCTAAGCTGCTATGAAATTTGCATTCTTGCACTGGCGACCTACTTTCTGCCTGTTTTTGATCTGACGATAGTACTAGGCCTGACTATCTTTTTCTTGTCTTTTCTTCTTTTTCGTTTTTTTTTTTTTTTGAGGGGGGGGGGGGGGGGTAGGGGAGGAGTGAGCGGGGGGGGGGGGGGGGGTCCTCCTGTCTCCAATTTTTTTCCCACGTTATTTTTTCCCCATTTTTCCCCCTTTTTTCATAAGTGGGGTCTCCATCCTCCTGTTTTCCCCCACTTTTCTTTCTTCTCCTTTTCTTTAAATTAGTCCCTCACATACTATGCATAGTCTGTACGTTCTACGACATATGGACATATTTTATTCTTGCTGATTTTAGTGTCCTGGTGTTTGATACAAAGTGTCTGGATTCGTTCATGTTCTAATGTGTGGTGAACCGACACTCTCACTCTGACAAATGTGCTGCTCACAAAAAAGGGAACAAATGACCTCCCACCCCCGAAATTACTTTCTTTTTCTTTCAGTTTTGAAAAGTCGTTTTCGCGAATATTACGTCATACATTTTTTTTTGTATTGACGCCTTGAGGGATCGTACACTGCATTTTGAACTCTCCCTCCCTCATCAGATGATCGCACTCTTCGTTTTTTTTTTTCTGTCAGAGCAACGTATTTTGGTCAGGAATGAAATACCGTTTCTCTCAGCATTGGGTATTCTCTTTCTTCTGATCTTCTCTACACACCCATCTGTTCGAACACTCCTGATTCTCATCTCTTCGGCATACACTCTGCTCCTCCCTTCCTCCCACGTTGTCCCCCTCTTCTCCATGCTCACTCTCCTGGACGGTTCTACATGTCTTTTATGTATTCTGTTTTTTTCGCCGTGTGTGTGTGTGTGTGTGTGTGTGTGTGTGTGTGTGTGTGTGTGTGTGTGTGTGTGTGTTGTGTGCGTGCGTGTGTGTGTCTGTGTGTGTGTGTGTGTGTGTGTGTGTGTGTGTGTGTGTGTGTGCGTGCGTGCGTGCGTGCGTGCGTGTGTGTAAGTGTTTAGTTACCATCATAACCGTATTCATTTGAAGCAGTTTGAGCCAATCTTGCCCTCAAAATATCAACTGTACAACATAAACCTTTTTTTAAGACATGATGAAATCAAAGTGATTTTGAACAAAAGTAAATTACTGCATCTCCAACTGGAAATTTGTTGTGAAGTAAAGTTGGCTTTCTCATCCCCTCTCCCCACCCCAACCCCCCACCCCCCACCCCCCAAGAAAAATCCAGCGCCTCCCACCTCCACCATTATAGACACGAAATAATATATTGGTTCATTTATTCATTCATTCTCTTTTCCATTTTCCCCACGGTGCTTGCAAAGATGGATGGAAACACGTTTTCTTCTCATTGCAGCTGATCGTTATCTCTTTCAATGACTGTTGTTGAAAGGAGCAGGGATAATGGGCATGGGGATTGGTGGGGGTGAAGGAGTGTTGGTGTTGTTGTGTTGCAAGCAGCAGACTTGATACGTTTCATCGTCAATAATTTTTTTAACAATCGAACCGAATAGGTGCATTAACAAACCTTAACGATTCAAATAAAAAAAAAAAGAATCAGCAGCACCGCCCTTAGTGTGTCAGGAAATGAGCTCTTCCACCAGCAGCACAAAGCCTATGATCAAAATTCATGATGTTTTGAGATCCGGTACCCTGTCCTGGGACGAGAGGGAAAGGAAGGCATGGCCTCGGGGTCAGACCGGAAATAAAACGCTCTGACATCTCATAAATATTCATCGGTGGGTTGAAGAAATCTTCAATTTGCACATTCAAATTGAACAACCTGAACGCCGCTGCGCATGCTGTCATAAAATTTAGCGAACACGGAAAGAAGTTCCCTATTGAAGAAAGAGAAGTGAGAACTGCTGCAATCGTTGCGCATCATCAAACCAGCGAGGAACCACTTCAAGTTCAACTGATCGATATTGCTCAAATGTGCCAAAATAACGAACCCTCCATCAGCCATAAAAAAGATGTTGTGATGCATCATCATGAACAACCGTTTGGAACGTGGAATTGTATGCATCTGTGAGGATGTTATTCAAATTTCCTGACAAATACAGCAGGTGTCAGTATCTCTCAGGCCTGGATGACAATAGGATACGTTATGAAAGAAGCGTGGAGGATACCTTTGTTGAATAATTTCAGACAAGGTGGAACTGCATAACATCAATGTCGTTGTCCTTATTCTCATTAACATGTCGTTCATTCAGTCAGCACAGTCTTTATGGGAATCCAAAAAAAAAAAAAACAAAAAAAATCTCCCCTGACAACTATATTTTGATTAGATAGAGGATCGCCCCAATCGGACAATATAGGGCGGAACGATCGTTTGAAAAAGCTTGTGGGAGAAATGAGAAGGTTCAGAAAGACCTAGAGACAACACGGCTTAGAGGCTTCTGAAAGATCCAGAGACAACCTGTATTTGAAGCTGATGAATTAATGAGCCGTCACTCCGACTTACCCATCTTATAATGTTTAAGCGGACGATTATTTCCTCTTTGGAAAACGCTTTGTACAGTGTAGCTGTAGGTTTGCTTGCTGTTGGATTTGCTCGAATGACAGCCTGGTGAAATCCAAAGCATAACTCATCCCCTACCGTTCCCACCCTCTTCCCCATTCCTTTTCCGTTATATACTATCATTTTTTTTGCGTATGTCACGTACTGTGCACATCGCTTAGCTGATATCCATGTCCTTTACTTAAATTTTTCCCGTTTCATTTTCTGCAATGCTGTTGTCTTTTTTTTCGTGTAATAAAATTTACAACAAATTTATCATGATAGGTAAAACGAAACATTCATTAACGCACACCTTGCATTGAATATTTAAACCAGGTGGATTGATAGGAGACAGATTGCAATTTCCCAATTCGTTGAAAAAGTCTTTCTTACAAAAACTTTGATTTTATTAGATTCGTTCACTCTGTACAGCATGCCAGTGATAAGTATCAAATAGCTGAGTTTGACAGGATTTTGCCCTTTCTATAAACACAGAATGATCCACAAAGTCAGTTGCATTTGAGAAAACATCAAAGTGAGGGGGAAATTGAAAAACAAACCAACAAACATAGCATGTAAACAAAGAAACAAGAAGAATTAGTGAACCATCAAACGACTACTTTTTCCATCCCACTGCTTCTCTAGAAACATATACAAATACATGAATGAATAAATTAAAATAAATAAATAGATAGATGAATACATAAATGAATAAATAAATGAATAAAGAAATGAACAAGTAAATAAATAAATAAGCCGTGGGGCAAAACGTGGTGAGGCATCAGCCCTTATTGAAGCGTTCTGAGGTGAGTGCTCCCGACTGACTGCACGTGCTGAGCATGGCACCGCTCCAGGGCACTGTCCTGTTATTGGTTTATGCTTCAGCGCCCACAGTTAAAGGAGTGATTCACGATAGGGCACAGTCGTATTACCAATCAAACACGTCTCCTAATGTGCATATTTGTGTCTCATACGAAGTAGACGTTCTATGCTCAAACGTTACAAGGCAGTGCCTGCTGAAAAAACAACAACAGTATTATGGCCCAGGCCTGTGTTCTCACTGGCGCACTAAAGAAGGATTTAGCACACAACAAGCTGCGGGAGATGTAGTGTCACTGACATTAATAACCAAGAAAGGGGAAAAAGAAAAAAAAGAATAGAAAAATGGAAAGACCAATCTGTTGCTGGAACACGGGGATATGTAGAGGATGAAGATAACCGAAAACATGTCTACCGTGTAGAGGACATCCACAATGTTCATTTTGCTGATTGTTTTCTTGCCCGTCATTTCGTAGACAACAGACAGAAAACATGTCTGCCGTGTAGAGGACATCCACAATGTTCATTTTGCTGATTGTTATCTTGCCCGTCATTTCGTAGACAACAGACAGAAAACATGTCTGCTGTGTAGAGGACATCCACAATGTTCATTTTGCTGATTGTTTTCTTGCCCGTCATTTCGTAGACAACAGACAGAAAACATGTCTGCCGTGTAGAGGACATCCACAATGTTCATTTTGCTGATTGTTTTCTTGCCCGTCATTTCGTAGACAACAGACAGAAAACATGTCTGCCGTGTAGAGGACATCCACAATGTTCATTTTGCTGATTGTTTTCTTGCCCGTCATTTCGTAGACAACAGACAGAAAACATGTCTGCCGTGTAGAGGACATCCACAATGTTCATTTTGCTGATTGTTTTCTTGCCCGTCATTTCGTAGACAACAGACAGAAAACATGTCTGCTGTGTAGAGGACATCCACAATGTTCATTTTGCTGATTGTTTTCTTGCCCGTCATTTCGTAGACAACAGACAGAAAACATGTCTGCCGTGTAGAGGACATCCACAATGTTCATTTTGCTGATTGTTTTCTTGCCCGTCATTTCGTAGACAAGAATGAGCGTTATCTAATTAAGAAAGATTTCTATTCGCCTGTTACTTCTACATAATATCTACCTTTTGTGCGTTGAAAATCTCTCTCTCTCTCTCTCTCTCTCTCTCTCTCTCTCTCTCTCTGTGTGTGTGTGTGTGTGTGTGTGTGTGTGTGTGTGTGTGTGTGTGTGTGTGTGTGTGAAAAGCCATTCGGGTGCATGTTCAGAATTCAAACGCACACGTTCCTGTGCGCCAAAAACTCCATGTTAGCGATCTCTGTGCGTCACAGAGCCACCAGGATATCTTGAGGGGAGACAGGCTCCGCCAAGTGACTCCCATCGCTGACCAAATTGCTCAGATAAAACAACGGCACCAACAATAGCAATATGGCATAACACAATGCAATGAGGTACAAAACCACCAAATACAGCATATTTCAGAGCAGTGAGAGAGAGGAGCAGAGGAAAGGGGGAGGCAGTAGTTACGTGGTTACACCATTTGTTGCGTCGCAGGGTCAGACTGTGTTGTTTTGACAGCGCTCTCTGTCCACCCTGTAGTGAATGGGTACCTGATTCAGGCCAGGAAAGGTTAGGGCGGCGGAAGGAGAGGTGTTGGGCTGTACCCCATGCATGATGTTCCCCTAACAGCCCACTGCCCTTACAGCTATCACTGTAGGGGGCTTCAAACTTTTGTTTCAAGCAATGCAATGCAATTTGTTGACCAATAAGCAACAAACAGTTCAACACAGTACAGTGTGTGTCCTTTACCATGGAAATGACGTGTCGAATTTGCTATCGAACCTGAAGTGACTGATCGTAAAGCGTTCCCTTTAGTTCCATGTTGACTGACACTCTCAGCCATGAGGAAGCTCTTTTCAATCCAGTTTCCTTATAGAAAAGTGCATGATGGTTCGGAGTTTTTATTTCCAGTAAAATGCACATATACAAATAAAACTCACAGGACACAAAACAAGGAGGGACCATTCTCTTTCTGTTTGGTTTTCTTTATATTTGTCCTTCTGTCTTTGTTTATTTCTGTCTAAATCCTCTTTCTGTTTGGTTTTCTTTATTTTTGTCCTCCTGTCTTTGTTTGTGTCTGTCTAAATCCTCTTTCTGTTTGGTTTTCTTTATTTTTGTCCTCCTGTCTTTGTTTGTGTCTGTCTAAATCCTCTTTCTGTTTGGTTTTCTTTATTTTTGTCCTCCTGTCTTTGTTTGTGTCTGTCTAAATCCTCTTTCTGTTTGGTTTTCTTTATTTTTGTCCTCCTGTCTTTGTTTGTTTCTGTCTAAATCCTCTTTCTGTTTGGTTTTCTTTATTTTTGTCCTTCTGTCTTTGTTTGTTTCTGTCTAAATCCTCTTTCTGTTTGGTTTTCTTTATTTTTGTCCTTCTGTCTTTGTTTGTTTCTGTCTGAATCCTCTTTCTGTTTGGTTTTCTTTATTTTTGTCCGTCCAGCTGTCTTTGTATCTTTGCCTCTGTTTACAATGCTCTCCTGTCTGTTTAAATCTTTCTCTTCCTCTGCTTTTCCATCTCTTCATTTGCCTTTCCATCTCTCTCTATATTTGTTTCCCTGTGTCTCAATCTGTCTCTGTCTCTATTTTCCCTTATCTCTCCTATTCCCCTGTTCCTATCCCCATCGACCTCTCTCTGTCCGAAATCTCTCCTCTCTCTCTCTCTCTCTCTCTCTCTCTCTCTCTCTCTCTCTCTCTCTATCTCGCACACACACCACACACACACACACACACACACACACACACACACACACACACACACACAAGAGAGAGAGAGAGAGAGAGAGAGAGAGAGAGAGAGAAATGTGAAAAATCAAAGGGATGACGGATGAGGCCCAAGGAAAGCAATGCAACCTACACACATCAACGAAGCCCTTTACGGTGTTCTGAAAGTTTGAAAGTCTCCCCTTTCATGCAGTCACCCGGGCACTTGGCAATGCAGCGTAAAGATCGATGAGAAAGAGGACGACGGGAACAAAAACAAGAAGAACGAACGAAGAAGGGTGAGGTGGAGGAAAAGAAAAAGAAAGAGAAGGAACACGAGATGAAGTTGAAAGAGGAAGAGAAGAAGAGGAAAATGTAGAGTCGAGATTCTTAAGGAAAAGAAATGCAGTCAGCCAGCGCCTTTGAAGTTATCGGTTTTCGTGTGTGTGAAGCAGTGCATGTGTGTGTGTGTGGGGGGGGGGGGGGGGGGGGGGGGGGGGGGGGGCTGTTTCAGATAATCAATTATTATAGACGCTGACAGGACCAACTCAGCATACTGAGACTAATGGAACTCATGCTGGCATTATGTCATGAAATAATGAAAACGGAACTTTGTTGCACTCTTTAGAAATGCTATATTGATGATGCTTTCAAAGAAAATGGGCTCTGCTGTTTTTCTTTGTGAAGTATCATTCAAGTCTACTTGATTCGCATTCCTGACAGGGACCAACAATATGCAACACTCCAAACCTAAACTTCCTCGGAACTTTTCTAACAAAATACACGTCTTCAGTGAATGATAACGTTCAGTTCCAAGATTTCTACTTGCTTGTCGTGGTCATGTTATCATGGCCATCTGCAATCAATAATCCCTGCTTTAAAAAGTTCATAACTGAAACGATCTGGTTAAACATGCAGTTTCTCAAGTATGCGTACATCTGTAAATCCAGAACTTTACCAAGATTGACGGTCTTTAGAGGTATTTCGTTGTTTGTTTGTTTCGCAAGAGGTATTATCTTTCATTGTATATTTCTATCAAGAGAGACAGACAGACAAACAAACAAACAGACACACAGACAAACAGGCAGGCAGGCAGACAGATAGACACACAGACGTTTAGACAAAGACAAAAAGAGAGCACTGTGTTTTTGTGTGTAGCCTATTTTGGGAGGTTAAGCAGGACTGAAGGGGGGAGCAAGTTGAAGAAAAGAAATGCCTCAGCTCTTGAAGTGAAATTCCACCGGCAAAATAGACAAACGGTATTTTTTTCGTACAAGCTTAACTGATCTTTGGAGTGGTTGAATTTCCGTACAGACACAAACAATCCCATCCCACGCCGCCATCTCAACACCCACTCCACCCCAACCCCCATGCCCTTGAGCTAACTAGCCAAACAAATATAAACAATGTCCAACACTTTCTTTTCGCAGTTTCTTCGAGACGGAACCCGACCTGAAGATGCTGTTCCCGAAGATCATCCGCCTGAACGAGTCCTCTCAGCTGGAGTGGTACGTGGACCGGGACATGCTCCAGAGGCACGCGGTGACCGTCATGGAAGCTCTGGGGGCCGCCGTGGAGTGTCTGGAGGACTCCCACTTCCTCAACAACGTGCTGATCGCCCTGGGCCAGACTCACGCCAAGCGCAACATGAAGCCCGTCATGCTGAAGGTGGGAGCTGGTTGGCTGGGTTGCTTGGCTGTTTGTTTGTTATGTTTCTTGTTTGTTTCTCTGAATCCTTCTTAGGGTATCAGCGGTTTTTTGTTTGTTTGTTTGTTTGTTTTGTTTTGTTTATTTGCTCTTTCTGACCCATCTCAGAGTGTCCTGCGTGCGTAACGTTTTCTTTCTTGCTTATTTTCTCCTCCTCTTTTCTCTATTTTTGTTTCGTTTCCTTTGCTCCCGCAAGGGTCTACACATATGCCATGAAACTTTTTTTTCTTCATTATTTTCTGCTTTCTTTGCTTCACTTCATGTGTGTTTTGTGTATAATTTCTTTCATTTTCATATTATAGTTCTCTCTCTCTCTCTCTCTCTCTCTCTCTCTCTCTCTCTCTCTCTCTCTCTCTCTCTTTCTCTTCTCTCTTGTCAACTGTTACCTACACGTTGTGTTGCTGTGGACCTCCTGTTCACCGTGTGGTGCTGCACGGGATACACCGGACATTGTGTGCAAGGCGTGACATGGCAACCCAGTCACTGTATATTTAGTTTACTGTGTTTGATGTAAAAGTTCATGTAAACAGCCCGACATCCGATTCCCCTTTGCAATGAGTAAGCAAATAAATCATTGATTTTCATTCTCTCTCTCTCTCTCTCTCTCTCTCTCTCTCTCTCTCTCTCTCTCTCTCTCTCTCTCTCTCTCTCTCATTTAACCCTTGTGTAGAAGTGCCGAAGACGGTGAGGTTCATTTTGTGTGTTAGTTGTCATGTCTTGACAGATCAGTTAATTCTGAAATATCATCGCCACCCTTCTATGCTTCGATTGTCATTACATTTGGCATCACCAAAGAAAGTTATTGTCAGACATGTTATTATTTGCCTTTAAAAGTCATTTTAAGTTCCGCAACAGAGTGTGTAGTTAATTACAAGTTTATGTGCAATTAGTGATATTCAAATGATGACCAGGCAGTGAGCATCATTTGATTAAAATTACGTGTTTAATTTCACTTCTTGTTTCATTTTGCTTTTCTTTTTTTTTTTTTTCTTTTTTTTTTGTTTTGCAATAACCCCTTCAAGAGTGTCCGTGATCCATAACTGAATAACATTTCCGTATCTGAATCTGAATCTCCATTTCTGTGAGACCTTTCCTATTTGCTTTCAGTTTTATCAGATTCTGCTTAAATAAACTTAATCCGTTATGCTGGAGATTTTTGTTTCGTTTATTCCTTTTTTTTGTTTCCTCCGTTCTTCATGTATTTCCTTCCTTTTTTTTTACCTTCTTTCTCTCCTTCTTTCTGCTCCTGCCTTCTTTATGTTTGTTTCTTTCTATTTCTTTATTTCCTTATGTCCATATTTTCTTCTTTCGTAATTTCTTTGATACGTTTATATTTCATTCCTTCTTTCTGCTTTGTTCCTTTCTTCAGTTTTTTTTTAAATTTCATGTTATCATCTTTTGTTATTTTCTTCCTTCGTCCCCCCCCCCCCCCCTTTTTTTTTCTTGCTTCTTTCTTTTCTTCTTTTGTTCCTTTCTTCTTTGCTTTCTTCCTTTCTCTCTTTTTTGTTCCTTTATTTTGTTTTATCTCATATGTTGTTTGTGTCTTTCGTCTTTTCTTTTCTTCCTTTTTTGCTCTCTTTCTTCCTTTTTCTTCGTTTCTTCTTTGTTCTTTCTATGTCCTTCAGTCATTTTGTTATCTCCTTCCTCTCTCTCTCTTCCTTTCTGCCATCACCCTTCTCTTTCTTTCTCGTTTTCCTTTATCTTTTTCCCTCTATCATTCTATTTATCCTTACTCTTCTTTATTATTTTTTTCATCTTTCTTTCCGTTAAAAAAGTCGCGTTTTGTCAAAAGCTAGCGACTGTCAGTAGGAACCCTTTCAAGATGAAGACGCTCTCTCTTGATTTCCCTTGTCTGTCCTCTTCAGTCTCTGCTTTAGCCTTGCTCCCTATGTGTCCGGGGATGAGGTGTTCTATTTCATTTTTTTCGTCTTCGTGAAGAAGGTGGTGTTTTTATCCTTATTCTTTGTTTAGACTTTCGAAAGTTGCTGGGGATGAAGCCATTCAAGTTTGAGGCAGACCCGCAGTGCAGACAGTGTGGTGGAGATCAATAGTGCAAATTCGTGGTGCAGATTCGTGATGCGGATCCATGTGTAGATCCGTGGTGTAGATCCATGTTACAGACCCCTGAAGCAGATCAACGGTGCAGATCCGTAATGCGAATATGTAAGTGCAGACCCGTTGTTAAGATCCTGTAGTGCACATCCATAATACGGTGCCCTAAAGCAGATTCATGGTTCAAATCCGAGGTGCAAAGCAGTAGTAAAAAGATCCGTGGTTGCAGATTAGTCGTGGTTGCAGATTCGTGTAGCAGATCCCTGGCGCAGATCCATGATGCAGATCTTGATCAAAGGGCTCGCCCAGGATCCTTTAGACCTTGGCGTAAGTTTGCGCTCTCCTGAGGATTTTTTTTTCAGACAGTTGTTTTTTAACACAATCATTAGGACTCCCAGTTCTTGAAGAATGTCGTACGATCTTGTTTAACCTGCCATGTTGAACATTTGCTTGTTTTTCTTACTTCCTTTTTTTTTTTTTTTTTTTTGTTTCCTTATGTTCTCTCCTTTTCTTGTTTCCTGGATTCTCTCATTTGCAGGGAGTGGAGGGTTACACTTCAGAATTCTCTTTGTTTCCTGGATTCTCTCATTTGCAGGGAGTGGAGGGTTACACTTCAGAATTCTCTTTGTTTCCTGGATTCTCTCATTTGCAGGGAGTGGAGGGTTACACTTCAGAATTCTCTTTGTTTCCTGGATTCTCTCATTTGCAGGGAGTGGAGGGTTACACTTCAGAATTCTCTTTGTTTCTGTCATCTTTCATTCACTGGGTTTTTGTTTTTCGTTTTCTTTTTTAAATAAATATTTTACTTTGCTTTTTTTCTCTTTTTTTTTTTTTTTTTTTCCTCCTTTTCCTTTCATTCTTTAACTCCTTATTTCTTTCACCTCTTCCGTGACCATGTGTTTCTGATATTTGTTGTGTTTTTTTACGGGAAACTCATCCGTCTGAAAATGCATATCCAGAAGAATTTGCACTTCGTTAGCAAAGCAATGACGACCTGACAATCCTTGTCCTAGTTAATCAAAACAACACAAAAATACTCTCTCTCTCTCTCTCTCTCTCTCTCTCTCTCTCTCTCTCTCTCTCTCTCTCTCTCTCTCTCTCTCTCAGCAAGACGCTTGTTATTCCCTCATTAATGGTTAGATTGCCCAGGGTTAAATTCTGACACCACGCAAAAAAGCCGCCCATGCGACAAGCCTTATTTAATTAATCACACACAAACACACACGCGCGCGCGCGCGCGCGCGCACACACACACACACACACACACACACACACACACACACACACACACAGAGCTAGCGCAAACACACAGGACATGCGTACGCGCAAACACACACACACACACACACACACACACACACACACACACACACACACGCGCGCGCGCGCGCGCGCGCGCGCGCGCGTGCGTGCAGAGCTATAGTTTTGCCACCTGTACTTCCGCCACCAAGAAGGGCATTTTGACAGGACAGATAAAAATGTCTCGGGTATAGATATACTCTGTCTCTGTCTCTGTCTCTCTCTGTCTCTCTCTGTCTCTCTGTCTCTCTGTCTCTCTCTCTCTCTCACTCTCTCTCTCTCTCTCTCTCTCTCTCTCTCTCTCTCTCTCTCTCTCTCTCTCTCTCTCTCTCCTGCTACGTGTCTACTGTGTATCAGAATGTGGGGAACACTTCGTTCCAAAGAAATATTATGTCCTCTCTAATGGTTTTATATTATCTCTGTTGTTTGCAGATGCCAAAGCATGTCACTTTCTATTTTCTCTTTCAAAAGCTTTTACGCAGAGAAACAAGTCTCTTGTTTTCCAATAACTCTCTCTCTCTCTCTCTCTCTCTCTCTCTCTCTCTCTCTCTCTCTCTCTCTCTCTCTCTCTCTCCTTAAGACAAGATAATGACACTGACGGAAGTATAGAAAATGGCAGGATATTGTTTCCACTTTAGGGCATCTTTCCCTAAAGCTTACCCTCAGTATTCATTCTGAGTCATAAGCACAACCAAACTGGTGACCCTTGACTTTACACTCCCGTTGGGACACATTTTGTTTTCTTTTATATATGTTTAAAACATGACGTTGGTGCAATAGTTACACTGTACACTGTATAAATCGATGGCGAAAAATGAATTTCAGCGAGCATGTCCTGTTATCGTTGAGGCTTTGATACAAACAAACCTCCGCACGATATGTTTTCATAACGTTCCTCGTCCAAATACTACTACTAGGGACACGATGTAGATTGAAACGTTCCCCCCATCTAAGAAACGTGTCCGGGGCGGCAAAAATACAGGCGGCAAAAGTCCAGAAGATGGCGGCTGTTGTTGTGACGGCGAAAGTCCTCCTGGCCTCAGCCAAGTGAAACGGATTATGGATCTGTTCCATGATCCAGATCCGTACCAAAGTGGAGTGGCTTAGTCTTTGGGCCACGTTCCATATCGAGGCTGTCCACAAAGTTTCGTTCTCTTAGCTTTTGCGTCATTTTCCTATGCACCATGCAAACATTTTGGTGGGTTAAAACAGTTCAATGTGTGTGTGTGTGTGTGTGTGTGTGTGTGTGTGTGTGTGTGTGTGTGTGTGCATTTATTTATGTATTTAAAGATGTTGTAGATGGGTATATTTTGAAACAAATTAATTTTGGTATTAATTTTTTTAAGCTGCTGTACATACGTTGTGCATTCGTTGCTTGCAATCAAACCTTTAAACATGAAAAGTAATGTAGTATGTAAAAGTCAACTGTCTTAGAGCATATTGTGTATAAGTTGCTAACAACGAGTCCTTTTTATGCATGGAAAATGATACAGTACATAAAATTCAATTTTTAGAAACATTTTTTTTTTCGAATTTGTATGCAAACCCAAAAGTGTATGTATAGTCTGGGCTTTCTCTTTACAGTTGCATTTATCTCCCCCCCCTCCTCTCTCTCTCTCTCTCTCTCTCTCTCTCTCTCTCTCTCTCTCTCTCTCTCTCTGTCTGTCTGTCTGTCTTGTCTGACTGTCTGTTTGGGTGTCTGTCTGTCTGTCTGTCTGCCTGTCTATCTGTCTGTCTGTCTGTCTGTTCTCTCTCTCTCTCCTGCTCTCTCGCTCTCTCTCTCTCTCTCTCTCTCTCTCTCTCTCTCTCTCTCTCTCTCTCTCTCTGAGAGGGCATTGTGTAAAGAAGCTTAGGCTTGCCCATTTTACCCTGAGTAACACATTCGTATTTGCCATGATATTGGCATTCTTATTCTGATTTTCTTTTTCTTCTCTTTTCCAGCGCCTGTGGCCTTCACTGGAAGTCGGACTGAGCACAATACTGGGCGAGCGATATTTGCCGGAAACGGCCGAAGCTTGGCGGAAACTATACAATTACATCTGTCTGCAGATGAAGAGAGGCATGGACAATCCAGATTTATCCCTGGACATCAGCGATAATAACTGTGATTTATGATGCCTTCGGGCTTCTGTGATAGTTGTCAGAATCACTCTGTTAATGTCTGCCCACAGCTACTGTTAATGATGTGTGTGCTGCTCTTGGCTCTGACTGAGAACAGATGGCTACAGTTTTTAAGCATGTGCAAAAACAAACAGAAGGAAAGAAAAAGAAAAAGAATGTAATGATTTTTTTTTACTGGTCAAAAATCAATGATATGTTTGGATGGTAAACATGAGTGACTTTCTTGGGTGGCAAACTATCGCCATTTTATAACTCGTAAAAGACCTCACTAACGTTCTGGGGTGGTAAAAAATTGCTAATATCATTGAATGTAAAATAATGTCCACTGTGTGTGGGAGGCAAATTGATTTTCTAATGTTTTCATGTGGTCAAAGGCTACTAATATTCGTAAACAGTATATTATTGCTTTTTGAAAAAAAAGTACTAATACTCATAATTGGTCGTAATTGTTAACGGGTTTTTAAAAGTAAAAATTGCTCATATTCTCCCATTAAAAAGATTATTATTGCTCTCAAATGATGAAAAAGAATGTCATAATTTTGACAGATAATAGACCGGAAATTCTTGAGCAGGTATGAGAGTAGCAATGTTCTGGGGTCGTATGGATTGCGAAAGTCGTGAAGTGGTAAATACGAGAAACGGTCTGAGTAGGGAAAGAACAGGTTATGTCTTTAAGAAGTAGAACGTTAGCAATATCTTCAAATTGCTTATATATGGTTTTGAAGGGATGATGAAAATTGCTAATACCCTCAAGTAGTACGATATTGATTTTCCTGAGCGTTAAAACATTAGCAACGTCCAGAAGTACAAGAATGTGCTGGAGCATATTTCCAGAAAAGGTAAGAAAAACTTGCCCTCGAATCATAGAAGTCTGCTAAAGTCTAAAGTTATAAAAAGACTTTTTGTCCTGAAATGACAAAACATCACCCGATATCCTATCGTACAAAATTGTTTGTTGATGTCTTGAAGTGGTAAAGGAGCAATAGACTGGCTGTTCCAGAGTGACAACAAATTGCTAACTGGAAAAAAGATTACTAATGTCGTGAATAAGTAAAAGACATCTGATGCACAGGAGTGCTAAAATATGCAAATGTCCTGGATTGCTGAACGTTGCTGACGTCTTTGAATAGCTACAGATTATCACTATCTTGATGTGACAAAAATTGATGGTATTCAAAAGTGAAAAAAAAATCCTGACGTTCTGCAATATAAAAGTGATATTGTGTTTAACATATTGTTGATGTCCTGGAATGATGAAATAAGAACTGCTCATTTCGTGGAGTGGTCCGTTTGAGTTTTTTTTTTAATTTGGAGATCTTTTGTTTGTTTGTTTTTCTTGCTTTATCCTTTTAATTGGAAGTATGAGTCGTTTCTTTATGGTTCAAGAACAATTATTGTGAATGTTTGTGTATATGTTAAATTTCGTTCAGAACACTTTTATTTTTATTTTTTTATACCGATTCAGATATGATTTCTTTGCCTACTTGCTCTAGGTGCACAAGGTCATTAGGACCAACTTTTTTTTTTCACACTTAAAAGACCTACACCCGATTCAGGTTTTCAGTGAAGCGGTGGATGAATCACAGTTCCGTCTATGTTTTGAACTTTTGATATCATGTTGTCCTAGGGTACACGCTGCATTTACTCTATCCCTTTTATTATTCGGGTCAGAATAAAATTCTTTGAGCCTGTGTGTGTGTGTGTGTGTGTGTGTGTGTGTGTGTGTGTGTGTGCGTGCGTGCGTGCGTGGTGTGTGTGTGAGTGTGTGTGTGTGTGTGTGTGTGTGTGTGCGTGCGTGCGTGTGTGTGTGTGTGTGTGTGTGTGTGTGTGTGTGTGAGGAGAGAGAGAGAGAGAGAGAGAGAGAGAGAATGAATGAGAGACAGACAGACAGACAGACAGACAGACAGAATATATGTGTGTTTTAAATCTCTGTTACAATTACGCTGAAAAAACTTAATCCGTTCTTTAAACATCATTGCTACACTTCACTAGTCATTTAAATGTGTGGTACAGTGTCTGAAGGTATAACCTAAATCAAAAGAAAGGGAGAACATAGACAAAATTGCACAGAGCTCCTACTGCCGCATTCAAATCAACCTGATATCTTAGTTTACAGCATGATGATGATTAAATATCAGTATCGCGCTTTCAGATACTCGGTTTCAAGGGATATGTGTCCGCAACACGAGCAGCATACTCAAATTTTACAATCCGTTTCTCTCAAAATATCTCAAGGGCCTATATATTTTAGTTATACAAAGTTGCTAACGGACCACTAAAAACGACTGCTCCTGGAATACTCCAAGTTCTTCGTACGCTCAGACAAGAACCCCAGAGGTACTGATGAGGGCTGCTGCACGGCTGGATACCTCAACTGAGCGATAACTCATACAAACAGACACATCTGCTCCGTTATGAGAACAGCAATGAATAACATATCTCGCAGGCAAGCACCACGCGTGTGCCCACAACCAACAATTGACAAAGCATTAGGTATATAACAAGAATATTTTTGGGGAAAAAATCAAATGAAAAACTCTTTAAATCTGGCCTTTCATCCAAGGTTTTACCATCAGTGCAAACGTAATAAAGAATAAGACACCTCTAGCCATGATATCTCAGCTCCCTCCTTCTGACAGGTAGTTGATTTCAAAGAAAAAAAATGTCAGACCACAGTTCGTAGTTTTCACACAAGATGAATTCCTCTCAAGGTATGGGTTTTCTTCGAAGGACAAAGGACAACAAACACACACACACACACACCACACACACACACACACACACACACACACATAGAGAAACAAACACACACACGCATATGTGCACGTGCACACACACACACACACACACACACACACACACACACACACACACACACACACACACATAGAGAAACAAACACACACACGCATATGTGCACGTGCACACACACACACACACACACACACACACACACACACACACACACACACACACACACACACACACATGGAAGGATAGCGGCGAAGACAATTTAAGCAAGAGTTGATGAAGACGCAAACTGTAACGGAAGACACGTATCTGTACCGGACTCTACAATCAAGCCATACATTGACGAAACCTGTGGATTCTTTCCATCACGGCAACCACTCCATTATGGATCAATATGATTAAGCCGTCTTAGATCGGATTGATCTGTCTGAGGTGGGCCTTGGCGGCTCTGT
>CM065717.1:34242909-34252909 GCA_033310375.1 Conus canariensis
CACACACACACACACACACACACACCCGCCATCCACCTAGGAACCAGTGTGTGTGTGTGTGTGTGTGTCTTTGTATCCTACTGTATGTGTGTTTGTGTCTTGTGTTTGAAGTATAGATAAATAGGGGGGGGGGGAGGTAAATAACCTTGTGGTTCCCTCACAGAACTGCAGGCCATACCATGCTGGCGGGGGAGGTGACACTACAGTTAGCATTCAAAACGGTCGCATACAAACAGACCTCATGAACGGTCATCCTCATACCTCTAACCGAACAACAAAGAAGAAAGAAAAAAAAACCGGACAGCTGCCGAGTCCTTAAAGAAAGCGACACAAACGAACGCACACAAACAGCAGAGAAAAATGAGAATCAGGAGAAAATGGATTTCATCTGTGCCACTGGTAGGTAAAGACCTTGTCAGGCAGAGGCGTGGAGAGATGGTGGGGAACGGTAGCGGACCGGGGTGGAGATTGAGTTCTTCGGGCTGGATTTGGATAGGGGTGGAGGGACTCGGAGAGAGTAGGAGTAGATGTTTGGAGGGGACGGGGGATGGGACGTTTGTATAAGGCAGGAGTGGATGTCAGGAGAGGGGGGGGGGGGGAGGGAACAGGGAACGGGGAACGGGAAGGGAGTCTGGTCTGGAAGATTTCAAAGACAATTAATTGTCCAAGCGGTGGGAGGTTGTCGGTGAGACAGATGAGGCAGAATGGGAAAGAGGATTGAATGTTACGAGAGTGGGTAAGCACACACACACACACACACACACACACACACACACACACACACACACACACACACACGCACACACACACACACACACACACACACACACACACACACACACACACACACAGCGAGAGAGAGAGAGAGGAGGGAGAGACAACCATGTACAAAAAAAATGGACAGATGGGAAAAAATCAGTTTTGTAGACCACATAAACACAGTCCAACTAATAATGGTTTTGAAGGCTAGGTGGCTGAAAGAAACAAATACACGGACAATCATAGTTTAATGCGAAGATCAAATGCGGTCGTGAGTTCTTCTAGAAGAGCCACGTGCCTCGTGGTTTCTGCTAACTAGTAAACAGTCTATCAAACTTAAAAAGAAACGGGCATTGTTTTAAACAATACTTTGATGAATGAACTATTTCCCACTTAACTAGTGGACAAACAAAGCGCAGTAACTCTTACCCGAGAGTCCCACATCCGCATTTCAAACGTTTGTTCTGATGACGTGGAATAAATCACGCTTTTTCTTGTCAGGAGCGTGTGCTAAGAAAGAAGACAAATGTTGATCATGATATTTATGAATATTTTGTTCACCTTTCATGGAACGCGTCTTCTTATTTGCATTCCCTCACGTCATGTATCACCCCCCCCCCCTTCCTTATCCTCCCTTTCCTCACGAGCCACTCCTCTTCGTTATTCTTGATACTAACGCACCCCCCCCTCCCCCTCCCGCCCCCAACCTCCCGCTTCCTCTCTCCCTGCTAATCCTTCTCCTCCTTTTGGTCATGATTATTGTTGCCACTTATTCCTTTACCCCCTGTCTCTCTATTTCCTCTCTTCCTCGTTCTTCTTCTCATCCTCCTCCTCCTCCTCCTCACTGTTATTGTTGCTACTAATATCATCACTCCCTCTCCTTTCTCTTTCCCTTCTCTCCCTCCTTCTCCATCTCTGCTTCTTTATCATTGTGCTATTATTGGCATTGCCTCCCTCTCCTTCCTCTCTTTTTCGTCCTTGTCTTCTTCCTATTCCTCATGATAATTTTCATCGTTGCTTTTAATGCCACCAACCCCCTCCTTTCCTCCTTTCCTCCTCCTCCTCTTCTTCCTCCTCCTCCTCCTCCTGATTCTAGCAGGAATTGCCGTCAGTTCTTCTCCCTTTCTCTCTAACCCTTCTTCCTCCTGTTCCTGTCAATGCAATCAGCCCTGTTCCCTTCCTCTCTACCCCTTTCCTCCTCCTGTTCCTGTCAATGCAATCAGCCCTGTTCCCTTCCTCTCTAACCCTTCTTCCTCCTGTTCCTGTCAATGCAATCAACCCTGTTCCCTTCCTCTCTACCTCTTTCCTCCTCCTGTTCCTGTCAATGCAATCAGCCCTGTTCCCTTCCTCTCTACCCCTTTCCTCCTCCTGTTCCTGTCAATGCAATCAACCCTGTTCCCTTCCTCTCTACCCCTTTCCTCCTCCTGTTCCTGTCAATGCAATCAACCCTGTTCCCTTCCTCTCTACCCCTTTCCTCCTCCTGTTCCTGTCAATGCAATCAGCCCTGTTCCCTTCCTCTCTACCCCTTTCCTCCTCCTGTTCCTGTCAATGCAATCAGCCCTGTTCCCTTCCTCTCTACCCCTTTCCTCCTCCCGTTCCTGTCAATGCAATCAACCCTGTTCCCTTCCTCTCTACCCCTTTCCTCCTCCTCCTCCTCATCGATGCTGCCATTAATGCCATCACCCCCTCACTCTTCCTCTCTTCCTCCTCCGCCGTTGTCTCGTCTTCTTCTTCTTCTTTCATGTTGCTGTTTATTCCATAACACCTCTTCCTCTCTTTCTTCTCCTTTTCAAAATCATCATCATTATTGTCGGTATTCACGGGTAATTCTCCTTCCCCCTTCCTTCTTCCCCTTTCCTCCTCCTCCTCCTCCTCCGTCTTATTCTTGTCGTTGTTGGTGTCATAACAGAGCCCCTCTTCTTTTCTCCCCCACCCTCCTCCCTTCAACCCCACTTCCTCTCCATTATTGTTGGTGTTGATACCATTATGTACCCTTTTCTCTCCTTTTCCTTCTCCTCCTCTTCTACCTTCTCCTCCTCCTCCTCCCCCTCCCCCTCATTACCATCATCATCATTATCTTCATCATTTCCAACGGCATTTCTCATTTCCTGCCGCTTCATCGCAGTGTGGAAGGGGGTAGATCAAAGCATGTTGAGGAAGCAGAAACAGGGAGAGGAGGGGAGAAGACTGGGGAGTAAGGAGAGGGGGGAAAAGGTGTCTCAAAGGGAATGTAGGGCAGGGAGAGGGGAAGGGAGAGAACGAGACGCCAAGGAAACCCTTGTCGTACGCGACATGCTTTCCCGAGACCTTATTATCTCCCCCCAAATCGTCTCTGTCGTCATCAGTTGTATTATCTTCCCTTCCTGATTGTCGCCCCTTACTTTTGTTTCTCCGCCTCTTCTGGTCTGCCTGTGACTGTCTGTCCGTTTGTTTGCCTTTCTGGACACACACACACACACACACACACACACACACACACACACACACACACACACATACACACACACACACACACACACACACACACACACACACACACACACACACACACATACACACACATACACACACACACACACACACACACACACACACACACACACACACACATACACGCACACACCATATGTATGTGCATATACATATATATATATATATATATATATATATATAAAAAGAGGCAAAATGTTAGGAATTATATTTGCAGTGACAACGATAACAAACATCGATAGTAATGATGATGACGATGACGAAGTTGAGTATGATAATGGTGATGATGACGACGACGACGACGACGACGATGATTATGATGATGATGACGATGGCAATAATGATGATGATAATAATAGTAACCACAGTGCCAAGGACATCCACGCTGTTGGTTCGGGTGAAGAATTTGCAAAGGCCCTCGATGCCAGGCGCCTGAAACTCAACCTGCCACGAGCAAACGAAACTGAAGATTGGGAGAAACTGGATGCAAAAATCGTCCAAAGACTCGATGCACTGATAGGGAAAAGCACCCTGGAACACAAACTAGCCACATATGGGGACATTGTGTATGCCACATGTAGAGACGCCTATGGAGCAAAACTACCCAAGAGAAAACACCTCCAAAGAAATCCAGACGCCAAGAAAAGATGGACAAGATCAGGGTCCAAAAGAAGAACCTCAAGATGCAAATGAAGACCGCACTGCCAGCTGAAAAACAAGGCTTGGAAAAACTGTGGAAAGACCTGAAAGAAAAACACAGCGCCCTCAGCAAAGCGGAATCTGCGAGGAAGAGGAAGAGCAAAAAGAAGGACACAAGAGCGCTTCTTCAGAGACCCCTTCCAGTTTGCCAGAACACTGTTTGAGCAGCCAAAATCTGGGACCCTAAGTGTGGACAAAGGAGTTCTTGAGCAGCATCTGAGGAAAACATACTCTGACCCACAGAGCAAAGCACCACTCGACATTCAAGGTCTGGTGTGGCCAACCAACCCTGAGGAACAGTTCAATGGCAAGCCTCCAACGTTGGCGGAAATCAAGAAGGTGGTCGACAAAGCCAGAGCCAAATCATCACCAGGGCCAAACGGAATACCTTACCAGCTTTACAAGAAATGTCCCAAGGTGCTGGAGTGGCTCCACAGGCTGCTGCGATCGGCTTGGAGAAACCAGAAGATCAGCGGCCAGTGGATGACGGCAGATGGTATGTACATCCCCAAAGAGCAAAACTCAAGTGACATCAGCCAGTTCAGGCCAATATCACTACTGAACGTCGAAGGGAAAATCTTCTTCTCTGTCATGGCAGCAAGGCTGACCAAGTACCTGATGGAAAACAAGTTCTTGGATGTGTCAGTCCAGAAAGGTGGCATCCCAGGCGTGGCTGGCTGTGTAGAACACGCCACAATGATCTGGGACGCAATACAAAAAGCAAAAACAGAAAAGAGAGACCTGGACGTAGTGTGGCTTGATCTGGCAAACGCATATGGATCTGTGCCCCATGAGATGATACAGTTGGCTCTTGAGATGTACCATGTGCCAAAGAACATCCGCGACATGCTCAAGAAGTACTTCAATGGCTTCTCAATGCGGTTCTCTACCAAGGAGTACACAACAGACTGGATCAACTTGGAAGTGGGTATTGCAATGGGCTGTGCAATTTCCCCAATACTGTTCGTGCTGGCAATGGAACTCATCTTGAAAGCAGCAACAAACAACGCGAGACAAACAGACCTTGGCGATGGATACAAGATGCCTCCTCTCAAGGCCTTCATGGATGACACTACAGTGATTTCATCCAGAGAAGACGAGACACGTCATGTGCTGGAGAGGCTGGACGACATAGTTGCCTCATCCAGAATGAAGTTCAAGCCAAAGAAATCACGGAGTCTCTCACTGAGGAAAGGAAAAGTGGCCGGATCTGTGGTCTTCAGTGTTGCCAACCAGGCCATTCCAACAGTCACAGAAGAACCAGTCAAGAGCCTTGGAAGATGGTATGATGATACGCTGAAAGACACACAAAGAGCAAAGAAACCAAGCAGATGGCGGAGGAAGGCTTGGAGACCATTGACCAGTGTGGGCTCCCTGGCAAATACAAGGTCTGGTGTCTGCAGTTCATGCTGATACCAAAGCTCCTATGGCCTCTGATGATATACGACATCTGCACCAGCATAGTGGAGGCAATGGAAGCCAAAATCAACAAGTTCACAAGGAAATGGCTTGGTGTCCCACCCTGTCTGACTGACATAGCGCTGTACTGTCGCCAAGCAAAGCTGAAACTACCACTGAAATCCATCCTGGAGGAATACAAAGCAGGGAAGATCAGACTTCAAAGCATGCTGGAGGACTCAGGAGACAAGGTGGTAGAAGCAATCAAGCCCCAGCTGAAGACAGGCAGAAAATGGAAAGTTCAAGAGGCGATGAATTCTGCAAAAGAAAGTCTCAAGATCAGAGAAATAACAGGACACACACAGACCAACAGACAAGGACTGGGGGTGACCAAAACTGAATGGTGGTCAAAGGCCAAAGGAAAAGCCAAAAGAGACATGATGATTCAGGAGATGAGAAAAGAAGAAGACCAAAAAAGACTCCAAAAAGCAGTCCAGCAGAGCCAGCAAGGGCAATGGACAACGTGGGAGAATGCACTCCAAAGAAGTCTCACTTGGAATGACATTTGGCACATGGCCCCTCTCAGGATCAGCTTCATTCTCAGATCTGCATTTGACCTTCTGCCCTCAAATGCAAACCTGGTGAAGTGTGGGAAAACAGACGATCCTGCATGACCCCTCTGCCATGAAAAACAAACAGTGGAGCATGTCCTAAGCTCATGTAAAGTAGCCCTGGCTCAAGGAAGGTACACATGGAGGCACAACCAAGTGCTCAAAGAGATTGTACAAGTAGTCTGGGCTAGTACCAACACCACAAAAGGGAAAATCAGGACTCCAAAAGCACCCGCAACATTCTTCACGGCAGGAGGCAGCAAATCATGGCCAAGAACAACAGTGCCACTCGAAACATGCAGGCAGAGTCTGCTGGACGGGGCAGATGACTGGGAATGCACTGCAGACCTCCCAGAATGGAAGAGTCACCCAGAGATCATCAGCAAGAGTGGCATGAGACCAGACATAGTAGTCCACTCTAAGTCAACCAAGCAGCTGATCATGATCGAGCTCACGGTGCCATATGAGAGCAGAATGGAGGCAGCTCAAATCTACAAGACTGAAAAGTATGCTGATCTGGCAAACAGCCTGAGGAGAGAAGGCTATCAGGTCAAAGTCCTCACTGCAGAAATTGGAGCTAGGGGGTTTGTAGGAACGTCTGCATACAGCCTCATGAAACAGCTCTCAGTTGCAGGGAGGGAAAAAACCAGAGCCCTGAAAGCAATGGCAGAAGCGGCAGAGAGGTGTTCAAGCTGGATCTGGTCAAGGAGGAACAAAAGTGAACTTCATAAGGCTTAATTTCCCTACAAATATCAGGTGTCCCTGTGGCTCAGTGGTTAAAGCGCGAGTCATTAAGTGGAAAATGAGCATGTCCAGAGGGTCATGGGTTCGAATCCCAGCCATGGCTCGTCCCAAGATGGGGAAAAAAAAAAAAGGGGGGGCAGCAGAGGGACATCCGGAGTCATGAACCGGGTGTGGCCCAACCCCCTAGAGTGGATGGAGTATAGGTTTCAGACCACGTGATTGGTCAGGCCATGTTTCCCAACTGGAGATGGACATCGGGCATTGAAAGCTAGAAAGGTTAAAAAAAAAACTTTAAAAAAAGGCATTAGATAAAGTGGAATGCCTTTTTCCTTTTCTGTTCTATCAATAATACACGTGACTTGAAACGAAACAGTGTCTCCATAAGTCAGTCATAAAATGGCACATATAATACTGACACAGCTAATGTTAGGTAGGTATTCAAGGTCTGACCAGCGCGTTGGGCTGATGCATAGGTCAGATATCTGCTAAGTCGTAGCCACGAGACCCTCTTCGTCAATTCTCTCATCTTAGTTATTAACTCATTTACCCATCAGCTTTAAATTATGCGTAGTGTGGTCTAAAAAATTAGCGGATGTGGTGTAGCGTCTATGAACTAGCCCGCACGCGGTGACACTTCCTAGATGAAATTGAAACTGAAACTGAAACTGTCATAAAAACAAAAACATTGAAAACAGACTGCCGCGTCACTGAAAATGACTCAAAATGTAGATAAACACACAAAACAAGATGTAAAGTAACGCAAATTTAATAGACTGTACAAAACAGATAAGTGAGTTTTCTTTTTTTTTCCCACTCCTGATAGCCAAAAGGGAATATTGTTTTGCTCATTATTGATGTTTGTTTGCAACTTGTCATGTCTGATGAAGACTTTGTGTCAAAAATTCACTTGCCTGTTTTGTAGTCTATTAAATTTGCGTTACTTCACATTTTTTTTTTTTTTTTTGGTGTTATTTGTATTGTGTGTCATAAAAAGACTGCACACGGTGAGAGTTCCCACCATGTCAAACATCATCGGTCCGGGCAGACCGTCCTTTGTAACAACAGGTTCGTTTGGGCGGGGGGGGGGGGGGGGGGAGGGGGGGGGGCGAGATGGGGGTGGGGGTGGGGCGTCTGAAGGGAGAAAAATCCTATCCTCCCAGAAGGGATGGCAGGTGGGTGACAAGCGCGGGGTGTAGGCGGAGGGGGTGGGTCAGGGAGATTCCAGCGACAGCCACCAAAGCAGCGTGAGGTCGATGGTGATGGAAGGAAGACGCGGGAAGAAAGAGGGATGAATATTGCAAGGGTGGATGTTGTGAAAGGAAAAAGAATTAACGAGACAGAGAGAGAAAGAGAGGGAGAGAGGGAGAGAGAGAGAGGGAGAGAGAGAGAGGGAGAGAGAGAGAGAGGGGGGGAGAGAGAGAGAAAGAAAGTGGGAGAGAGTGAGGGAGACAGACAGACAGACAAAGAGAGACAGACAGACAGACAGACAGACAGAGACAGAGACACAGAGAGAACATTTAATTTTAAAAACCATGTATGGGGTGAATCTACGAAAGAAAACAAAGCGAATCCATATAGTCTTATAAGGTTCCGTACTCGAAAGATACGGATACCAAGTCATGAAAATACCAGTAAAAATCGGATAGGAAAGAAACTTACGGTTCTTTTTGGAATCCGTTTAGATCTACTGCTGAATCGTATACCGGACTTTAAAACATTTTGGCATTCATTCATTATTTCTATATATCAAATATTTATTTGGACATCGAACTAACGTAAATTTAAATACAAAATGAAACTCGTCTGTTAGTTTGGGGCATCAGTATTTAGAATGTTTGCATTGGTCATGTGGTATACGTAGACGTGGTGCTTCTCCTTCTCAGTACGCTTGCAGTAAGGAGAGATTGATTCACGCCTCCTGTTTTTCATCAGTCTCGTTCGCTAACATCGCCAAGGAAGTAAATATGTATTCATGCACATCTGCGTGTGTGTTTGTGTGTTTGTGTGTGTGTGTGTGTGTGTGTGTGTGTGTGTGTGTGTGTGTGTGTGTGTGAGAGAGAGAGAGAGAGAGAGAGAGAGAGAGAGAGAGAGTATGCGTGTGTGTGAACAGTATTACACAAAAAAGGTGAGCTATTTTAACCAATCTGGGGAGCTGAAGCGGAGACGGACCCATAAGATTGTCTCCCTTTGTGCAGATCCCAATTAAAACGTAGGGTTTGGGATCGCTCAGCAATTCCTTTTTAATCATAACACAAAATCTGCTGAACCGACTTCAACGAATGAATGGACGAATGTATCATTTTTTTCTTTAACGTGTTTTCCTTCAATTATGATATTATACGGGGGTGGGGGGAAGGGGTTGTCAAGAACCAAGTAACAACATTTCAAAACTACAAATAACCATATTCTCAAGTTAGTACATGAAATGTCAGGACATGAAATGTTAAAACACGAGAAAAGAAATCACATTTGAGAGCCAGTCAGTTCATGCATCATTCTTACTCCTTAACCACTTGTATTCAAAATCATGTTGTACAAAATACGATCAGTCAGTTTATCTTGAAGGTAAGACTTATCTCAGGAATAACTTGTAGGCAGTATCTTTAGCACTGGAAAAAAGTGTAGAAGAATACGCTAAACGGATACATTTCCGCCACAAATAAACTTTTACATTCGTAATCATATTCAGTTTTCCATTCGTTGGGTTTACTTTTAACTATGAACGTGCAACATATCTTACGGCAAAAAAAAAAAAAAAAAAAAAATCAGACTGTGAGCGGTTTGTGAATATTTGAATATACTTTTCAATACATACTGAGGTCACGCTCTTGTCAAAAGGAAAAATCTATCTGGTCCACCGCTGGGGAGAGCACTCAGTCAGCTGGTCAGCAGACTGTCCCACATTGATCCGCTGGAAATATACAACACTCCTCAGCGCCAATACTTCACAGTTCATGAGTCTGTGATCCCCAGAGAGAGAGAGAGAGAGAGAGAGAGAGAGAGAGAGAGAGAGAGAGAGAGAGAGAGAGAGAGAGAGAGAGAGACGATGGTGATGATAACCTTTATTTCCAAGGGTAACAGTTAGGCAAATATATGATTTTTTACATCCGGCCCTCTCCCTGCCGAGGGACGAAGAGTGATTAGCAACTAACTAAGCATGACTCGTTACTAAACAATACAAACATTCTTATCTTTAGAAGTACATAAATACATGGATGAGCTTTTTCTTCCTCGATATTGACGTTTCGAATAATAATATTCAATATTAAGAGAGGGGAGAGAGAGAGAAGAGAGAGAGA
>CM065717.1:34257909-34275409 GCA_033310375.1 Conus canariensis
ATGACTACTACTACTACTATTACTACTACTACTATTACTTCTACATCTTTATGATTTATCATTCACGTTACGATCTTATAAGACCGTATTCCCATCGATGTTTCTTGTTTCCGGCCTTCTGATCGCAGCATAGAAAGATGTAGATCATAGCATTATTTTAGGGGGCAGATGTCGGGACAGTAGAAATGAGAATATGCGGGGACAGAGGAGGAGGAGAAGGGAAAATGTAAAGGAGGGGAGTGCAGGGGCAGGGAGGAGGAAGGGAGAAAACTGGAGACCAGGCGCCAGGTGGACCTCTACCGTACGCAGTACGATTTCCTGAGCGCCAGCCATCTCCTTTCCCCGTCTTCTCTGTCGTCATCATTTGGATTTATCATTTCCTCCTTCCGGTTTGTCGCCCCTTTCCTGTCGATCAGCTCACTCACTGTGGTCGTGTGATTGTGTTTCTTTTGTCTGTCTTTCTCGAACAACATGAAAACAAATATCAGATGATACTAGGAAGGACAGCAGCGACGATGACGATACCAATCTGGGCCGTGGAGTGAAATGGACAGGAGGAAGCAAAGACGATAGCTACTCCTTTACTACCTGGGTCAGATAACTCACTTGGTGTTGTTCACCCGTGCACCTAGAAAATACTGCTTAGGAACATGGAAGCAAATTCAAGCTTCGGCGTGATGTTCGTGCTCAGAAGAAAGAAAATGATAAGCCGGACTGAAATGATACGGATCTGTCCTTTTCTTTTTAGCGTGTGCTAGCATGCGCTTGACTGATATATCAAATGTAAGAATCCTGCTCGTTTTCTTGTATCATTCCCACACAATTTTCATATCAAACATACAATCAGGTGCTGATAACTTGTAAAATACCAGTTCAGTATCGATCTAGTGTCTAATTCCAGTTCATGTTAGGTCGTTTAGTGCTACAACCCTTAAGTTTCACTTTTCTGCCGACACAAACTTTAAAAAAGTCAGTATTCTTTTTCTGCTTGATAACCAATAAAACAAAATGACATTTCCCAAAAATATTCTCACAGAGAAATTATGATCAAGGACCGACATGGCGAAAGACTAGGGCTCAGGGGGAGGCACTCAGTAGGACTAAAATGAGAACAAAATGTGGAAGTTGCGTACAACATAAGTTTGCTTCAAAATAACGCAACTTTTGTTTTTAAATAAAAACTAAAGAATATGAAACCTCAAACAAACAAAAACAATGATCTGCATTCCCTATTTCTATTAGCCACATTACCAAACAAATAGGTTGAATGGGGAAACGAGGGGGGAGAGGGCGAGGGGACATGGAAGGGAGGAAGAAGAGGAGTGGGAAGCTTAAAACAGTAGGCTCAGAGAGTACGGATTCAAGCCCTAGATGCTGCCCCAAAGTTATGCCTCACAGCATAAAACGCTTGGTCATTGTGGCCAACGAAAAAAACAATCCACACCCATCGACCCTGATAAAGCACTTCATGTCTGCTTTGTCCCTCTATGTATGTCGGATCCACATGCTGTCAAGACTGTCGAATCAGCCCCCACACGTCATGCCAAAGTGGGGTGACCAACATCCTTATCAAACAGCCTGACCGATCTCAAAATGGGCCAACATCTCTCAAGGTTACTCATCCAGATAACAATGGAGGGACAGGGTTCAAGTAACGAAGTTTAAGGAATTCAGTCCATGTCTTGGCATAGTAGCCTTGGTTCCGATCTCTCATAGATACCGTTCAATTATCAGGAGGAAAAAATTTCCACGCTCGCCGAGAGAAGTCTTCTGCGCTTGGGATGTCTGATCATGAATAGCGACCGCAACAAATAAATAAAATGATCAGGAGAAGACAGTTTCATATCTTAGACGTCGCCCATTGTTGACTTCTACCGGCACTTTGAGATATTGATGAGATGGGAAATGGGTTATTCTCAACGACACGCATCAATAATGATTGTATCCAAGTTATTAATTGTGCTTTCTCGATGAAATACATCAATATGATTCTTCGAAAAAGTGTTCATGAATAATAATTGTACTCAAGCTCTCATTGATTGTTCTTTCTCAAATAAAATTCATCAAAATGAATTATTTTCAAATATTCTATCTTTATTCTTTTTCAACAGCGCCTGGCAAATATGTTCCAACTCTCCATGCTGTTATTTCTTTACAGTTTGTGGTCATGCTTTCAAGGTCTCCATGTTAAATCTTTATAAATAGCATTTAGTGATCATGCCCCAACTCTATATGTTGTTCTTTCTCAGTCGCACGAAAGCAATGCTTTTCCTGCTCTCAAAATTGTTCTTCAGTGTCAGTAGCATGTAGCAATGATGTTCCAGCTCTCCCTGTTTTTCTTTCTCAATAATATGCAGTATTAAAATATCATAACTCTCTGGGGACCAAATATGCAGCAGTCTGCCAGTCTGTGTCAAACAGCGTCCTTCTATGTGAAGTTGTTATCTGTCTGCTGAACAGAAAGAACACATTTCAAATGGCACAGATAGTCCTAATCACGTCATTGACCTAAAAATACCACAATGCTGCTGGACTTTGCTTTCATATTTTGGAAGATTATTCGTTCATTCTGTTTAGAAAGTTATTATATTCACCCATGTGTGTTTGCGTGTTTGTGCATCTGTCAGGAAAATTGTCCCGCTGGTCAGCGGTGGCTCTTTCAGAACAGATATCTTATGCGCCTTCAGAAAGTTTAGTACTTTAAACATCTTTTCTGTCACTATCTTTGATTGTGTCTTTTTCTAAAGATTTATTTTATCTTTCCAGACTGTCATCTAACCGTTTTTCTGTTTTGTGGACCATTCTCCTGTCTTTTATGTTGGAAACTCATATATCTGTTTTATCCAAGGCAAATGATGACACACCATTTTTTATGATCTCACCATTACATTGTGAAAATTATACATACTGTTCTGTGTGGACACTGGCTAGTCACTTCCTGATAACACACACATCTCTCTCTCTCTCTCTCTCTCTCTCTCTCTCTCAAACACACACACACACACACACACACACACACACACACACACACACACACACACACACACATATATATATATATATATATATATATATATATATATACATACATATGGCATGCCATACACGTGTAAATGTACATATTAGTGCAAGCACATGCACACTCATAGTTACAGAAGCACATTCAAATTCACTAGCATCCATCAGAGAGAGAGAGAGAGAGAGAGAGAGAGAGAGAGAGAGAGAGACAGACAGACAGACAGACAGACAGACAGACAGACAGAGACAGATACACACAGAAAGAGTGTGTGTCTTATCATCACCAGCACCACAACAGCCTCAACTATGTCACACGACTATGTCGCATTACATTCTTTTCCTTATCAAACATTAAACCTATACATCGTTATTGTCTATTACAAATGCCATTCCAGAAGCTGCTCGTTAGGAATTCCAGCCGTCACATGCCGGGCTGCATAAACATGATTCTCCCTCCCCTACATCCTTCTTTTACCCGGTCATCCCAGACTCCTGGCCAGCTGAGGCCTGTTTGATCAACACTACCTTCCCTTATCTTTCCTTTCTGTTTCCTAAGTTTCCCCTGTACATTTTTTAAACATTTTTTTCCTTTTTCGCAACACTGTGTTCCCTACTCTTTTTTTTCTTCTGTTTTTTTCCTCTTCTGTATATCATTTTCTTTTCTTTTTCCTACCTTTTTTTCCTTATACATTTCAACATCCTATATTTTCTTCCTATTTACTCCGTCCTTTTGACCTTTCCTCTCCATATATTTGGTTGGCCCTTCCCTACTCTTTTAAACATTTTTTTTTATCTTTCATGCTTTTCATAGGTTTTCTTTTTTCAACTTTTTCTACTTCTTATGTATTGAATTTCTTTTTCTCTTATTTTTCCGCTATCCTTTCCTACATTTTGGAACAAAAGTCTGCTTTTGTCTGTTTTCCTAGTTTCTTACCTTTTCTTTCTTCTTCGTATCTTTTCTTTATTTTTCTCTCTTTTGCTGCTGCTCCTACTTTTTCGTAACATGTCCGGTTTTGCCTTGTTTTTCCTTATCTTTATTATTTTTTTTTTACCATTTCCCACTTTCCCTATCATATCCAACCTTGTACCTCTCTCTCCAGCATATTCTAGCTTATTGTACTTTTTCCTATCTTTTCCATCACTTTCCTGCTTCCTTCTATCTTTTCCATCTTTTTTCCCGTACCTTTTCCACTTTCCCCCCAAAAACGTGCCTCCTTTTTAAACTTTCCCCCTTACCATTCGTACTTGTCCCTCGTTTTTCTTCCGTTTCTCAGCGACCTAAGCAGTAACTATGAAACTAGACAGCCTGAACCATTTTCGGAAAAGTTGCAAACTTTGTAGAAGTTGTGATCCCCATGACAAATCATATTTGCAGTCATCTGACGTCCAAGCATTTAATTCTGTACAGTCCAATCCATAGATGTCATGCTCAAATGAAGGTAACAAGTTTACCATTTCTGTCCCAGTTTCTAATGAGAAGTTAATTTGTCTGCCCTACTAACCTCTCTCTCTCTCTCTCTCTCTCTCTCTCTCTCTCAGATTCCCTTTATATTTGACTTCATATATAAAATGTGTAGGATACTGGCTTAAACAAGTGTGTATTGAGGAACATAGACTACCCGCTAAAGCTTACAAAACATTGTTTGACCTGGATATGAGAGGGAAAACCACGTGAGCATCAGGCATTCGTAAATGTTTATGTAGTTATGGTTTTTCGTTTCCATGGTTAGAACAACGGGTTGGCTGTGTCAGCAGTTTCTTGGCTAATTGCAAGCAACAAATAACAGATCGTAAATGGTAGGACTGGGATAACCATACCAAAAACAGCGAACGATTTTCATTATTCAGACTGCTGAAAAGTAATCATTTAGTAGGAGCAGAAGCATATCTGTCTGTGAACGTAAAGAGATTTGTCAGGTCTGAACTATGATTCGGATATTGCTGTGCATCTCAGAGATATAATGTCCAGTAAGAGCGGGATTTGTTGTGTCCATTGTGTAAATCTGCTAGGGGCGATGAACTTCATTTTGTATTCTTATGCCCTGTGCTGGCCGACCTACGACAAAAACTCTCTCTCTTCGAAGTCAGTTTAGTTATGTTCCCAAATAGGTCTCATGATGTACAAGATTTGTCCTGTTCCTGCAAAAGGCATTTACGTTTAGCTGTCCATCTGTCTCTGTCTGCTGGCTGTCTTCTCGCCTGTCTGTCTCTATCCATTTATCTCTGTCTGTCTGTCTGTCTGTCTGTCTGTCTCTGTCTCTGTCTCTGTCTCTGTCTGTCTCTCTCTGTCTGTCTGTCTGTCTGTCTCTGTCTCTGTCTCTGTCTCTCTCTGTCTCTCTCTGTCTGTCTGTCTGTCTGTCTGTCTCTCTCTCTCTCTCTCTCTCTCTCTCTCTCTCTCTCTCTCTCTCTCTCTTTCATGTAATTAGTTACGAACCAGCATTTTGAGTATATTGCATTGTCTTGCTTAGCCCGTCCTCGCCATTGTCTAATGCTTCTCGCTCTAGAAACTGAAATATGAAACATAACAAAGGTTCTGAATACCGATGATCATCACAACATAAAAAATCGTCTCAGATAGTTTCTTCATTGCATTGAGAGTAAAGTGAAGATATGTTTCTACATGGTATGAAGAGTAAAGTGAATTGACAGCTTTTTAACAGATCGATTCACGTTACTATTTCGAATGCGCAAAGGTTATCTCATACACGAATGTGCACTGCTTTATGTAAATATGTAGATTTGTTTTATCTTAATTTGAGCCTGTAAGACTCTCGCTCATGCAACGGTGACATACGAACACCGAGAGTTCCCTGATGTAAAAAATAACATAACATATACATCACGTTCATAAAGATACTACTACTATCGTTTCACCTAAACACATGTACACGCTTTAGTTCAAAACATGAACCAAGTCCTCACAGGCTCAAAAATATATGTTCTTGGTCTCAAACAGTGTCACAAGTATCTGTTTTAGCAGATTTTCACAGACCTTTAACAATTTTTATTCCTCGCTTTGGCCTCAGTGATTCACAACATTTTTTTCAATCTCCACAACCTCACGTCGACTTAAAAAAAAGTAAACTAAATTATGACTCTGTCCCACTCAATAAACAAAGTAAACAATACATCCCTAGTTTGTGTGGTGTCAAAAAGTTCTTGAAAAGAAAAACACCTCAACATTTTATTTAAAACAACTTAGAAAGTATCTTTGTTTGTAGCATATTCATTTTCGTTTTGTTTTTTGTTTGTTTGTTTGTTTTTGTTTTGTTTTCTCTTCTTATTTCTTTTCGCCACATCTTACCTGGATATTTGTTCGTCCTATTATAGACCAGTCGACAGTCGTGGTCTTTACTTTATATTGACCACTGACAGCTCCAGTGTCATTAAAAAAAAAAAAAAACAACTATGAGGCACACTCCGTTGCCAGCGCCTACACGTACGACGCCATCGACCAGTCTGTCCCCTCATTCAGCTGATCATCCTGCAGGTGATAATGAATCAATCACCCGGTGTTATTTGTTTCCTACACTCCATTCATACGAGCTTCACAGGTTTTTGACGGTTGCTGACAGAGCCCAAGGTCCTGATTGCCATTATTCATTGAAGGCGTCTGCATTTGGACTTACTGCTGATCACTGGTGCCAGTGCTGCAGACAGCTGATGTCGGTATGTTGTGTCTATCCATCCCTTCCTCTTGTTCTTCCAATAGTTCTCTCTCTCTCTCTCTCTCTCTCTCTCTCTCTCTCTCTCTCTCTCTCTCTCTCTCTCTCTCTCTCTCTCTCTCTCTCTCTCTCAGTTAGATTTGACACGGGACATTGAGTTCGATCGGGTACATAGAATAAATGCCAAACCTGATTCTCCCATCATCGCTCGATGTTCATCTTACAAAGACAAAACGAAAATCTTAAGAGCGAAGAGAAAATTAAAAGGGAGTAATATCTTTGTGGGCGAGGATTTCTCCTCTCGCGTTAGGGAGATAAGGCGTGGTCTTTCCCCCCATCTGAAGAAAGCAAGGTCAGAAGGCAAAAGAGCGGCGATGATCTTTGATCATCTCCTCATTGACGGGACAAAGTATTTTCTCGACGACCAAAGCAGATTAGTTGAATCCAGATAGGGGGGTGGCCGGCCACTTGATGAAAATTTGACCTACACCTGTGTGGCAGAAGAAGGTACTGACAAAAAAGCTACACCGGTGAAATCGCCTGTCACTTGTGGCAGTGTCAACGGTGAACCGTTTTTTGTGGGTCAGAGAGGTGAGTCCGGACATACTGTGAAAAACACGTGCAAACAAGTGAACGGCACAGCGTGTATAAATGTAAAGAAACCTTTTTCCTTCCTGTTGTGGAATGTGAATGGCTTATATTCTAAACTTACCGACTGTGATTTTATGTCGTTTATTTACGAGTTTGATTTCATATGTTTGATTGAAACATTTATGGACGAATGTCGTGCTGATGTGTTTGTTGGTTATGAAGTATTTTGTAAATCTGCAGTTAAATTTTCAAAACAAGGAAGGCGATCAGGCGGAGTGATTTGTTTATTCAGAAAAGAATTGTCTCCCTTTGTTAAAATCATCGACGTTAATCATTCAAACTTTTGTGTGTTCTTGATCGATAAAAGATTATTTGGAATAGATAAGGATGTTTTGTACTTTTGTGCCTATATACCTCCAGAAGGTTCACCTTTTTATGCCCATTTTGATATTGATAATGGTATTAATTTACTTGAAGAATGTCTCGTTGATTTATTGTTACCTAGGGATGTTTATGTGATAATAAATGGTGACCTCAATAGCAGAACCTCTAACATTTCACAAGACATATCTGTGAACGACGTTCTTGATGAGCATTTCCATAGCCGGCCTCTCAGTATTGATCGACACTCCGAAGATTGTACATTGAATAATTATGGTAAATTGCTACTGAATGTGTGCACTGCTGTAGATCTGTGCATTCTTAATGGCGTGTGTAAAGGTGACCTTGAAGGTCGCTATACATACATGTCTGATACTGGTTCCAGTGTTGTAGATTATTTCATATTTTCTAAAGAACTTTTTGCTCTTTTGTATGATTCATGTATGCTTAATGTTTTAGAACGTATAGATTCTGACCACTTACCTGTATCGCTTTCTATTGCTTTTCCTAAAGAAAATACTGTACATGCCAGTAACAAGATTGAAAAACAGGTTATAGAAAAACTCGTCTGGAATGATGAACATGCTAATTTGTTTCATAGTACATTATGTAGTGATGGAATTCGTACAAAGATAGATGTTGCTATAGATTTATTAGACGCGGATATAAATTATGCGCTAAGTATGTTTAATGATGGCATGAAAGAAAGTGCAGACTGCATGAGAAGGTGTATATATATTAATAGTAACAAAAAACCTTGTGATTGGTATGATAAAGAATGTGATGCTAGTAAAAGAAAAGCCAGGAGGTTACTTCGTATCAGTCGTTGCACTTTAAAGACAGTGGACAAAAATGCTTACTCAGTTGCAAGGCGAGAATATAAACATTTATTGAAGAGAAAAGAGAAAGACTTCAACAATTCTTTAGTTCAAAAACTTGTATCATCTATAAACTGTCAAAAGGAATTTTGGGATACTATTCAGAGGATTTCTTTCAAAAGAAAACAGCCCAGGAATAACATTAGTATTGATACATGGTTTCAACATTTCCAGGCTCTACTAGAATCTGATGTTAGTAACATGTGTGTTGACCAAACACTTGATGTCAACAATGATAGTTATATGAATCGACCAATTACACAAGACGAAGTAGTATTAGCGTGTAGAAAATTGAAAAATCGCAAGGCGGCTGGCCCAGACGGCATTATTGGTGAACTATTTAAACATGCTTCTGATCAGGTAATGCAATTCTTTCTGAAATTGTTTAATATATTATTTGATAAAGGTACTTTTCCAGAAAACTGGACTGAATCAGTTATTTTGCCAATTTTTAAAAAGGGTGATGTTAATAACCCCAACAATTACAGAGGGATCTCTATTAGTGATATTAGTAGTAAAATCTTTGGGACAATTATTAATAACCGATTGCAAGAATGGGTAGAGGAAAATAATATCACAGGTGATTATCAAGCAGGCTTTAAGAAGGGTTACTCAACTACTGATCACATGTTTACTTTGCTTGCACTTGTGCAGAAGCAGTTTTCTTACAAAAGGAAGTTATACGTAGCTTTTATAGATTTTGAAAAAGCGTTTGACTCCATTAATAGAAATCTCCTCTGGCCCATTTTGACAAAAAATGGTATTAAAGGTAAACTCCATAGATGTATTAGAAGTATGTATGATAGAGTAAGAACCAGAGTCCGTTGTGGAGCGAAACTTACTGACTATATTAATTGTTCTAGAGGAGTCAAGCAGGGAGATGCATGCAGCCCTATCTTATTTTCTTTGTTTATCAATGAGTTAGCTCTTGATGTAATCAACAATGGTAAACATGGTGCTTTATTATCGCTCGATGCTTTTGAATTGTTTATCCTTCTGTTGGCCGACGATGTTGTTTTGATGTCCGAAACTGTTATAGGGTTACAAACACAATTGAATAGCTTGCACCGTGCTGCTAAATCATTGCAGTTGAAAGTCAACATGGAAAAAAGCAATATCATAGTATTCCGTAAAGGTGGTTATCTAAGTGTAAGGGAAAGGTGGGTATACGATGGTACTCCTATGCCAGTTGTCAATGCCTATAAATATTTAGGAATATTATTCTCAACACGCTTGAGTTTTGTTGGCGCATGCAAAGACCTTTCGAGTAAGGCAAAAAATGTTGTGCTTTGTATCATGAAAAAGTTACATATTCTTAATAATTCTTCATTCATGTTATTTATAAAGCTATTTGATTCTCAGGTTCAACCGATTGTACAGTACGGCTCTGAGCTATGGGGACTAGAAAAAGCTGCTGTCTGTTGTGAATCTGTTCAAATGTTTGCTCTAAAAAGGTTTCTTGGTGTAGATAGACGGACTCCAAATGATCTAATTTACGGTGAAACTAATCGATTTCCCATTTACATTACTTCTGCTGTCAGATGTATCCGCTACTGGCTGAAACTGTTACAAATGGAAGACTTTAGAATTCCTCGTAAGGCGTACAATATGTTGTATGACTTAGACGCTAAAGGCAAAAGTAACTGGGTGTCCAAAGTGCGCCTTTGTCTGTTTGAATACGGATTTGGATTTGTTTGGCTGAATCAAGGGGTTGGTAATACTAAAGAGTTTGTATGTGTTTTCCGTCAACGGTTGGTTGACTGCAGATGGCAGAAATGGACTGATCATATTCATAACAGTGACAGATTTGATTTCTACAGGAACTTTTGTGATGTTCATGACCTGAAAACGTACTTAGCCTTAGATATGGACAGGCACCTAAAACACGTAACAGCAAAATTCAGATTAGGAATATCTGCATTGGCAACTCATTATTTTAGATATCGCATATGTAATAATTATGATTTGTTATGTCCCTTATGTAAAAAATCAATTGAAACCGAATTACACTTCGTCCTGTCCTGTCCAGCTCTCATGAGCATCAGAGAAAAGTTTATTAAGCCCAAATATTACAGACAACCATCTTTGTTTAAACTGAGCCTACTTTGTTCATCTACTTCTGCAGAAGTTGTTAAGAATTTTTCTTTGTTTTTGTACAAGGCTTTTAAGTATAGAGAAATTTTCACTTCTTGAAATTGCCCTTGAATTATACTGGTCTTGTTCTGTAATTTGGTTTCATGTGGCTATTGTACTTGTGTGTTCACACTCCCCTTCATTAGGGGCCTTGGCCTGTTATATGAATAAATCATCTGAATCTGAATCTGAATCTCTCTCTCTCTCTCTCTCTCTCTCTCTCTCTCTCTCTCTCTCTCTCTCTCTCTCTCTCTGTGCTTGTGTTTGTAGGTATGTATGCGCGTGCGTGTATGTGTGAGTGTGTGTGCGCGCGCGCTCGTGTGTGTGTGTGTGTGTGTGTGTGTGTGTGTGTGTGTGTGTGTGTGTGTGTGTGTGTGTGTGTGTTAGTGAGCGTGCACCCGCGCGAGCGTGCGCTTGCATGTGTGTGTGTGTGCGCGCGCATCCCTCTGCCTTCTAATGGTGGAGGGTGGATATCCTAGTGTATTTCAGGTGGCGTTACCACAGTTACTTTCCTGGTTGGAACGGCACACATTGCGACTGTACACCAACATCACTCAATTGTAGTTTTTCTTTCTTTCTTTCTTTCTTTCTTTCTTACTTTCATTGTTTTCTTTCTTTCATACCTTCTATCTTTCTTTCTTTCTCTCTTTCTATCATTTTTTAGCCACCAGGAAGCTCCTCGAATGTCTGTCATTATCTTCTCGAATCAAGACATCTGTCTCCCTTTACTCCTTGAACACGTGGCTCACAAGGGGCAGTCAATTCACAGGTGGCTGAGCACTGTGATTAGATCATCAGGGTGAGCCAAGATCAGTGCCATGGAATACCTCTAATCTCCAAAGATCTGCATTTTCTGCGTGAAAAGAGTAATAACACAGCAGCAGGGGCTAATCATTCCTTCAGCACGGAGTGATGGGACCGGGGGTTCTATTTGAAGTTACTAGGTAGAAAACTTCAGTAGCGTCCAAAACATTTTGAACGGAGTGGGAGATGGAAGAGAGAGAGAGAGAGAGAGAGAGAGAGAGAGAGAGAGAGAGAGAGAGAGAGAGAGAGAGAGAGAGAGAATGTGTACGTGCGTGCGTGCGTGCGTGCATGCATGTTTGTGCTGTTATGTGCATAAACGGTGGAGAGAGGCAGTACAACATACTTTTATTTTACGACAAAATGGCAATGGTTCTTTATTTTACAACGGCAAAAGCAATAGATTTACTCAGCCATTTTTGACCCCGGTGTATGAACAAGTGATTTTATGTAGTAATACTGTTCTCTCTCTCTCTCTCTCTCTCTCTCTCTCTCTCTCTCTCTCTCTCTCTCTCTCTCTCTCTCTGTGTGTGTGTGTGCGTGCGGCGTATGTGTGTGTGTGTGTGTGTGTGTGTGTGTGTGTGTGTGTGTGTGTGTGTGTGTGTGTATGCATAGTAAACGTTAACAGTTTGTCTGCAATTCCACGCACTAGCAAGACTACAGTAAACTGTACAAACAATCGTAATAAAACTTTCCAGCCATTTGCTGCATGAAGATGTCAACGACTAGTGACGGCTGTAAATTGATGATTAACATTTTTAGCAATGGCTTTAATGTTACAGATTAACTGTTAGAGAGCCTGCTTAATCAAAATTCCTGGAAAGAAATAGATATTCCTTGTGTTAACTTTAAACTTAAGGCTATTTGAACGAACAAATAGACCATAACATTGGTTTCCGTATAAAAGTACGCTATTGGGGGAAAAAGGGGCATCTCTCTCTCTCTCTCTCTCTCTCTCTCTCTCTCTCTCTCTCTCTCTCTCTCTCTCTCTCTCTCTCTCTCTCTCGTTTCAGCTTTAACTTTATTTTGATTGTTTCTTGGCAAAACATTCCTCGTTTTCTTCTTCTTCTTCTTCTTCTTCTTCTTCTTCTTCTTCTTCTTCTTCCTTCTTTCTTTTTTCCCTTTCTTTCTTTCTTTCTTTCTTTCTTTCTTTCTTTCTTTCTTCTTCTTCTTCTTCTTCTTCTGTGTCCCTCTTGAGTGGAGCTTTTATTTTTTTTTTTTACCTTTCTTTGTTTGTTTGTTAGTGGGCAGAATTGTATATAAAAAAAGTCTTTAATGTGCCCAATCCTTTGCCCATTAAAGATTCAGTCAATCAATCAGTCAATCAATCAGTCTCCTGCTCCTCTCTCTCTCTCTCTCTCTCTCTCTCTCTCTCTCTCTCTCTCTCTCTCTCTCTCTCTCTCTCTCTCTCTCTCTCTCTCTCTCTCTCTCTGCGCCATCCCTTGGCAATAGAGCCGAAAATAATTGAAACACTCTCTCTCTCTGTCTGTCTCTCTCTCTCTCTCTGTCTCTCTCTCTCTTCTCTCTCTCTCTCTCTCTCTCTCTCTCTCTCTCTCTCTCCTTTGTGGCTTCATCTTTCAAACCCTCTCTTCCCTTTCCTTCTCCTCTCCCAGTAGCATTGCGCCCACGTCCCTCGTTCTGACTTCCCCACACCCAGCCACACCCAGCCACACCCAGCCCACACCCAGCCACACCCAGCCACACCCAGCCCCACACCCAGCCCCACGCCCAGCCACACCCAGCCACACCCAGCCCCACACCCAGCCACACCCAGCCACACCCAGCCACACCCAGCCACACACCCAGCCATACCCAGCCACACCCAGCCCACACCCAGCCACACCCAGCCACACCCAGCCACACCCAGCCCCACACCCAGCCACACCCAGCCCCACACCCAGCCCCACACCCAGCCACACCAGCCACACCCAGCCACACCCAGCCACACCCAGCCACACCCAGCCCCACACCCAGCCACACCCAGCCACACCCAGCCCCACGCCTAGCCACACCCAGCCACACCCAATGTAATTCTGTCGCAGCCCTCTTAACGCAGTCTACAGAGAACAATGAGCGTCAAGCGGTCATGGGCCAACCCACCAGAGGAGACAGTGCTCTGCAGCCGATTCACTTCGGTGTTGTTCAGTGGTACCTGCAACGATCCAACACAAACAGGACATCACCCACTACACCCCCTGCTGACGTTCATCATTGCCGATCCAGAGTCAGTATTTCCTATTAATTCATTCCAGCACCACTTAAACTGCAGGATGCCATATTACAGGCTGAGAGAAACAGGCCTTCCAGAACAGGCGGCTGGGTTTCGCTGGCAGTTTAATTTCCGCTCCGGTCAGGTGGTTGACGGTGCAGAATGATGGCTCAAGCCTGTTTCAGCATGTTTCCATCGGTGTAGGATCGTGTGACATGCCTGGAAACAGCTGGGAAATAATCATCGCTCCGAACCATTTGTAACTGATTAGACTACGTGTTTCATCTGGAAGAAAGTACCGTGTGACGTAGATCTAAGGGTGTTACGTGTAGCAGCAGCAGTGGCAGAAAGAGACAGTGTAATAGTGGTGACAGTCGCAGCGACAGCAGCAGCAGCAATAGTAGTAGCAGTAATAGCAGCAGCAGCAGTAGCAGTAGAAGTGGAGCAGTGAAGAGATCTTAAAGAAAGTTCAAAATGTTACTGTACATATTAAAATATGAGTTAGATGCCTTCTTACTTCAAAATAAGATTTGGTGAATTACAGACGCAACACTTAATGGATTGTAACACTGATAAGGAATCCACACACAAGAGTACTTTGAATGTTTTTCGTGATCAATCAGATATTTTAAAGCTTTATGTATAGTAACCATTTCAGCTATGAATACGATTTGACACTTCCCGGTTGAATACATTTCATCAATTCATTTCTTTGTTTTATCTATCTATCTATCTATCTATCTATCTATCTATCTATCTATCTATCTATCTATCTATCTATGTCACGTTATTCTTCACCTCTTTCGTATTTACCTATTTCTACCCAACGTCCATTTATGCATGGGCTTAAATAAAGAATTTCCCCTGGGCCATGTCCTTATCCACATCGGGCCTGTCTACAATCATGTTCACATCAACAATGAATCTCTCTACCAACATCCCACACATTTCCCACCTAACAGCCTAAGAAACAACTTCTCGCCAAATGGACATCGAAAACTCTCAACACCTTGGGTCACTTTCACGCTGTAATTATCCTCTAGAAAGCTGCAACCACGTCATCCACACGTATTCAAATTAGCTTGACAAGAGCATCAACGCAGTGCCTTACAGCACTACCAGCTGAACAAGCCAAAGACTCCTATTCTTCAAGCGACTTGTCATGGACTTGGTCTGTTTACCTTTACTGAACAAACTTCAGCTGACTGAGCCCCAAGCATCATACTTGATGCTGCGAGGTGTGAGTGGATAATTTGTCTCCCCTTGACTATGACAGAGAGGGTCGAACTCGGGAATCCTCCCAGCCTTAAATGGCCTTCAATGATTACCAATAATTACACGTCAACTTCGAAATCCTTCACGCTTCTCGAAGATCTGCACTAGCTGATGGCCCTAATGCTGATTGGCCAATCATCTCCTTCTCTCTCACACTCTAAAGGTTGTCGTTTAAAGCGCTTAAAGCTCTCCATGACAGGTTTTGCTTCCATGACATTCTCGTCGCCTGTCTGTTGCCAGTCACGTTTCATTTTCATTGTATTTCCTTCTTCTTCTTTCCTGCTTTCTTTGTTTTTGTCTTAGTTTCATTTTTCACCTTTTTCCTCCTTTTCCTTCCATTCTTTCATATATTCATTCTTCCATTCCTCTCTTCCGCCTTTCTTTCATTTCTTTTTTCTTTCTCTTTCCCTTTCTTTCTACGTCTGTTCTTTCCTCTCATTTTCTCACCTTCTTTCTTCCTTTTTTTTTCCCCTGCATTATTTTCTTTTTAATCATTCTTTTCTCGTAACTTTCCTTTGCATTTCTCCTTTTTTTCCCCTTTCTCTGTCTCTCTCTTCTTTTCATTCCTACCCAATTTCTATCTTCCTCCGTGCTTTGCTTTCTTTCATCCTCCTTTCTCTCTTCTTTTGTCCATCATTCTTTACTTTTTTGGCTCCTGTCTTGCTTCCTGTCTGTCTTACCTGCTTCTGTTCGTCTCCTTGCTTTCTTCAAAGCTCCCTTCCCTTGTCGTTTTCCATGCTTTCTGTTTTTTCTTTTAACTCGCTTTATTTTCGTTGGTGCTCCCTTTTTTTTCCTTTTCTTTCATTCCTTTCTTTCTCCCTTTTTCTCTCATAGTCTGTCCTTCTTCTCTTGCATTAACTTCCTGTCCCTACTCTCTTGATCCCTCTTCACCCTCCTCCCCCCCCCCTACACACACACACACACACACACACACACACACACACACACACACACACACACCACCTTTCTCCTTTCTCCCATACAATTAACGATAATTACATAGTAATGAATACCACCCCCTCGCTTAATCTCAGACAGTACGAAATCAGCCATGCTTTGCTCGGAGCGGGGAGAGGCCATGAAATTAGATTTCAGAGCCAAGTGACGAGTCTCCTTTTCTCGCGCACCCGGTCATCAATAGGGGGAGTTGCCGGTTATTAGGCGACACCGTTGAAATCACGTGGACTTTTCGCGTGAAACTACATCACTGTGTGAAAACTACTGAAGCCTGCGAGCAGTTCAGAGTAAAAATGCCTGTGGCTCCTCCTGCCATATGATTTATATATTTTGGTGCTGCAAAGTTGGGGGTGGGGGTATGGGGGGGGGGGAGGAGGGGTTGGGGTTGGGGTAAAAGAATGAATGAGCGAAGTAGAGGGGTAGGGTGTGAATAATAGCTGAATATACCAAGAAACGATTTCCGTTTAAACTCTGGCCCTTAAAATGCAGAACTGGTCTTGTTTGTATTGACGATAGCATTCGCTTTAGACGTAAAGAATCTGACATTGCCTCTGTATTGTTTAAACTTTGTTCTTCATCTTTGCCTGTTTTCTTTATGAATATCATTGTGTACGTTGGGCGAAGACATTTCTTTGGTTCCAATAGTATCACTCAACGCACACTTCATCCGTAGGAAGGAGAAAAACTCCACCCTTACGTGCCTCCAGCCACTGGCTTGAAAGAGACATGTGCGGAAATCCACAAGGGAGGTCATCTGCGTCAGAGCCCACGTTCACCAACATGACTCCGACTTTCCATGTCCTCACCATTTCACGCCCGTTTCAGCAGTTTCTCCCTTTCACTGAACTTTGCATCTGACTGATAGGGCAAAATAACTGTTGGCCTCCCAACCAGTGACCTCTGTCTTACGAAAGGCTTGAGTCTAGTAAGGGTGGGATTTTTTCTCCTCCAACTGGACCTGAAAAGGTGTGTGGATGCTGATCTTTTAGGTGAGAGCATAAATCCATGTCTAGTGTGCACCATGCACTAAACGCAGGTGAAAGAAATGATTCCAAGAAGGGAGTGTTCCTCGGCAGAATTACGTTGACAGGTTCACTTTGATAGGCAAACAAATTTTAATCCTCAGGCCTCACACTATCATTGGTTTTGTAGATAGATATTCGATGATTGTTTCGCTTTTTCTTGATTATGTTCAGTGAGATGGGAATCCTGTCCTCACTATCAGGCCGGCCAAAGTCTTCTATCAGATGACTTTTTTTTATTGCTGATACACCATTTAAAGTCTTCTATCAGATGACTTTTTTTTTATTGCTGATACACCATTTAAAGTCTCTCTCTCTCTCTCTCTCTCTCTCTCTCTCTCTCTGTGCGTGTGAAGAAAAAACAACACAGGATGGGTGCAATTGGTTTACTGAACATGAATCGCTAAGTTTTCAGTACCGTTTTTTTTTTCTAACAATGCTAGACAAAAACTTCATATTCACGATCTTCAACATATTATATGAATAACAAAACAACTGGGAAAAAAAAAACGAATAAAGCTTGGTCAGTACACAAATGTCTGTTTCCGTGGAAAAGAAGCATTTCATATT
>CM065717.1:34277909-34292909 GCA_033310375.1 Conus canariensis
CACACACACACACACACACACACACACACACACACACACACACACACACAAGGACAGACAGACAGAGACAGACACGCAGACAGGCCGACAGACAGACAGACAGACAGAAAGGTTCTATCGACTGCAAGTCGAGAAGAAATCTTCCTTCTGGGCTTTGGAGACCCAGGAGAGGATTTGATGAACAACACAGTCTTCTCTCTCTCTCTGTCTCTCTCTGTCCCTCTGTTTTTTCTCTACTCTTTTTTTCTCTTCCCTGAACTAGTGCCTGCATGCAAAGGCGTACCTTTGTGTGTGTATATGTGTGAGTGAGCGTGTGTTTGTGTTTGAGCGCGCCTGTATCTTTATGTGTGGGTGTGAAAGACAGAAAGAGAGAGAAAGCGATAAAAAGAAAAGTATGAGGACGTGGAGGTAGGGAGAGCGGGGGGCAGAGAGCGGAGAGGAGAGAGAGAGAGAGAGAGAGAGAGAGAGAGAGAGAGAGAGAGACAGACAGACAGACAGACAGACAGACAGACAGACAGACAGACAGACAGAGACACAGAGAGAGAGACAAAGAGACAGAGAGCCACAGAGAGAGAGAGAGAGAGAGAGAGAGAGAGAGAGAGAGAGAGAGAGATGTTTATTCAAAAAGGCCATGACTCCTTAGAAGGGTGGACACACATGAAATAACTTTGCATAATCCATTTTCAGTCGGGAAGGTTAAAGAACTAATATACTACAGAATATCTTAAATAAATCCTCTGTACATATACGCGTTAAGTTGTTTCAATGTTTTATCATTTGTCGACGTTATTAACAAAACTGATTTGAAGAATGTAGGATATCTAAAACATTTAAGTGGAATACACCATTGCCTAAGAACACTTAATTTTGGACATGAAAGAGTAAAATGAACTTCATTTTCTTGCGATTGCTGGCATAATGGACAAATATTCAAGCGATTGTTTGAATTTGTATAACGCTGAGAATCTATATAGACATGTGAAACACCATATTGAACTTTGTTACGAAATACTTCAAATGTCTATCAATAACCTCACAATACTCGAACACAATATAGTATCATAAATATCAATCTCGCTTCTTAGTATGTGGCTCCATTTCTGTTAACGCAATCAGTCAGTGTTAGCAAAAAAAGAACAACAACAACACACAACAACAACACACAACAACAACACACAACACACACACGAATAAAATTATTTGGATCACGACACCCTCATTCTTCCATACAAAACCAAATTAGTATCCATACAATTTTAGCCTTACATTCCAGATCAAATTGTCTTACGCTTGGTATTTAACTTCACCACGAGTATCGTATAGGCTTTATAAAGCGATCTGTGTAGTTTGTTTGTGTTCTCTTTAATCAGTAACATTTAACCGCTGAAACTAAATGGATTTATGTTAGTCTCTCCATATACCAGATCATTCGGTGTTTTCATTGAAACGCAAAGAAATTTTTTTCTGAGTGTACAAATGAATTTTCTTAATACCCATACCAGCAAACTCAGAACCCCATAGCTCAGCACCATATTGTAGCATCGGTTGAATTTGAATATCAAATGATTTTAAAAACAAAGCCAGAGATTCTCCTTTAGTAGTGCTAATTTCCTTAAATTGCACAATAACCTATATTTAGCTGTACTTGCAAGATCTTTACAAGCAAAGCGTGTAGAATAGTAAATACTAAGATATTTGTAGATATTTACTAAGGGCATATCGACTCCTTTATCTTTCCCTCTTTCTCTGTGTTCAGAAGCTGTTTATAGTCACGCCTATCATTACAATAAGAAACACGATCTGGTGGAAAGAAAGAGTGGAATAAAAGTGGAAAGAAAGGGTGGAAAGAGTCTATTTATAAAGTTACGAGCCTTTCTGTTACCAAAGTGACATTCCACATCATACTACTCACCATCATAACCATGTTTTGCATTTAAACTAATCTGTTCTTTCATGCTGCATCTTTCATGCGACTGTTAATATGCGCAAACTTCATTTATTCCACGTTAATTACACTGATCACATTTTCAAGTCTCTGTAAATTTCATTGGAGCAAACTGTATCACCGAACACATTGGCATATGTTCATTCCAAACAAATGTTTTAGTTAAAGTGTTAGAAACATTTCTTCTTGTATTGTTCATACAGTCATTGGGAATACTGAAGTCAGCATATGATCTAATTCGATTCATTCAAATACTTCTGATTTACAATCATTCGAAGACCTGAAAGCATATTTTGTGAAATTATAAAATAATCATTAACACTATGGTCGCTCTCAGAAACATATGTGTTTTGGCCATTCAAATCGCCCTGACACATACCATTCAAAACACAGTCAGGCAGACGGATTTGCGCTGGGAGGATACAGTCAGGCAGGCGGGAGGATAAAGCTCAGCCTCTTGCGTGCCTTGCATTGGTCCATTCCTGGCACAGTCACAGAGGATGTCCAGGATGACAGTACACCCTTCAGTTCCCGATTAGGTAGAGAGGGTTTGTGTTGAGGTAGAGGAAGAGGTGCGTGTGAGATCACCTTCGTTCCTACGGCTTCATTTTTTAAAAAAATTGAAAACTTATTCAATGATTGATCGAAAAAAATGTTTTTTTTTTTAAAAATCATCGTCATTAAAAGACGTCAGGAAACAAACATAGATGATACCAGCTAACTGGTCATCACGTATTCACTCTTCCCACCTACCCCCTGCTCCCCTCTCCTTTCCCTTCCTCACCCACCCCTCTATCGCACTCAGCAAGTTTGGGGTGAGTGTGCTTCAGCTGGTGAACGAGAAGAAAACGCTCCACCCCCCTGACGCCTTCCACTGCCCGACAACTCCTGTCCCTCCGTCCTCCCACCCCGCCCCCCTTTCTTTCCCTTCGCCTCCATTAACCATCCCTCCGCCCCCTTCTTACACTTTCTCACGAGTACACTTCATCTGCCGAACGAACTTGAACCGTTTGAACTTTGATCAGTCATGTCAGTTACAATAGAATCCGTGATTAAAGATCTTTAAATCTGTAGCCATTATGGAGGGGGGGGGGGGTGGGGTCATAGTAGAACAGGGGAAACGTGCAACATTTTGAAGCTTAATAATTATTTAACATCAGACCTCGTAACATGGTTGTAACTGAAAAGGATTCAAAATAAAAACGGAAACAAGAAACTGCACATTCAGAGAGAAAGGCCAAAACACTGATCGTCATACTTGCTGAGCACACTGTACAAATCCTGAAGGCAAATGTCCTTCAGGAGAATGGAGCAGGAACATGGTGGCTTAGTGAGTAGAGCACAACATACAGATATTTTAGTTGCACGTGCTTTGTGGTAGCGTCAATGCCGTGGTAGTTAAGACCCTTACCCCCAACTCTCCTAAGACGTTTTATATCTATTCATCGTTGTGGACCTTAAACATGAATTTTACATAATATCACACGAAAAAGACTCGGAGAAACTTGGACAAACTACCCTCTTCAGGAATAAGCTTGAACAGTGTGTGAAGCTAAAGAAAAGGAGCTGAACTCAAGACCCGCATACACAAGAAACATCAGTTCATCCTGAAAGAGAAAGCATATACATATATGTATGTATATATCTTTTAGAAAACCCTGCCAGTACTTTTCAGTGTGATAGAACAGCACTAGCACTGTGCCGGGATCTGTAATGACACGGCGTTGTCTGTGGTTTCATCTCCATCCAAACCCTGTTTGTGTCCTACGTACAGGGAGCGTTTGAACAGATTGAACGGGATGAAGTGCGTTATACATGGCCGTTGTGTTGTGTCCACACAGGACACAGATCAATGCTCTCCCTTTTTGCTGATGAGACATCCAGGGACTGCCCACACCGTGGTATGAAACAAAATTGAATGGACGTAAAAGGAATCTGGTTTGTATTTGCCTCGGGGAGCTCGTGGGAATACAGCATGGATGTCCCCGCCTTCACACTCGATTGAATCATTCGGCAGATAGGAATACTTTGTGGAAGTGAGGAATTCCACAGATGGTTTTCCTCTCTAAACACGAGCGTGTTTTCTCACTGAGTCTCACGAGCAGAAGAAAGACTCTTCCGGTGTCTGGAGTCTTTTGCTTATTGACATTTCTCTCCCTCCCTCTGGAGTCCTATCGAATTCCGGTGGGCGCAGGCGACTGTGATCACCTTCAAGCCGTGAAAGGTCTGTTTATTTTCCACTTTCTCCCAGAGTTTGCAAGGACAGACGGAAACATGTGTGGCCTTGTTCGCCGTGAGCTGCTCTCTCTCTCTCTCTCTCTCTCTCTCTCTCTCTCTCTCTCTCTCTCTCTCTCTTTGATTGGTGTATGTTGCAAGGATGGGAATGATAGTGTGAGACTAACAGTGGAAGATGTGTGCACGGAGGGAGACAGCGGGGAGGGGGTGGGGGTGGGGGGAGGTGGGAGTGGATACGCTGCTAATTTCGCAATGTTTGTTGTCGACCATCTCGTTTACAACGAAACCAGGAGTTATCTACAATCAAAGAACCAGCGAACAATTTTGCTGTCAACAGAGACAGGATACAGATTCTTCCACAATCTTTTTTTCTACACATAATTCAAGAGATACACTGTTTCATCCTCTAACCTCTTCTGGGGCATGGAGAACTAAACAGAATTAAAACGTACTGATGTCATAGAAATATTCAGCAGCAGAAAAGTGAGTTGCAAATTATTACAGCTATCATCAAATTCAGACTGAAAAAGTCCGAACACTACGGAGTATAGTCCATGATGTAATTAAGAAAGGAAACGATGAAAGTGTTACTTAGAGGAGCGCTGCTAAGGAGTGTCTACAAACTTTCAGTTGAGTTGCATTGCTCAAATTCCGTCCTAAAGGTCATAGGTGTGTAATATTCTCCGATCTGATCGACTCCGTAATACGCTCTCTCTCTCTCTCTCTCTCTCTCTCTCCTCTCTCTCTCTCTCTCTCTCTCTCTCTCTCTCTCTCTACTTCTGACCGTTTCTATCTGTCTTTCTCCGTTCCTCTCACCCTTCTCTCTCTCCCAATCTCTCTCTCTCTCTCTCTCTCTCTCTCTCTGTCTGTCTGTCTGTCTGTCTTCTGTCTCTCTCTCTCAATCTGACCCCCGCTCTACCCATTACCCCACCCCGCTTTTCATCAGTATTTCAATCAACTCTCTCTCTCTCTCACAACCACACACACACACACACACACACACACACACACACACACACATACTTGTCCCCCCCTCTCTCTCTCTCTCTCTCACCCCCCCTCGTCCTCTCTCTCTCTCTCTCTCTCCTCTCTCTCTCTCTCTCTTTCTACCGTTGTGAATGAAGAAACACGAGCATTCAAACGGTTAAAAGAGGGTGCTAGAGGAAAGCAATGCAAACTGCAGACATTGATGAAATCCTTTCCGGTGCTGTGACAGGGTGAAAGACTGTGGCTTCATGTATTTGCCGGGGCTCTTGCATCGCGGTATGGAACAGCAAAGGAAAGAAAGAGAAAGAGAAGAGGTGGAAGGAAGGGGAAACAAGGAGAATAAGAAAGAAAAAGAGAAGGAAGAAGTAAACGAAACAAGACGAGAAGGAGAAGAGGAATGAGCAGCACGAAGCTGAAGAAAGGGAGATATGAAATGAACCTTTCCAATAAAGGAAAACCTAGTACGCCTGTGCCTGAGTCATAAAGACGTCTTCGTTGAATAAAGCGATGCACTGTGTTCAGAGACAGAGACAGAGACAGAGACAGAGAGAGAGAGAGAGAGAGAGAGAGAGAGAGAGAGAGAGAGAGAGAGAGTTGCATTTGACAAGATTAGCACCACCATGTTCAAATTATCGGTATTCAATTGTTACTTATCTCGGAAAGAAGTGGAAATGTTAAGAAATGCACACAGTCAAACAAAACAACGGCGACAAAAAAAAAATCAAGGAAAAACAAAACACGACCGTTGCATATATACTGTGACTGTACACAATTCGTAAGTTTTGAACCACTTAACAAATGAAGACAACAGACTTTCTATAGTCTGTATACAGAAACTGACTGTGAAGTCTTAGCTTATTTTTCTGACAGAAAATCTTCAATGAGGCACAGAACAGTAAACAGTACGTAAAAAAACAGGTAGGTAACACTTGCTCCCATGATGAAATAAATACACGCCCATAACTCCAATCAAGTGCTGCTTACGACACCGAATCGCCTAGCAGAAATGGCAACACAAACCACACGGAACAAACGTAGAGACATCATAACTTTACTTGTTTGTTTTGTATTTTTCTGACAACGAGCATCCAAGACTCCAGAGCTAATCTTTTTCAGAGAATGTCTTTTAACAAGTTGACTAGTCATACGGAAAAGAGAACGTCCTCTCGCATTGTTCCCTTAACTGTTGCGGTATTGTCGTCCTGGTCGCATTCAACCAAGAATCTCTTTATGAAATAAAACTGGGGATGAGGAAGGGGATGGGGTGGGGGATTTGTTTTACCTAACTCAGCTCCCTGGTTATGGATACAAACGAAAATCTGTGATTACAAAAAGAACGACACAGATTGGATTTTTCTCCAAAACCTCTCTCTTCTCTCTCTCTCTCTCTCTCTCTCTCTCTCTCTCTCTGCGATGAGAGCGAGCAAGCGAGCGAGCGAACGAGCATGCGAACGAGAGACAGACACAGACATACATACAGAAGAGCGATTGACAGAGGCAGAGAGACAGAGACAAGATGGGGATCACGCACGGCAGGGGTATCTTTCTGAAGTAAAGAAAAAAAAACAGGTCTTAAAACTAAGTCCTACTAGAAAAAAACAAACAAAGAAACAAACAAACGGATTGTGCGAGCACACCATGTGCTTGTTGATCATCACATGACTGTGTTTTTCTTTTATTTTTTGCTTTAAATCCGCAAAGACACTTTAAAGACTGCCATGTTCGGTTTCATCGAAACGGAGCCTGACCTGAAGATGCTGTTCCCGAAGATCATCCGCCTGAAAGAGTCCTCTCAGCTGGAGTGGTACGTGGACCGGGACATGCTCCAGAGGCACGCGGTGACCCTCATGGAAGCTCTGGGGCCGCCGTGGAATGTCTGGAGGACTCCCACTTCCTCAACAACGTGCTGATCGCCCTGGGCCAGACGCACGCCAAGCGCAACATGAAATCCGTCATGCTAAGTTTGTTGGTCGGACTTTGGCTTCTTTCTTTCTTCCTTTCTCTCTTTCTTCCTTTCTTTCTTTCTTTTTTCCTAGTTTCTTTCTTTTAGTTTCTTTCTTTCCTTTTCTTCTATTTAGTTTTCTTTCTTTCCTTTTTTTTCTATTTTATTTCTTTTCTTTCTTTCTTCCTTTTTTCTTTTCTTTCTTTCTTACTTCTTTCTTTCTGTCTGTTTCTTTCTTTCTTTCTTTCCTTACTGTCGTGATAATTCCCTACATGCATGAGATATTTCAGTTCCTGTTTATTTCCACTTTCCCACCTTTGCTGTCTTCATGGTTTCTTCATTTGATGCTTCAGTCCTTGTTTATTTACTTCCTTATTTCTGTCCATGTTCTATCCCCCCCCCCCCCGTCCCCCATCAGTCTCTCACCACCATCTCCCCTTACCTTTTTCTCGTAAACAGGATCTTCAAGAACACAAGGAAACACTCTGTGTGTGTGTGTGTGTGTGGTGTGTGTGTGTGTGTGTGTGTGTGTGTGTGTGAGTCTGTGTTTGTGCGTGTTTCTGTGTGTGTCTGTGTGTCTGTGTGTGTTTCTTTATTTATTGTTTAATTTGTTCCATGCTTTGTTTCTTTCTTTGTTCGTTTATTTGTTTCTTTATTATTTTGTTCATTTGCTCCCTTCTTTCTACCCTTCCTCCATTTTTAATTTCCCTCGTTCCCCCTAGGGTCTTCACCAACACTGCGGAAATGAAAGCATTTTTGGTTTGATTGCTTCTTTGTTTGCTTTGTTTTGTCGCTTCTTCTTTCCTTTGTGTTTTTAATTTAGTCCGTTCCTGGTTTCCTTCGTGGCTCCATACCGTTCTTCCTTTCCTGTATCTTTCTGAACATTGTGAAGCTGAATACGTCGTGTACTTTGCCTTTCCTGTATCTTTCTGGACATTGTGAAGCTGAATACGTCGTGTACTTTGCCTTTCCTGTATCTTTCTGACATTGTGAAAGCTGAATACGTCGTGTACTTGCTTTCTGTATCTTTGACATTGTGACTGATACGTCGTGTACTTTGCCTTTCTGTATCTTTTACATGTGAAGCTGATCGTCGGACTTGCCTTCCTGTATTTTTGGACATTGTAAGCTGATAGTTGTACTGCTTCCCGTATCTTTTGGGCATTGTGAAGCTGATACGTGTGACTTTGCTTTCCTGTATCTTTCTGGACATTGTGAGTGATACGTCGTGTACTTGCCTTTCTGTATCTTTGACATTGTAAGCTGATCGTCGTGTACTTTTATTAGTTTCTTCCTTTATATCGTTGATTTTATAGCTTCTTTTGTGGCATTTCTTCATCACTGTTTATGTGCCTTGCTTCTTTGCTAAGTCTCTTAACTCCTATTTTTCCTTTGTCGATTTTACTCTCTCCTCTTGATCTTTGTTTATTCTTCTTTTTTTCTGCCACCTTTCTTGGTTTCTTGCTTCATTTGCTGCCGTCTTCTTTTTTTTTTTAGTGTATTTCCTCCTTCTTCGTTTATGTACTTTGGCAATTCAAATGATCTCAAAATATATAAAATAAAGAATTTCTCATTCTTTCTTACTCTCTTTGTGCTCTGGAGGCTATTGCTGGCAGTAACATCAAGCACCCTCAACTGTTGACTTTATTTTAAGCTCTGAAATCTGATGGTCAGACACAGTTTTTTTGCTTGGGTTCCTGGTTCTGTTGGCATTGCCTCCGAGGCAATGAGGGAGCTGATCAGATTTCTAGGAATGCCACAGATAAAGAATTACTGAGCAGAATCTGTCACACCGATGTGAAATCTTAAAGCTCACACTGACGTCAAAGAGCTCTGGCGAGAGGACTGAAACGCATGGACGGAGAGCAAAAAGTCCCTTTCATGTCTGTCCAGACCTTCAACAGTGTTTACCATCTCTCACTGCTGGCCGTAAAAAAAAAGAAACCGTTTTGTGTCGAATTCACACAGGCCACCCACTTTACACACACTAGTATCTTTTAAAACGTAGAAGAAGCTCTATGGTGTATTCCATGTGGTGTTCTGCTCACTATTGAGCATTAGTAAAGTGTTGGGACTTGCATGATATCAGACATAAACACTTTACGGTATGAAAACCTTGTCCAGAAATGTTTCTCCAGATGTGATTTGTTTCAGTTCCTGAAAGAAGTAAGCATTTTTCGTCTGATGTACGATTTTATCGGGAAAATATTTAAATAGTTTTTGCGTGTAATATAAAATTTGTTTGAATGGTTTTTTGTTAACTGTGAAATAAATTCACTTTCACAAAATGACAGCTGGGATAGGCCCCATATGCTCGGCTGGGGCATACACAACATGAATTGAATTAAACTGAGTTGTTTATTTGCATTAAAAAAAAATTGGTGTCCTGTCTAGGTCTATCTATTTCATGTTATTTTGGTACGTTGATACGTTTTTGTGCAACATTGTTGTGGAGATATTCAGATGTCCATTTCTAAGGCAAATAAAAGATGTTTCCCAAGCTGTTTTGTATACCAGTTAGGATAAGTCGCTCCTCAAAAGCAGTTTACAATGTGTGCACTACTACGTAACTGTCGCAAAACAACTTCACTGTTCCAAAAAGGGTTCTGCTATGTATGTGTCCTGACTGCAAAAGTTGCGAGCCAGAGAGTCTATCAAGCTTCCTTTCTTTAAAAAAAAAATTCTTCTGTAAGACGAATAACATCACTTGAAGCAAACTTAACTGTGCATCCATGGTAACGCAAAAGCAAAAACTAATTTTTTCATTCCAGTTCAAATGGTCTTAAAGTATTTCAGACCATCTCCAAATGTAGTAGGAACCGCTTCAGATTCCATCATCGTTGATTGAATATTTCTATTTCACTTCCACTACAAAACAGAAAAGACGAATCTTGCCAGTCTAATGATGGTCAGACGACTCAGAAGGCGACAAACAAAGACCTCTCCTTCCATGAAATACCAAATACAATGAAAAATGAAGAGGAGACGGACTCACTAATACGGAAAGATTTGCTGTCTGCTAAAGAAGCCTTAGACGTTCTAAAAGTAACATTGTTAGTCAGTCGGAACAGACTCTTTACTTTGACCAGTCGGAAAACAGCTTCGTTTAGTAATGTCTGCAACCACAGCTGTAGCACATTCCATGAAGAGAAAAGGGGGAGAGATAAGCACTCGCACATTTAACCAGTCTTATGATCGATCGCATCGACATCTGTACAAAACACGTTTTTCGAAAATGCACTTAAAAGATTTGTGTTACACACCACACACACACACACACACACACACACAACAACATACACACACACCACACACACACACACACACACATGGACTCAGCTGAACAAAAAATCTCCGTGCTGACAGCAATAAACAAGACATATGAAAAACTTGACATTGTATTTGACTTATTACTTCCCGCCCATTGAAAAGGAAATGCAACATGTAGGCCTGTTCCACCTGACCAGAACACACATTCAAATTGCAAATGCGAAAATCTCAGAGACGAGTTTAATTTTGCCAGCACGTTTCCGCCAGTTTGCCGATATAATTATTCTGCGATGTTTCACTGTTCAATACACTGTTCAACAGCAAAAATGAACATTTCGAGTCACGAAATCAAAAGCCTTTCTCGAAAAAAACAAAACAACGTATATTATCTTATTATCTGCTCGAACTTGGCTTTCATTGTTGGAGTAGCTGTTCCCTTCATTTGTGTAACCTAACACAATGTGGGTTGGCCGATTATTTGTATATGTCAAGTAGGATCAACATTTTCCAAATATTAGTTATCCCTCACGTGGTTTTGTATGTAAAGCAAAGTCAACGTTTTCCATCATTTATTTACCCCTCGCATGGTTTTAAAAAGCACCTCCAGCACCCCCCCTCTCTCTCTCCTCTCTCTCTCTCTCTCTCTCTCTCTCTCTTCGTCTATTCCTCTCTTACACTATCCACCCTGTAATAACAGTCCCTCTTCTCATTGCGTCTTGTCTCTGTCATTAACCATCTCCTATTGTTGAGGTAATTGTCACTAACGACCTCCTATTGCTGAGGTAATTGTCACTAACGACCTCCTATTGCTGAGGTAATTGTCTCTTAAATCTGCCAGACCCATTTCATCACCTGTAACCCCCACCTCTCCTCCCGTCTGACACCTCCTTCATCCATTTTCCAACCTCCCACCCCCATCAGAACGATTGTTACAGTCTGTCACATCCGATGATACTGGATGTCATATGGACTGTACCACCCTTCTTCTTCTCTCTGTGACTGTCAATGGGCTTGTGCGATTGTTTCTAACCATACCATGACAGAGTGAAATGGAAACTCTCTCTCTCTCTCTCTCTCTGTATGTGTGTGTGTGTGTGTGTGCGCGTGCGCGCACGCGTGCGCGCGCGCCCATGGGGCTGATCTATGACTGGTAAACAAAACCTCTGAAAGTTTTTTGTTGTTGTTTGTTCGTTTGTTTGATGTAAACTCAGTTTGCTTTTGCATATTTTCCAACACATTTTTTGTCGAAAAAGTATGAAAAACATCTAGACCATTCAAATACTTTATTGTGAAAATAAAAATGAATATTTCACACATTTTTCTTCTAAGAATGCAAATCTAATATCTTCTTCGGAAATGAATGAGGTAGGGAACAGTAAACGATAAACAGTAAACAAGTTGGGTATTTTTTGCTCCCATAAGAAAACCTAACACAGAGTAACTTGTATTCAAGACCGGCACAGCCTTTTAAACTTGAATAAGGTCAGACAAATACATAGACGAACAATAGTGGGGGAAAAAACAAGCGCAGGCCAACAACTGAACTATCTTCATAGTAATGACTTGGCAAAGATTTGGACTTAGGGGGAGGGGGGGAGGGGGGGGGGAGGGGCGGAATTTAAAGATGGAGAAACTGGGAACATGAAATTAAGAAAATATGTTACAGATATGAAAACTCTTCACTAGCTGCATAAGGGAACCATCGCAATCCCTTTTGAAGGCAGATATATTTGTATTGCCTGCTCCGAGGCCTTTCGTCCGCTGGGTCGGACTCATCAGGGAGACACGGCTGGTTGTGTCTGCGCTCCTGGCGTCAAATAGAGACACACCACAGTCCATAATACTGTGGTGTTCTCACCACCAAGGGTGCAAAAAAGAATCCAATAGCACCCCCAAAGCAGCCAGCAAAGAGTAGTAAATGAAACTAAACGAAAGTGTGGGGAGGAAAAAAGTTGCTGAAAAACTAGAGACATTATGCAAATAGTATAAAATGTAAGGGACAATTTTTGAGCCTACGCCTGAGGATCCACCCAAAGATGCAAGGGAGATCAAAAGACAAACACACAGACGGACAGAAACAAATACAAATAACCTCAATTTAATCAAAACAAAATCGGAAATGAATGAGGCAGGGAACAGTAAACGATAAACAGTAAACAAGTTGGGTATTTTTTGCTCCCATAAGAAAACCTAACACAGAGTAACTTGTATTCAAGACCGGCACAGCCTTTTAAACTTGAATAAGTCAGACAAATACATAGACGAACAATCTAATAGTGGGGGAAAAAACAAGCGCAGGCCAACAACTGAACTATCTTCATAGTAATGACTTGGCAAAGATTTGGACTTAGGGAGGAGGGGGGGAAGGGGGGGGGGGAGGGGCGGAATTTAAAGATGGAGAAACTGGGAACATGAAATTAAGAAAATATGTTACAGATATGAAAACTCTTCACTAGCTGCATAAGGGAACCATCGCAATCCCTTTTGCTGGCTGCTTTGGGGGTGCTATTGGATTCTTTTTTGCACCCTTGGTGGTGAGAACACCACAGTATTATGGACTGTGGTGTGTCTCTATTTGACGCCAGGAGCGCAGACACAACCAGCCGTGTCTCCCTGATGAGTCCGACCCAGCGGACGAAAGGCCTCGGAGCAGGCAATACAAATATATCTGCCTTCAAAAGGGATTGCGATGGTTCCCTTATGCAGCTAGTGAAGAGTTTTCATATCTGTAACATATTTTCTTAATTTCATGTTCCCAGTTTCTCCATCTTTAAATTCCGCCCCTCCCCCCCCCCCTCCCCCCTCCTCCCTAAGTCCAAATCTTTGCCAAGTCATTACTATGAAGATAGTTCAGTTGTTGGCCTGCGCTTGTTTTTTCCCCCACTATTAGATTGTTCGTCTATGTATTTGTCTGACCTTATTCAAGTTTAAAAGGCTGTGCCGGTCTTGAATACAAGTTACACTGTGTTAGGTTTTCTTATGGGAGCAAAAAATACCCAACTTGTTTAGTGTTTATCGTTTACTGTTCCCTGCCTCATTCATTTCCGATTTTGTTTTGATTAAATTGAGGTTACTTGTATTTGTTTCTGTCCGTCTGTGTGTTTGTCTTTTGATCTCCCTTGCATCTTTGGGTGGATCCTCAGGCGTAGGCTCAAAAATTGTCCCTTACATTTTATACTATTTGCATAATGTCTCTAGTTTTTCAGCAACTTTTTTCCTCCCCACACTTCGTTTAGTTCATTACTACCTTTGCTGGCTGCTTTGGGGTGCTATTGGATTCTTTTTGCACCCTTGTGGTGAGAACACCCAGTATTATGGACTGTGTGTTGGGCTCTATTTTGACGCCAGGAGCGCAGAACACAACCAGCTGTGGTCTCCCTGATGAGCCGACCCAGCGACGAAAGGGCCTCGGAGCAGGCAATACAAAATATCTGCCTTCAAAAGGATTGCGAAGGTTGCCCTTATGCAGCTAGTGAAGAGTTTTCATATCTGTAACATATTTTCTTAATTTCATGTTCCCAGTTTCTCCATCTTTAAATTCTGCCCCTCCCCCCCCCTCCCCCCCTCCTCCCTAAGTCCAAATCTTTGCCAAGTCATTACTATGAAGATAGTTCAGTTGTTGGCCTGCGCTTGTTTTTTCCCCCACTATTAGATTGTTCGTCTATGTATTTGTCTGACCTTATTCAAGTTTAAAAGGCTGTGCCGGTCTTGAATACAAGTTACTCTGTGTTAGGTTTTCTTATGGGAGCAAAAAATACCCAACTTGTTTACTGTTTAATATCTTCTTGTCAATATCTCCTTTCCTCTGCTCCCCCCCCCCCCCCCCCCCCCATGTGCCAATTACTCCACAGTTTACCCTCGTCCTTCAGTATCTAACTCCGGGTACTTAACATATGTCATACTGAAGTTCGGACGTTTGAAAAATCCGTGAGAATTAATCTCCAACCTTATCAAAATTACACTGACTTTACCTAAGGGACTGGAGAACATTCAACCCACTGATAACAGTTTCTTTCACTAGACTTGATTGATAGATTCAATCTTTCTCTCTTTCATTATTTGGTCATCGTCTATTTTCTTCGTTTCATTGTTTTGTTTATTTTTCATCCCTGACCAATTGCTTGTGCGTGAAAAGCTCAATGTGTGTGTAGAGATGCATGCTTTACTGTGTACAGACACGCACATGGGAACACAAACTTACACAACACTCGCTCACATGCAAACATGCGCTCACATGCAAACGTACACAAACAGGCACGTGCACATACACGTACGCATGAAAGTATACATACTATATACACAGGCACAAAAGTGACGGTACAGACACGCACATGGGAGCACAAACTTACACAACACTCATGCGTTCACATGCAAACGTACACAAACAGACATGTGCACATGCACGTACGCGTAAATGCATACATACATGCATACATACACAGGCACATAAAGCGACTCACTTGCGCGCCCGTGTGCGTACACACACACATGTACACGCACATGTACATACACACACATGTACACGCACATGTACACACACACACACACACACACACACACACACACACACATGCGCGCATATACGTACGCATATAGCTACACACACATACTAGTAAGACGG
>CM065717.1:34295409-34307909 GCA_033310375.1 Conus canariensis
TTTTTTCCCCTCTAAATCCGAATTCCTAGAGAGAGTTCATGGACATGCTGTTTAATGTCCACTCTTACACTCTCCTCAAAAATGTGTGCTTCGCTTTGGTTGATCGATCCTGAATTGATTAATATTAAGCAGGAAACAAACTCTGACATTGTCTCTAGGCTATTAAGTCACGGGAGAAGCTGAAAGAAAATATAGTGGAAGTGGGACTTGATTTTGAAGCCTGGCCTGAGATTTTAAGAAATGATTGTGAACCTCTGAATGGGAAATGTTTTCAGTAACGTATACAAGCTATCAGTGCAAGGTAAGACAGATTATTCCTACTGCCCTTGTACGAGGTGGATTCCGTTGTTCGAAAGAACGCATAGTCATGGTCAACCTATCGTTGAATGTTTGTTTGGTTAAGTCAAGAAGTAGGGAACGATAAGCTGTTCATTTCTGAATTGAAAGATAGACTGGTGTGTATGTTTCAACAAAATTAGCATTCTAATATGGAAGGAAATGATAAATATGAAATGTTCCTTTCATTTAACAGTAACCTGCAAGCTGAAAAGTACCTATCAGTAGTGACAGACAGCTGGCATAGAACTGTACTTGCACGTTTTCGAACCAGAACCTTGAGTCTACATGCAAACAAAATATGGTTCATGCCTGGCACAACAGCAATTAATAACTGTCCAGTACGTAAGTTAAATGACAATGAAGACGAGTGCCACTTCTTATTCCACTGCGAAGCTTACAGACAAATCCGCGGAAAATGTAGCTTGTTTCAGTTGCCTATTGTAAAAAGCCACAATCTAGCCCGTGTGCTGACACTGGAAAATGAGCTGTTTATCAAATCTCTAGCAAAATACATTGCCGAAGCATGTAAAGTTAGGAAAAACACGCTGACTTGATTTTCTGTTTTGTAAACGCTTTCCTTATTCAGTGCCCAGCGGTCATTGGTTATGAGATCATGAATGAAACGTACTTGTAAGTACATGTGTGTGTGGGTGTATGTATGTGTATGCATATGAATATGTGCGTATGCACGTATATACATGTGTGTATGTATGTATGTGGGTGTGTATGTGTATGTGTATATGTATGTATGTATATGTGGGTGTGTATATATGTGTGTATGTATATGTGTATGTATGTGTATATATATTATATATATATATTCAATAATAAACAAAGCTTGCTCTTATGTCTTAAATTGAAGAAATAGGGGAGATAAGCATTCATATCTGCAGTTGGTAGATAATTCTGCCTAACTAACAGTATGTGCTTGAGTGGGTGAATGGGGAAAAATAAAATAAATGCTTCTCAAAATGAGCCTTCACACACACACACACACACACACACACACACACACACACACACACACACACACACACACACACACACACACACACACACACACACACACGCATACACACACATACACACACACACACACACACACACACACACACACACACACACACATATATATATATATATATGTGTGTGTGTGTGTGTGTGTGTGTGTGTGTGTGTGTGTGTGTGTATGCGTGTGTGTGTGTGTGTGTGTGTGGTGTGTGTGTGTGTGTGTGTGTGTGTGTGTGTATGTATAGTTATTCTTTGTATTTGTCAAGATGGGCAGGTTTGAAATTGACGTGAAACTGTACCTACATATATACAATGTTTATAGTTGTGTTAAAGTTAGTCGCTATACATGTCTTAGATCTTTTTCATGGGTGAATACGCCCCCATGTCATGATGGCTGTACTGCTATTGACATTAAAATATCAATGAGTCAATGAGTCTCTCTCTCTCTCTCTCTCTCTCTCTCTCTCTCTCTCTCTCTCTCTCTCTCTCTCTCTGACAGTCTAAACTATTTCACCTCTCAATTTTTTATGTGTACTAAGTATTAGTGTATATTGTATATACGCATGTATGTACGCCAGCGTGTTTAATGGATAAGAAAAACTCTAATTTCGAAAATGAAAACGTATTATGAAAGAAAATTCTGTGTTTCTTGAATGCTACGGAACAACATGAATTACATGTCAGGCTATAGAAACATAAACCGCTTTTGGACACATATACTACTAAAAACAATTGAAGTACCACCCCTAATTTTTGTATGCAATTTTTAAAAAGCTCTGATAAACCAATTAATATTGATAATTGAATAAACTCTGCTGGATAAGCTTACCCGGTTCTCAAATACTACTCCTCATGCATTTTTGTTATGTTAAAGTCGGTCAGCAGTTATCTACCGCGTCGCATCTGAGGCAAAAAAATCCCGAGAAATTATCGAACTTGTGTCGCTCCCAGATTTTGACACAGACACAGCAAGAAAAAAAAAATGTGATGCACGTGAAAGCAAGGTCTTTTCTGAGCAGAATTGCAATCAGTTAGTACATTTGACGGGTATAAAAAGTCGCGAAATTTAGGAAGATTTAACCATGCCTGCGAGACAACGACTAAGCAACACCGACAGAGGAAGAGCGATAGCATGGTACCAAGAAGGTATTGGCTTGAGGGAGATTGGTCGACGGCTTGGAGTGAGTCACCCAGTCATTCTGAGGCTCAGAGACCGTTGGCTTAACACTGGAAGTGTTGAAGAACAGCAGGGACGTGGACGGACGAGAAGCACCTCCAGACAGCAGGATCGGTTCATTGTTATCGCTTGTCTGAGAGACCGTTCAGCCAGTGCCACAGTACTCCGAGACCAGCTACGACAAGCCAGCAACGTCAACGTCAGTACCCAGACAGTTCGGAACCGGCTCCACGACGCCAACTTGAGGTCAAGGTCCCCAGCAGTGAGATCAATACTGACCCCAGCGCATCGAGCTCATCGTCGGGCCTGGGCAGCATGTCATAGAAGGTGGACAAGAGCTGAATGGGCAACAGTACTCTTCACAGACGAGTCAAGGTTCACCCTCAGGTTCAACGACGGGCGGGTTCGCGTCTGGCGACGTCCTGGAGAACGCTACGTTGACGCTGCCGTCAGGGAGCATGACCGCTATGGAGGTGGGTCCGTGATGGTGTGGGGTGGGTTCAGCCTACGTCACAGGACCCCCCTACACCGTGTTGAAGGCCGCCTGACCGGTGCCACCTACCGCGACACCATCATCCGCCCCCTTGTGATGCCCGCCCTGAGGGCAGTTGGCCAGGGCGCCCAGTTCCAGGACGACAACGCGCCGTGCCACCGCGCCGCCATCGTGAATCAGTTCCTACAAGGGCAGCAGGTGACAAGAATGGACTGGCCTGCCAGGTCACCAGATTTGAACCCCATAGAGCATCTGTGGGACGTGCTGGGGAGGCGAGTGCGGGCCCACAACCCTCCAGCAGGCACCGTGGACCAGCTGTTTCAGTTGCTGGAGCAGGAGTGGCAGGCGATCCCCCAGGACACTCTCCGCCGCTGGTGCACTCCATGAGACGTCGATGTGACGCTTGTTTGAACGCGAACGGTGGTCATACCCGTTATTAACATCATGACATCTACCATAGACTCTTGTTACTTTTCATTTTGGGGGTATGCCTCTTTAATCAAGTGTAAAACAAAGATAATTTTTTGTCACGGTGTTTGAATAAATTTGAATGGATTGAGGAATAATAAAAATAAAATATTCAATCATTAAATTATGTTCAGCTTTGTTTTCTTTCGAATGACAGCAGGTTTCCTAAGTGGTACTTCAATTGTTTTGAGTAGTGTATATTTAAGCAGTACACCATTTTGTCATTGCCATGTGCCCAAAGATGCCAGTGAACTACATTATAAAAACCACCTTCTATAGTGAATTTAGTATTAAGTATGAAAAATTAATAGGAGAGGGAAAATATTCTGTAGGTCACTTCCTAAAACAAATGGAGAATGTGTTACATACAATGACTTTCTAACAGATTTTGATTTCTACACTGATTTTGTGACTTTCTGTGATTGGATATCTTCGATAAAATGGCGTGAAAAAAAAACGATTAAATTATTTGAAAAGATATCAACAACTGACTATAACATGTCAGGCGAATTGAAGATTATTGGTTATGTTCAACACTTTTGGGTCGTCTTAAATAAAATAGTTCGTTGAAAAATACCGTCAATTTCAACATTTCACGTAGTAGAGTACCTCTTGGAGTAGATGACCATATGAAAACAATCAACGTCGTTGACATTATTATAGTAGCAGCTAAGTTTCATATTGATGAATGCAAGTTACAGTCATATCAACTAGATCTGTTTATTTTTCAAAGATATTCCAGACTGAGCGTCATAACGCCATATTGAACAATAATGTGTCCAGATTCAGTGTTGAACAGAATCCCTACAACCCAACGTTTTCCATGATGGATTAGATTAAAACAGACCCGTTAAAAAGTTCTCCTCATTCTTTCGTTTTTTATGTGGTTCCCCTGTTGTGTTGCATATTTCTTTCTCTTTGTTTTTAGTTCATCTTTAACAATACATTTCCTTGTTGTGATTTTGGATCTTAGTACATAAATGAATTGAATCATGGGTTTTCAAAATTCGCATCCTCCTCTCTCTGCACGCTTTTTGTCCTTTCCTTTGTCAAGTCGGAAAATGCCTTTTGACCCAGTGGTGTGAACAGAGAGGAACGCTGTAACCTGCTTGACTGAGGATCACATCCACAGCGACTTATCAGCTGTGCGGAGTGTTCTGTCACGGGTGGCCCTATGGCGACCTCATAGCGCTAGCTTCCTGGCAGAATGAACATAACCGCATTCGTGGCTGTATTTAGAGAAGGTGGTTTCAAAGTGAGGTGACTGCAGGCACAAATTGAAACAAATTTTAAAAAGAATTGATAGTCATTCAGCAAGACAACAATTATGGACACACAGATTACAAAACAAAACACCTGTTTGTTCATATTGTCTTATGGAATAACTGTCAATATCTTTTTAGTGTGTTTACAGAAGCCAAAAAAATGCGCAACGTTAGTAATGTCGCCGAGGTAAAGCAGACGATGAGACAGTAGACAGAAAAATAGGATTTCTCTGCATAACTGAAAGATACTGTTTCCAGTCTGTGTAGTAGAGGACAGAAGGTGAAAGGAGGGAAGGGGAGATGGATGGTGTTGGGATGAGGAGGAAGACAAATTCTGTCAACGACTTCCGATAAAGCCTCCAGGATTCTGTCCCGACTCTGCTGTCCTACTTTCAGGACAGATGTGTTAACAGAATTGAAAGGAATTCAGAGTAATGTATGTCACCTTACGTCTTGTTTACGAAGCCCTGAGAGAGGGAGAGTGGCGGACAGAGTCAGGGACAGAGATGGAGAAGAGGGGAGGGGGAGCAAGAAAGGTGAATGGAAAGGAATGACACCGAAAAAGACAGAACGCCAGAGAGAGAGAGAGAGAGAGAGAGAGAGAGAGAGAGAGAGAGAGAGAGACAGACAGACAGACAGACAGACAGACAGACAGACAGAAACTTTCACACACACACACACACACACACACACACACACACACACACACACACACACACACACACACACGCACGCACGCACGCACGCACGCACGCACATTTGTACACTTTCTTAAACATAAAATCTTTTTTACGAAGTCATTATTTGAAACACGGAGGAATTGTTAGACTGTCTTTGTGTTGTTGTTTTTTACAACTAATTGATTCTTCGGCATATTACAGAGAGAGAGAGAGAGAAAGAGAGAGAGAGAGAGAGAGAGAGAGAGAGAGAGAGAGAGATCTAAACTTGGTACCAGAAAATAGATATTTAAACTTGGGACCAGAGAGAGAGAGAGAGAGAGAGAGAGAGAGAGAGAGAGAGAGAGAGAGAGAGAGAGAGAGAGAGAGAGAAACTGACACTGACACTGACACTGACACAATGTTATTGGCATTAGCTTTTCATAGCCTTAGTGCCAAGGGGAACAATTTACAAAATAGCAGTATACTATTAGGAACGAGTAAAGGGAAAATACTCAGGCACATCCACTCGAAACACATACACTTCAGCCACGAGCAATTTCCAATCTATGGTAACACTCAGCACACACACACACACACACACACACACACACACACACACACACACACACACACACACACACACACGCACGCACGCACGCACGCTCGCACACACACACACACACACACACACACACACACACACACACACACACACACATATATATATATATATATATAATCATCGTCATAATAAATTCCAGACTCGACCATCCATGTGTAGTTATTTAAATACTAAGCGTTCATCGGAACTCAAAATTTCGAGTAGTTGTTTTGTCTTTTCAGTTTCTCTCGCTTTTTTTTCCACCGTGGCTATTTTTTTTCCTAATGCCTTTTTTGTTCTGTCTTTTTTCTTTTTCTTTGTAATTACCTTCCTTATTTTACCATTATCATCATTTTTTTTTTTTTTTTTTTTTGCTATTGTTGTTGGGTTTTTTTTGTATCAATGTTGTTCGGATGACAGTTTCTTGTTCCTCGTATTATTTGCTTCTGCAATAGATTTTGAAAGCGATATTATCATTTCTTCGTTTCCGGATACAAGAATTGCTACCAAATCACGTGTTCTCGAAACAGGTAAAGAAAACAAACTATACTTATTTCGAATTGACTCATACGCAGGGCAATGAAAAAATAAAAAAGGCGTTCGTCTTCAACTTCCTTACAACACATTAAGCACAAATTATCTATTTCCTGGTCGTCAATAAACCATCTTCTGTCAGCCTTTAATCCAAGAGTTCTCATTCTTAGTCTGGCATAAAGACTTCGATGCCATCTATTTTTAATGACTGAGATATATTTTTCAGCTTGAAAAGTACTTTGAAATGAGCAATACCAACTATATTTTATGTTTTCTTCTACATGGGAATGCCAGTTTTGCTTATATGAATTGATTAAACGATCTTTAAATTCTGAGATAAAGACAACGTCGCTTCCAACTCCCTAACAGATCCAAACTATACCGAAACCGTTCTCAGTAAGAACTTTTGTGATATTGTCTACCCAGTTTTGCCTTTCTTCTTCATGTTGCTGCAACAGCATTTCATACGCCTGCCTATATAATCTTTCCATTGGAAGCTGTATCATCTTTAGCCAATATTTTACACTCTTAGTAGTTGTTCGGAGCTTTAGTGGATATCTGCCAGTCTCGCCGTGTGCAAATTTTATAGCAAAAGTGTGCACTGTTTCTATCTGCTTATTCTCTATTGCACCCCAGATTTCTGCTGCATATGGCAGGACAGGCTCGACCTGTGTGTCAAATAACTTCCAAAAGAGAGAGAGAGAGAGAGAGAGAGAGAGAGAGAGAGAGAGAGAGAGAGAGAGAGAGAGAGAGAGAGAGAGAGAGAGATTTCCTATTCAGGTGGGTCCAAAAGCTTGAAATGTGGACCTGAGCAAACAGCATCGATTTATGCCAAGTTTTGATATTCTTCTCTTCGACGACTACCTCAGCATGAAAAGCCTCTCCATATTTACATACAGAGAGTGTTCTTACGCTTTGTGAAAATGTAACGATTCCATTCCAAATCGTGACCCGATGGCCCAGTTTCAGATTTCTCATAGAAATTGTCTCATTCTTAGCTTCTAATCCAGGCAATATTTCCATGCATGTATAATGAAGTTTTCTGTTTTCTTGGCAATCAAATAGGTAATTATGGAAGAAATTGTGAAATATATGAGTAAATGAATGAATGAGAAAATAAAATAGATGAAAAAAACAAACAAATAAATAAATAAGTAAATGAGCAAAGGGATGAATAAACAACTCATGCATGCATACACACACAAACATACACATACATACATACATACATACAAACATCCATACATCCATACGTACAAACATGCATACATACATATGTATTTACATACAAACATACACATACACACATACATACATATATATATATATATATACGTACGTACATACAAACAAACATACACACACACACACACACACACACACACACACACACACACACACATCATACATGCATTCACACTTACATGCATTCACACATACACGCATCCATCGATCCATCCATCCATCCATCCATACATACATACACATATACATACGTACGTACATACATACATACATACATACATACATGCATACATACATACGTGCACACGTACATGCAGACGTACAATCATGTATACATACATTCATACATGCATACATGCTTACATACAAACATGTGTACATACATACATGCATACATTCATAAATACATATACGATATTTATGCATACATGAACAGACAGACACAGAGAGAGAGAGAGAGAGAGAGAGAGAGAGAGAGAGAGAGAGAGAGAGAATGAATGAATAGTTTACTGAGATAAACTTAGAAAGCCCTTTCTCATGGGGAATCGGGGAGGGCTGTCCGCAATATAATTGTCAAAGAATAATGCAAAAGAAACATGTCAGGAAAAAAAAACAACAACAACGCAGTGAGGAGACCACATCACGGAGGAAATTATGTAACACCAGTATGACCGTCAACGCATCTGGCAACATGTTCATCCAGTCATCACGATTTCGGTGTGACACAGCTGTGCTGTTGCTGGAAGTCACTCTCGTGTCGTCTCTGTGAGATTAGTGAAAGCTGTCCATGTTCCTTTTCAGTTCATGTAGGTATGCCAATACATCTCCGTCACACTGTGACCACTCTGTGACTGCTTCAGTTGAGAAATGTCGGGATCATCCGTGCGCTCAAAATCGCAATCGCTCTCAACTGCTTCGACTTCCTCAGTTTTGCGGTGTCCGGTTGTCGCAATAATTACAGGTGTCGGGTCATGCTCACATACCACGTCACAGAACTCAACACAGTCTTGACCGACACAAGGCTCGACAGGCCCAGCGTCCAACACGGAGGCTTCATGGTGTGCCATTGTCACAGATTGTTTGCCACAACGTCCCATGTCGATCTCCTGTTGGATGTCACTGTGCCGTGTTTCTCTTGCAGGCTAGGACACGGAGGGAGGCGGGCGGTTATCACACAGAAAAATGTCACCACTGGCAGTTTGGCTGTTGTCAGTTGTGTCAACATCAAACAGGCTCGGTGGCGTGGCAGAAGAAAATCCGATGGAGACGATGAACGTTCACTTATCTTTTTTCTGTTGTCTCGCTCTGTGGGCCTTTGCTCTGTGTTTGTCTCTGTTCACTTGTGATGGGTATTTCCGTCGATACACCGCACTGTGGTTGTCCGTGCGAGTCGCAGGGGGCTGGTCGGTAATCGCTGTTAACCGGAGAATGACGACTGTTTGTTTACCGCGGCCCTCAATTTTAAACGAGAACAGTGTCATCTCCTGTAGCGCAGCATTGAGTATGGCCAAAGTACATGTCAGACCTTCTACAGGCATGCTGAACGATTGTCAAGTGATTGAGAGAGAGAGAGAAGAAGAGAGAGAGAGAGAGAGAGAGAGAGAGAGAGAGAGAGAGAGAACAAAGCACAAAAAGAACAAGTTGGCTCTTTGTTATCCCAAATTTTCAGCGAGTACATCTCGCCTTCCTCAGGGGACTTTAATTGTCTTATGCTCTCACAGGCATTACAAATCATTCTGACAATCATTCAGCTAAACACGTACATGTACAAAAAGGTCACCTTTGAGAAGATGCTTCCAGAATTAAACAAACCACCAATCGTTTGATTTTTACCATCACTTTCTCATATTGATCATAAGAACATTGGTTGTTGTTTCTGAGTAAATGCAGTAATCATCCAACTCTCAATGTTGTTCTTTCTCAACAGCCTGCTGTAATCATATTCCAACTCTCAATGTTGTTCTTTCTCAACAACCTGCAGTAATCATATTCCAACTCTTCATGTTCTTCTTTCTCAACAGCATGTTGTAATCATATTCCAACTCTCCATGTTCTTCTTTCTCAATAGCATGCAGTAATCATATTCCAACTCTCCATGTTGTTCTTTCTCAACAGCCTGCTGTAATCATATTCCAACTCTTCATGTTGTTCTTTCTCAACAGCATGTTGCAATCATATTCCGACTCTCCATGTTCTTCTTTCTCAACAGTCTGCTATAATTATATTCCAACTCTCCATGTTGTTCTTTCTCAACAGCATGTTGTAATCATATTCCAACTCTTCATGTTGTTCTTTCTCAACAGCATGTTGTAATCATATTCCGACTCTCCATGTTGTTCTTTCTCAACAGTCTGCTATAATCATATTCCAACTCTCCATGTTGTTCTTTCTCAATAGCATGCAGTAATCATACTCCAACTCTCCATGTTCTTCTTTCTCAATAGAACGCAGTAATCATATTCGAACTCTCTATGTTGTTCTTTCTCAATAGCACGCAGTAATCATATTCCAACTCTCCATGTTGTTTTTTTCTCAATAGCATGCATTAATATTTTCCAACTCTCCATGTTATTCCTTTTCAATAGCATGCAGTAATCATATTCCAATTGTCCATGTTCTTTCTCAGTAGCATGCAGTAATCGTATTCAAACTCTCCATGTTATTCTTTCTCAACAGTATGCAGTAATCGTATTCAAACTCTCCATTATGTTCTTTCTCAACAGCATTTGTAATCATATTCCAATCTCCATGTTGTTCTTTCTCAACAGCATGTTGTAATCATATTCCAGTCTCCATGTTGTTCTTTCTCAACAGCATGTTGTAATCATATTCCAATCTCCATGTTGTTCTTTCTCAACAGCATGTTGTAATCATATTCCAATCTCCATGTTGTTCTTTCTCAGCAGCCTGCAGTAATCGCATTCCAATTCTCCATGTTGTTCTTTCTCAATAGCATGCAGTAATCATATTCCAACTCTCCACGTTGGTCTTTCTCAATAGCATGCAGTAATGATGTTGCAGCTCTGCATGTTGCTCTTTGTTGCAGAGAAGAAATATTCCAACTGTCTGGGAAACTGACGGGCTCAAGTCGCTTTACTACGGTCTGCCAGTTTGTGTGTAGCAACGTCCGTGTGTGGCATCCTTCTGTGTCTTGTCTGATCAGATAGACCGCATTTAGTCTCGCACGAGAGAGAGAGAGAGAGAGAGAGAGAGAGAGAGAGAGAGAGAGAGAGAGAGAGAGAGAGAGAGAGAGAGAGAGAGAGAGAGAGAGAGAGATTAAAAAAAGAAAAGAAAACGCTTTCCCAGTTAAGAATCATATCTTTTTTGTTGGGCTCTTTTCGAACATGCTTTGAACAGACAGAGCAAACAATAAAAGATAATATTTCTGCCATTTATTTGCACACACTCACACACGCACGCGCGCGCGCGCATGCGTACACGCACATACACATACAGAGAGAGATAGAGAGAGAGAGAGAGAGGGAGAGAGAGAGAGCATTATTAGTCTCTCCTGCTCCACCTCCTCCTTCTCTTCCTCCTCCTTCTCCTCCTCCCTCTCCTCTTCCTCCTCCTTCTTCCCCGTCTTTCCCTGTCGCTCGCTCTCTCTGTCTGTCTCTGGTTCTCTGTCTCTGTCAGTCTCTGCTTTTCTGTCTGTTTGTCTGTCTGTCTGTCTGTCCGTCCGTCTCTTCTCTCTCTCTCTCTCTCTCTCTCTCTCTCTCTCTCTCTCTCTCTCTATCTCTTTGTTTTTCTGTCTGTCTGTTCGTCCGTTCATCCGTCCGTCCGTCTATCTGTCTCTTTGTCAGTCTCTCTCTCTCGCTTTCTCTCTCTCTCTCTCTTTCTCTCTCTCTCTCTCTCACACACGCACACACACACACACACACACACACACACACACACACACACACACACCACACACACACACACACACACACACCACACACACGTTTTTGCTTTAATTTTCTTTTCGTTTCGTTTTCACGTCTTTCATTCTTTCCATTTCTTATTCCCGGTCTAACATTTTCTTTTTTCACTTTCATTTTCACATCTTTCGTTCTTTCTATTCATTATTTCCGGTCTAACACCAAAGGAAGCTCGTTAAATGTCTGTGATCTGCTTCTCCAAACTAGTTAATTCTCCCCCTTTACTCCTGCCGCGCGCGGCTCTCAAGGACAGGCATTATACAGCTGGTTGAGCACTGTGATTAGATATTCCAGATGAGCCCAAATCAATACTACGTAATATCGCAAGTCTCAAAAGCTCTACACGCTCTTCATAGACACTGGAATTATACATTAACTGGAGGCTGAGCACTCCATTCAGAAAAGTTGTTGAGGAGAGGAGGGTGAGTCTAATTTGTTCCAGAGCTCAACAGTGGCCAAATGTTTTTTTAGAGAAGCGGGAGGGGATGGATTTGGGGTTGGAAGTATGAAGGGGATGGGGATGTGGGTGGGGTGTGGGGTGGGGGCGAAGAAGGAAGAGGAGTGCTTTTTTCTTTTTTTGCCCTAAAACTTGCTTTGTGGACAGAAATGAATTTTGTCGTGTCGACATGGTTTACTAGTGTGTGTTTGTGTGTGTGTGTGTGTGTGTGTGTGTGTGTGTGTGTGTGTGTGTGTGTGTGTGTGTGTGTGTGTGTGTGTGTCTGTGTGTGTGTGCTCGTGCGTGTGCGTGCTTGTGTGTGTATTTGTGTGTGTGTGTGTGTGTGTGTGTG
>CM065717.1:34312909-34337909 GCA_033310375.1 Conus canariensis
GTCTGGTCCTTCCCACATTAAGTTCATGGAGTCAGTCTGGTCCTTCCCCACATTAACTCTCATGGAGTCAGTCTGGTCCTTTCCCATTATTAACGTTTTCCATAGGTCAGTCTGGTCCTTTCCCACATTAACTTCATGGAGTCAGTCTGGTCCTTCCCACATTAACTCATGGAGTCAGTCTGGTCCTTCCCACATTAACTTCATGGAGTCAGTCTGGTCCTTTCCCACATTAACTTCATGGAGTCAGTCTGGTCCTTCCCCACATTAACTTCATGGAGTCAGTCTGGTCCTTTCCCACATTAAGTTCATGGAGTCAGTCTGGTCCTTTCCCATATTAACTTCATGGAGTCAGTCTGGTCCTTTCCCACATTAAGTTCATGGAGTCAGTCTGGTCCTTTCCCACATTAACTCCATGGAGTCAGTCTGGTCCTTTCCCACATTAACTTCATGGAGTCAGTCTGGTCCTTTCCCACATTAACTCCATGGAGTCAGTCTGGTCCTTTCCCCACATTAACTTCATGGAGTCAGTCTGGTCCTTTCCACATTAACTCCATGGAGTCAGTCTGGTCCTTTCCCACATCAACTTCATGGAGTCAGTCTGGTCCTTTCCCACATATTTTTTTCCATAACTCCATGGAGTCAGTCTGGTCCTTTCCCACATTAATTCATGGAGTCAGTCTGGTCCTTTCCCACATTAACTTCCATGGAGTCAGTCTGGTCCTTTCCCACATTAATTCATGGAGTCAGTCTGGTCCTTTCCCACATTAACTCATGAAGTCAGTCTGGTCCTTTCCCACATTAATTCATGGAGTCAGTCTGGTCCTTTCCCACATTAACTTCATGAAGTCAGTCTGGTCCTTTCCCACATTAAGTTCATGGAGTCCAGGTCCTCCACTACTCTAGGTCTTCCTTTCCCACATTTCATGATCAGTCTGGTCCTTTCCACATTAAGTTCATGGAGTCAGTCTGGTCCTTTCCCACATTAAGTTCATGGAGTCAGTCTGGTCCTTTCCCACATTAAGTTCATGGAGTCAGTCTGGTCCTTTCCCACATTAAGTTCATGGAGTCAGTCTGGTCCTTTCCCACATTAAGTTCATGGAGTCAGTCTGGTCCTTTCCCACATTAAGTTCATGGAGTCAGTCTGGTCCTTTCCCACATTAAGTTCATGGAGTCAGTCTGGTCCTTTCCCACATAAGTTCATGGAGTCAGTCTGGTCCTTTCCCACAATCATAAGTTTTTCCCTATTCATGGAGTCAGTCTGGTCCTTTCCCACATTAAGTTCATGGAGTCAGTCTGGTCCTTTCCCACATCAACTCCATGGAGTCAGTCTGGTCCTTTCCCACATTAAGTTCATGGAGTCAGTCTGGTCCTTTCCCACATTAAGTTCATGAAGTCAGTCTGGTCCTTCTCCACATTAACTTCATGGAGTCAGTCTGGTCCTTTCCCACATTAACTTCATGGAGTCAGTCTGGTCCTTTCCCACATTAACTTCATGAAGTCAGTCTGGTCCTTTCCCACATTAACTTCATGGAGTCAGTCTGGTCCTTCTCCACATTAACTTCATGGAGTCAGTCTGGTCCTTCTCCACATTAACTTCATGGAGTCAGTCTGGTCCTTTCCCACATCAACTCGTGGGAGTCAGTCCAGTTCTGCCTCAGCTTGGAGCCCCCCCCCCCCATCCCCACCCCCGCCCCCTACTCCCCTCTGCTGCTCTCAAGGTATAACACTTTGCTGGATATTTGATTCGAATTCGGAGATAATGCTTAAAAGCCCATCAATGTAATTTTCCCCTATTATCTTATTGATTGAAAGACCCCGTATTTTAGCAGCGTATGAAAGTATGTGTTTTATATGACAATTATACTTTTTCGGAAAAAAATAATAATATTAACTAAAGAAAAAGCAAGCAGCTCACACATGCATCAAATGACTTGAGTTTCCACCATAACAATTTCCAAAATATTTCCAAATTATACAACCGTCATTCTTGTCCAGACAGACGAGCACTTCTGCGGAAAAATAGAAAGTTTGCTTTGACAAGATTAGCAGTAAAGTGTGATCAGTCGACACTTTCCGCCAGTCCACTTTGCTGATTTTGTAAACCAAAGACAGTGCTGGACAAAAGAAGGACATCATCTACAAAGAGCAGTAAAAAAAAAAAGGCAAACGTTCATGGTATGATACGTATTACATGCTTTCCTTTCTAGCTGCTAACTCATTTAAACAAACAATAGACATCATGAATTGGCTCAGTAGTAATCCTTGTTTTACGCCAGGCGAACGAGAAAAAAACTTCTATAGATGTGCTTTGATCTTAAATGGCTTCAAATACCAAGTCCTGAACATTTCGCCAAAGGTTCACACAGCTTGTCATTCACACCACGTCCATGTACAATGTTCCATAAAACGTTCAGTTGACAGTGTCAAAAACTTCTACAAAATTAACACAGGCAATCTGAAGTTTGGTATTATGCAGTGAGTATTCTTCTACCAGTGTATACAATTTAGAATTATGGTATATAGTACAGTAACTTAATCTGAAACCAGCTTATTTTTTATGTATTGTTTCCTCTATTCTTGTACATTTTGTTAATCGTTTAGTCAGAAAGCATTTTGCTAAGTATAGTTGTTAGCGTTATGCCACAGTAATTGCCTACAGTACTAGCATCTCTTTACTTATGCTCTAGGGAAATTATTCATTTGACCACTCTTTGGAGAAAGTCCCGGTTTCGAACAGCTTGTTTGCATAAGACAACAAGAAAATCAATCGCTTTTCCATTGGCGTGTTTTAACATCTCTCCAACTAGTTTGCAGGTTCCGCACTGTCTCCTGACATTGAATTTGTAATGCTTGCTGTTACTTCATCTCATGTAATGCAGTCATTGAAGTGTGGGTCATAGGCGTTGTTCAAATCGATTTCAATTTGATCAGCGTTTTTTTTTCTCTGTCAACAGTATTAAAAGCTTTTAACAATGGTCGTGCCTTTGCTGAGAGTATGTTGCAGAAGAGACAGAAATCTTCCAGTTGATCGATTTAACTGTGGACCAGAAAATTTGTGATCATTTAGAGTTCTCAGCTGAATTCTTTGCATTCTCATCTTCTTTTCTTTTTCACTGAGCATGTTCTTTTCTTTCTGTAACAAACATTTTTTTCTCTGTCTTCTTTGTTTGCATCTTCGGAATTGCTTTTATATCCTGTTCAACGCTCCTTTCTTTTTCAACCACCCTCCTCCAAACCATTCCTTGACAAGTTTTTCGATCTTTCCTGAGCATTTTCACCACACAGTTTGCGTTTCCATGTACACCGTTCACAAAATGTTCTAAACAAACAGTTACATTAAGATTCAGCATCTGATAAGCCTTAGTCAAACATTTGTGGAATTCATCACCACCAGTTCGTCCGTACACATTCCGGCGTTCACATCTGATTATACAACTCGTCTCTCACCTAGCGGTCTCTAAGTCGAATTTTATGCACCATCGTATACTTCCTTCCGTACCATTTTAACAAGCACAAGGCTTTAGTCTACTCGACAACAAATCTTAAGTCACGTTTCCTTTTATGACACAAGAATTGATGACACTACAACCATAGTGCACGAATACATAGATCAAGCACATCTATCAACGATTGGTTGAATATGGCTATGTTAACTCTACATTGAACTATCATGATTGTGATAGCAGACATAAAAGAGCCATCTGGCATCTGTGCAAAACTGCAATCCCATTGGTCAGTCATTAAGAGTCTGTTCTGGCTGGCAGATAAAATTGACTCCTACTACGACCGAGACTTCTCTAGCAGACGACATATCAGTCTATAGATCTTCCGTATCAGTGCGTCAGTCCATCCCTATATTTGGCAAGTGATGGAAGGAAAGATCTTTCTTTGTCGCCTTCTGAGCCCTGCATTGCAAAAAGTACATGTTCTGAGAACTGTGAGTGAATTTCCCGTCTGCATGCCAGTCAAAGGCTGTCTTAGACATATAGAATGGGGAAAATAAATGTGCAGTGGAGCGTGTGTGTCCACCCCCACCCACTCCATCCCTTCCACCCTGCTACTGTCATTGAACAGATGAATCCCGACGGCTCTTGCTACCAATCGCAAAGAACATTGTAAAATTCGGCAAACGACAGACCAATGTGTCAGTCAATATTTTAAAAGAAAATGAAGATTACCAAGCTAACATGAAGATCACCAAGCTAACATCAATAACAAATCCTGTCATTTCATTGCTGCACTGATATGTAACCTATATTCACTATGGTTCCTGAGTTGTGCTCTCTCTCCCATGTGATCCCTCTGCATACCTGTCCTGTCCATCTTGATGTGATACACGTTTCTCTGATATGCTGTTCCTTGCAAGCGCACATTTTCCATCCTTCATTGCATGTCAGCCTAGTCCCACAGCTGCACAAACGATAATGCAGTTAACGAAAAGAAAAATGAAAAAAAAATGACTGAAACACAGCAGCTTTGTAAATTACAACACAGTTAACGATCCATGAAGAAAGATAAAAGTTTTAGCTGGAAGTTGAAACGTTGGTCTTTGAGTTTCCTGTCTTGTTCCAAACAAAAAAGGCATCCAGGAGATGGCGACGCTGGAACTGATGATCCATGAAGATACAGCCTTAAGAAAAATCTGTCAGCAGCGCCAACAGCAGGGGCAACAAAAAGAATAGCTTTCAGAAAGTCCTTCCAGAGCACGTGGTCCTCATTGCCCAATCACGTCCTGTCAAACGTCAATAGGCGTAGAGGGCAGGGAAGGGTATAGAGTCTTAAAGGGCTTTGCTCGTACCTTTGTTCTTTCTATAGTTTACTAGCACGGATGGAAACACTTGTTGTCCAATCTTATTCGGGGCAGTGTATCCTCTTTTTGACCACTTTGTGAGGAAAATGATCAGAGAGAAGTGGAGTGATTAGTGGAGACAAAGGTGCTGCGTTTGCACACGTTCGCTGCTCTTTTGCTGCTTACCAGCAATGAAAAAAAAATTGCAGCGCTACAGGAAAGGCTGAACCCTTCAGCTTAGTGTTGTTAGGAATAGGAATTTCCTTCAAACTGCACGTAAATGTAGACATCACTGTGCACATACACAGAGTAAGAAAATTGTTTAAAAACTCGTATCAGTACTTTCACTTACAGGAACGGAAGCTGACGATACTTGCAACTCTAGACTGATTCGGAATTAACACTGGCAGAATTCCCTGCTTAGAAATTAAACGTTGACACAGTCCTCTTTTTAGGAATAAACATGTGTCGGTAGACCATCAAACCTCTATTTTTCCGCGTTCACATTTCTCCCCCTTTCTGCAGTAGGGCGTTATCTTAAATTTCCTTCTTTTTCATTTCAAAGTAGAGGACTACTCATCATGCAATCTTTTTTCGTTTACAGATGGATATTCACAGGCTGATTAGGTTTTAGGAGTTTGGCTTAAAGCGTCTGGGTATACTTATGTACCAGTGTCTGTGTGCTGAACATTTCCTACCGTTATATTTACGATATATGCATACTTTAAATTAGATCGAACGCAAATATTCTACCCCAAGTGTGTGTGAAATATAAGGTTTACCCATCCTACCACACCTCTGCCAAAAATTTACATGCAATCTGACACGATTGTCTGTTCAGGAATAAACATGGATAGGATTCTGTGTTTAGAAATAAACATTGAAATGTTTCCGTGCTCAGGAATATGCGTTTATAGGATTCTTTGATTAGGAATACATTGGTTGGATTGTCTGTTTAGAATAAACGTAAACGGAAATATTGGTTCAGAAAGCAACTTTGATAGGACTGTCTGTATAGAAATAAACATGGTTGTATACCATGTTTAAAGGTCAGCTTGGACAGCATGTTCGATGTAGAAAGAAACACTAACAGAATGCTTTGTTTAGCCAAACAAATTGAAAACACTCTTTGCTAATAGATAAAAACGGATAGATAGTTTATATAAAAGAAGTTACTGGGAGAATCGTTTGCTTAAAAATTAACGTGGACAGGATTCTTTGCTCAGAAACAAGCAGAGACAGGTTTCTTTGTCTAGAAATTGACGTGGATAAATTCCATCTTCTTAGGAACAAACATTGATTGGGTTCTTTATCACGAAATAAACGTTGACAGCATTCTTCGTTTATAAATAAACAGGTACAGAATTTTCTGCTTAGGAGTAAAGATGGACAGGATTCTCTGTTAACAAAATAAACATTACCGAATTTTTAGCGTAGGAGTAAGTGTCGACCGGATTTATTAGCGATAATGTTAAGAGTATTTTCTGTTCACAGATAAAAAAAAATGGATCGAATTTTCTATTTAGAAATAATCATTGGCAGAATTGTTTACTTAGAAATGAACATATACACGATTCTTTGATTAGAATCAACCATACACAGGACTGTTTTGTTAAGAAATAAACATAGACAGATTTTCTTTGCCCAGGAATAAACCTTAATAAGATTCCCTGTTTAGAAATGAACAGGACAGAATTATTTGTTTCAACTAGGACTGCGTGGAAATAAACGTTGATAGCATTGCTATTTTAGGACTAAACAATGGTAAGGCTGTCAGGTTAGAAGTAAACATTTCCGAGATGCTCGGTTAAGGATTAAACATACATAGGTTTCTCTATTTAGGAATAAACGTTGATATTATTTTCGGATAGGAATGAATGTGGATAGGACTGTCTGATGAAAAATAAACGTAGACTGGATTCTCTTTGTAGGAGTGCACATTGACATGATTCTGTGTTTACAGACAACGCTGATAGAATACTCCTGTTTGAAATAAAAGTTGACAGGATTCTTTGGTTTACAACAGATATTGAGAGGAATCTCTGAGTAGAAATAAACATTCTGAGGATTCTCTGTTTCGAAATAAACGTAGACAAGATTTCCTGGTCAGGAATATAACGATGCACAAGAATCTAACCTCTCCTTAGAATATCACTTGACTAAAATACAAAAAAAAAGGAAAGGATAACTTGCAAGCATTGGCTGCAAAGAGGCTTTGAGCATTCCCCGTATCCGTAAGAAAAGCATGTTCGCGGTGGGATCAATAAACAACAATCACACCAACATCACAACAACAATAACGAGAGGCAAGGAGGGATGACAATAGCATCAGGCCATCATTGTTTTCTTATCCGTCACTGTCCGATTCGTTTCTCTTTTTTCGGAAGAAGACACAACGCTTTCGTTCCCCGCACAGCGTTGCAGGCTTTCGGACAAAAAGGGCGATGCAATGAGTTGTGAGCACACCAGGGACGAATAATTTCGTTCGAAAGGGAGCGATAAGGGGGATGTGGTGTATGGGGTTGTCCAAAATCTGTTTAGAGGCAAACTGGCCAGATAGTTTTTTTGTTTTGTTTGATTGTTTGTTTGTTTGAATGGGGAAAGGATTTTCGTTCAGCCAATGGATAGCAATCGCCAATACGTTGCTTGACTGGTGTGTGTGTGTGTGTGTGTGTGTGTGTGTGTGTGTGTGTGTGTGCGTGCGTGCGTGCGCGCGTGCGTGTGCGGGTGTGTGTGTGTGTGTGTGTGTGTGTGTGTGTGGGGTGTGTGTGCACGCGTGCGCTTGGGTTCTCGCTATGGGCTTGAACTGATATGACTCGTGAGGAAGCCGATAGTTTACCTCTGAATGAACACAGGAGGCTCTGTACCAATGAGTACATGATAAGATTGAGAATCGTTTAAATTCAGTTGCTGCTGAAGTCAGTGAGGACACTTACTTAAACGAAATAGCTTATGTCTCGTTATTGAACTATGTATTTTGTGTATACATTACGGCAATTCATTAAGCCACCCCTACCAGTCACCAAACCATCATTGCACTTCATGAAACCATTAATGAACTCCGTTAAATCTACCATGCACGCCTTTAAATCATGTATGCATTCCATTAAATCATCTATAGTTTCGAGTAAATTGATTCTGCATTCCACAAAACATCCATGCAATCGATCAAACCATCGGTGCTCAAGAGAAAGGAAATCGGTTGTGGAAATAAGAAGTGCCAGAGGTCATTCTTTCCTTTCTAAAAATCGGCATATGTTCTTTGAAGCTTTCTTTCATGAGCAGAAGAAATAGAAAAAATGGAATTCCCTCCGGTGTCTATAATCTAAAAAAATAATTTACGCATTCGGTGCCTGTGACCTGATCGATCTCACTGATTCTTATTCTCCAAATCGTGAAATTGTCAACGGGTGGAGAAGATAGGTGCAAAAGAGGAAGAGGTAGGGGCGGGTGGATGTTTGGTGGGGGGGGGGGGGGGGGGAGAGAGAAAGATGGAAAGGAGGAGCAGAACGAAGGCGGGAAGGAGAGGAGGTGATGGTGGGGAGTGGGAAGTCAGAATATAAACATTTTAAAAGCTACTTGTCTCCCCCATTTTCACCCAGTATCTTACACAGGGGGAAACTCGGGTCACCCTTTACCTTCGGGGTTGACTATCCTCTTTGTGATGGTATGTTTGCTAAGAGGATGAGAAGACTGTGACTGATGGGAGGAAAAACCGGTGACCTCTATCAGCAAGCAGTTGTTACTTAGCCGGGAAAGAATGTCAGCAAGCCAGACATGACCGCTCTCCTGTCAGGTGCGGATCTTAGGGAGTAGGGATGAGCACGGGGAGAGTGATGATGGGGGTTGGAAAGTCACTCCAGATGGGAAAAAAAACGGAACATATAAGTAAATGTTAGTGTCAGAGTGTGCTAATCAGGGTTTGTCTATACACCACTCCCCTCATCTCCCTCATTCCGCCCTCTGTTGTCCCTCCCCTCCCGATGTACCCTTCCCCACACACACCCCCCTCTCTTACTTTGTGCCCCCTTCTTCCCCAGACAACCCACTCTACCGTCTTGACAAGTGCACTTGATTTGGTAAAAGAAAACAAAAGACGCTTTCCCTCAAGCTGACTCCTCCTTCACCCCTCTCACCCCCCCTCCCCACCCTCCCATTACAAGCCCATCCCCACCCCCTTCACTTCACAACATTTTGGGGAGTATATTTTATGTAAAACAGGAAATTCGTTTTCTTTGCCTCCACCCCCACCCCCACCCCTCTTCCTCTTGTCCGCCAGCTCTTTTCCCCTCCCCTCTGCCACTTTTCCCGGTCAAAAACTGGTCAGGCACTTGAGTGACAGTTCCGTTTCGTTCACCAATCTGAGGAAGTTGATGTATCTTGTGTAAGGCGAAATAAAGTAATGGCTGAACATTATCAGAAAGGGATTTCGTTTTTAACCAGCATCCAACACGGACAGGTTTTACCCTTTTTTCGGTAAAAAAAAAAAATGGATTGCGTTTTAAATAGAACAACGCTAAATTAAAAACTAAGTTGTTTAAAGCCCGTCTTTATTTTCCATCTCAGTCTTTTTTATCTGCTGATATTGATATCTAAACGTGTTGAACTATGTGATTCTCTGAAACGTATTAACACATGTGTGATTGGTAGGAGAAGAGCTGTTCGGTATTCACCCGCTATGTCAGCTTCTGAAAGGTGACCGCCCCCACCCCCACCCCTACCCAAGTCTGAGTTGTGGACGAAGTGTTGCAATCTGCCCCAGATGATGTCCGGATATGTGACTCTCTACTAGACCTAGTAAAACCCTGACTCAAGATATCTAACACTGTAATCCCTTTGTGGTCACGAAAATCTGGTAACTGGGTGTCAGAACTATGGACATCTAGAAACTATTCAACAACAGAGAATTGACTTCTGTAACCTCAAAAACAAAATCACAAAATCTTTATTTTTACTCGTGTACACTAAAAGGCCCAAACACAGCTGATCATGTTCAGCAAGGACACTGTCATCAGCCCTTCACGATAAATGTCCGTCAGAAGAATACAGCTGAGTACGTGATAGCTCAGTGGTGGAACACCGAGTTTGTTCTCAAACGTTACCAGTTCGTATCTTGCTGCTGCCCGCCATAATAAGGGCATGTGTCACTGCCTGTGTTGACGTATTGTCGTTCTGGAGGTGTCAGTGTGGTGATAAACAAGATTCTGTTCACACTGTCTTGGAACAGTTATCTCCACCTGCCAGTCACTATAAGGAAGCAGGGACGTTGAACCTGCATGTAATGTAACGTCAAATGTAACTGAGCAGAAGAAACCTAGCATTTTCGCTATTTAGGAATACGCTTGAAGACGATGCTATTTTAAAGAAAAATTGCTAAGCGCATCAGATTCTAGAAAAGTCGACTCATTCTGAAATCCATGGTAGAAAATTGCACGGAACCAGTGCCCTCTCTTTTACCCCTTATTTCAGAAAGTCCCCAAACTGGATGCATTAATGGAAAAGAGCGCACTGGAGCACAGACTACCATTATTTGCAGACATCGTATTCGGAACCTGTAGGAAAGCCTATGCAGTTGGACAACATAAGTAAAGATACCTCCTCAAAAATCCAGATGCCAGCGAGAGATGGATGTCATCTAAAAGAGAAAGAGAAATCACAAGAGGCAGATCAAGATCACTTTAGAAGCTAAGGATAAGAAAAAAGCTGGAGAAGCTCTGGGAGAACTTCACAGCAGAGCAGAATCATTAAGAAGAGGAAACAAAAAGAAAAAAAACGCAAGAATGCTTGCTTCAGAGATTCTTTACAATCGGCCAGGAAACTGTTTGAGGGGGCCAAAATCAGGGACACTGACGGTGATCAAAGAAACGCTTGAGCAGCAATTCTAGAAAACATATCCCAACCCACAGAGCGAAGTATCATTCAAGAAACAGGCTTAATACAGCCTGCAGTGCCAGAAAAAAAATCAATGACACGTTGCCAAAACTGGTGAGATTAAAGAAAGTGGTTAAGACGATTTGTAGGCTACCAGCCTAAGATCTCATGAGCAAGTTCGGCGGATTTTTGGTAAAAAGAGGATCAGAAGCCTGAAGGCAATGGCAGAGGCAGCTGAAAAGATTTCCAGCTGAATCTGGACGACGAAGAACAAAAGTGAACTTCATAAGGCTTAAAGGCAAGCCTTTTATCATTTATCCGTGCTCTTTTCCATTTCCAACGGAATATGCCGAGACGTAAGGAAACACATGTCGCCCTCTTCACTCTGTCTGCTCTACACATCTTTGAATGGTGTCTGTTGAAAGGTTTGGATTGACGGAGCAGGGATGATTGCGGATTAAAGAGGAGGAGGGAAGTGTCTTTGAAGGTACAGACTTAACACGTTTCATCCTCGATCATGTTGTTTAGAAAAGAATCAAGCAGCTGTATTTCAGGGGAAAAAAAGTCAACATCGCCACTCTCAGTGTGCCAGGAAATAGAAGCATTTACCAGCCTCACGAAATGCGCGAATCAAATTCACAATGCTATATGTTTTTTTAATTCTATGACTCTTTTAGTGGCATGGGATAAGGGAAGTGAGGTGAGTGGGGCGGAGGAGGGGGAAAGGAAGGAAGTGGAGGGGGGGGGGGGTAACGGAAATAAAGCGCATGTCATCTTATGAATATTCATCGGCGGATTACAGAAATCTTCTATTTGTCAGTTTACATTGAACGGCCTGAGCACTTCTGCGCATGCTCTGTAACAGCATTAAGCAAACAAACAGCAGAGTTCCATTCAGCGGAACACGATCCGAAAACCTCTACAATCGTTCAGTCGTGTTGCACGTCACCCAGTGGGCAAAGGATCACATCGATCCAAGTTCAACTGACCAATATCTCCCCAGAGTGTCATGGAAACGAACCACCCCTGCTCCCTCCTGTCCCCCCACCCTCCTCTCAAAACCAAGAGTCGTTACAGCACATCATCATTAACTAAAATGTTAGGAAATTTGAAAATATAAGCATTAGTGAGAGTTTTGCTTAAATTTTCTTACCACCACCGCAGGTGTCTGTATCTCGGGCCTGGTTTACATTGAGATATATGTCACGAAAGATGTGTAGTATGACTTTGTCGTGTAGTTTCAAATAACAAAACGGAACTCCATCAAATCTGTGTCATCGTCTTTTATCTCTTTGAAATGTTACGTAGATAGGACAATATTTGTGGGTGTCACTTTTGTATATTACCAGTAGCAAAAAAAACTTCTTTTACAGTTCCGTTAGTTTCCATGGTGACTGTATGGCAGTGAGCATTTTTGACAAACTGATCCTTAGATATTTATCAACTTTCAGAGGATTTTAGAAGCCTACTGCACTTGCACGTGTAGGAGAGATGTAGATTCAATTAAACTTTTAAAAATGCCCGTGTCATCCAGCAAATGCCTGTGCCATCCGACAAATGTAGCAGTCAGCCATGTACTGCTGAATCAGGTAACAATGATCATCGTGAAAATGTAGATGGTACAGTCTTGTCTAAAAAATATCATGTATGTACTGTAGGAGAAAGCCAGGGCTAAATCTTCTGCCGGGCCTAATGGAATAAATACGCCATCTTCTATATAAGAACTCCGCTAATGTTCTTGATTGCTCCACAAAATGACAATATCAGCATGGAGAACTTGAAGATTAGCGACCAATGGATGATAGTTCATGGAGCGTACATTCCCACTGAGCAAAACTCAAGCGACATCAACCACTTTAGGGCAATATTGCTTCTGAACCGTACAGGTTCAGCAAAGCTTGGAGATAGATACTGAACGCCCCTTTGAAAGCCCTCATGGATGACACAACAGCACAAGGAAGATGAGCTACACAGAGCAATACGAGACACACAAGTTAGTTTCATCCATAATGAATTTCAGACCAAAGATGTCTTCAAGACGCTCCCTGCAAAAAGGAAAAGTAGCTGAAACAGTAATGTGTCCTGTGGCCAAACGAGCATTCCAGCTGTAACATAAGAACCAATCAAAACCTTTGGAAGGTGGTATGATGACTTCTGAAAGATAAAGATGACCTGGGTGCGGCCCAGCCCCTCAGAGTGTAAGAAACCGAGGGCTGAAACACTTGTCTGAAGATGAAGGGGAGGGGGATGGGGGGGCATTTCTGAAAACCTTCTGCTTTCAAGCTCTTCCTTATGTTTCTTCCTACAAAATAGCTCTCTATCAATCCAGCAGTGCCCCGGACATTTAATTGTCCACGAATTCGGTGAACGGATCATCATTTGTCGCTGTCATTGATGGTCACACTCGATGGACCTCAAACATGGCTGCAATGAGGCGTTTAAAAATCGCGGTCTTCTTCAGAAAAAAAAGTCGTTCACGGTGGAATCGATCAACATTCACCACCACCGCCCCCGCCACGACAACAACAAGAGTTGTGAAAGGAACGACGTCAGGTCGTCATTGTTTTCCTATATGTCAGTGTCTGATTGGTCTTCTTTTCTTTTTCTTTTTTTTTTTTTTTTTTTTTTTTTTGATTTCGATAAAACACAAAAGAATATCAATCGCCGTGAAGCGTTCCAGGCTTTCGGACGTCGAGGGCAATGTCCATGATTTGTGAGCATCCAAGGGATGGATCATTTGTCCAAAAGCAGTGTAGTGATGTGAGACGAACGTGTGTGTGTGTGTGCGTGTGTGTGTGTGTGTGTGTGTGTGTGTGCGTGTGTGTGTGTGTGTGTGTGTGTGTGTGTGTGTGTGTGTGTGTGTGTGTGTGTGTGTGTGCGCGCGCGCGCGCGTGCGCGTATGTGTGTGTGTGTGTGTGTGTGCCTATGTGTGTGTGTGTGTGTGTGTGTGTGTGTGTGTGTGTGTGTGTGTGTGTGTGTGTGTGTGCGTGACACTGTTTATCTGTCTGTCTGGCTGGCTGGCCGGCTGGCTGGCTGGCTGTGTGTGTGTATGTGTGTGTCTGTGTCAGTGTGTCTGTCTGTCTGTCTGTGTCTGTGTCGCTCCATTTTTGGCGTTTGTGTATGTGTGTATGTGTGTGTGTGCGTGAGGGGTGCGTGCGTGCGTGCATGCGTGCGTGTGTGCGTGCTTGCGTGTGTACGTGCATGCGCGCGAGCATACGAGCGTGCGTGCGTGCATGTGTGTGTGTGTGTCTGTCTGTCTGTCTGTATCTGTGCACACGGTGCGCGTGCGCTTCGGTCTATTTACGCTAAGCAGAATAAATATCAGTTAACATTATTGGTAAAAGTAGTAGTAGTAGTAGTAGTAGTAGTAGTAGTAGTAGTAGTAGTAGTTGTAGTAGTAGTAATAGTAGTTGACGTCGTTGTGGTCGTAGAGTAGTAGTAGTAGTAGTCAGCAGTAGTAGAGTGGCAGTAGTAGTTGACGTCGTTGTGGTCGTAGTAATAGTAATAGTGGTAGTGGTAGTAGTAGTAGTAGTAGTAGTAGTAGTAGTAGTAGTAGTATAGTAGTGTTCTTATTCCCACTATGGCTGTTGTGTTTTTATTATCATTATTGTATAATAATTATTTTTTATCATTATTATTATCACTATCACTATTACTATCATCATTGTTAATGTTATCATTATTATTATTATTACTATCATTATTATTATTACTCCCAGTGCGTCATTACACTAATACAGCATATCATTACATAATCCCCTGCACTTCATGCATCCATGCCTGCACTTCATCGAATTATCCCTGCACCCCATTACACCATCCCTTACGTTCATTAAACATCCCTGCCGGTCACTAGATTATCCCTTCACTTCATCATATCATCCCTGCACTTTAGATCATTATCCCTGCACTCAAGTGCACCATCACTTATGTTCATTAAACATCCCTACAGATCACTCAATAATTATCCCTTCCCTTTATTAACTCATCCCTGCAGTTCACGTCCTTATCCCTGTACTGCATTACAGCATCCCTGCACACTATTAGAATAGTCTGTGCGCTTCATCGAGCCATTCCTGCACTTTGTCAGTCAGTCCCATCGCTTCATTAAACCATCTCTGGAATCGGCAAAGCCGCCTGTATACTATATTAAACCGTTCCTGTACTTCCTTAGGTCATCCCTGCTGTTCACATAGCTATCTCTATAATTCGTTAAAAAAAAGCATGCTCTTTACTTAAACATCACACTTCATTCAACCATCTTTGAACCACATTTTACCACGACCTGCACTTTACCAAACCGTCCATGCACTTTATTAAACCATCGTCACTGAACGATCTCTGTACTTCATCAGACTATCCCTGCACTTTATTAGATCATCTTTACCATCCATTCACTTGATTAAAACATCAGTACACTTCAGCAGCTAACACACACGCACTTTTATACAACCATCCCTGCATTTTGTCAGACCATTCCTTTACTTCATTAACCCACACCTGAACTTCAACTAGTCATCCCTGTCCTTTTTCAGATCATCTTACTCTTCATTACATCATCTCTGCACTTTATTAAACCATCCCTAATCTTCACTGGACTACTTCTGCACTACATTAAATTACACTTCACTTTATTAAACCACAACTGCAGCTCGTTAAAAAAAACATCCCTGCACTTCATTAAACCATCCCCACACTTCATTAAACCATCCCTGCACTTCATTAAACCATCCCTGCACTTCATTAAACCACCCCTTCACTTCATTAAACCATCCCCACACTTCATTAAACCATCCCTGCACTTCATTAAACCATCCCTGCATTCATCAAACAACCCATGCATTTCATTAAACTATTCCTGCTTTTCGTTAAACCATCCCTGCGTTTCATTAAACCATCCCTGCACTTCATTAAACCATCCCTGCACTTCATTAAACCATGCCTGCACTTCGTTAAACCATCCCTGCACTTCATTAAACCATCCCAGCACTTCATTAAACCACCCCTGCACTTCGTTAAACCATCCCTGCACTTCATTAAACCATCCCTGCACTTCATTAAACCACCCCTGCACTTCATTAAACCATCCCTGCACTTCGTTAAACCATCCCTGCACTTCATTAAACCACCCCTGCACTTCATTAAACCATCCCTGCACTTCTTTATACTATCCCTGCACTTCATTAAACCATCCCTGCACTTCATTAAACCATCTCTGCAGTTCATTAAACCATCCCTGCACTTCATTAAACCATCACTTCATTAAGCCATCCCTGCACTTCTTTATACCATCCCTGCACTTCATTAAACCCTCCCTGCACTTCTTTATACAATCCCTCCACTTTATTAAACCCTCCCTGCACTTCATTAAACCATCCCTGCACTTCATTAAACCATCATCTGCAGTTCATTAAACCATCCCTGCACTTCATTAAACCATCCCTGCACTTCATTAAACCATCCCTGCACTTCATTAAACCATCTCATTAAACCATCCGTGCACTTCGTTAAACCATCCCTGCACTTCGTTAAACCATCCCTGCACTTCGTTAAACCATCCCTGCTTAAACCATCCGTGCACTTCGTTAAACCATCCCTGCACTTCGTTAAACCATCCCTGCACTGCATTAAACCCTCTCTGCACTTTGTTCAACAATCGCTGCACTGCATTAAACCATCTTGGTACTTAATGAAATCAGTTCCGCCGTTCATTACAGCATCGTTGCCCTACATTCAATTATTCCCGCACTTCATTAAGCCGTTCTCGCAATTCATCAAATGATCTCTGCCATTCATTAAACGACCCCTACCCCTGACAAAGTCATGCTTATACCTTATCAAACTATCCCTGCACTTTATAGAATCCTTCATTCCTTTTTCTAAATACCCCTGCACTTCATTACACAATTCCAGCCATTGTTTCTTCGTTCATTAAACAATCTCTCCATTGATGAGATCATAACCGCACTTAATTAAATTACGACGGCACTTAGTGGATTCATCCCTAAGCTTCATTGCCTCATCCCTGCCGTTCTGTCTGCCATTCATTAACTGACTTGAGTTGTGGAGTGTCATTTAGACACCTCTACGTGCCGTTTAGAAAGTGTCGGAGGTATTCTGTCAGTAAGGATACCATTTCCAAATTATATTTCAAGAAAACTCATTCATTTTTATTGTCTCAGCTAATGTTTATTCTATATCTATACATACTTTTATTGTTGTTGTTGTTGTTGTTTTTTTAATAATTACTTTTGTTCCTTGTAGGAGGAAAAATGATATGGGACTTGAGGAAAATTACGACCGCTTTTACCGTGATCGAGTTAAACCAGCCCTGCACTTCATCTAATCACCCCTGTACAACATTAAATCACCCCTGCCACTCATTAAACAGACACTCCACTTCATTAAGTAATGCCAGCTCTTTAGAAATAATTCCTGTACCATTACGAATCATCCCTGAACCACACTAAATTATTCTTGCCGTTCTTTCTGCCATTTATTTAAACCATCCATGCATTTCATTGAATCATCCTCGCACTTCATTGAAGCATTCTTACATTCATATAGCCACCTCTGTGCTTCATCAGATCATCTCTGCTCCTTCTTAAACTTCATTAAACAGTCCTTGCGTTGCAATACGGTATCCCTACACTCCTTGAAGCTATCCTGTCACTGCAGGAAAGCATTGCATTCTGTTCAATCATTGCTACACTCAATTAAATCATCGAAGCACCCGATTAACCCATGCGTACTCAAAAGAAAGGGAACCGTTTATGGATTTTAGAAGTACCAGAGGTCATTCATTCGTTTGAAAAACTCGAAATCCGTTTTTCTGAATCTTTTTGTTATTAGCAGAAGAAATGAAAACCGAATTCCTTCCAGCGGCTGTAATGGAAAACATTCTTCATACAGTACCTCCAGCCCAACCCCATCATTTTCACTGGCACTTATTCCCCATTTTTGAAACCATGAACAATTCAACAGGTGGAGTGCGAGAAGGGAGGGGTTAAGGGGCGGATGGTTGTTGGAAGGGGGAAGAGGAGGATGGAGAAATGTAGTGTATAGGCGAAGAGGAGAGGGAAGCAGGGTGGTTGTGAGGGAGGTAGAAACATCTTTAAGCAACTTGTCTCTCCGTTTTCTCCCGATCTTTCACGAAGGTGGAAACACAAGTTGCCTTTTTGTCTTCAGTGCTGTCTTCTTTGTGATGATGTGTCTATCGAAAGCATCAGAGAGGACTAGGATTGATGGGGAGCAGCTGAAGGGGAGGGGGATGGGGGGGGGGGTCAGCGGTCTCTACAAGCAAGCGTTCCATTGTGTCGGCTATCATTACACCAGGAAAGAATGCCAGTAATCCAGTGGTGATCACACTCCTTTCAGGCGCGGGTTTGGAGTAGTGAAGATGGCAGGGATGGGGAGTAGGGGTGGGGATACGAGGGCATTTTGGATGAAAACTGCAAAAAAATGGGGAGGGGAGGGAAAAGCGTGAGACATCTGAGCTGGTATATTCAGATTGAATGTTGCTTATGACTCCCCTTCATCCCCATTACCCTGCCCCCTACCGTCATCATCTCCCCTCCTTCACCCCTCTTTAGCCCCACACTCTCACTTATCCCATGCGCCCTCCTTCCTCGACACCCCCTCCCCCTTTTGACGGGTATACTTTTCTCTGTAAAAGAGAAAATGCACTCCCTCTTCTCACCCACCCATCCACCCACGCACCTAGCCTCTGCTTCCCCACCCTCACCCCCAGACCTTCTTCCACTTCACAACTTCTTGGCCAGTACATCATTGCAGAAAGAAAATTAGTTTTTCTTGCAAGCCCCTTCCTCTCCCCCCTCCTCTTGCCTTCCGTATCTCCTCCCCTCTGTCCCCTTTCCAGTCAACAACTTGTGGGGCAACGCTGAAAATGAGAATACCGAGCAGTTCAGGTACCAACCAGCGCACGCTGCTATTTCTGGTGCTATATAATTCTGCAGGTAAAATTCTTACTAAACCTCGCACCGCGCCTCAACAAAACGACGTCAACAGGTATATTTGAATGAGATGAGATGAATACTAAAACAAGTTGAATTTTTTTCCCACAGGGATAATTTCATTGATTCTTTTCAAGAAACAGGCGAAAGCTTGGCTAGTAAAATTCAAATTCTATAGGTAGTTTGACGAGGTAATGAAACTCGCTGTACATATCAAGGTCTAGAAAACTCAATTCGTAATGAAAGCCATGGAGGAAAAATGCATGAAATGAAGACAAACCTGCTCTCCCCATTGTGGGTGATCAGCACTATCAGTCGCTCAGTGAACCATTGCATCATGGGACCATTTAATTTCATCTGCATTACAGTCCTATGTGTGTCCACCTCTGTTAGGAAGACAGCCCGCACTCCTCATTGTGGTTGATCAGCACTATCAGTAGCTGAGTGAACCATTACATCATGGGACCGTCTGATTTTATCTGCCTTGCAGTCCTCTGTGTGTCCTGCCCACATGGGATTTGAACAGATCAGTGTACGTTACACGTGGCCGTTGTGGTGTGTCTACAGAGAATACAGTACATGGCGGATCAATGGTCTGCCCATTTGCTTATGAGACTTCCAGAAACTGCTCTGGCAATTGTCTGAAGCACAACTGAATGGACATGAAAGAAGTTTCATTTGGCCGAGTTCTTGGGGAGTTCTTAGGTAAATAGCATGGATGTCTCCGCCTTCATACTTGATTTAATAATTCACACTTACCAGATAGAGCTGGGTGATCTTAAGGTATTGATGAATACCGGATGTATATGTTTCTTTTCTAAAATACTTATTCTTTTCTTACTAACTTTGTCTTCCATGGGCAAAGGAAAACATTTCCTTTCAGTGTCTGTTGCCTTTGCCCACCGGCACATACTCTCCTCTCCATTATCTTTTTTTTCAAATTCCAGTAATTGTAGATGATAACGAGGACTCTGCAACTTGGGTTCCAACCCATGGACTGATCAGCTTGCAAAACAAGTCGCCTTGAGTAAGACCGTACCTCTTCGAATGAGTATCTTATACAGCGTCAGTTCTTGCCATTTATTTCTTTGTCAGAAATACCTGTATCTACTGTTTTTATCAGCCTCTGGCAGTAGGCCATTCTACTGCTAACAGCCATCTGGGGAGAGTTATTTTGTGCATTGACGCGTATGCTATTTGCGACCTTAAAAATTCCTCTGTCTATTTTGCCTTTTCTGCTTTTATTGAGTGTTAAAAAAAGCGTTACTTTGCACTTTGTTTTGTGTGTTCATCTAAAATTGCCATGTGTTTAGTAATGTTGCATTCTTTTTCTATCTTTTAGCAATGAAATTGTGTCTTATAGTAAATTGTTAGCACGACCGATATATAAATCGCAACTCAGCTCATAGAAAACAACAAGTGTGCATAGCTACATCTTTTTTCTGTTCAAATGGAAGGTATACACATTCCTTGCTTTGAGTGTCAGTCTCACCCTTATGATACCAAATATCAAAAAAGAAATTTTACAAATATATCAACGCTAAGAACAGTTTGAAGAGGAGTTATTTACATCCTCTCTCCTGTGGAAATTCGTTGGAACGCGGAAGTTGGATTAATTTTCCCCTCTCTCCACCGCCAACCACCTCCCTACCTACCATTTCCCGTCCCACCACTAGAGACATAAACTAAAAATTCCTGTATTCATTCTCTTTTCAATTTCCTTGTGGTGTTTGCAAAGATGGATGGAAACACATGTTGCCCGCTTCATTCTGGCTGCTCCTCATTTCTTTGAATGGTTTCTGTTGAAAGATTGAGCAGCAGGGCTTATGGTGGGGGAGAGGGGTAGAAAGAGAGCGAGAGGGAGGGCTGAAGCTTTAGATTCCACACGTTTCATCGCCGATCTTCCTGTTTTCATACAAACCGATCATCTGTATTCAGGAACAAATCAACATCACTTCGCACAATGTGCCAGGAAATGGAATTTTGCACCAGCCATACGAAGCGCAAGTAGGAAGGTTCATGACGTTTTTGTTATTACTTATCATTTTTGTGATCAAATTTTGGAGCCTAAGGGAAAACGGGCGTGGGGTGGAGGAAGAGGATGAGGCAGTGTGGAAGGCATTGATATCTCACTGCGGATTACAGAAATCTTCAATTTGAGAATTTTAATTGAATGGCCTGGACACTGCTGTTCACGCTTTGTAGAAAAATTCAGCAGACAGGGAACGAAATTGCAATCGTGGGAACGCGAGCAGGAGCCTTGATGATCATTTAACATTCACCAAGCCGGCAAAGATCCGCCCAAACCAGGTTCAATTCCATCAGTCTTGCCCAGAAGGTCCAGAAAGCGAATCTTCCATCAGCCCCACAAAAATCAAGTCGCTGTGGTGCATAATCACCCATTTTGATTATGAGCAGTTGTGAGAGTTTGGTTCAAGTTTGCTCAACACAGCAGATGCGTTTATCTCTCATGCCTTGTTGATAATGGGAGATACCATTAAAGAATTGTAGAGTATATATTGTCACGTAGTTTTAGGCAAAATGGAACTGCATAATGTCAACGTCTTCGTCATTCTCATTGAAATTTCAATTAATAGTTGGAATCATCATGTTCACTACTGGTCCAAAAAGGCTGCCATGACAACTATTATTGACATTCGTTGTCTTTCTCGCATGAGTGGCGATGAAAATTTTTGAAACACATTTTAAAAGACGCTTGCATATTTTAAAGACAATTTTTATCCATAAGAACTGCAGATTCAACTAAAATTTTGTATGATCCAACACATCGAAAGAAAAAAAAGGTACACCCCAAATCAGCTCTCTGCAGTTGAATTAGCTGCAGAAGCTAGTAGACGATTTTTTTCTGGACAGTCCGTTTGTTACATTTGCATATAACGCAAGACTCACAGGACTGACTGACGGCAATGACATCATTACAGGCAGGACAGTGAGCAATGTGCTAGGTGGTATGACAGAAACAGCTTGGATTTAAAAGTATGCAAAACTGTGCACAGGGGCCCATAGTCAAACTGGCAGAGCGGAACTGACGATCGTGAGTGTGAACCCACTCACTGGGTCAGCCTCAACATGAAAACTGCTCGTTCATCTAGCAGTACTTGGCTGCCTGATACGGTCAGACAACGTTCATCTAGCAGTACTTGGCTGCCTGATACGGGTCAGGACACGTTCATCTAGCAGTACTTGGCTGCCTGATACAGGTCAGGACACGTTCATCTAGCAGTACTTGGCTGCCTGATACAGGTCAGGACACGTTCATCTAGCAGTACTTGGCTGCCTGATACAGGTCAGGACACGTTCATCTAGCAGTACTTGGCTGCCTGATACAGGTCAGGACACGTTCATCTAGCAGTACTTGGCTGCCTGATACAGGTCAGGACACGTTCATCTAGCAGTACTTGGCTGCCTGATACAGGTCAGGACACGTTCATCTAGCAGTACTTGGCTGCCTGATACAGGTCAGGACACGTTCATCTAGCAGTACTTGGCTGCCTGATACAGGTCAGGACACGTTCATCTAGCAGTACTTGGCTGCCTGATACAGGTCAGGACACGTTCATCTAGCAGTACTTGGCTGCCTGATACAGGTCAGGACACGTTCATCTAGCAGTACTTGGCTGCCTGATACAGGTCAGGACACGTTCATCCAGCAGTACTTGGCTGCCTGATACAGGTCAGGACACGTTCATCTAGCAGTATTTGGCTGCCTGATACAGGTCAGGACACGTTCATCTAGCAGTACTTGGCTGCCTGATACAGGTCAGGAAAGGTGAAAGGCGATGGAAGGAGAGGGACACATTCCACCGTGCATCATGCCACAGACATGGCGAACCTCTGACAGTTCGGTGCCCATACGGCAGTTCGGCTGAAGGACTATATCAAGCCATACCCACAGTCAGCTAAATCAATTTGTGTGCTGAAACAGATCAACCCGGCAATCAATTAACCCATCCCTGTACTCCATTAAGCCATCCCTGCACTCGGTTGCGTCATGCATCCGCTGGAATGAGTCACCCCTGCAAACAATTATCCAATCTTTGTACTTGTTAAGCCATCTCTGCACTGTAAAAGAGACTGTAAATGAAAACAAGCCGAAATTCAAAGAAACACACAAAAGACAGTATAAAGTAACGTTTACTTTATATGTAAAACAAAACCAACGCGAATGTTTTCGACGCACGTGTTTTCTTTAGACGCAGATATACACTTTGTCAAATCATCCCTGTCATTCAGAAACTACCCCCGCACTTCATTACAGCATCCTTACTCTGAATCAAACCATCACTGCATTAAACGATAAGTAAACTGAATTACATCATCACTGCTTTAAACCATCATTAAACTGAATTAAACCATCACCGCATTTAACCATGATAACACGCACTCCACTGCATAACGGTACTCCATCAAATCCTCTCTGCTTGAAATTAGAGAATCCACGCACTCGATCGAGCCACCCGTGCTCAAGAGAAAGGGAACCTTCTGTGGAGTTGAGAGGTGCCTGGGGTCATTCTTTCCTTTCTCAAACTGGAATTCCAATTCCTGAATATCTCTCCCCGAGCAGAAGAGACGAAAATCTGAATTCCTTTTGGTGCCTGCAATAAAAAACACATTTTCCTTCCAATCCTTGCGGCGCTATCATTGTCACTGGCACATATTTCCCCTTCTTTAAGCCTAGGAACATATCACCAGACGGAGAAAGTGGATCAGAGATGGGAGGGGTAGAAGGTGGATGGTTATTTGAGGGAGGGGAGAAGAAGTGAAAGCGGAGCAGTGTGGGGGCGGGGAGGACAGGAGGATGGTTGTAAGTGGGGATGGGGGCGAGGGTATAAACATCTTGAAGCAACTTGTTTCTTCCATTTTCTCCAAGCAAATTACACAGGCGAAAACATACGTTGTCCTTTTCCTTCAGTGCGTATTTTCCTCTTTGTAATGGTGTGTCTGCTGAAAGGGTCAGAAGGGGCTGTGGCTGATGTGGGGAGAGCAGCAGCCTCTAAAACCACGCGTTCCATTCTGTTAGTTCCCACCCAGCCAGGAAAGGAACTCAGCTATGCAGAAATGACCGCTTTCTTTCCTTTCAGGCACGGATTTCGGGGAGAGGGGAGAAGGGGGTGGGTGTGATGGACATGGATGCAGTTAGGATGGGGGTTACGAGGTCACTATGGATGGGGGGAAAAAAGAGGGAAAATACAAAGACATTAGCAAACAGTGTTGTCAAAATAAGCGAATTAAGCATTACTTACTTCCCCACCCCCCTCATTCCCTCTGCACCCAACTGTGCTCAGTCCCTCTCCTGTACATCTGTCCTTCCCCCAGCTCTTCAGTGCTGCACCCTCTCTTACTGCCTGTCCCCTTCGTCCACATCCTCCCCCCCCCCCCTCTACCCTGTATTCATGGCGAGTACACTTAACTTAGTAAAAGAGATAAATACACCGATTCCCCCCTCACCTGACCTCTTCCCCACCATCTCCAGTCCTCCACCTTCTTTTTTTTTATAGCAAGAACACTTCATTTCTAGAACAGCATAGGTTTTCTTTGCCTCTTCTTCCCCCCCCCCCCCGCGCCTACATCTTCCCCTTCCTTTTGCCCCCAGTCCTCCCTCCCATTCCATCTTAAAAACTTATGGGGCACTAAGGAGAGTGACAATTCCGAGAACTTCAAACTACCAATCAGAGGCCGTTGCTATGTCTGCTGGCTGAACAGAGTCAGAACAGGATTTCATTTTGGGCCTGCAGTCTGCCTGCGTGGGCAGCTTTTACCTGGGTTGTTTTCCCAAAATGAATTGGATTTTAAACGGAAAGAACCTGAAGTTGAAACTATGTTGTTTCAGCTGCGTCTTTGTTTTCCATCTATGTTTTTTTCATTCTTAAAAGACTGAAAGGAGAACACACACACAGAGAGAAAGAAAAGAGAGAGAGATGCATGTGAATGTACATGTACGTATATATGTATATTTCTCTACACACACACACACACATATATATATATATATATATATATATATATATATAATGCTGAACAATTAAGTAGTGGGGAAAAACAAGTGTAGGTTAACAATTTTTCAGTCATTATAGTAATGACTTGACAACGATTTGAACTTTTAAAAAAAAACTGAAGATGAAGAAAATTGGGGGAATATAATACAAATAATGAGAAACCCTTCACTAGCTGCATGAGGGAACCATTGTAAACCCTCTCAAAGGCAGACCTATTTGTATTGCTTGCTCCTAGGCCTTTCGTCCGCTGGATCGGACTCATCAGGGAGACACGGCTGACTGTGTCTGCGCTCCTGGTGTCAAATAGAGACACACCACAGTCCATAATTCTGTGGTGTTCTCACCACCAA
>CM065717.1:34342909-34350409 GCA_033310375.1 Conus canariensis
ATATATATGGGTGACACTGTCCAGTGGCGACCCCCCCCCCCCTCTCTCTCTCCTTCCATACCCTCCCACTCTCGATAGGATACGGGTGGAAAGAGTGGGACTGGGAAGGGGTGTGGGGTACAGCAGCTGGTTCCCGAAGCAAAGATCTGTTGAGACCCAGACGTTACGCAATGTCGTGCAACGAATACAACAGATCAACGTTCTATGCGGGTCTCAAAATGGTTAAACCCCTGTCCTATGAAAAAAAAAAAAGATACACCCTAAGGTACGATTGGGGCCCAGAGCAGTACTGTCCTCAACGGCTGAACCAGCCAGCTGGGAGCAATCCTGCACCACCTTTGGAAGTCTGCACTGTATTTACATAGGGTGCAGGCACGCATAGGCCATTCCAGGATGACGTCAAGGGACGTAACTGCTCCCAGGCAGATACCATTGTGTAATGGCCACTGGACGTGAAATGACAGAACCTCCAAGGGAGCGCCTCCATGTGTGCACCAGCCCATACTTCATGAGTGCCGAGCCCACCGGTGAAAGACGCCTCCATCAAGCAACTGCCATATGCATTTCACAGCCTCACTCGTTGCTGTTCCACTGTCAACTGAAAACAGAGAAAGTTCAGACAAGGCCAAGATCTCGCGACATGACATCTTATGTGCCCTGTGAAGAGGATTCCAGGTTGCAGTCTTTCCTGCTGTCAACAGGACTTTCTCCATGAACAGGAATCCCTTTCATATATATGCATGTGGAGAAGTCAAATACGCACATTACTAAGCGCCTATGGTGCATGTGAGTGTTCGATGTGTTATTGTTACTCCATGATACTAATAGAAAAGACATGCATCATCAATCAGTTCACACTGCTGACTGAACTGCCCTGATAAACACCAAAAATAGTAACATGTCACAACACAATGCAATGAATTGCAATGCAACACAGTGCCTTTCTAAGCAATATGGGTCCCCGTTGTTAAACGATTACAGCATTTGCCAACGAAGCAGACCGTCGTGTGTTCGATGCATTTGTAGGACCAGCTTTCTGTAGCTGGACGGATACCTGATTGAAGTCGGGGGAGATTAAGGCGGAAAAAGAATATGGATGGGCACTGTATTCCATCATGGCGTACCTTAGGTAACTTAGTCAAATGGACCTCTCGGAGTCTGCTATCCTCACAGCTGCTAAGGTACAGGACTGTTTTATTTTTAAACAATGCAATGCATTTGTAAAGAAATATATGCAACAAAATACGACCCAGTAACGTGTGTGTCCACATTGCTGTCATACCCGTGGTGATTGATCGTGAATCATTCCCTTTAATGCTCAGTGACTGACATTTGCAGCCATGAGGCTTTCTTGGAAACCGTTTCCTAATGAAAAAGTGCTTGACGGGTCTGTTCAAGCGTACATTTCTATTAGAGAGGTAAGGGTTTTTTTTTCTTTTCTTTTTTAAGTACAGTCCCAGTTCTCACAGAACACAAAATGAGGAGGGAGACATGTGAAGGTGAGGGAGTGGGGGATGGGGGTAGAAGGAGAAGGAAAGGGAAAGGGAGGACCTGGTTCTGTTCTGTTTCTGTGTTTTTGATTCTATGTCTATTCTCTTTCTGGTGTGTTCTCTTTGTCTCTGTTTCTGTCTGTTTCTGTCTCTTTGTCTCCTCCTCTGTTGTATTATCTGTCGGCTTTCCTCTTTCTCTTGATTCTCTCATCTGTCTGTTTTGGTTTTGTGTGTGTCTCTCTCTGTGCAAATGTTTGTCTATCCCCGTATGTCTTAATCTGTCTCTGTCTCTGTTTGAACTTCTGTTTCCCCTACTGCCTTCCTCTTACCCAGTCCCCCTTCCTCCTTCTCTCTGTCTCTCTGTCTCTGTACCTCTCTCTCTCTCTCTCTCTCTCTCTCTCTCTCTCTCTGTCTGTTCTCTTCTCTCTCTCTCTCTCTCTCTCTCTCTCCTCTCTCTCTCTCTCTCTCTCTCTCTCACACACATAAAGACATATTAGAAATCAAAGGAGTGACGGAGAGTGCTCGAGAAAAGCAATGTAAACTGCCGATGCAGCCTGCACGGTGTTCTGACAGTGTGGAAGACTCTCTTTCCGTGCAGTCACCCGAGCTCTTGCAGTGCAGAATGACAGGTGAGGAGAAGAAGGAAGAAGAGAGCGTAAAGAAGAAGAAATGAACGGAGAAGGGAGTGTAAGAGAAAAAGAAAAGAGGAGGAGGAGGAGGAGGAGGAGGAGGAGGAGGAGGAGAAGGAGGAGGAAAAGAAAAAAATTGAAAGAGGAAGAGGAGAAGTCAAGATGCTGAAAATTCCTCAAGGGAAAAAAACCTGTACGCCAGTGTCTGTGTGGCTACGAAGTTTTCCTTGTAGCAAAAGAAATGCATGGTTTGGCGACTATTTTGAGTAAGTGATAATGATAGACGCTGACAGGATTTGCGTAGCATGTTCAGACGTACGAAAGTATATACTTGCATTTCTACAAGTGACAGTCCAGAGCCTCACAGACATTGACAGTCGAGATTTTGTTATATTTCAGAAGTGCTCTCTCTCTCTCTCTCTCTCTCTCTCTCTCTCCATATATATATATATATATATATATATATATGAACAATATAAAAAAGTCCTTAAAAAATCTGAAGGTGCTCAACCCCTTGGGGAGCAACATCTGTTAAAAAATATTTTAAAAATGAAGTGGTAAAATCTACAAGCTTGTTTCTAGCGTTGCTATCTTCAGGATGTCTTTTGGGGCACGCCAACGATCTTTTATGGCGTGCGGGACTTGATTTCAACTCTGTGTGTGCAGGCGGATCTCATTTGCTGCACGTGCGGCCTGTGGTTCTTATTGGGGCCTGTTCAGGTGGAATGTGCTAGCAAAGATTTCCACTTGTGCCTGCAATTGTTTACAATTTCTACTTTTGTGTTCAGAGTTGCTAAGTGTGGTTTGCATAATATTAACCATTTTTCTGTGGAGCATAGATTGCATCTTTTTGAAATATTGTTGTATGGTGTTGCCCTTTTTATGATTTTCCATGATATGTTGTAGTCTATTTTTTTATCTTTGAGTCTCCAGATGTATTTGCTCAGCTCTGTTTGATTTTTGTATTTTTCATTTTTGAATGACTGTTTGTGGTTTGCGTATCTGGTTTTGAAAGTGTTTTCAGTAATCCCTACATATGTTTCTTCTTCATTTTCTGATGTTACCGTAGCTTGGTATACAATGTTGCTGTGAAGACATTTGTTGCTCAGGGGGCACTGTTCTTTTTTAGTGCAGTTGCAAGATGTCCTTTCGGCACCCTTCTCTTTTATGTTGCTTTTCATTTTGTTAGATGAATCAATCATGTTTTTGAGGTTGGGCATACATGAGTATGACAGTTTAATGGTGTTTTTGTTGAATATTTTGGACAGTTTGTGTTCTTTTGGGAATGATGTTGCCAAGATTTTAAAGAATTCTTTTCCTACATTTGTTTTTACTTGTCCATCGTATGGTGGGTTGTACCATATGATCTTTCTTTTCCTATTTTTCTTAATTCTGTTCGTGTTGTTGTCTGGACTGTATTGTAGTTTGTGATTGTAACCACTTTTTTGTAATGCTTCTTGATATTCTGTTGCTGCATCATTGAATGCGTTTTCATTGCATGACAGGTTGGATAGTCTCTTGTTTATACCATTGGGTATTGTTTTTAGTATAGATGGTGGGTGGTTGCTTTTGATGTTTACGTAGACTGGTATGTCATTGGGTTTTTTGTATGGTTTGTACACATGGTCATTGAGGTCTAATGTTATGTCTAGGTAATTCACTACTTTTTTGTTTGCTTCTATTGTGATTTTTAAGTTGTGGTTTTTAAAGATTTTACATAATTCTTTTTTCTTGTTTTCAATGGTTCTTGGATTATTGTTTAATGCAGCGAGGCCGTCATCTCTGTATAAACCGGCCTGTTTTCCAAGTTGTTTTTGGATGTTGGATAGCATGAATAGTCCGACTAGTTCACATGTTTCGGCACCATCATACGATCCCATGGTTACATCAAATGTGGAGTTTTTGCTCGTTTTTTTAATCCAAGTTTCATTTCTGCTATGGAGTAAGGTTTTTTTGGTGTGGAAAATAATCTCCATTTCTGACTCTGTTATATTTGTGTATTTGTTGGCAAATTTCAAAGCTTTGTTGAGTAGTTCTTCATCTATGGATGGATAGAAGTCTACTATGTCAAATGTAATGAACATTGTATTTCTCTGTTTGTTGAGTTTCTTAAACCATTGTATGACTTCATAGCTGTTTTTCCAAAGGTTGTATTCGGTGTTTGATTTTATATCTTCTATAGCCTTTTCCAAAATTCTCTTGCTTATTTTGCCCAGTTCGGATTTAGATGGGTTTATTAGTCTACATGTTGGGTTGTTTTGGAAGTTAGGCTTGTGGTCTTTAAGTGTTATGAAGGCCTCCTTTGTTGCTGTTGCCTCTACCCTATCACTTAACTCCATGCGATGTGCAAGCTCTTTTTCTTTTTTGCGGATGTTGCTATGTGTAGTTTTATCAGCTTTCTTGTAGTTTTTCTGGATGTTTTTGTTTAAGAGTTGAGAGTATTCGTTTGGTTCCATTTTGTAAAAATTGCTCGTTTTGTCAGCCTTTACGAATATCTTTTTATCATTTTGGATTTGTTTTATATCATTTGCTAGTGATGTTTGAAAGTTGTTATTTGATTTTTTGAATTTAATATTGGCTATCAGTCCCTTCATTTTGTCTTCAAAAGGTTTCATTTCATCTATTGTCGGAGGTGATCGCCATGATTTGAATCCATATGTATTTTTGTCTTCATTCTTTGCATTTGGGTTTAGGAAGAAGAACGCCTTCCATCTCATGTTGCGCACAAATTTCTCGGTTTGTTCTATCAGTTTTTTAGTGTAAGTTTGTGGGTTTGAAAATGGTATGTTTTTAGTAGATTGCCTAAAGTTGATTTTCTCCATTTCAGATTTTGTCAGACCACAGTGCTCAACGTGAGGAGCGGTTATTATGAACAATATAAAAAAAAAGTCCTTAAAAAATCTGAAGGTGCTCAACCCCTTGGGGAGCAACATCTGTTAAAAAATATTTTAAAAATGAAGTGGTAAAATCTACAAGCATGTTTCTAGCGTTGCTATCTTCAGGATGTCTTTTGGGGCACGCCAACGATCTTTTATGGCGTGCGGGACTTGATTTCAACTCTGTGTGTGCAGGCGGATCTCATTTGCTGCACGTGCGGCCTGTGGTTCTTATTGGGGCCTGTTCAGGTGGAATGTGCTAGCAAAGATTTCCACTTGTGCCTGCAATTGTTTACAATTTCTACTTTTCTATTCAGAGTTGCTAAGTGTGGTTTGCATAATATTAACCATTTTTCTGTGGAGCATAGATTGCATCTTTTTGAAATATTGTTGTATGGTGTTGCTCTTTTTATGATTTTCCATGATATGTTGTAGTCTATTTTTTTATCTTTGAGTCTCCAGATGTATTTGCTCAGCTCTGTTTGATTTTTGTATTTTTCATTTTTGAATGACTGTTTGTGGTTTGCGTATCTGGTTTTGAAAGTGTTTTCAGTAATCCCTACATATGTTTCTCTCAACTCTTAAACAAAAACATCCAGAAAAACTACAAGAAAGCTGATAAAACTACACATAGCAACATCCGCAAAAAAGAAAAAGAGCTTGCACATCGCATGGAGTTAAGTGATAGGGTAGAGGCAACAGCAACAAAGGAGGCCTTCATAACACTTAAAGACCACAAGCCTAACTTCCAAAACAACCCAACATGTAGACTAATAAACCCATCTAAATCCGAACTGGGCAAAATAAGCAAGAGAATTTTGGAAAAGGCTATAGAAGATATAAAATCAAACACCGAATACAACCTTTGGAAAAACAGCTATGAAGTCATACAATGGTTTAAGAAACTCAACAAACAGAGAAATACAATGTTCATTACATTTGACATAGTAGACTTCTATCCATCCATAGATGAAGAACTACTCAACAAAGCTTTGAAATTTGCCAACAAATACACAAATATAACAGAGTCAGAAATGGAGATTATTTTCCACACCAAAAAAAACCTTACTCCATAGCAGAAATGAAACTTGGATTAAAAAAACGAGCAAAAACTCCACATTTGATGTAACCATGGGATCGTATGATGGTGCCGAAACATGTGAACTAGTCGGACTATTCATGCTATCCAACATCCAAAAACAACTTGGAAAACAGGCCGGTTTATACAGAGATGACGGCCTCGCTGCATTAAACAATAATCCAAGAACCATTGAAAACAAGAAAAAAGAATTATGTAAAATCTTTAAAAACCACAACTTAAAAATCACAATAGAAGCAAACAAAAAAGTAGTGAATTACCTAGACATAACATTAGACCTCAATGACCATGTGTACAAACCATACAAAAAACCCAATGACATACCAGTCTACGTAAACATCAAAAGCAACCACCCACCATCTATACTAAAAACAATACCCAATGGTATAAACAAGAGACTATCCAACCTGTCATGCAATGAAAACGCATTCAATGATGCAGCAACAGAATATCAAGAAGCATTACAAAAAAGTGGTTACAATCACAAACTACAATACAGTCCAGACAACAACACGAACAGAATTAAGAAAAATAGGAAAAGAAAGATCATATGGTACAACCCACCATACGATGGACAAGTAAAAACAAATGTAGGAAAAGAATTCTTTAAAATCTTGGCAACATCATTCCCAAAAGAACACAAACTGTCCAAAATATTCAACAAAAACACCATTAAACTGTCATACTCATGTATGCCCAACCTCAAAAACATGATTGATTCATCTAACAAAATGAAAAGCAACATAAAAGAGAAGGGTGCCGAAAGGACATCTTGCAACTGCACTAAAAAAGAACAGTGCCCCCTGAGCAACAAATGTCTTCACAGCAACATTGTATACCAAGCTACGGTAACATCAGAAAATGAAGAAGAAACATATGTAGGGATTACTGAAAACACTTTCAAAACCAGATACGCAAACCACAAACAGTCATTCAAAAATGAAAAATACAAAAATCAAACAGAGCTGAGCAAATACATCTGGAGACTCAAAGATAAAAAAAATAGACTACAACATATCATGGAAAATCATAAAAAGAGCAACACCATACAACAATATTTCAAAAAGATGCAATCTATGCTCCACAGAAAAATGGTTAATATTATGCAAACCACACTTAGCAACTCTGAACACAAAAGTAGAAATTGTAAACAATTGCAGGCACAAGTGGAAATCTTTGCTAGCACATTCCACCTGAACAGGCCCCAATAAGAACCACAGGCCGCACGTGCAGCAAATGAGATCCGCCTGCACACACAGAGTTGAAATCAAGTCCCGCACGCCATAAAAGATCGTTGGCGTGCCCCAAAAGACATCCTGAAGATAGCAACGCTAGAAACAAGCTTGTAGATTTTACCACTTCATTTTTAAAATATTTTTTAACAAATATATATATATATATATATA
>CM065717.1:34352909-34357909 GCA_033310375.1 Conus canariensis
TTCTCACGGCAATATGATAATGTATGGTTCTTTCAGTAAATACAAAACGATGATGCGCCATTCGTCAAATACTCACTATGGTGAGAATTCCTCCTGGCAATCCGCACCCGTCTCCCACATGTGCCTCGTTCACATGCATGTGAGACTTAATCACTGACTAAATAGTTTTTCATGGTGTTCTATTACATGCCAAAGCAAGACAACAATAACAATGAAGCGGTTTGATTGCTGATACTAAATAATTATGATGTATTCGCCATTTTCAGCATGTAACGTAGTCATCTCCGTGATAAGGTGTAATATGGAGGGAATTTGAGACTCGTGTTCTTCCATGAAGTGTCGCAGGCCCAGCGGGTAAAGCATTTGACTCTTATTTTAAGGTCCTGGATTTGATTCCCATTTGAGACAGACCGGTTGGAAAGAATTTCTCTACGCAATGAACATCTGTCACCATCCTCCCCTCCTCCGCCCAGTCTTCAAGATGAGACTTTAACCTGAGGCATATTGTATGCTTGAAAAAACATTCGTGCATGTGCGTTAAATCCTATCATGCGTGTTGGAGAAGAGTGGTCCATCGTGTCTAGTGGATGAGTGACATGAAAACAGACCACATGCATGCTGGTATCGTGTGAAGACATCATCTTCGAAAGCTGAACATAGCTTCCAAATGGTGGGGTAAAAACGGCTGCAAACTGGAAAAAAAAAATCTCACCAACAGTAAACCTCGGATTTTTAGCCAGGGAACAGAAAAAAAGAAAGAAAACGAAAATAATCCCTCATGTGCTCGGGAGCTGTTTGTCTGTTTGTTTTTAGGCTATTAAACTTAATCAGGAATTCTGTTTCATTAAAGCTTTTCGGGGTTCTTTCTTCGTTCTTTTCCCCTGTTATCATCTTTCTAAAATTCCTGCCTATTTTGTACCGGTGCGCAAGGTGACTGGGTACTGCAGGTAATGTTGGTTCGGTGTCATGCGTCTTCATTCGTTTCACCATGAGAGTTAGAGTCACTGTATATGCTTAACACTTACTTTCTTTAAAATTTAGGTTCTTTGTTTGTTTCACGATGAGATTTAAAATTACTGTACATATTTGACACTTACTTTCTTTAAATGATTAGGTTGTTCTAATGACAGACTTTTGGCATGAAGAACGCTGTGTCAAACTGCAAAACCGATCAACCTTTATGGACAGATGGCATGCTCCTTAGGGACGAAACCTGTAAATTTTGGTGTGCATCCGCAGTATGCACAATATCGGGTACCTCGCTTTTCCGAATACCCTATATTCTTTTTTAAGTGTCTGCAGATCTTGGACTTCACTGTGGCAAAGTATTATATCTTTGTGCTTCCCCTTTCTCCCTCCAAACCTCCCACTACTCCTTCCTGCCCCTCCCAAACGCTACGACGCTGTTTTTTCTTCTTTTTTTTTTTTAAATTTCTTTCCTTTAACACTGTTCGTATTATTATTAGATTCAGCACACATCGGACATGACGCAGTTATGTTCAGCTTTTCCTTTTCCGTTTTTCTTTCTTTCTTTCTTTCGTTTTACCTTTCTGCCTTGATTCGTTCTTTTCGTTGTCTTTTCTTTCTTCCTTTCTTCTTTCCCCCTTTCCCCCCCTTTTCCCTTCATTTCTTCCTACCATTCTTGATTTCGTTTTTCTGTGCCTTTCTTTGTTCCTGTCTGCGTATGTTTCTTTCGTTATTCCTATCTCTCTTTTTTTTTCTTTTCTTTCCAGGTTTCTTTCTTTCTTTCTTTCGTTTCTCTTTCTCCTCTTCTGTGTCATTCTATTGAACCTTGCCCTTTCCTAATCTTTCCCCCCTTATCTTTTAAAAAGGAATAGCTGTCGTGTTGTCAAAGTGCAGTGACCGTAAGCAGGAGCCCTGCTATGTTGAAGGTGATCTTCTGTCTGCTTTCCATTCTCTTTCCTTTCTTTTCTTCTCTCATTCAGCCTCTCCCTCCTCTCTCTCTCTCTCTCTCTCTCTCTCTCTCTCTCTCTCTCTCTCTCTCTCTCTCTCTCAGAATACGGTTTTTAAATGTCTTATTCATTCATTCATACGTTCATCTCTCTCTCTCTCTCTCTCTCTCTCTCTCTCTCTCTCTCTCTCTCCTCTCTCTCTCTCTCTCTCTCTCAGAATGCGGTTTTTAAATGTCTTATTCATTCATTCATACGTTCATTCGTTCTCTCTCTCTCTCTCTCTCTCTCTCTCTCCTCTCTCCTCCTCTCTCTCTCTCTCTCTCTCTCTCTCTCTGAGAGTGGGGTTTGTAAGTCTGCCTCAATCATTCATTCACTCATTCATTCATTTATTCATTCGTTCGATCGTTTGTTCGTTCGTCCGTCCGTCCGTTCGTTCGTTCATTAATTCTCTCTCTCTCTTCTCTCTCTCTCTCTCTCTCTCTCTCTCCTCCTCTCTCTCTCTCTTCTGGGCGCGTCAGCGCACGTGTGTGGGTATGTGTGCGTGTGTGAGTGTGTGTGAGTGTATGTGTATGTGTGCGTGCGTGCGTGTGTGCGTGCGTGCGTGCGTGCGTGTGGTTCGTTTTCCCTCCGTCGGAGGAGGTGATGTTTTCACAGGCATTTCTCGTTTCTTTCCTTCATTGTCTATCAGCAAGATTACGTGAAAAAGGGAGGGAAAAAAAAACAACCTGTGGACAGAGTTCCACGAAGCTTGATGGATGGAGGGATGTTGCCCAGGAACGAAACCATTGAAGTTTTGGTGTAGAACTGTGGTGCTGTTCCTGTACAAGAAAAGGCTTACCCAATATTGGTTTGACATTGGTGGAGGGTTTCGTTCTCCCGACGATTCTTTTTTTTTTTTTTTTTTTTTCTCGAGAAAAACAGTTTTCTTCTTTCACAATGATTGGAAGCACAGTTCTTGAATTCCGTTTCAAGATCTTCATTATCCTGTCATGTTGAACAATTTGTTAGTTGGTACGTTGCTTTCGTTTCTTCCCTATTTTTTTTTTTTACGATAATCTTTCTTTTCAGATGTAATCATTGAAAGTACATGAAGAATTACATTTCATCAACGCTCTCTTTGTTTCTCCCTTCTTTTCATCCTTTGTTCTTTTTCTTTCACTCTCATTCTTTTGTTTTTTTTTCTTACTGCCGTTCATTTTGTCTTTTCCACTCTTTATTTCTATCACTTCTTTATTCTTGCTGTCTTCGTGATTTTTCAGGTTGTCTTTTTTTTTTTTCGGAAAACTCAACAACATGCAAATGCTGTGCAGCGTGTGCGGAAGAATTTGCACTTCATTAGCAAAGCAACGACAGCCTGACACAATGCTTTCCCTGATTCATTAAAACAACTCAGAAATACTTCTCTCTCTCTCTCTCTCTCTCTCTCTCTCTCTCTCTCTCTCTCTCTCTCTCTGTCTGTCTGTCTGTCTGTCTCTTCTCTCTCTCTCTCTCTTCTCTCTCTCTCTCTCTCTCTCTCTCTCTCTCTCTCTCTCTCTCTCTCTCTTAGTCCCTTAGCGGGGCAAGGGCCGGATGAAGAAAAGCATGTCTTTGATTATCTGTTACCCGTGGAAATAAAGATTATCACCATCATCATCATCATCATCATCGTCATCTCTCTCTCTCTCTCTCTCTCTCTCTCTCTCTCTCTCTCTCTCTCTCTCTCTCTCTTCTCTCTCTCTCTCTCTCTCTCTCTCATCCAGAGAAGTAAAAACAAACTTGTTATTTCCTCATTAATGGTCAGATTGCCTGGGGTTAAATTATAACGCCAAGCAACACGAAGCAGCTCATGCATCAGGCATTAGCAATTAATGACACACACAACCGCTCGCGCGCACGCACGTACGCGCATGCACGCACTCACGCATGCACGCACAGACACACGCACCCACACACATATGCACACACACGCACGAATGCACACACATGCACACACTGCACACAAGCACTTGGGCACACAATTACACATATAGTACTCATGCGCGAACGCATGCACGCACGCACGCATGCATGCACGCACACTCACACACACACACACACACACACACATTCACACACACACGCGCGCGCGCGCGCGCGCGCGCGCGCGTGTGTGTGTGTGTGTGTGTGTGTGTGTGTGCACTTATCCCTGGCAAGAGTGCAGACGTACTTAAATACATGATATATGCACATGTGCAGAGTGAACCGGATACAGAGACAGACAGACAGACAGACAGACAGAGACAGAGACGCAGAGAGAGCCATTTTAGACGAACGATTTTAGTGAAAATGATCATGTTGAACGAAGCATTTAGAAAACGTCTGAATGGCAAATGCAAAAAGAGTGGTTATCATTTAGTTCAAACTGACTTGAAAGATATGCGTGTTGCTCCGTGTAAAGCGTGTAGTCATTACGTATTCTGTTTTGCAATACCAGAGGCATGGTACTTTGGTGTTTTTTTTTCTTTTGTTTTGTTTTGTTTTAGCTTGAGGTGATGATCCTGGTACGTTGTGACCGGTTAGTGAGGGTGCCCAAAGAGACTGCGCTAGGCGGAACCTGCACTGGCTCGTCAGTTGCAAAGTGAGGTGACTGTAGGCGGAAATTTAAACAAATTTTAAAAGCTACTTTAACAAACTCTGCCAGATAACGTGGAAACGTTATAACAGGGCAACACACGAATAACAGGGCAACACACGACGCGTTTCGACCTCTTTAGACAATCACTTATCAAATTCGGCGCCCATCTTGCGCCGAACTTGACAAGATAAGTGATTAATCGTTCTCCATTTTCGTTGTCCTGAGTGTTGTTTATCTTGCTGGAAGAAGACCTAAAAGGTTGAGACGCGTTGTGTTTTGTCCTGTATTCGTTTGTCCATGTTATCTGGTGGCATTAGTTCAAGTACCTTTTAAACTTTTGCTTGTCAATTTGAAAAGTATATCTGCAGGCGGAAAATAAAACTTAAAAATGACTGTTGGATTGCTAGTCTGAAGGTACAAAACCAGGTCCTTAGTCACTGTGAAAATGATCTGTCACGAATTCAAAGGAGAAGTGGGAATGTGGTGAGAAGTGT
>CM065717.1:34390409-34395409 GCA_033310375.1 Conus canariensis
AAACTCCGAAGACATATTTTCAGGAAGAATAAAAGAGCAACAGCAGCTTAAGACTACAACGAGTTTACATGAAATTACCAACTAGATGAAAATATAAGACTTTGAACAAAGACGTGCGTTCAACGTGTCGACGACCCACAAATAGGAAGGGAGAAATACACAGGAAATGCACAGTATTAGTAAAATGTATTCTTGCAATGTGTGTGTGTGTGTTGTGTGTGTGTGTGTGTGTGTGTGTGTGTGTGTGTGTGCACACGCGCGCGCGCGCGCGTGCATGCGTGCGTGCGTATGTGTGTGTGTGCGTGTGTGTGTGTGTGTGTGTGTGTGTGTGTGTGTGTGTGTGTGTGTCTGTGTGTGTGTGTGTGTGTGTGTGTGTGTGTGTGTGTGTGTGTGTGCGTGCGTGTGTGTGTGTGTGTGTGTGTGTGTGTGTGTGCTGTGTGTGTGTGTGTGTGTGTGTGTGTGTGTTGTGTGTGTGTGTGCGTGCGGGCGTGTGTATGTGTCTGTGTGTGTCTGTATGTGCGTGAGCGCGAACGTGCGTGTGTATGTTTATGTATACGTGCGTGCGTGCGTGTGTTTGTGTGTGTGTGTGTGTGTGTTGTGTGTGTGTGTGTGTGTGTGTGTGTGTGTGTGTGTGTGTGCGTGTGGGGGGGTGAGTGTGTGTGTTTAAGAGAGAGAGAGAGAGAGAGAGAAGACAGACAGACAGACAGACAGACAGACAGACAAAACAGACAGACTCGCTCAAGCAAGATCAATACGCAACCAGTAGGGCAAAACAAGAGAGAGTCCCCCCCCCCTCCCCCTTTAATTATTAACCAATATTTTGCATTATTTCGAATAAATTATTTCTACTATGGTTTCACCTAGCCACACGGACATATTTTAGTTCAACCCATTAACAGGTACTCACGGACTCAAACATGCCTTTTCTTTCAAAATGTGGCATCAATAGTGCAACACAAAATATCAGTTTTTACAAAGAAAATGCCTGGTCCGCACAGACCTATCACATTTTCTTTCTCAGTTTTGGCCTCAGGCAGCCTAAAAAATCTTTTCAATCTGCGCGACCTCTCGCTGACTTACGAAAACACACACACACACACACACACACACACACACACACACACACACACACACACACACACACACACACAACACACACATGCTATCCTTGTGTCCCTCTCAACAACAACAACAAAAGTAAACTACTCGTTCCTACTCTATCCATACAAAAGTTCCTGACAACAAAAGAAAAACTTTTTTTTCAAACCATTGTAAACAGTCTCTTTATCGAATCATTTCTTTTTACCATAAAGCTTACAACTGAACTTGAGAAAGAAAAACTAGTAGGAACACACAATGTAGTCAATACCTCAGTAAAATTATGTATACACCACCGACAGATCATTGTTTTGAGGCACGAGTGGACTTTCAGCACATATGAGCACCAGAGCACGTAAGCCATACGTAGCTTGCTCAAGATTTATTAGACGATGTGGACAGTTTGGCGGCAAACAAAAAAAATATTGCCTTGTACTCAGAATATAATGGTGTCATTGTGCGTTCAAAAACAAATTTGTCTGTCTGTCTGTTATAACATTTTGATAGGTAAGCAGATATCAAACGCTGGGATGAGTCAAAAGCGCCTCAGGTCCATTAATTTTATTATCACGTGTACACGTTTTCTGATTGGCCATTGTAAGATGATGACGTTAATGTTATTTGTAATTAGATTTTTTAATCAAAAAGATAATAAATCTTCGATAAATAATCTAAGAAAAATAAATGGTCCCTAAGGATTTGATAACTTGGGCAATACATGTGGTACAGATGATTAAGAATTTTTCCATCCGAGAGAGAAAGAGAACACCAAGCATACTTAATAAATACTTAATATTTCTTTTAAAATATGGATAATGTGCGTACCATAACATATAACACGAAGAAAAATGTAATACAACACAATCCAGTACAAACATAATGCAGTGGCTTTACTACATCACATCACAATACAACACACAAAAAGAACACATCATAATACAACACACAAAAAGAGCACATCACAATACAAACACTTAGTAGTGCTCCAAACGTTCACTTCACAGAATTGTCAGACCAGACCATTGGAAAACAACAGCACTTGAAGGCTTCATTGTTGACCGTTTACAGATCGCATCCCCCAGCGTCATATGTTGGCATCTCCTGTGAGTCAGAAGTCGTAAGATAAAACATAGAAACTGCATACACAATCAACATTGTCGATAGAGAGAGAACAGTGTGACGATACTGTAGTTGTATTAAACCACCCTGGCCTCATGTGTGATGGCAAACGTTTTTATGTAAATAATGTATTGTTATAGATAATTAGAAAGAAAAAGGAAAAATTCCAGTTTTGTATTGGGCTGAACAGCCCTTAACGTTCAAGTAACTTGAACAAGCACAATAGTTTGAAGTTGATTTTTGTTAAAAAGATGACAGTCATAAAATGCACGTGTTCATATAGCCTAAGTGTGAGTAATTGTGAACTCGACTCCAACAAGACAGACCCTGAAAACTAACAGTATGCACGAAGCTGTCCGAAGGTGCAGTTGCTGAATGCTGACGACGGTTACTACTAAAAGCAGCGTTTGCTATGCTGTATCTGCATTATTTAGTTTTGTGTCAGCAAACCTACTGGGCCTCATTTTGGCTAATCATCTGTCTTTCATTCTTTCCCAGATGTTTGTTTGAGGAGACAGAAGCGCTCAGGTAAATGACTTACCTTTCTCTTTATGTAGCATCTGGATAACATTACGTACTTCAGTTGTTTTCTGGTGAATCCCTTGTGCGACATTGAGTCCATCACAGTGGTGACCCCCTAGTTTTCATGCATGAGAGTGGGTCAGAGCACACACACCCATACCCTTCTTTGAAATTACGTTAACTGTAGTTAACCCTCAACATGACACCTGGTGAGGACGACGTCCACCATATTCATGTACTTGGGATCAAAATGTGCATTACTAGAAGAATGTGCTACAAATCATGAATAGTAAAAGTGGACAATGAGTTTTTGAAAGTGATAAGTTCTAGCGTTGGTAGGCTATAGTGAATCAGTAACGCTAATGATGAGATTGTAGATAACTGAGTGGCATAGTTTGCTTCTCCATTGTCTGTGTGCATGCGTGCATGCGTGTGTGCGTGCGGTATGTGTGTGGGGTGTATTGCGTGCTCGCGCACGCGCGCGCGTACACACACAGGTGCGTATATGCATGCGAGCGTGCATGCGCGTGTGTGTGCGTGCGTGCGTGCGTGCGTGCGGGTTGCGTGTGTGTGTGTGTGTGTGTGTGTGACCCAAACTTTATCTTGAACAGTCAGAAGAACCTTCAAGAGTGTGTTGACACAACATGACACGTAAGAGACAATGCATAGTTTTTGCCTCAGTCATATATTATATGGGCCAGAATTTGGTGCCATAATTGTCTCCTCATACTGATGCAATCATGTACACGATATGTATTTGTAGGTCAGTCATGCTGGCCATTTCTTTCGAAATTGTCCGGGTTTCATGATCCCTGAAATAACAGTTCTATTCATTAAAAAAAAAAAAAAAAGAGTCTGAATTGAAACACCCATCCAGAAAGTGAATTTCATCTCCTAACCAAAAGCTGTCAAACAACGTAAAATGTAGCAATGCTATAATGTGTACGCATAATGTAACAATGCTATAAAATCTGTAGGCAAAATATAAAAATCCAGCTGTCTGGATGAAAACTCTATAAAACCTTATGCAATTTTCGTGCATCCTGCAAGAAAACAATGTAACCTTTTTGTCTGGGTTGTGTACGAACAATGTAGAAAACTGCCCCTAACATCCATCCTTGATGAGTACAAAGTCGTTAAATAAAAGTTACTGACAAGGTTGTAGGTCTTGAGGACACAAGGTTGTGAATTCAATTCAGCACAAACTAAACACTGGCAGAATATAGAATGTTCAGGATGCAGTGAACATAGTAAAGGAAAATCTCAATATCAGGGAAACAATAGGACATGCACCAACTAACTAACATACCATCTATCTATTCTGAGATATTCTTACCAACAAGGCTTCAAAAATTAAATTCAGTGGTATGCCAACGCTGCCAGTGAAGGCTAGAAAGTAAAGTGAAGAGGAAGCACTGTTGTGGAAGTAAGTTGCATAAAACTGAAATAATTATGGAAAGAGTGATAAAGATAGGGAGTAATCTTTGAGCTATGCTTGAAAATCAGTTGAAGGATACAAAGGAAGTCAGCAGGAAACCTTGCATCGTTCTCCATGAAAATAAGTGAATATATATTTCCTTTTGTGCTTGATAAATATAAACATGTTTTAAACTTACGCATTTTCTATGGGCTGCAAAAGCAAAATGTAACAATGTTGCATTTGTATTAGATGCTGGACCCGAAAAGTGTAACAAAGTTTTTCTATGGTCACTGGTCCAGTGTTATATTTTACCTTGTGTCAAATCCCATTGTTGAAATGGTAATACTCACGTCAAATGTATCAATGAAAAAGTATTTAATGTACAAATAAGTCTAATCGAGTTAAGTTGCTTGTTTTAATTAACTTGGATGAATTCAGTGGACGAATTTTAAAGATTGAACATTGACAAATATTTTTGAAAACATGAGGTAAGGCTGTGTATTTCGGGCGGTGAAACACAAGACGAAATTCATCAGCTATCTCATTCATGTTGCAATTTCTATATATAGTCTTCTCACAACAGTCCATGTCGTCATCCTTATTCTATTTCAAGCTTGTGATTACCACAACAAAATTTCAAATGATGTACTGATCTAGTAATAGTGTAATAATCAACATGCTTATGGAGCGTGGTTATGGGTGGTCCCAAAGCAAATATGTAACTGATGTAATGACATGTGGGGCGCTTTGGATGGTTATATGACGACTCTGTCAGATCTGAGAATAAAAAGGAATTGCCTCACATGGTGGACATTTTGGGATTACAGTGCAATCTAGAACT
>CM065717.1:34400409-34405409 GCA_033310375.1 Conus canariensis
ATTGTAATAAGAAGCTTACTGAAATCGGCGAATTCTGTTCTGTGTCTTTGCCCGTGTTCTACGTGTTACATGTTTAAACATATGAAACGGATGGAAAAACTGAAGAGAACGGTTAGATAACTTCCGTCTCAGATTCAGCTTCTTTCCCTTTCTTATCCACGTCACCTTCAACGCCAAAACATGATTGTTGTCTTTTAAGATTCAGAAGTGAGACGGAAAATCCTTTCTACGTAGGCTATGTACCACCATTAGTATATCCCCTACGCATTATAAGCAATGACTTAAACGGACTGTTACTCATTCTACGCGCATGTCATACTATCCTTTGCTGTGGTTGAAAACTGAATGCATGGGAGATTCGCAAAAATCTATGTGGGTCGATCTACAAGCTGGCTGTTGTTTCTATTCATAGAACAGGCCTTCAAGGAAAGTACATGAGAGGCGTAATCAAGAGATCTTGAATATTTTTTATGGCCCCTGGTCCATGATCCATTTTCTCTGTATCCAAGATTAAAGTGGATTGTAAACGGAGAGAACCTGAATCAGAAACTTTGCTTTTTCATCTCTCTCTCTCTCTCTCTCTCTCTCTCTCTCTCTCTCTCTCTCTCTCTCTCTCTCTCTCTTGTGCCCAGTGGGCTAGATGTAAGAAAGCAACATGTATGTTTATCCCACTATACCCTCTTTAAATCTCTCTCTCTCTCTCTCTCTCTCTCTCTCTCTCTCTCTCTCTCTCTCTCTCTCTCTCTCGTAGGCTGTGAGACATTCACAATTAGGAATGCAGAGCAATAAGTATATGAAACAGATGACGATCACAACAAAGCCATATTTCCTCAAGACACACAAGGAAACGAAATGGGGTGGGGATGGGGGGGGGGGGAGATCTGTTTGGAAAGGAGGCTATGGAGTAGGAATAAGAGGGAGGTAGGGAACGTGTGGTGTGGTAAGCTGCTTCTTTTCAAAATAAATAAATAGGTAAACGAATGAATACATACAGAAATAAATAAACAAACAAATAAGTAAATAATTGATAAATGAATGTCTACATAAATGAAAAGATACATAGATAAAGAAAGAAAGAAAGGAATGAATAAATAAAACCCACAGATGTTACTTCTTGGGCTTGATATTCAGACGTTCACTTCTCAGCGGGCACTTTGGTTCGATGAGACTCTCTCCTCACCCAGAAAAAGCAATACAGCACGGGCAGTCCCAGTGCCATGACTTCATGGAACCCACAACGTGTAATCCATGCCTCAGAACTGAAATGTCAATGTGTTTACTGTGGATTTTGGGAGAAGAGGGGATGGGGGAAGTGGGGGGGGGGGGGGGAAGGGGTTTGGGGTTAACGCATGGTTGAAGTGGCACCTGTGGTCGAGTGGACAGCGCGTTCGGCTATGGAGGTATCAGTCGTGAGTTCGAACCACTCACTGGGTGGGATTTTAACGGCTTGAAAATCCTCTTTGTCCAGAAGCGATAAATGGCCACCTGACTCGGTTCAAGGGAGGCTGAAATGCGGGAAAGGAGTAGGATGGGATCTGGCTTCCATAATGCCGTGCTGAAGATATTAACCTTAATATAGTATTGAGGGGGGGGGGGGAGAAGCATCTTTTTCCGAAATAAAATTTATATTCTCAGGAGGGCTGTCCGCAAACAAAAAGGTTTAAACCGATGTGCCTTCCTTTCTTCTTTTACAGTCTATTTTATTCAATTTCTAAAAAATTCCTTAAGACTGGGAGATTTATTATCTGCACACCAATTGCTTTCCCTTGTTATTCATCTGTTCAGTTTAAAGAAAGGAAAGAAGATATGAATTCCAAGCGTGGGAGAAAGAAAAAAAAAGGAAAAAGAAGAAGAAAGAAAGAAAGAAAGATAGACCGACCGACAGACAGAAAGATATTTATTTTTTAAAAAAAGACAGGAAGAAAATCAACGTTCGTGGTAATCGTTCCGTGCAATGGAACAGGAGGAAATAGACGAAACTACGCTATCATAGGACAGTCTTCAGTAAGACATCATCTACGCCAGAACTGTCCTGTGCTCATGCTTTGAAGTATTCATACAACAACCGATAACCAAGGGCTGATCGATTGGCCTAAACACCTGGCCCGCAGCACGAATCGGCCATCGCTACGGATATGTTGTCGAAACGCGGCCAATTGTCTCTACTCGCCAACGGTGAGATCCTACACACACACACACACACACACACACACACCACGCACGCACGCACGCACCGCACACACGCACACATATACGCACGCACGCATGCACACACACACACACACACACACACACACACACCGCCTCCACCATCACGCCCACCTTACATCTACTGACCCCTCCCTTCCCTTCCCTCCTCCCTACACACACACACACACACACCACACACACACCCATCTCTCATCCCGTAGCCCCTCCACCCCACTATGGTGCCACCACGATGCCGTAAATATATCCAACTGAACTGTAGGAGTATGACTCGTGACAACACGCTCATCGCCCAAGACGTCCACCGTCAAGGACCGAGGAGAGGACTCCCTGTAGAACGGACAGCTGACTCAAATCATACTTTGCCTGCGTTGTTCAGAAGAGAATTTCCCTAACCCCGGATTCCATCAAGTAGAAATGAAGAATCAGCCGCCGTGGTACAGTGATTAGTGTCGAGTGCTTGCATCCACGGAGATCGTGAGTTCGAGTCCTGTCAGACTGAGATTTTTATGAGATTTTCGGCCCCGTTTGGCTCCTGTCAAGAATCGGATGTAGTTTTTGACCAAAATGGGAAAGAATAGAATCACGGTCATCTGTGAAAGTGGTGTTCAAACTGTCTGACCCAAACTGCAGGTGTCTGCGTCTGTCGGGCCTGGTTGACGCCGGAACATATTACAAAAGGAATCGTGCGGTACAGCCACGACATCTCAGACCAGACTGAAACTTCAGTGCATCATCTTTATCATGTACAGCCTCAGTGATCATCATGAAGAATGGCCTCCAATCTTGTGGTCCTTCACGCCATACTCTCAAGGCGACCTCAGTTTTTGATTTCCTCTGCATGTCCTTGTTCATGGTGGGTTCGTGTCACTAAGGATGAGACAGAAAAAACAATGCTGTAGGACAAATCAACACAAGATGACTGTATCTGCCCAATATGTCGTTCTCTAATTTGTGAACACTTGGTTTAGTTCTCAGCAGCAACAAACTTGCTCTAACTTTGAAAGCACCACAAAAGTACATATTTCACGAGTACATACCCCAACTCCCCTCCCCCGAACACGTGTGTGTACGTATGTGTGTATGTGTGTGGTGTGCGTGTTGTGCGTGTCTGTGTGTGCGTGTGTGTGTATGTGTGTGTGTGTGTGTGTGTGTGTGTGTTGTGTGTGTGATCGTTATTGTGTGTGTATGTGTGCGTGCGTGTGTGTGTGTGTGTGTGTGTGTGTCGTGTGTGTGTGTGTGTGCGTGCGTGCGTGCGTGCGTGTGTGTGTGTGTGTGTGTGTGTATGTGTGTGTGTGTGTGTGTGTGTGTGCTTTCTCGGAAGGTGATGAGCAAAGTTATTGATGTGGGAGAAGGTGAGCAGAAGGGGGAGGTAAGGGGACGAGGTGGGGGAGGGGGAATGACATGTGTACTATGAGTGCATCTTTGTCATGCGGTTCTCTGATATTACACTTGTAATTGTACAGCACCTCCCTACAGAAAGCCAAGGTCTGAAATCTGTGGAATAAATAAAACAAATAAAAGTCATTGGATTTCTGGTCTTTGTTCATTTTTGTCTAAACAGAGACATACACAGACACATACAGATAGATCGATCAATCTGTATCTATCTGTGTTTATTATCATCTGTCTATATATCTATCTGCCTGTCAGTCTGCTTGTCAATCAATCAGTCTATCTATCTATCTGTCTGTCTGTCTGTCTGTCTGTCTGTCTGTCTGTCTGTCTGCCTGTCTGTCTGTCTATCCATCTATCTATCTATGTAATCAACTAATATGTGATTTTTAGCCTGTCATGTTTCTATGGACGCGATCGAACACCAAAAAATGTAAACCCTTGAAAGGCACTCGGCAGAGGGCAGGCTTCAGCCAAGGTCGACTACTACGCCTACTGTATGCACATACAAGCATGAACTGTGATACCATGGAGTACAACGAATGGCGCTATTTTGAAATGACGTGACCATTTTCTTTAGCTCGCTACGTTATACATGTAGAAACTTTATCTTCTGTTGTGTAGCAGGCAAAGCATACATGGCAATACAGAACGAAGGAGGACCCGTCTTTTGATTCACACGGATCACTACCGCTCCAAGGATCCGTTCACAAATTTAATGGGTGTGTCCGTGGGCCATGTTCCGTCTTTTGACAAAAACTTTGTTGAAATGGGTTCGGTCAGTTTCGTGTAATCCTCTTGATAGTCAAACAAACAAACAAGACAACAGTCACACGTGAAAACCTTACCTCCTTGTAAAAAGTAATGAATACATAACATGTCATCAACACGCTTGAGCCACACAGACATGGCGTCTTCGTCAAGGAGTTTGACTAACGGATCTCCTGTTTCAACTACCTCCTCCGTCCTCCCCTCGCCACTCCCTTTTTTCCCTATTCGCCTTCTCCCCCATCCACCATCTCCCACCTCTCCCATCCCTTTACCGGCCATGGTCAGACTGAATCCAGTTACAACCTTGTGTTTCCGATCAGTTTTGTTGTGTCAGGAAAAAGGTCTTCATTTTCAGTTTTAGTCTCGGCATTTTCGTGTGTACACATTTCAGTTTTGACCTGGCTGGCAGCCCTGCTGTGGTGTGACTTCGCTGGCCGGCTGGGCCACAAACAGCACGCTTCGGCTGCAGCTGGAGGAAAGAAGAGAAAGAAGAGTAGGAAAAGAACGGGCCTTTGAGGGTAACGTTTCGCCTGACTGATTATTCCGGTTTGAAAAGGGAGGTAACAGTTGGCGATAGGTGAAGGTAGAAAATAACGCTTTAAAAGCTACAGGACCGCCAAACGGGC
>CM065717.1:34410409-34422909 GCA_033310375.1 Conus canariensis
GTTCAAAACTGCACATGTATATTGAATTTCTTCAAGAATACTCTAAATTTATAAAATAACGTTTTTTAACGGTCAATTTTAAATTTCGGTTCGTAAAAGTTGTATATCATTTTTCGGCATTTAAAACTGTACATGTATACCGAATTTCATCAAGAACAGCCTAAATTTTGAAAATAACGGTTTTTAACCGTCAAATTTAATGGTCATAATGACTATCTAATGACCCTATGTTACCCGCTGGATGTTCCTGTAGGCTTATGTCAAGTTTGGTGGCGATCCGATGACTCTCGTGGCCGCCAACCTCAGAAGATCGGGTTTTAAACAGTTTTCATAGGGTTTGGTGTTTTTAACGGTTTTTAACTGTTATAAATAACGTTTCTTAACTGCCAAATAACAGTTCTAATTTTCGAGAAGTAACCCCGTACCTGTGCAATGTTACAACGGCCATTTGATGAAAAGCAGAGGAAAAAGATGTCTTTGAAACCGTTATAACAGTTTTTAACAGTTTTTAACGGTTTTATTTTTTTAGAGATTAGCCCAAAACCATCCTCGGGTCACAACAGACGTACCTGCTAAATTTCAAGAAGATCGGGTTTTAAAAAGTTTCTTTTATAGGGTTAGGTGTTTTTAATGGTTTTTAACTGTTTTTTTTTAACTACCAAATAACGGTTCTAATTTTAGAGAAGTAGTCCTGTACCTGTGGAATGTCACAACGGCTATTTGAAGAAAAGCAGAGGAAAAAGATGTCTTTGAAACCATTATAACAGTTTTTTAACGGTTTTTAACGGTTTTATTTTTTTTTAGAGATTAGCCCAAAACCATCCTCGGGTCACAACAGACGTACCTGCCAAATTTCATGACAATCGGTTGAGCCGTTTTTGAGTCTATAGCGTACACACACACACACACACACACACACACACACACACACACACACACACACACACACAGAATTTGCCATTTATATATTAGATATACTAGCAGGGGCACCCGGCGTTGCCCGGGATATGAACATTCTTTGCGATACTCACGTGACGGCAAACATGTATTAATTGTTTTGATTGACAGTCAATCCTCCCACCCATCTTCCCACCCCATCCTCCCACACAAATACACATTTTGTCTCTGTCTGTCTGTCTGTTCTGTCTCCCTCTCTCTCTCTCTCTCTCTCTCTCTCTCTCCTCTCTCTCTCTCTCTCTCTCTCTCTTATACATTCTATTGTTTTCCGCCTGCCTCTGGCCCCTTTCCTCTGGATCTTCCCTAGCACGTCGAGATGCTTTTCTCACTCGATTTTCCGCCTGCACTCACTGTTCCCATTCCCATTCTTCTGATTGCCCTTAATTTTGTAGGAATAGACTTTGTGCAGAAGTAGTTTATTTCAGGGGGTCTGTGTCTAATGTAAAAATAGTTTATCAGGCTTTGCACTGTACAATCATTTTTCTGGCCCCTCTCATTCCTCCCTTTTCATCCCCCTACCCTGTCCCATCCATGTTGCAAAATTACTTACCATTACTGGACATACGCATACTGAATTTTATCAATAGCGGTGTAAATTTAGAAAATAACGGTTTTTAACGGTCAATGTTAAGTTTTGGTTCGTAAAATTTGCATAACATTGTTCAGCGCTTAAAACTGTACGTGCATACGGAATGTTATCAAGAAGGGTGAAAATTTAGAAATTCAGAAAATAACGGTTTTTAACGGTGAATGTTAAGTTTCGGATCTTGAAAATTGTATATCATTTTTTAGCGTTCAAAACTGCACATGTATATCGAATTTCTTCAAGAATACTCTAAATTTATAAAATAACGGTTTTTAACTGTCAATTGTAAATTTCGGTTCGTAAAAGTTGTATATCATTTTTCGGCATTTAAAACTGCACATGTATACCGAATTTCATCAAGAACAGCCTAAATTTTGAAAATAACGGTTTTTAACCGTCAAATTTAATGGTCCTAATGACTATCTAATGACCCTATGTTACCCGCTGGATGTTCCTGTAGGCTTATGTCAAGTTTGGTGGCGATCCGATGACTCTCGTGGCCGCCAACCTCAGAAGATCAGGTTTTAAACAGTTTTCATAGGGTTTGGTGTTTTTGACGGTTTTTAACTGTTATAAATAACGTTTCTTAACTGCCAAATAACAGTTCTAATTTTCGAGAAGTAACCCCGTACCTGTGCAATGTCACAATGGCCATTTGATGAAAAGCAGAGGAAAAATATGTCTTTGAAACCGTTATAAACAGTTTTTTAACGGTTTTTAACGGTTTTATTTTTTTAGAGATTAGCCCAAAACCATCCTCGGGTCACAACAGACGTACCTGCTAAATTTCAAGAAGATCGGGTTTTAAACAGTTTCTTTTATAGGGTTTGGTGTTTTTAACGGTTTTTAACTGTTATAAATAACGTTTGTTAACTGCCAAATAACGGTTCTAATTTTAGAGAAGTAGTCCTGTACCTGTGCAATGTCACAACGGCTATTTGAAGAAAAGCAGAGGAAAAAGATGACATTGAAACCGTTTTAACAGCTTTTTAACGGTTTTTAACGGTTTTATTTCTTTTAGAGATTAGCCCAAAACCATCCTCGGGTCACAACGGACGTACCTGCCAAATTTCATTACAATCGGTTGAGCCGTTTTTGAGTCTATAGCGTACACACACACACACACACACACACACACACACACAGAATTTGCCATTTATATATTAGACTAGCCGGTGTACCCGGCTTCGCTCGGATATATCTGTACAATAATTTTCTGGCCACCCCTCTCTCTCACCACTTAAAAGACAATACAATAAAATTCAGCTTGGGTTTGTTTCGTTTTTCCCATGCTGAACCAATTGCCCCAGCCTCCTCCTATCTACTTCACCCAATTTCTTCGGACGCCCACTCCCTTCTTGCCTCTCAATCTGTTTTCTCTCACGAATTTTTTTTCGTAATACGATACACAGTCCATAGAGGGATGGCTGTACTTTGTGAACTTACTGATGCATTCTCAATTCCTTGATTGAAGTGCTCCAAAATGACAACTCTGTAGGGTCCACCATAACCTAGTGGATAAGGCGCTGGACTCATGATCCAAAGGTCATGGTTTCGAATCCCGGCTTGGTCTTGGAAAGTTTAACGTGGAATGTTTCCAGCTAAAATGACCGTAGTTCACCCCGATGTCCACCCTGGCCCTGCAGGTGTCAGGCTAATGTGACGGACCAGCCATCTGCATATCCTTGATTTGGGCATGGACGTTAAATCCAACTCAAACATGACAACTCTGTGAAAAGATTGCATTTTCACGATGTATCATGTCTATTGGAGGGCCTCTGGGTAGACAACATTTCTGGTCTCCCTGTTTGGTGCAGCTATAGTCAGTGTTTCTGCGTTTCCAGTTCGTGATGCTGCAACGTAGAACATTCCATGTGTAAAACACGGAACGGTCAGGTCTGCCCCAAGGCATGAAAATGTCGGACCCTGGCTCTTGATGATTGTCAGAGCGAAAGCTGGTTTCATGGGAAACTGAAGCCGTCAGAACTGGAATGGCAGGGGTGAGTCCATAGGTTCCAGAGGAATTCTGGGGAGCAGCACCGGTTCACCTTTGTGGGGGCTACATGATATTTTCGCTTCTACAACGTTCCTGTGCAGTCTGGTGAAGACACATCGGGTGCCATTGATCACCTTTGGCGGGTCCAGTGAGCGGAGAATGATAATAGGGACTCCAGATTTCAGCAACAGTTCATGTGGTGGAAGTCCAGAAATCTCAATGGAGTTCAGGAGTTCTTGTGGATAAAGGACTGCTTCATCATCATTCTTGGCCGTGTCAACAGATCTGTACAGAGTTTCCTCTCCAGGGAAGTCAGCTACGATTTTTTAACGGTCAATTTTAAGTTTCGGTTCGTGTAAGTTGTATATCATTGTTCAGCATTGAAAACTACACCTGTATACCAAATTTCATCAAAGAAAGGTCTAAATTTAGAAAATAACGCTTTTAACGGTGATACCATCTCTAAATTTAGAAATTAACGGTTTTTAACGGTCAATTTTAAGTTTCTGTTCATATTAGTTGTCTATCATTGATCAGCGTGTAAAACTGCACCTGTATACCAAATTTCATCAAGAAAGGTCTAAATTTAGAAAATAACGGATCTTAACGGTTTTTAACGCTCAATTTTAAGTTTCCGTTCGTGTAAGTTGTATATCATTGTTCAGCGTGTAAAACTGCATCTGTATACCGAATTTCATCAGGAACGCTCTAAATTTATATAATAACGGTTTTTAACGGTCAATTTTTAAGTTTCCGTTCGTGTAAGTTGTATATCATTGTTCAGCGTGTAAAACTGCATCTGTATACCGAATTTCATCAAGAACGGTCTAAATTTATATAATAACGGTTTTTAACGGTCAATTTTAAGTTTCGGTTCGTGTAAGTTGTATATCATTGTTCAGCATTTAAAACTACACCTATATACCAAATTTCATCAAGAAAGGTCTCAATTTAGAAAATAACGCTTTTTAACGGTGATAAATAACGGTCATAAAAAGTATTGAATGACCCAATGTTATTCACAGTATGTCCTTCTAGACTCATGCCAAGTTTGGTGGCGATCCGAGGACTCCCTTTGCCGCCAACATCAGAAAAGATTGTATTTTTGATCGTTTTTAGGGGGGTACGTGTTGTTAACGGTTTTTAACGGTCATAAATAACTGTCGTAGAAACTGTCCAATGACCCTATGTTACTCAGGAGATGTCCCTCTAGGTTCGATGTACCTGTGCAATGTCACAACGGCCATTTGATGAAAAGCAGAGGAAAAAGATGTCTTTGAAACCGTTATAACAGTTTTTTAACGGTTTTTAACGGTTATTTCTTTAAAGATTAGCCCAAAACCATCCTCGGGTCACAACAGACATACCTGCTAAATTTCAAGAAGATCGGGTTTTAAACAGTTTCTTTTATAGGGTTTGGTGTTTTTAACGGTTTTTAACTGTTATAAATAACGTTTTTTAACTGCCAAATAACGGTTCTAATTTTAGAGAAGTAGTCCTGTACCTGTGCAATGTCACAATGGCTATTTGAAGAAAAGCAGAGGAAAAAGATGTCTTTGAAACCGTTATAACAGTTTTTTAACGGTTTTTAACGGTTTTATTTTTTTTTAGAGATTAGCCCAAAACCATCCTCGGGTCACAACAGACGTACCTGCCAAATTTCATGACAATCGGTTGAGCCGTTTTTGAGTCTATAGCGTACACAGACACACACACACACACACACACACACACACACACACACACACACACACAGACAGAATTTGCCCTTTATATATTAGAGACTAGCCGGTGTACCCGGCTTCACTCGGGTATATCTGTACAATAATTTTCTGGCCACCCCTCTCTCTCACCACTTAAAAGACAATACAATAAAATTCAGCTTGGGTTTGTTTCGTTTTTCCCATGCTGAACCAATTGCCCCAGCCTCCTCCTATCTACTTCACCCAATTTCTTCGGACGCCCACTCCCTTCTTGCCTCTCAATCTGTTTTCTCTCACGAATTTTTTTCGTAATACGATACACAGTCCATAGAGGGATGCCTGTACTTTGTGAACTTACTGATGCATTCTCAATTCCTTGATTGAAGTGCTCCAAAATGACAACTCTGTAGGGTCCACCATAACCTAGTGGATAAGGCGCTGGACTCATGATCCAAAGGTCATGGTTTCGAATCCCGGCTTGGTCTTGGAAAGTTTAACGTGGAATGTTTCCAGCTAAAATGACCGTAGTTCACCCCGATGTCCACCCTGGCTCCGCTGGTGTCAGACTAATGTGACGGACCAGCCATCTGCATATCCTTGATTTGGGCATGGACGTTAAATCCAACTCAGACATGACAACTCTGTGAAAAGATTGCATTTTCACGATGTATCATGTCTATTGGAGGGCCTCTGGGTAGACAACATTTCTGGTCTCCCTGTTTGGCGCAAGTATAGTCAGTGTTTCTGCATTTCCAGTTCGTGATGCTGCAACGTAGAACATTCCATGTGTAAAACACGGAACGGTCAGGTCTGCCCCATGGGATGAAAATGTCGGACCCTGGCTCTTGATGATTGTCAGAGCGAAAGCTGGTTTCATGGGAAACTGAAGCCGTCAGAACTGGAATGGCAGGGGTGAGTCATGGGTTCCAGAGGAATTCTGGGGAGCAGCACCGGTTCACCTTTGTGGGGGCTACATGATATTTTCGCTTCTACAACGTTCCTGTGCAGTCTGGTGAAGACACATCGGGTGCCATTGATCACCTTTGGCGGGTCCAGTATGTGGAGAATGATAATAGGGACTCCAGATTTCAGCAACAGTTCATGTGGTGGAAGTCCAGAAATCTCAATGGAGTTCAGGAGTTCTTGTGGATAAAGGACTGCCTCATCATCATTCTTGGCCGTGTCAACAGATCTGTACAGAGTTTCCTCTCCAGGGAAGTCAGCTACGATTTTTTAACGGTCAATTTTAAGTTTCGGTTCGTGTAAGTTGTATATCATTGTTCAGCATTGGAAACTACACCTGTATACCAAATTTCATCAAAGAAAGGTCTAAATTTAGAAAATAACACTTTTAACGGTGATACCATCTCTAAATTTAGAAATTAACGGTTTTTAACGGTCAATTTTAAGTTTCTGTTCATATTAGTTGTCTATCATTGATCAGCGTGTAAAACTGCACCTGTATACCAAATTTCATCAAGAAAGGTCTAAATTTAGAAAATAACGGATCTTAACGGTTTTTAACGCTCAATTTTAAGTTTCCGTTCGTGTAAGTTGTATATCATTGTTCAGCGTGTAAAACTGCATCTGTATACCGAATTTCATCAGGAACGCTCTAAATTTATATAATAACGGTTTTTAACGGTCAATTTTTAAGTTTCCGTTCGTGTAAGTTGTATATCATTGTTCAGCGTGTAAAACTGCATCTGTATACCGAATTTCATCAAGAACGGTCTAAATTTATATAATAACGGTTTTTAACGGTCAATTTTAAGTTTCGGTTCGTGTAAGTTGTATATCATTGTTCAGCATTTAAAACTACACCTGTATACCAAATTTCATCAAGAAAGGTCTCAATTTAGAAAATAACGCTTTTTAACGGTGATAAATAACGGTCATAAAAACTATCGAATGACCCAATGTTATACACAGTATGTCCTTCTAGACTCATGCCAAGTTTGGTGGCGATCCGAGGACTCCCTTTGCCGCCAACATCAGAAAAGATTGTATTTTTGATCGTTTTTAGGGGGGTACGTGTTGTTAACGGTTTTTAACGGTCATAAATAACTGTCGTAGAAACTGTCCAATGACCCTATGTTACTCGGGAGATGTCCCTCTAGGTTCGATGTACCTGTGCAATGTCACAACGGCCATTTGATGAAAAGCAGAGGAAAAAGATGTCTTTGAAACCGTTATAACAGTTTTTTAACGGTTTTTAACGGTTTATTTCTTTAAAGATTAGCCCAAAACCATCCTCGGGTCACAACAGACATACCTGTTAAATTTCAAGAAGATCGGGTTTTAAACAGTTTCTTTTATAGGGTTTGGTGTTTTTAACGGTTTTTAACTGTTATAAATAACGTTTTTTAACTGCCAAATAACGGTTTTAATTTTAGAGAAGTAGTCCTGTACCTGTGCAATGTCACAACGGCTATTTGAAGAAAAGCAGAGGAAAAAGGTGTCTTTGAAACCGTTATAACAGTTTTTTAACGGTTTTTAACGGTTTTATTTTTTTAGAGATTAGCCCAAAACCATCCTCGGGTGACAACAGACGTACCTGCCAAATTTCATGACAATCGGTTGAGCCGTTTTTGAGTCTATAGCGTACACAGACACACACACACACACACAGAGACAGAATTTGCCATTTATATATTAGATATATATACGAGGACGGATTCATGAATGAAGGGGGGGGGGGGGGTATAAATGGACAGGTGGTTTTAGCTAGCCGGATAAATCCCCTTCATCCCATCTGTTTCCAAAACTAAATGGTGCATGAATGTATGCATTATCACCCAATATTTGCCGAATCGTCACACAACTAAACATCAAATCCAAAGCTCGTGTCTCTTTGTCCAGTTGAATCGCACGAGATCGTGAACCAGCCAGTCAGTGCGGGCTTGTTCAACTGTCCGGAAGGGCGGCTCAGTTACACTTTCAACAGCTTGAAAGGGCTGTCCAGCGACACGTCATTATGTCCTCCATGCTATGGCGACGTCATCTTTTACGTCACCTCGGCGACTGGTGTTCATGGCCCTCGGCGACGACCACACGTCCGTTGACTGTGTGGTTCTCAGCTGCCTCACAGCAGGGGAAAACTCCGGTACCTTCTATTCCTCGTAAGTACATCTGGATAGATGGATGGATGGATGGATGGATGGATAGACAGACAGACAGACAGACAGACAGATACATAGATATTTTTCTCCAGCTTTTTATTCACGACGAAGTTATGGAATGTCACAATTTGTTGATTAGTGGTCAGTGATGCTGTGAAATTAGTGCTTTAAGATTAGCAACATCCGCAGGAGACAATCACACTTGTTTGTTTGTTTATGTGTTTGTTTGTTTGTTTGCTTGCTTGCTTGTTTGACTGATCGATTTTTAGACCTCTTTGGGCAAAACAAATTTCAGTTTGAAAGACATTGTACATGATGTTTTAAATAAATACAAAAGTTGCCGCATCCTAAAACTGATTAAAATAATAAAGAATTCAGTTACATTCCTGAGCTTGTTGTTCAAAATGTATCTGTGATTTAGTGTACATGTCGTCGTGCTTCGTCTCGAATGTTGCGAGTCAAGCTTTGATTCCTTCTCTTACAAGCAGGGGTGTGTTTTATGAGCTTATTTACAAGTGTCAGAGACAAGGTTAAAGTTCTGTCGTTCTTATTTTTCTCCAGTAACAGGTGCAAGGCTCGATGAGTTGTTTTTTTTTTTTGTTACACACCCATACCTCTCTCTCTCTCTCTCTCTCTCTCTCTCTCTCTCTCTCTCTCTCTCTCTCTCTCTCTGTCCCGGTCTCTCTCCCCTCTCTCTCTCTCTCTCTCTCTCTCTCTCTCTCTCTATGTGTGTGTGTGTGTGTGTGTGTGTGTGTGTGTGGTGTGTGTGTGAGTTTTCTGCGTCGTCGTCTTCTTCTTCTTCTTCTTCTGCGTCTTCTTCTTCTTCTTCTCTCTGTCCGTCTGTCTGTCCGTCTGTCTGTCTGTCTGTCTGTCTCTCTCTCTCTCTCTCTCTCTCTCTCTCTCTCTCTCTCTCTTCTTCTTCTTCTTCTTCTTCTTCTTCTTCTTCTCTTCTTCTGTATGTCTCTCTCTCTCTCTCTCTCTCTCTCTCTCTCTCTCTCTCTCTCTTCTTCTTCTTCTTCTTCTTCTTCTTCTTCTGTCTGTTTGTCTGTCCGTCCGTCCGTCTGTCTGTCTGTCTCTGTCTCTGTCTCTCTCTCTCTCTGATATGATATATGGTGATCTAGGCCGCTACCCTCTATCTATTGAATCCACAGCACGATGCGTGCAGTATTGGCTACGTGTTCTGAAGCAGAGTGACACACGATACTCTAAAATGGCCTATTTATCATTGCTGGCAATGCATGAGAGAGGTCGTGAGAACTGGTAACCCATGTGAAAACGCTATTGTGCGAATGTGGCTTTGGCTTTGGCCTCTCCCTACCCGTTACGGCATATAACGGCCCTCCACTGTCACACCCACCACTACCCTACCCTGTGGTGACCGACTTTACGCATCACTACCCTCACCCTTTCCCTCGTCAAATCACTCGCCTGACCTACACACGGGACCAGCTGCTGGCTGGCAGGGAGCGACCTTTACCCCTTGACCCTTCGCTCAACGTGACACTGCGGCGTCTCAGGATTGGCCGTGACCTTCCTCACTGTCGCACAGCACGGGGAGGGAGGAGGAAACGGAGGACGATACCTACAGTCGGTAACGTTGCCCATCTCTCTCACCACTCTCGCCACAACCACACTCGCTCAGTAAACTGTCGCAACTTGATTCAAGTGCCTATGGCTCCTCGCACACAAACAACAACGAACATTTCGCTGACAGTTTTCAATGCTCAGTCACTTGGTAATACTTGTAAAAAGAAACGATCTGCCGTAAATGACTTTATACTCTCCAATGATATCGACATTCTTTGTGTAACGGAAACGTGGTTCAAGGAAAGCGGCGATGAACCAAAGCTACGTGACCTGGCCCCAGCTGGCTATACTACCAAGTCCTTCCCCCGCCCCACCACGACCTGCGGGGGCGGAATCGCCTTCGTCATCTTGGATAAGCTGCTCCCCTATTGCTCTTTTGACTCTTCTTTTGATTTTCAGCATCGGACCTTTGAACTTGTTCACCTGAAACTGTCCCTACCTAGCACTCCTGTCACTAACATTTTTGGGATTTATAGACCGGTACCCAGCAGAAAGAACAAATTTACGCCCAGCATGTTTGTCAACGAACTTCCAGACTTTCTTGAATTTGTAAATGACCTTCCAGGAACATTGTTATTGATCGGCGACTTCAACTTCCATTTCAATAAGCCCACAGTTGGATACACGCCCGAGGTGTTAGAAATTTTAGATACTTTCGGACTCCAGCAGTCCGTGAATGAAATGACGAACAAACAGGGTAACATAGTAGACTGGGTAGTCTACAGAGACAGTGATCATCTTCTCAAATCCTCAACCGTTGACAATAACCTAGCATCGGATCATTATGCTGTGAAGTGTGAATTAGATATCGTTAGGCCCGCCGTTCCAAAGACTTACAAGGAAGTTAGGAAAATTTCTGCTGTCGATATAGAGGGTTTCAAATCTGATCTGACCACGGCCATACTGAGCGAGCCATCGGCCTGTCAGCTGACCTCTGCCCTCCGTGCCACGCTTGACAAGCATGCTCCAGTGAGCAGGCGCTTGATCACTGATCGCTCACTGTGTCAATGGCACAACACAGTGGGTCCCGAGTTGTCCGAGGCCAAGCAGGAGAGGAGGGGGGCTGAGAGGCGATGGCGCGCCACGGGACTGACTGTGCACAGGGAAATATATCAAACTGCGAGAAATCATGTTACTGACATTGTTCATCAAGCAAAAACTTTGTTCTATTCTTCAAAGATATTGGCCTGTAATACGGCCAAGCAACTATTTAATGTCACGAATAGTCTCCTAGGCAAAGTCGGCTACTCCCCCCTTCCCACCATCTTCCAAACTCAAGAGCTCCCTCAGAAATTCTTAGAGTTTTTCAATGGAAAAATTGACACTATCCGTGAAAAGCTAGATTCTACTGCACCTGTACATCCTCTGAATGACAAAGTTTACTGTGGACCTCCTTTGGCTTGTTTTAGCCCTGTTAGTCAAGACTATGTCAAAAAACTTTGTTTGTGATGCAGCCCTAAATCATGTGAACTTGATGCCATTCCCACTAACTTGCTCTTTCAGTGCATTGATGATGTCCTAACCCATCTTACTCATGTTATCAATACCTCTTTGTCCTCTGGTCACGTTCCTGAAATCTTCCGGTCCGCAGTGGTACGTCCATTGATCAAGAAACCTTCATTAGATAAAAATGTTTTAAAGAATTATTGGCCTGTATCAAATTTGTCATTTCTATCAAAATTATTGGAGAAGATCGTTTTGGAACAAATTCTAGAACATCTCGAAAAGAATCACCTTTTGAATCCTCATCAATCTGCTTACAGAAAGGCCATAGTTGTGAGACAGCACTCCTCCATATAGTCAATGACCTCCTCTGCGGGCTTGACGATGCGAATGTTTCCTTATTAGCGATGTTAGACCTCTCCGCAGCATTTGACATGATCGATCATAATATTTTGTTCTCACGGCTTCAAACTTCCTTTGGATTCAAAGACACAGCTCTCGACTGGATTATCTCTTACTTGACTGGACGGACTCAGACAGTGTGTGTACAGGGAAGATACTCAGACAGTTCTCCTCTTAGGTACGGTGTGCCTCAGGGGCCAGTCCTTTTTGTGCTGTATGCTAGTCCTGTGTCTGACGTCATCAGTGGTCACGCCATGTCGCATGAGAGCTTTGCTGACGATACTCAGCTTCATCAGTCGGCTCCCATTGCTGAAATTGACTCACTGATTTCTCGGACGCGGGGCTGCATTGCAGACCTGAAGGACTGGATGACAACCAACAAACTACAACTAAACGACAAGACGGAACTCATGTTCGTGACAAAACAGCCTAACCATCCTTCTCTGCCTTCAACTGTCACTATCAATGACTGTGCTGTCTCTGTCTCCACCTCTGTCCGCAGTCTAGGGGTCATATTTGACCAATCCCTCTCCTTTGAGAAACAGGTTTCAAATATTTGCAAGATTGCCTATTTAGAACTAAGAAGAATCAGCTCTATACGTCACCTTCTCTCTACAGATGCTACAAAAACTCTCATTTGTGCATTTGTCTTATCTAGAATAGATTACTGCAACTCACTTTTGGCCGGCCTTCCAAAATACCTG
>CM065717.1:34427909-34432909 GCA_033310375.1 Conus canariensis
CTCTCTCTCTCTCTCTCTCTCTCTCTCTCTCTCACACACACACACACACACACACACACACGCACATACCTACACGCGCGCGCGCGCGCACACACACACACACACACACACACACACACACACACACACACACGCACGCACGCACGCACGTACGCACGCACACACACACACACACACACAAGAGCGCGCATGCACGTATACAGATACGCATTCATACACACGCTCGCGCACACACAGAGAGAGAGAGGGGGGGGAGAGAGAGAGAGAGAGAGAGAGAGAGAGAGGGGGGGGGGTCTTTTAGTGTACCTAAAAAAAAGAATCCCATGAATACCAGTCGCTGTTTTTTTTGTGTTTTTTTTTTCAACTCTCCCCAAAGGAGACCAGTTATTGACATTAAGATTTAACCCAACACCCACCAGAAACGTTCAGGCAGACGGGACTCACCCTCCCAGGAAAGAGAAAGAAGAGGGGGAATGAGTGGGAAAAGGAGGAGGGACCTATTTCACACTACACACAACCACCAGAAAACAACAACAACAACACATTAAAAAGGCCGGCGAAAAGAGCCAGTTTCATGTTAGGCACCATCTTGTTTTCCTACTTGCAACATTGGACAGAAATCTCGGTACTCTAACCAGCTGAGCCAGCGGGGCACCCGTAAGGAAAGCAGCCATCAGCTGGCCTGGGTATCCGGAAAATGCCACGCCACAGATGGGGCTGCACACCAAATAGTAATACTCCAAGGCCATGCTTTAGGAGTCCAGTATTTATAGACAGGCACAATTAGACTGCTTTGTGAATTTTTATTGTGTCCGAAGGGTGAGTTGCCTTCTTTTCTTTCATATGCCTATCAAGGTACATGCTAGGGGGTTCCAAACAGACAGATTAAAATGAAAGGAATGGGACTATTTGGGGGACACCAGCTGGCGTAAAGATAGGGTCACAGGTGAATGAGAAGGCCTGGAATGTGACGTCAGCTAAGGGGAATGTCGTATGTATTTGAAGATTGCGAATGATGTCATCAGTGGAAATTTTTTAAGAAAATGAAATGACTCGGGGGGGAGGGGGGGGGGGGGGTCTTTAGATCAATTATCAGTTTAATATCAAATGCTGGCTCAAACTTATGCTAGGCCTCAAAACGTTTGTGTGGATTATATAGTGATTTAGAGCCAAAATTCTAATTGTTACGTGTGGCCTGTACCCTACGAACCGTGTCACCTCGCCGTCCACGCGCGACAAAAGGTCAACCCCTCGGCCTTGGTCTGTCGTGAGAGTGTACCAGCAGCCAGCCTTCAGATAAAGTCATTCACGCGCATAGTGTGTGTGTGTGGGTCGCTTGTCTCAAAACAGGAGAACATGTCTCAAGGCTGTGTCCAACTCGTTCAGATGTTTCGTTCAGTGATGCCCTCTGTCTGTCTGTCCGTCTGTCTGTCTCTGTCTCTGTCTGTCTGTCTGTCTGTCTCTCTCTCTCTCTCTCTCTCTCTCTCTCTCTCTCTCTCTCTCGTCTGTAGTAGAAAGAAACTCGTGGAGAGCGTGGCAGCAGAGAGTCCTCGAAGAGAAGCCCCCTTCAAGCAAGTGTTTCGGCCCTTATTTCCTGACACTCTAGGGGGGTTGGGCCACACCCGGTTCATGACTCCGGATGTCCCTCTGCTGCCCCTTTTCTCCCATCTTGGGACGAGCCATGGCTGGGATTCGAACCCATGACCCTCTGGACATGCTCATTTTCCACATAATGACTCGCACTTTAACCACTGAGCCACTGGGGCACCTTTTTTAGGGATATTTAAGCCTTATGAAGTTCACTTTTGTTCCTCCTTGACCAGATCCAGCTTGAACACCTCTCTGCCGCTTCTGCCATTGCTTTCAGGGCTCTGGGTTTTTCCCTTCCTGCAACTGAGAGCTGTTTCATGAGGCTGTATGCAGACGTTCCTACAAACCCCCTAGCTCCAATTTCTGCAGTGAGGACTTTGACCTGATAGCCTTCTCTCCTCAGGCTGTTTGCCAGATCAGCATACTTTTTAGTCTTGTAGATTTGAGCTGCCTCCATTCTGTTCTCATATGGCACCGTGAGCTCGATTATGATCAGCTGCTTGGTTGACTGAGAGTGGACTACTATGTCTGGTCTCATGCCACTCTTGCTGATGATCTCTGGGTGACTCTTCCATTGTGAGAGGTCTACAGTGCACTCCCAGTCATCTGCCCCGTCCAGCAGACTCTGCCTGCATATTCCGAGTGGCACTGTTGTTCTTGGCCATGATTTGCTACCTCCTGCCGTAAAGAATGTTGCGGGTGCTTTTGGAGTCCTGATTTTCCCTTTTGTGGTGTTGGTATTAGCCCAGACTGCTTGTACAATCTCTTTGAGCACTTGGTTGTGCCTCCATGTGTACCTTCCTTGAGCCAGGGCTACTTTACATGAGCTTAGGACATGCTCCACTGTTTGTTTTTCATGGCAGAGGGGCATGCAGGATCGTCTGTTTTTCCCCACTTCACCAGGTTTGCATTTGAGGGCAGAAAGTCATATGCAGGTCTGAGAATGGAGCTTATCCTGAGAGGGGCCATGTGCCAAATGTCATTCCAAGTGAGACTTCTTTGGAGTGCATTCTCCCACGTTGTCCCTTGCCCTTGCTGGCTCTGTTGGACTGCTTTTTGGAGTCTTTTTTTGTCTTCTTCTTTTCTCATCTCCTGAATCATCATGTCTCTTTTGGCTTTTCCTTTGGCCTTTGACCACCATTCAGTTTTGGTCACACCCAGTCCTTGTCTGTTGGTCTGTGTGTGTCCTGTTATTTCTCTGATCTTGAGACTTTCTTTTGCAGAATCCATCGCCTCTTGAACTTTCCATTTTCTGCCTGTCTTCAGCTGGGGCTTGTCTACCACCTTGTCTCCTGAGACCTCCAGCATGCTTTGAAGTCTGATCTTCCCTGCTTTGTATTCCTCCAGGATGGATTTCAAAGGTAGTTTCAGCTTCGCTTGGCGACAGTACAGCGCTATGTCAGTGACAGGGTGGGACACCAAGCCATTTCCTTGTGAACTTGTTGATTTTGGCTTCCATTGCCTCCACTATGCTGGTGCAGATGTCGTATATCGTCAGAGGCCATAGGAGCTTTGGTATTGCAGACACCAGACCTTGTATTTGCCAGGGAGCCCACACTTGTCAATGGTCTCCAAGCCTTCTTCCGACATCTGTTTGGTTTCTTTTACTCTTTGTGTGTCTTTCAGGGTATCATCATACCATCTTCCAAGGCTCTTGACTGGCTCTTCTGTGACTGTTGGAATGGCCTGGTTGGCAACACTGAAGACCACAGATTCGGCCACTTTTCCTTTCCTCAGTGAGAGACTCCGTGATTTCTTTGGCTTGAACTTCATTCTGGATGAGGCAACTATGTCGTTCAGCCTCTCCAGCACATGACGTGTCTCGTCTTCTCTGGATGAAATCACTGTAGTGTCATCCATGAAGGCCTTGAGAGGGGGCATCTTGTATCCATCGCCAAGATCTGTTTGTCTTGCGTTGCTTGTTGCTGCTTTCAAGATGACTTCCATTGCCAACACGAACAGTATTGGGGAAATTGCACAGCCCATTGCAATGCCCACTTCCAAGTTGATCCAATCTGTTGTGTACTTCTTGGTGGAGAACCGCATTGAGAAGCCATTGAAGTACTTCTTGAGCATGTCGCAGATGTTCTTTGGTACATGGTACATCTCAAGAGCCAGCTGTATTATCTCATGGTGTACAGATCCATATGCGTTTGCCAGATCAAGCCACACTACGTCCAGGTCTCTCTTTTCTGTTTTTGCTCTTTGGATTGCGTCCCAGATCATTGTGGCGTGTTCTACACAGCCAGCCACGCCTGGGATGCCACCTTTCTGGACTGACACGTCCAAGTACTTGTTTTCCATGAGGTACTTGGTCAGCCTTGCTGCCATGACAGAAAAGAAGATTTTCCCTTCGACGTTCAGTAGTGATATTGGCCTAAACTGGCTGATGTCACTTGAGTTTTGCCACATGTCACTTGAGTTTTGCTCTTTGGGGATGTACACACCATCTGCCTTCATCCACTGGCCGCTGATCTGGTTTCTCCAAGCTGATCGCAGCAGCCTGTGGAGCCACTCCAGCACCTTGGGACATTTCTTGTACAGCTGGTAAGGTATTCCGTTTGGCCCTGGTGATGATTTGGCTCTGGCTTTGTCGACCACCTTCTTGATTTCCGCCAACGTTGGTGGCTTATCATTGAACTGTTCCTCAGGTTTGGTTGGCCACACCAGACCTTGAATGTCGAGTGGTGCTTTGCTCTGTGAGTCAGAGTATGTTTTCTTCAGATGCTGCTCAAGACCTCCTTTGTCCACACTTAGGATCCCAGATTTCGGCTGCTCAAACAGTGTTCTGGCAAACTGGAAGGGGTCTCTGAAGAAGCGCTCTTGGGTCTTCTTCTTTTTGCTCTTCCTCTTCCTCGCAGATTCCACTTTGCTGAGGGCACTGTGTTTTGCTTTCAGGTCTTTCCAGAGTTTTTCCAAGCCTTGTTTTTCAGCTGGCAGTGCGGTCTTCATTTGCTTCTTGAAGTTTTTCTTTTGGACCCTGATCTTGTCCATCTCTTCTTGGCGTCTGGATTTCTTTGGAGGTGTTTTCTCTTTGGGTAGTTTTGCTCCATAGGCGTCTCTACATGTGGCATACACAATGTCCCCATATGTGGCTAGTTTGTGTTCCAGGGTGCTTTTCCCTATCAGTGTATCGAGTCTTTGGACGATTTTTGCATCCAGTTTCTCCCAATCCTCAGTTTCGTTTGCTCGTGGCAGGTTGAGTTTCAGGCGCCTGGCATCGAGGGCCTGTGCAAATTCTTCATCCGAACCAACAGCGTGGATGTCCTTGGCACTGTGGTTTAAATCTTGGCCTTGGTCTTCCGACGTCTAATCTGATGATGCAGTGCGATGCTACTCATTCAGATGAGTTTTCACACATCCCATCTTTGTTCTGTGGATCTTCATGCCACGGGTGGTAGCGAAACGCT
>CM065717.1:34437909-34445409 GCA_033310375.1 Conus canariensis
GCACTAACAGCAGTTGGCTAGAGCAGAGAGACAGACAGACATACAGAGAGAGAGAGAGAGAGAGAGAGAGAGAGAGGAGAGAGAGAGTAATTTAACACAATGTTCAATTGGAGTCATGCCTCTGTAACATGTTAGGTCCGTCCGTTTTATGGAATCGTCTAGTGGGCGTATGAAAAGACTGTAAATCTTAGAAAGTAGGCAACAACTTAACTTTGTTTGTTCTATGGTTTCATTCAGACAATACGTAAGTTACCAGGTCTAGACGGCTAGACAAAGAGAAATAACATCCGCTCAACCACAGTTTCCTATAGATCGAACTCAATCAGTCGGTCGGCCGATCAGTCAGTCAGTCAGTCGGTCAGTCAAAGATGAATGAGTGAATAAGTGAGTTTGATGGTTAGTCAGTTGGTTTGTTGGTCATTTGGTTTTGGTTTGTTTGTTAGTTATCCAGTGAAACTAGCTTGGTAAGAAGTTAACTTGAAAGTTAAACGCTAAAAAAATAAGTGAGTTAGCAAACTAAGTTAAATAAGGGTAGTTAGCTATTAAGTTAAGTAGTAAACAGAAGGTAGCTAGTTTTGGGTAGTTGTATGCTAATTAGTTAGTGAAATATAATGTTTTAAAAAAGGTGATAAGTTAGTTAGTTAGCTGGTAACTTACATACTTACTTACGTACTTACTTGTGCATGTATGTGCGCACGCACGCACGCATGCGCGCACGCACGCACGCACACGCGTGCACTCACCTTACTTATTTACCTACTTACTTACTCACTTAGTCATTTACTCTCTTACTCACTCACTCACTCACTCACTCACTCACTCACTAATTTCCTTCCTCCTTCCTTCCTTCCTTTGTTCCTACCTTATGTGCTTAATTGCTGAATGACTGACAAACCAGTAGACTGACTGACCAACTGACTGGCTGATTGACTTACTTACTTGCTTGCTTGTTTGCTCACTTACTTACCTCCCCCCCCCCTCCCCACTGACTCACTCACATACTTACTTACTCACACATTCATTTACTCATTATTAATTACTTGCTGACTGACTGACTGACTGACTGACTGACTTACTTACTTACTTGATTAGTTCGTCGTCGGTTGTCCCTCAATCCATTTACATCAATCAACTGCTGTGTAGTCTTTACTGCTGGGGTCAGACATGTCGGGAAGGACCTACGGTGGAGGCACACATTCAAATCAGTGGGAGCACTGGAGGATGCTATATCAGCCTGGTTCCTTCAGAAACGTCACCCAGAGCCTTTTGACATTTTGACAGCAATCCAGGCAATGGACTGCCCCCAAGTCCTGTCTCTTTCCCTAATCCATAATCCAGTTGTGGCCATTTTTTCTAGAAACGGAAGTCGACTCTGGATGGGCATAACGAAATTATTCTGTTCAAAATACAGAGATCAAAATACAGAGCTCAATGGTTCCAGTAGGTGTCAGTGGAGGATTTAATATTTATACTTGAACGTCGTCCTTTTCGTATTAACTCTCATTCTTTGCGTCTGTGGAAACAAAATGAGTGTAACAGAGAAGATACAGCGTTTTGGGCCTAATCTGTAACTCTGCATTTTGACCTGATTACCCTTAGCCCATGTCACATTTCAAGCCTTAGGGCTCATAAATGACCCAATCTTTGCGCCAAAAGCATTTATGAAATAACCCTATTCCTTTCATTTTAATCTCTCTGCTTAGAACAGTATAGCATTTTCTTTAAGGGCATGTGAATGAAAGCAAGGGGAATCAACATTCAGGCACAATTATGAAAATTCTCAGGACAATCTCCATATACCTTGCTATGAACAGTCTTTTCTTTCAGCAAGGCCTTGGCGCATTGATGTTTAGTGTCCAAATGGTTTTATTGTAATCCATTTCTATCGTATAAAAGCGAAAATAAAACAATCACATTCAAGCTGGTTGCCTTGTGGCATTTGAAGAGATAACAGTGACTTCAGATTACACCATAAGCAAAAAGGCACAGTTTTGGTTCAATTGCTATAGTCTCATAAATGAAGATGCATTTACTTTCAGTCAGTCTTCAACATCCTGGCAAAACATCCTCCTTTTTCAAGGCTGGCTGTCATAATCTGATGCCAGTTACGCACTGACTTATCTGCTGATCTTCGAGACAAAACTCGCATAATCCAGCTATCGTTGGCTGACACATATCCCATATGTGAGATGGTGTAGATGTTGAGGCCTTCCAGCCTTCCCTGGCCTATGTGACCCACTCCTTCCGGCTGTTTTCAAAGCAGGTGAAGACCTTTGTCCAAGCACACCACTTGAGTCTGCCCTTGACACGGGGTCCAGGTCTTCTCGTGGAAAATGCCACAACACTTCAGGATGTCTGTTCTTTCTCTATCCCATTTTCTGTGCCATTTTATTGGCATTGTATCAGTTAATTTGCTGGGTTGGTTAGTTAGCTAGTGAGTGAGTGAGTCAGTCAGTCAGTTAGTTAGTCTGTCAGACATACAGTCATTTAGTCAGTTAGTCAGTCAGTCAGAAAGTGACTGAGTGAGCTAGCCAGTCATTCTGTGAGTGAGAACCCAAGAGTTGACTACATATTGGGGAAAAAGGGATGACGGTCATGTTAGTGATTTGATGGTTAAAAGTGGTAACCGTGCCGAAGGTGATGATGACAAGAATGATGACAAGCACTATGATAATGTTGTTGCTGCTGCTGCTGTGCTGCTGCTGCTGCTGCTGCTGCTGCTGCTGCTGCTGCTGCTGCTTTCTGTTGCTGCTGCTGCTAATGATGATGATGTAATGGTTACAGATGGGTCACTGCGCTGAACGAAACAGGAATCAGCATCGTGGACAACGTACCCTGTCAGAAAGACATGATGAAGGGGGTAAATAAAGAAATTGATGATTCGATAAATCGATAAATGAACTGAAGTTACAAATGCAAGGTAATGGGTTGAAAGCCTGCTAACGCCTGAACATTGAAGTGAGGATCTGGATGCTCCAGGTCTCTCCCGCTCACCGATGCATGTAGATTTCTGAACACCTACGGTACATATACTCACACGGAAGATAACCCAGGCATATGGTGAAGATGTTCAATGATCGGTGTCAGTGTTCGGTGGGTGCAGAAAACATCAAAAGACTTGAAGAGGAGGTGAAAACCTCTGCTGTGACATTCTTTGATGAAGACTGGACAACAAGACTGGACAGCAAGTGTTGGTCAGTTGTCTGCCGCAGCACCGATACGAGTACCACATGTTGGTCATATGATGATGTAATATGAAACCTCTCTCTCCTTTAAATCCACGAAAAATGAATGAGGTTCCACACTGAAGGACTGTTTACAAGTGCCACCAGCTGTGTCGGTTCTATGTCTGGGTCGCTGTATATGTTTCCCTGTCCATTCTGCTGCGTTGTCAGTCCAATTTTTTTTTCTGTCCCCTCTGCCTCTACTGCATTGGTATGGCCGTGTAACAAGAAAAAAAAATACGAGGTCTCATTTAAAAAAAAAACCCAAAACTTTCTAAGCAGTTATTGAAGGAGGGAGACGGAGAGGAAGACAAAAAAAAAGAAAAAAAAACAAAAAAAACACCGAGGAGCTAACGACATTGCAGAATGGACCAGGAAAATATTTGCAGACCTTATGCCTCGCCACAAAGCCGACAGAACTGGAGGAACTTGTGAATTGTTCTTCAGTGTGATTCCTCAATGGCTTGTTGAGAGAGAGAGAGAGAGAGAGAGAGAGAGAGAGAGAGAGAGAGAGAGAGAGTTTCCATTATTAATTTTAGCAAATGTTATAACATTCCTTGGCAATATACTGCAATTGCCTTGTGGGGCAATGTGTTGTGATTGAATACTTCGCAATATAATGCAGCTGCATTATCTCGCCATGCGTTGTGGTTTGTCTCACTTTGTTAGATGTTGTGATTTTATTGTTCGCCCATTTCATACGACTTCTGGGCGATACGTTGTGGTTGCATTGCTTCGTGCTAGTTCTGTCGCTACTGCTTGGCGATACGTTGTCATTGCATTGTTTTGCAATATGTTGGTATTGCATTGCTTGGCAATATGTTGTGGTTGTATTGCTTGGCAACATGTTGTGGTTGTATTGCTCGACAATATGTTGCAATTGGATTGCTTGGCAATACCCTATGATCGGATTGCTTGGCAATACATTGTAATTGCGCTGCTATGCAATACATGATAATTGCATTGCTGGGCAATACGTTGTGGTTGCCTTATTTGACAAGACATTGTGACTCAATGCTCAGTATTACGCTGTGACTGCATTGTGTGTCAATGACGATTTCTGTGTATCAATACCGGAGGGTGTTTAATATGTGCAGGTGTGTAAGAGAATAGCTGACTGTTTACAGCATACTATCTACGGAGAGGTCAGTACATCTGTCATACCGTACAATTTCTTTGATGGGTTATAAAGACAGAGGGAGTGAGGTGGGGATGAGTGTGAACAGAAGGAGAAAGAAATAAGAGGAGAAATAGTGTTATCAAAAAGTAATGAAGACTGAGTGAGAAGATTGGGGGGGGGGGGAGGATGGAAAAGAAGATTGTGAATGATAGAAAGGTGGAAGAAGAGATGAAGACTTGAAAGACAGCAAGACAGAAAAGAATGGAAGGCAGAATGGGACATTCGGATTCAGATATTTCAATCGTATGTCCGCCATCATTGTGCATAAATGGGGTAGCACTGAGCGCTGAGAAGGGATAATTTTTTTTGTGGACAATTAAGATCAGCACAAATCGAGTACTTTGTGTGATGTAACTGGCTTGTTTTTAGTGACTGTGTCGTGGGGGGAGGGAAATGCAATTAAAAATCTGCAAAACTGAGTTAACATGTTCTTGTTGTACATTTGCACTGATTTCCAGCTTTACGAAATATACAGTAAAGAAAGTCCAGAATGATGTTAAATTGAAGAGATGAATTAATAATCATTTAGACCCGCGATGCAAATACTTTCTTGAGACTCTTTCCCCTTTCCCTGTCCATTGTATAAGGGTCTGTGGCCAAAATACAAAGCACCTTGTCATTGAGAGAGAGAGAGAGAGAGAGAGAGAGAGAGAGAGAGACCTTAGCGGACAGACAACGGGACGAGTTCATTCTGATGTCACAGACATTTGACGTCAAAACGAAGCACAGGCCTATCAACGCGGCGTACGCGTCAGGGGAGTTAAAACTGCACATGGACCAGGCCATGTACGAGGCACCGCCCGGTCTGCAAGCCTTGCACTGTATCAGGCAAGTGCTCCCTCCTCCTGCGGTCGTCACCCCTCATCCCCCCCCCCACCCCACCCCCATCCCCTTCCACCTTCTGCCTCTACCTCTGTCGTCCTCCCCACCTCCCCTCCACGCGCACACATTCCGCTTTCTTTTTCTCCTTCCCCGTTTCACTTCCCTTCTATTCATCAGTATCTTTCTTGCCTGCTGTCCGTCTTGCTTCTCATTTTCTTTCTCTATTTCTTTTTCTTTTTCTCTCTTTTTCTGTCTTCGTGTTTTTCTTTCTGATTTTCTTTCTGTCTTTTGTCATTTTCTTTGTGTGTCTGTCTTTGTGTGTGTTTGTTCATTTCTCTCTTTGTCTCTTTTCGCATTTTCTTTCAGTCTTTTGTTCTGTCTTTTGTTTAGTATCTTCGTTCTTATCCCAGACATTACTGATTTCATTTTCTTTCTGTCTTTTGTTCTGTCTTTTGCTTAGTATCTTCGTTCTCATCCCAGACATTACTGATTTCATTTTCTTTCAGTCTTTTGTTCTGTCTTTTCGTTTTGTTGTTGATTCTTCTTCCATCCATAATTTCTTCTTTTTTTTCTTGTATAAGGCCTGTTTGGTCTGTTAGCATCGTATTAGACAGGTTTCTCAGCTTCTTCCCATTATCACCTTCGACGCTCGCTCTCTCCCTCCCTCTCTCTCTCCTCTCTCTCTCTCTCTCTCTCTCTCCTCTCCTCTCTCTCTCTCTCTCTCTCTCTTTTTTGCACAAGACCTGTCCTGGCCTGAAAACATTACATCTGGCAGGTTTCTTCCGTTTCTTGCAATTTTTTTTTATTATTGTTATTCCTCTCATTCGTTCTCATCACCGTCATACTTGTCGTCGTCGTCATCGGCACACCACTTGTATTATTGCCATCATCATCGTCGGTGTGGGCATCATCATCATTCTGTTTTGACTTTCTCTTATTAATACTGTTCCTTTCATTTTTCTTTATTATTTTTTCTTTCTATTTTTTTTTTCCTTTTTTTTTTCTCCTCAGACTCTTGTTTGTCCCATGCACTTTTACTTTAAACATTGCTTTTGTCGTTCCTTCTGTAATTGTTTGGCTGTTTACTTGTGTGTTTATTTGTTTGTGTGTGTGTGTGGGGGGGGGGTCTGCTTGTTCTCATTCTTTTTGTTCTTCTCCTTCTTTTCTTCTTCTTTCATCATCTTCATCATCATCATCATCATCTTCTGTCTTCTTCTTCTTCTTCTTCTTCTTTTTCTTCTTCTTCTTCTTCTTCTTCTTCTTATTCTTCTTCTTCAACATTTTTCCTTCATTGGTGCCTTCTCTTCCTCCTTCTCCTCTTCCGTTTTCCTCTTCTCCTTCTTCCTCCTCCTTCGCCTTCTCCTCCTACTTCTCATTTCCCCACCTGTTCTTCTGGGTGTCTACTTCACTTTCTCTTAATTTTTCACTTCTTATGCACCACGTCACATTGTGGTCTACAACAATTCAAGCTACATCGTGCTATTCTATATCATACCATAAATTACCGCGTCTCATGGCACCACACCATTCTATGCCATACCATACCCTGTCACATCACATCAGACCGTTCTATGTTATACCATTTATAACATATCACACCATATCATGTCACACCATGAAACGTACTATATCACGCCATACAACCAAGCATCACGCCATACCATTCTATACCACACAATACCATCAACATGCCAAACCACGCTACGCCCGCCGCACTATACCGACCATGCCATACAACAAAACACTGCCTTTCTGTATAAGGTACTACACCCGCTCATAGCATGCCATTCTGTGTCATGAAATATCACCCCCTGTTGCACCAAACCGTGCCATGCCATGCCATATCATCATAGGAAAATCAAGACTCATTATCAGGAAAAGACCAGGCGGGTGTGTTTATGCATATCGTCTCGTGATCCGGTATCTCCCCGGGAGCTTTTTTTTTTCCAATGTAAATTTCAAGTCCGAGTCATTCAACACATGTCAACAGGAAAAATATTGGGGTTAAGTTGCATCTGTCCCTTCGTATACCTGTGGTACTGTATTACACCAATTCATGCCATCCCATACCATGACATACCATGCCATTTTGTACTATACTATACCATGCCATACCATACCATACCTCATACCATACCATACCATACCATACCATGCCATAGCATAACACAGTAGCATAACATACAATACTATACCATACCACACTACACCACACCATACCATACCACACCATACCATACCATACCATACCACCCCATACCATACTATGCCATG
>CM065717.1:34450409-34622909 GCA_033310375.1 Conus canariensis
AGCATGTTTCCTGCTGGGCATATATAAAAAGAGAAGGAGAATCAATTTTTCAGATGCAATAAACAGTCTGAGAATATTGTAATTGTGTTTATCTAAAAACAGTTGAACCAAAGTTGGCGCATTTATATTTTTTTGGTGTTCTGATGGTGGTGTTGTAAGCTACTTCCCATTACATGAAAACAAAACCAAAACAACCGAGTTTAAGCCACTTGGAATGTGACACATTCATAAATGACATTAACTTAAAGTATGAGCAAGAAAACATCGTAGCTTCAGTTGCTGTTGTCTTATAAAACAAAGATGGCGGCTATTTTCCCTTCCTTGACAATATCTGGGCAGAGCGCCCTTCCTCAAGGCAGGCAGCCGTAAACTGATGCCAGTTAGGCCTACTCTCTGAGTAACCTGTTTATCTTCGAGGTTCTCACAGCAGACGTGAATTAGCATGTGAACAGAATACAGCACCTCCTTGTCCGTCGGATGACACTTTAATCTGAGTGTATGAACGCTTTTGTGTAGGGAAAAAAAAATGTGCACGCACCTTAAATTCCATTTTATCCTTCGTTCGCGCCAATGGGATAGATGACACAACTCAACGCGCTCGCGCGCGCGTGTGCGCACAAACACACACACACACACACACGCACGCACGCACGCACGCACACACGCACGCACGCGCGCGCGCGCGCGCACGCGCACACGCATGCACACATCTATACATCTAGGCCTATATATCTCTATCTATCCACACAAAAGTAAGCGCGCGCGCGCGAACACACACACACATACACACACACACATACATACACACACACACACACACACACACACACACACACACACACACACACCTACACATACACACACACACACGCGCGCGCGCTCGCACGCGCGCACACACACACACACATACACACACACACACACACACATGTATACGTACACACATACAGACAGACATGCATGCATGCATGCATGCATACACATATGCATATTCATATTCGATTTTCTTAAAAAGGGTATCTTTTATTGTGTTTGATGTATAGCCATTTTTCTCTCCGTCTTTGTGTGGTATCAGGAATTCGTCGAACAGGTCTATGGCGCTCTGGGCAAGTTCTACTCTTTGATCAAAGACTTCCCTTATCAGGTCAGTCTCTATCAGAGTAATGATGTCATTATTTCATCAGAATGTGTGTGTGTGTGTGTGTGTGTGTGTGTGTGTGTGTGTGTGTGTGTGTGTGGAGAGAGAGAGAGAGAGAGAGAGAGAGAGTGTGTGTGTGTGTGCGAGGAAGGTGTGTCTTACCGTAGGTGTGAATCTGTGTTCAGCTTCACAGCAAAAATGATTTCTTGTTATACAGTGTGTGTGTGTGTGTGTGTGTGTGTGTGTGTGTGTGTGTGTGTGTGTGTGTGCGCGAGCGCGCGCGCGCATGCATGCATGTATACGTGCGTGCGTGCGTGCGTGTGTGTGTGTGTGTGTGTGAGAGAGAGAGAGAGAGACAGAGAGACAGAGACAGACAAGCAGACAGACAGATCCATGTCCATATCTTTAGATGTTGATGAGCTCTGTAGTGTTTCCATAGCATAGTGCACTGCGATTTAAAGAATATTTAGGGTGTGTGTGTGTGTGTGTGTGTGTGTGTGTGTGTGTGTGGTGTGTGTGTGTAATTGTGTGTGTGTGTGTGTGTGTGTGTGTGTGTGTGTGTGTGTGTGTGTGCATCTTTGTGCGTGTGTGCGTGCGCCAGTTTATTGTTGACTCTGCATGCATATTCGTGTGTATGTTGGAGGGCGTTGGGGTGAAGGGTGTGGGTGTGTTAGAGTGAGAAAGAAAGAAACTGAAGTATAGAGTGGAGAGAGGGGTGCTTTTTCACTGGCCCGCTGTGGGTTTAGCCGAATATGAGGGAGGACACATCAACGCCTTGGTAATGCAATTGATCAAGAATAGATGATGAGGCATCTCTCTCTCTCTCTCTCTCTCTCTCTCTCTCTCTCTCTCTCTCTCTCTCTCTCTCTCTCTCTCATCCGCGCGTACAAATTCTGTGTGTACTTTGTTATATTCATTTTATTGTCTGTTTTTATAATGCTAATTGTGTACGTTATAGTACATTTCTATATTCTCCCCCAGCCCACCCCACTCCACCCCACTCCTCTTCTTCCCCTTCATTATTTTTACTTCATTTCTCTTCTCTTTTCATGTGATGTTCCGTTATGATTGCATGACTTCTTTGTTTGTTTTTTTGTTTGCTTTCATACATTATTTCATTTCACTGCATGTTGTAGTCCCTACTCAGGGCGAGGAGTGGATGTAAGAAAGCGCGTCAGTGCTTATCTATTATCCTCGTAAATAGAAAGAATTATCTTCTCTTCTCTTCTCTCTCTCTCTCCCCCCTCTCTCTCTCTCTCTCTGTCTCTGGATGATAATTATTCTTTGTGCTGTGTAGTACCGGCATCGATTGAAGCCAGGAGAGATGGTCATTTTCAACAACCGACGGATATCACACGGACGAAGTGCGTTTGAAAGTGATGGTGGTGATCGGTATCTGCAGGTTAGTGGGAAACAAAAGAACTGTGCGCTCTGTTTTTCTGTCTGTCTGTGTATTTGTGTTCATCTATGTACATGTTTATGCATGCGTGCGTGCGCTTGAGTGTGTGTGTGTGTGTGTGTGTGTGTGTGTGTGTGTGTGTGTGTGTGTGTGTTTCACAAATCATACATTAAGATCCTCTGTGTGTGTGTGTGTGTGTGTGTGTGTGTGTGTGTATGTGTGTGTGTGTGTGTGTGTGTGTGTGTGTGTGTGTGTGTGCACATCTATGTATGTATCGAAAGAAAGAGAGAGAGAGAGAGTCTGGTTTTGTGTGCGTGCGTGCGTGCGTGTGTGTGTGTGTGTGTGTGTGTGTGTGTGTGTGTGTGTGTGTGTGTGTGTGTGTGTGACACAGACAGACAGACAGACACAGATTGAAGGAGACAAACAGCCAGAGAGACAGACAGACAGAAAAAGAGACAGACAGAAAGATCTTTCGACCGCTTTTAAATGTGTGTGTGTGTGTGTGTGTGTGTGTGTGTGTGTGTGTGTGTGTGTGTGCAAGGGCATACGATGCTGCCAGTGTTTCTATGGTTGGTTCAATCAACATCCGCCTGTATCTCAAAACGCCACGAAAGTCACTACGGTTGTAGTTCATAATGATGATGATGATGAAGGATCTATCATTACTTTGTATCATCATTGATTTTACTGTATGTAAAATCACTGGAATTATTATCCTCCCAAACTATTGTCTGTCTCAAGCTGTTCTTTCACTCCTCATTGAAGATGTTTACGTCGCTACAGAAACCATTTCAGCCTAGGATGAACTGTTCGAATCCACGCAGTCGAATCTGTCCCAGTTATATGCTCTTTTTTTCTCTCCATATGATGTGACCAAAGTAAAGAAGCTATTTACAGAGTGAGAATTGCTTTTGGGCCGTACCATAGTGAGCCAGTGGCAAGGTTGAAGGTAGTAAGAAATCGAAATTTGAAGACATGGGTTTCTTTCTGTTGATGGAACACTCCACAAAACGTCTAATTTCATTTCGACATCTAGCTCTGGCTTGAGTTCATTACCTTCACCATGTTTTGTTTTCACCCCGTTGGTTAGTTGGTCTATTTCTGTGTATGTTGGTTGTTCACTGTCTGCGAGTAAGATTACACCGAAATTTCCGGACCCGTTTTAACCAAGCTTTGTCGAAGGACGGAATGTAGCCCAAATTTTGGTGAAATTTGGTGCGGATCCTGTTCCAGATTGAACGGCGGGTTCAGGATAGTTCTTTCAAATCAACTTAATTTCATTACGCAATGATTGATTTTAACAAAACTTGCTAGAAATATGGAACAAGACTCGAGGATATCAACGAACTATGGTGGTGTCCATTCGTGGTGGGTCATACTGGGCAGCGGATTCAGGATTTGTTCGCATTATTGATAAGATGATTACTAATTTCCCGATGAACATGAAGTCTGTGAAATTATTGACACGAATTTTTATCCAATTACAAAGTGATAACTCTCAGCGAATGTTAGACCTTTCTGTGTTAAAGTCATCGACGTTTCGTATTCTACTATTTGCATTTTTTTTTTACATGGGAAGTAACTCTCTCAGTTCGTATCATCTATTACTTCTCCCAGTGGTACTCATGAACTGAGTCAAAGGGTGGATCTAGGATTTATTTGATCTTGGCGGAGATTCCGCGCTCTTCCGAGAGCCTTTTCCAGCTATTTTGGGAATTATTAGCGGGCTGGATGTATAGCACATGTTCACTGGCTGGGCATAGGGACTTTGGGGGATCTTCAGTCCTCCCATTTTTCCCTACCCTCCTGTTTGTTTGTTTGTTTGTTTGTTTGTTTGTTTGTTTTTGCTTTCCTTTCGTCCCACATGCCCTGATTCCACCTGTATAAGAACATGAGCTATTGATATTTCATTCTAAGGACGACGTCTTTCTGTACTTCCCCCTTTGCTGTGGTGCCTGTGGGGGTCAAGTTGGGGGTCGCCTACTTTCAGGCGTCTGTGTTTGGAAGGCGGGAAAAGAAGGGAACGAGGTGGAAGGTTCACGCATTTGGGGACATATCCCTTTGGGTGTGAAATGGACAGGTGGACAAAGATGCCTTCAGTCGTTTCTACGGTGACTTGCCATCCTTTATACTAAGCAATGGCGGAGCGGTTCTTCTCAACCGTGCAACTGACAGCGTTCGTATTGCAACGTCTTTACTCACTCACTTTCTAAACAAATCACACTCTCTGAATGAGTATGATTCTGTTTCCGTCAACTACTGATATGAGTTAACGAGGAAACTATCAAAATATACTGGAGGAATCTCAAAGTAAAATATGTAGCCTAATGTTCATGTCTGCAAGATGGTGATTTGAACAAGGCCAACTTCAATTGAGACAGAAATCCGTCTCCCAACCTGTGGTTATGTTAAAGCCACAACTCCCGATTCAGCAGACCTCGAGAGACAAAATTTGAACACGTGCTTCAGCCCACAAAGGAAGGAGTGAAACATCCCCGCACGCAGTTGAAGAAAATGTATCTTGGCTTCCAGGCTGTTCGCTTATATACCCCTGCTGTGGCTTTAAGGGCTTTGTAGTTGAGCAAGCTGCTGCTTAGGCCCACCGTGACATTTTAAGTTTCAGATTAAACACACGTAGTCTATGGACCACAGGGGTAAGAGAGACCTGTAGGTGAAAGGATTCAGTGACTGGATGAGAAACGCAGTCGGGTGTGTGGGTGGAAGAGACTGACCTCACAGACAGTAACAGAGAGAGAAAGACTGAACGGGAGAATGGAGGGGGGGGGGGGGGGTTGGGTTGAAGGAGTGACCCCAAAACACAGTTGCATATGTGTATCAGGAAGACAAGACAGAGAGATGGGCAGATAGTGCGGGGAGGAAGTCTTGCATTTCTGGTGACATCTGCAAATACATCGTCGTATCTCTATGGGTGCTACGTGGAAATCTCAAGAGTTCAAGAGCTGTGTGCACGTGCTGTGTTATATTTCAGGTAACATCTGCAAACACATCATCATATCTGTGTGTTCAATGGCCTGTTGACAGGGGTGCTACGCGGAAGTCTCAGAGTTCAAGAGCTGTGTGCACGTGCTGTGTTATATTTCAGGTAACATCTGCAAACATCATCATATCTGTGTGTTCAATGGCCTGTTGACAGGGTGCTACGTGAAGTCTCAGAGTTCAAGAGCTGTGTGCACGTGCTGTGTTACATTTCAGGTGACATCTGCAAACACATCATCATATCTGTGTGTTCAGTGGCTGTTGCAGGGTGCTACGTGGAAATCTCAGAGTTCAAGAGCTGTGTGCACGTGCTGTGTTACATTTCAGGTGACATCTGCAAACACATCATCATATCTGTGTGTTCAGTGGCCTGTTGACAGGGGTGCTACGTGGAAATCTCAGAGTTCAAGAGCTGTGTGCACGTGCTGTGTTACATTTCAGGTGACATCTGCAAACACATCATCATATCTGTGTGTTCAATGGCCTGTTGACAGGGGTGCTACGTGGAAATCTCAGAGTTCAAGAGCTGTGTGCACGTGCTGTCCAACCTGGAGGGTGATGGCAGACCTCCTGTCAGAGTGGGCGACAATGACTGCCTGTGACAGCAGCAACAGTAATGTTTTTCTGACATTGAGAGTGAAGGCAGTCCTTCCGTCAATGTAGGGGACATACACCTTACCTCCATTTTTTTTTCCTACGTCTTTTAACCTATATGTGTGCGTGTGTGAGAGAAAGAGAGATTTGAATTTGCAAATGAAAATATTCAAAATTATGTGTGTCAAGTTTTATTGATCTTGTTTTACTGTTTTGCGATTAGCGTTGTTTATCAAGACATTACAACACTGCTAGAATCACATGGGCAAGGTAAAGACTTCCATTCTTTCAGATGGCGACCTTGTTTCATGTCTACTTGTGTGCTTGACATGTCGTTAGCGCAAGCAGTACTAGCCTCCACTTGATGTAGGTTTGTTACTCTACTGGTTTGTGTTTGTTTATTGTTCACCATGAAAGTCTCCTCGCCTCATGTTATATTTTCTTACATGCCAGCAAGATTTCCAGCTCACTTTGTATTTGTGTCCAAAAATCTGTAGAAATCTAGAATTCATGTAACTTTGCATTTGTCTTCACGGCTGTGGAACGCCGGATGGAGGTATAAGAATAAGCATAGGACTTCCTTTGGTGGTGGTTATTTCATTATGTGTTCTCCTCTTTCATATTTTTTCTGTGATCTGACGGACAATGTAGCGCTAGCTTCACTGATTTCAGGTCATAAGCCCTAACAGCTTTCCTGTGGGAACACGCGTTTCTGCAGGCCGTCCTCTTTATTGTTCACCGTCTCGTTTATTGCTATGCTACAGACTTCATCATCTGGTATTCTCAAGATGGGAAAAAAACTGAATCGATATATCAGTCTAGGATACCTTCTTTCCTCTTTTTTGTTTTGTTTTGTGGGTTTTTTTTTTTGCTGTCCCAACCTCTGCGCCACCTCAGAGGCGGTGCACCCACGCCGCTCATTCCGACACCCCGTCCACAGCCACAGCTGGGTCGCCCTGCCGCAGCCCCGGCACCGGCAATCCACAGGGAGCAGTCAATGTCAAGTCATCAAGAGGCAACCCACCAGAGGAGACACTGCACTGCTGCCGAGTCACTTCGGTGGTGTTCAGTGGCGCCTGTTCTGATCTAACATACACAGGACACCACCTACTAAGCCCCCTACTGACTACAATAATTGCTTAGTCGCGGAGCCGGCGTGAGTGAGATCTCCCTCTGGAGGGCGCCACCACGTCCGTCCAACCACAGCCCCCATGGACTCGCCGATACCGGTTACCGCGACGAAACCAAACCAAGGCCACAGACGTGGAGAGGACATCGAAACTGAGGTCACCATGAGAGCAGGGCATGAAGGGCCACAGAATTTGAGACATTTTTCTTTGCTGATCGATGAGAATGAGGATGATTAAGATGATGCTACGGATTTCCATTTCGGTCTGAGACTACATGACAGGGCTGTACTCAACGCTTCCTTTTATAATATATCCCGGCGTCAACCAGACACGAGAGATACAGGAACCTGCAGTGTTGGTCAGGAAATTTGAGCAACACTCTCAGAAACGCATCCATTAAGTGGATGAAACTCGACTGTGTGGTCCCAGTCTTCCCAACCGAGTCCGTAGTAAACTCAACTGTGGGTAGGAGCTGGTCAGGGCAGAAAAACTCACATGACTCTGATGGGATTCAAACCCACGGCCTCCCAGCCGGGAGTCCGTGACGCTAACCACTTTGCCATGGCGGCTGGTTGTTTTGTTTTGTTTCTTTTTGATGGCATGTATGTGTGCGAGTGTGTGTGAGTGTGTTTTGTGTGGTGGACGGAAAGTGGGTGGAGGATAGAAAGAACAGTTGTTCATGGGTAAAATTATGATAGAACAAGGGAGGCAACCAGCGTATGTAATTGACGTGCACATGCGTCATGGTCTTATTCAGATGGCCAATCCAAAACACAATGTTAAGAGCTTTGGTCAGCACTGCGTTTTCTTTGGTTCAGTGATGAAAATCACTCAGTCTGTGCCAGTTAAAAGTATGTCCTTTCCATGTATGCAGGCAGTAGGTACAATAAAATAAAAGTGACACATGCAATGAAAAGATAAGGCAGGGGAGTGGTAATGAAGAAAATGTGGACAGTGGAGGGAAGGGTGACCACACAAACACACACACACACATGCAGTGCATTTTTCTGTTTCTATTTTCCCTGCTCACAGCTGTTTACACATCTCCAGTGCGATCAATTTTGCATACTATTTCAATCCTACATGCAAGGGACAAAACCAACTGGATACATCATCACATTCATCGTGAGAACATCACAGATATAAGAACAACTCTACCTTCAACATCAGCGACATACATACCCATTTAATCCTCTATTCATACCTCACAATATCTTCAGAATTCTTGGAATGGACACAACCATTACCTACATAAAATCATAACCTTAAGACAATGTTCAGAAATCATAGGCTGTGGAGAAAAAGAGCCACTGGAAAATTGAATTACACTAAATAAAAAAAAAGTATACAACTACAGTTTGAGTAATAATGATGGGTATATGATGAAGAACAAGATGGTATAGCAGCAAATATTTTCTGACAAAATATCGAGTGTAAGATGACTGTGTAAGACTTCCAGTTTCCCATGCCTTTTATCACCAAACTATTCTGTAACATACTGCACTGCTGTAACTCTTGCACAAGGAACAGGCGTACTGTGGAAATACTTATTAAAACAAATACTTGATTTGATCTGGATCACTCTGTAAATAAAAATCAAACTACACTGGCGGAATCACCACACATGCACACATACCAAACCTTTCAAAACACAAACATAACAATGATCACACTCCAGATGATTTTCTGAACCCAAGACTACTATTTTCAATTTCCTGCATTGCATGGAATGTGTGGCAACACAGGAGCGGCATAGAACTGGCCTGGAGAAAGGAATACAATTCAGACCTTCTCCTCAACATCACAATACAGGCAGGATTACTCATTTCCTTTCTACACGACCAACGGCTTTCCCCCACACTCAGCCCTTCCACACAGAACGGCGTCACACAAGTGGTCTTCATAGTCACAGGAGACTATCAGTCAAACACTAAGTCCTCATCTCTGGCATCCTCCAGCAGGTTGGCAGCCTTCTCGTCGCTTAGAGCCAGCTCCTTTTTACGCTGTGCCTTCTGCTCTTCCTCCACAGCACGCAGCTTCTTCTTCTTGTCTTGGATCTTTTTCAGCCTGTGAACCAACATGAGTTATTGACTCACCACATTCCATTCAGTCACTACCTTGACACCCACTGTAAGAAAAGCAAGGTAGAAATTTGTATTGGATTCACAATTGATGACAGGCAACCTCAGGGTAAAGGGCACAGACAGGCTTAGGAAGGAGAGCCACATATTGATACAATTTCAACCACTTCCTCAGTAAGACAACTTAAATAAAGCGACATACGAAATGTGTCACATTTCAGGGGTGACTCCAGAAGAAGAAAAAAAGACAGTGATTAAAATGAAAAGAACAGCAGCAAGCATGCAATGGGCATGCTCACCTCTCCACTTTGACCAGTCTCATTATTCTAGCACCTTCTGGTTACACATCCAACGACAAGCACAGAAAGTGTACATGTCAGTCTACACAAGAAGTTGCAAATGACATTGCAAAGTCTAACTTCTGAGAATATGTTCATGACCAGTCACTCCTACAGTGCTCTTCAACCATCAACCGAGCCCATACCCTTCCTCCCCTCTTCCTCCGCTTCACCCTCTCCTCTCATTCAACTTTCCCAATCGCCCATTCTCTCCCCTCTCTTCCTTTGCACCATCTCAATGCTGTTGTGTAAGCTTTTTTTTTTTTTTTGCTTCCCAACCTATGTGCCACCTCAGAGGCAGTGCACCCACGCCGCTCATTCCAACACCCCGTCCACAGCCACAGCCCGGTCGGCCCCGCCCCAGCCCCGGCAATCCACAGGGAGCAGTCAATGTCAAGTCGTCAAGAGGCAACCCACCGGAGGAGACACTGCACTGCTGCCGAGTTACTTCGGTGGTGTTCAGTGGTGCCTGTTCTGATCTAACATACGCAAGACACCACCTACTAAGCCCCCTACTGACGACAATAATTGCTTAGTCACGGAGCTGGCGTGAGTAAGCTCTCCCTCCGGAGGGCGCCACCATGTCCGTCCAATGACATCCCCCATGGACTCGCCAATACCAGTGACCCTGAAGGAACCAAACCAAGGCCACAGACATGGAGAGGACATCGAAACTGAGGTCACCATGAGAGCAGGGCATGAAGGGCCACAGAATTTGAGACTTTTTTTTTTTATGCTGATCGATGAGGATGATTAAGATGATGCTACAGATTTCCATTTCGGTCTGAGACTACATGACAGGGCTGTACTCTACGCTTCCTTTCATAGTATATCCCAGCATCAACCAGGCCCCAGACATACAGGCACCTGCAGTGTTGGTCAGGAAATTTGAGCAACACTCTCAGAAACACATCCATTAAGTGGATGAAACTCGACTGTGTGGTCCCAGTCTTCCCAACTGAGTCCGCAGCAAACTCAACTGTGGGTAGGAGCCGGTCGGGGCTGAAAAACCCACATGACTCTGATGGGATTCGAACCCACGACCTCCCAGCCGGGAGTCCGAGACGCTAACCACTTCACCACGGCGGCTGGTCTGTTGTGTAAGCTTAAGGTGTCCTTATCTTGATTAGCTCTGCTCTGTCTTGTATTACATAACACAAACCTGCACACTCCACGTCCAGGTGAAACGTTCATCCCAAAATCTAGTTCAATCAGACACTCTGGTTATAGGTATCTTTTTCATGACTGGCAAATCATCTTCTATTCCAACTGTGTGTCATCAGCAAATGATGTGCATATCTATATATCGATAAAAATCAAACTGCTGCAAAATATTTCAGTAGTGTTTGACAAGTAAAACTGTGTTTACAAAAGACATACAAGTCCCTTCAGACTTCACTCATTTTTTTTGTACACGTGCTCTTAGGAACCCACCTTAGATTCCTGTCTAACTTTTCGAGAGTGAGTATGCTCCAATTTTGATTCATTAATAACAAAAATTGAAGCGAAAAAGGCAGTAAAAACGTGGCACTGAATAAAGGACTCCTCTGAGTGCTAACCCATTCACAAAACCAACCAATCATGTGGCCAGGCCAGCCCCTCTTTTTTTCATTTCACCCTGACCATATGACCGGCAATGCAGAAACTGTGCGTCACGTTCTTTTTTTCTAGTATTAGCGGCAAACCCAGAGCCAATCTTTGTGTGTTTCTAACTTGGCGTCGAGCTCGCAAAATAGTTTTGATGGAGTTTTTATCATGTGATTCAAAAAAATGTGTATGTGCACTATCAGTTAGAAGAGTTTGCTTGTTAAATAGAATTTGCTGATAAGGTGTCCTGCGTGTTCTGTGTGACATGAAGTGAAACTGTCAAAACTGTCTTCAAGATACAGAAACAATCAATGAAATTACACACACACACACATCTCTATACAAAACAAGCAAAAATTACAATATTAGTGAATTAGTACAACGAACTGAGAAAATTCTCAAAGACGCTGTAAGAAATCTAAATGTTAAGCCATCTTGCCTAAGGCCTCACAGTCATTCAGGTAATTTCCAGCATTTTTTGGTTCCTAACTCACTGGAACAGGTCTGGTAGTCAGTCAAGGGGAAGAAATTAATACAAAAGACAGATCTGATGAAACATCAAACACTTCTGCACAAAACTGACTGTTGGGTTATCAAACAAATGAGGAATTGAATGCTGGGTAATTGGCAAGGGAAGCCACATGCTTAACTCGAAGATGTTGGCACTTAGGTCTACAGTTATGAGGTCCATAAATCTGAATGCTGTGAACCTGATTCCTGTCTTTACTTATTACTAATAAACGCAGACTGGCTGTGCCACTTTAATAAAATCTTTGGCCCACAGGCTGACTGGACAGTAACACTACCAGTCATTTGAAAATAATTTCAGCAAGCTGCCTGAGAGCCAACAACTCACCACATCCCTACAAACACATTTCTTATTTGTGCATGAAATGTTTTTGTATTTTAGCATAACATTGTCTGAAAACAGAACTTTACTTCCTGTCAAAAGTTTGACCAAATGAAGAGAGGGCAGGGGAGTGGAAGAGGGAAATCAAAATGGGAGGGCAGGGGAAGAAATTCGGGGGGGGGGGGGGGGGGGGGGGTAGGAGGAATGGACAGTAAAATGAAAGTGAATGTGCATGAAAAACAATAACTAAAATATCACAATCTCCTTTTCCAGATATCCAGCATTACGTTCAGAACAAATGCAAAGACACAACCTCAAACGAAAAAGTACACTAAACATGCACTCAATCACAAACAGCACATGCACACACACAAACATAAGCAAACCACACAAACAGCTGAAAGCATCCACTTCAACCAAATGACCACAATGTGCATTACCTGTAAAACTCTTCTCTCTCCCTCTCATCCAGCTCTGTGGTGATCATGGCTATGGTGTTCTCGATCTGAGGAATGATCACTGCAACACAGGTGCAGACATACCTTTGCACACAGTTCTCCACAGGTAGTCACACTCTCTTCTGCACTGACAAGTCACAAGAATGCCTGTTACTCAGTTAACATGCAGCCTTTGCACATGTGATTTAAATCCCAACAATCAAATAATTTCTCACACAGACTGAATACATGGGCCAGCTGCCAGGGCAGAGTGTTTAGCAATGTAAATTCCTGACTGGAGTGTCATGGATTTATTTCCCATCAGTACCACATGTTTGTGGGATGGTCTGCCCTAACTAACTCCTACCACGAAACCGAGTTGCTAGGGGCTCAATTGGGAAAACTAGAAACAACCAGTCGAGTTTCATCAACTCAATGGATGCACCTTTGAGAGTGTGGTTCAAATTTACTGACCAGCACTGCAGGTGACTGCATCTCTCGGGCTTGGTTGATGCCAGGATATAATGTTGTAGTAGTCAAGCCTTGTCCTGCAGTCTCCAACCACAGTGGAAATCCATACCATCAGCTTCATTCCCTTCATCCTCATTGTTCTCAAACTCTATGGCCCTTCATTCTCTGCTCTCATGGTGACCACAGTTTCCATTTCCTGAACATGTCTATGTTCTTAATGAGGTTCTGTCAGGGTCACTGGTATCCACAAATTCATGGAGACTGTTGTTGGACAGACTTCATGGCACCCTCTGGAGGAACAGCTCAGTCACGCTGGCTCCCTGACAACGCAATTACTGTCATCAAATGGGAGCTTAGTAGATGGTATTCTTCATATGCCGGATTAGAACACACACTACTGAACACCCCTTAAATGATTCAGCAGCAGTGCAGTGTCTCCACTAGTGGGTTGCTTAATGACAACTTAACACTGATGGCTCTTTTTGGATTGCAGATTCTGGGCTGTGGCAGGACAAACTGAGTTGTGGCTGTGGACAGGGAGCCAGAATGAACAGCATGGGTTCAAAGCCACTGAAGTAGCAAAGAAGATGACACAACAAACGAACAAACAAACAAAATCCAAAATATATAGACTATAGATCAGTCTAATTCCCACTCTAGTGATCATATTCCCAGTTACATAAATCTCAAGTCACTGTTTGTATGATTTGGGAAATCATTTGATGCAAACTAATCACAATGGTACAAACTGTTGGCAGAAAATGTGTCAGTTAGCATCCACACATGCATGCAAGATTCAGTATGAGACCCTGTGCATGTGCACTTGTGAGCGAGTGTTTGTGCGAGTGTGTGTTTGTGAGTTGAATCTTTTGCTTTAATTCATTCTTACAGTTATCTGTCGCACACATACACACATGGATCTATATACTATCATATTAATATACACAGTATATGCCATGCATACTCTGCACAATATAAACCATTTGTGTCGCACACATACACACATGGATCTATATACCATCATATTAATATACACAGTATATGCCATGCATACTCTGTACAATATAAACCATTTCATGGATTGATTAACTGTGACCTTCAGATTTATCAAATGGCCCATCCAGCCAGTAAGAAAAGTGTGCATCCTACATTTCTTAATCCCTCAAAACACATGAGGTAAGGTAATATTGTTTACAGTCCAGCCAACCGCAAAAGGCCTTATCAAGACTGTCGCTATGTTGAAGTCAACTCACAAGTCATTACAAAAACAAAAACAAAACACACTGGAAATTTCGTTATAAATCTTTCCTCCGTAAAATCTTAGATCAGATGAAAAAAATGTTAATTTCTTTCAGAAATTCAAAGATCACATCAGGTGGGGCATCTCTGAACAAGGTTTTCATGGAGACTGCTGTGAAGTGTTTATGTCTCACATCATGCAAGTCCCAACACTCTAACAGAATATATTTCACTGTGAGTGGTATATGAGAAGGAATGCACCACGGTCCATCAAAACAAGTCAATAAACATTGATCAAACAGTTTGAAATATCTGATCTCCTTGTAGTTCAGTTCTCAACTTTTTCTCGAAGTCATTAACTAATTCAAAAACCCAATATTCTGTGTGTAAAATCAAAGGTTTGACTGCCCTTCTCACTTACTTTTTTTCAAGTAAGTTTGTGTTTTGTTGATCACATGCTATGCTTGGAACCAAGCATTCTTTGCAGTGGTACATTCTTAAACTCAGGCAAAAGTTGTCTCGAGTGCCATGCAGACATCCACACAGACAACATACGTTTCAAAAACATTGAAAATTGTGAAAGATACCACGAGAGGCCTCTTCAGGCTATTTGAGAAACATCAAGGTATATGAATAAAGCTTCACTGTTCTTTTGGTCACTTCACACTGTTGCCAGAGCATGTGCCCAAGATAGGTCTGCCTTCATTCCCGACAGTCCCACACATTTGTCAAGAAAAGAGAAAGCCCGTCAACGATAAAATCAGAACTATTACAGCAATGAAGCTGTGAACAGAGGAACTGTCTCATCTTGATCAATATCTCCTTTCTTTTCCCCATCCCCCTCCAGTCCCACCGAGCTAAATCCTGGTACACATGAACAGACGGACCCCATGTCTCTTACCATGCTCAATGGCGTTGACACGACGGTTGGTGATCTTGATGACCTCATCCAAGGTGACGAAGGAGGTCTGGAGGGAGGCCAGGTCCACCAGGAGCTCAATGGCTTTCAGGTACTGATCCTTGATCTTGGTCACACTCTGACCGCCCCGGGCCAGACCCAACATGTCAAAGTCTGGGCAACACACATGCCCACCGTAAAATAGTAATCACAGGAAACACAGAGGCAGGAGTACTTGTGGCAGGCTTGTAACTCATTATCTCATTCATGGAACATACATATCTTGTTAGAAAACAAAACAAAGAGAAATACAATAAAATGAATACAAAAACGCAAACTTAAGCAAGAAACGATAAAAGACTGCAAAGGAAAGAAGTGCAGCAGTGCTGGACAGTTTTTTTTTTCCCCTTTGTCAAAAAAGGATTGGCAATCATATTAACAGTAGTTGTATAGCTACAACAGTACCACATCAAGGAGGAAAGCAAAGCATACATTTCTCTACCAGCCAATCCTGTAAACATCCAGCAGGTCATCGATAAAGGCAGTTGGTTTGTTTCCAATTTACATTTTCAAAACAGCATTTTACTGACTGTACCTGAATACAACATTTACCAATATCTATCCATAGAGCAATTCATGCACACAACATGCCCATGTAAACATCAATAAGAAAACACATACAAACAAAACTAATCTAACTTGTTTGTCAACAACATTTCAACCATCAGAACGACTGCACTTATGAGTTTTTTTTACATCACTGTCTTAAAATGATTAGTCATTTGATGTTACTACTGTTTTTCCTGTCTATGTGGCAACCTGGAAATAATACAACAGATCTGAACATATGATAGGCAGCTGATCACACCAGATGGATTCATCACACACAACCTACTTTCAAATAGTTTGTTACTCACTGTCAGTCCCGTCAAGGAAATGTTCAAAAATGGGGAGAGTGACACCTGCACAACACAGTCATGTCATGAGTAACACAACTGAGATCCAATCAGACATTAAGTGAAAGCTACTTAGTTTGTGTGTGGATGTGTGCTGGTCATATGGCAGCAGGGTGTACATAGGCAAATAGGCATAGGTGTATGAGCAAGGTGCAGAGAAAGAGAGCGCGAGTGTGTGTGTGTGTGTGTGCATGCATGCGCGTGAGCGTGCATGTGTGTGCGTGTTCACATGTGCTAGCAAGTAGGAAGGAAGCGAGGTTGTGCGACTCTATGTAAGAGTATGCATGTTCGCTTATCCTTATTATTGGCCACTATGATTCTTAGACACACCAGTCTACCCATTCTACTGACAAAGCAAAACAGCAGAATGTCTTCATGAGATATTTTGGCAAAACTATGGCACAAGAACTTTTTTAAATGAAAAAGAGCAAAAAAAGTTTAGACGGCTGATAAAGTGCCAGCTGAAGTTTTGTTAGTTACCATCATTTCACTGCACAATCAATGATCATTAAAAGCTAAAAATCGAGATTCTTGAAAATCTAACCAGCAATCAAAATAATGGAAAATGAACCACAAAATCAAATGGCGACAAATATTTTCACAATGGGCTACAGACTGTGAGTAGCTTGCACCAGGACAGATGATATCACATTAAGCTGCAGATTACTTTACTATCTGTTGACAATAATATCATATTAATCTGCAGATTATTTCACAATCTTTCACACATCATTCACCACCAAATTTTATGACACATTTTTTACCATAATCAACATTATAATTATAAAACATCGAGTATCATGTGTAACTATAAAACACAGTATTAAGCAGGTTTTGGAAATTACATATCAAAGAGCTGTGTTGATGCCTTTGTATGGCACTGCACTATATAAATGAAATAATAATCATCATAGTATTACCATCGTTGTTCTTATTTACCTGCAACATTGTCCCTTTTGCTTCTGACCTTGACCCTGGCCTTGTCAATGTTGTGAAAAACCATACTGCTGATGTCACCCATGGCGAACTTGGTTTCCGCCAGTGAAATACCAGCCACCTTCATCACTTCTCCCATGGCCATCTTGGTCTGACAGCACACATTGTTTGAAATATGAAGTGAATATTAGCCATTCTACATTCATTAACATTCTAACTACCAGCTAGATTAATCCTTAACTAAGCTATTTGTATGGTATTGTTTGTAATACAGATGAGAACTGTCTAGATTTACTATAAAATCATTGTACAGAACTGTGATGTTGTAATCAACAGCAGTTTCTATGATAGAGTAACATACAGGGTACACTACAAGTACAACTGGTTCCCAAACTAAAATGAGTCCGTTTGGACCAAAATCACACCTAACTAAAATATGTCTATGTTTGGACCAAAATCACAGCACAAATAACCTATTACTGTACTGTTAGGAGACCAAATCTTGTAAATAACCATCAGAGACCTGGTACAAATCAATTGCAAGAAAATACCTACCCCTTCCTCCTAACCTAAAAATTATATCATTATCAGCTGTTAATGTTAAGCATTATACTGGAATTCTTCTTTATCCTTCACTATACAGACAGGGCTTCTATAAACACACATGTGCATCCCTGATTCTCTATCAACAAAAAGAATGCACTAAAAACTCATCTCGGAAGTCAGTTGATAAACTCACATTTACTGACATCAATCTTCAGAGATTCAGTTGACCAGTTTCGGCATTGCATTCGAGTATCGTCTAAAACTTCAGTCTACGCTTCCTGCTTTACATCTCATTACAGGAAGGCATAACATAATACAGACAGTAATTTTTGGTGGTCACAGCTAACTCTTTTAATATTTTGTTGTTGTTGTTGCAACACATGCTGCACCAGCCATTTGGGATTCATTAAAAATGACCATTCCCTTTTTTGCACTAAATAGGAGTTGATCCCCTAAATTCCTCAAGTGAAGGTCCCAGGGACTCCCCAACAAAGTAAACCAGCTAAATGTCACCTGTATAGATATGGATTCACTAATTAAAACACGAAGGTAGCAGACTTCTAGGGTCTCCCCAAAGGCTTGTCTCACACCAATGCTGGTCCTGATAGTACTGCCTGTCATGTACTATAGTGTGGTGGGTGAAACTGAGATGAGGAATAATGCAAGGATAGTCTGCTGAAACTGGCATCAAAGGGGCATCTCTCCAAATTCTACTTTATTGTATACTTCCTCTGGGCATTCATTCTTCTGTGCCCAGTTATGAATCAGAAAAGAATTAGCTGACATTAGCTGACAAGCGGTCTATGTGAGAGTAGAGCTACAGTATTTTATCAAATATTTTTTATTTCAGTTGTCCACATGGAAAGAGTATTAGCATGTGAGCAAAAACTATCATACAGTAATGCACACAATGTTTGGTAATGAAAACATCAAAAATGCACGGTCATGCTAAACATCAAGATCATGGCATAACTCTCTATTTCAGGCAAAGATCATAGTTGCTGTTTTCGCTTTAACTCTTTCATTCCTACTTTTCTAAGAACCATTACTTCCTCTTGTTCCTAGATTCTTATAATACGAGTATTCCCTTCATTCCTGGATTTAGAGGAAAGAAAGAAGAAGTGTAAATGAGAACTGCCACGTATGCAGTAGAAAACCGGCCAGAATAGAGCGGCGACCACTTTCCCACGCTGTAGGGGCCATCTGGCATCCATTCCATTCATAAACACTGCCGCTCGAGGACCCAGTCATGACGTGTACCGATGACGCGACTCACGCGAAGTTCAAAGCGCTTACCGCGAGAACCAATTTTCCAGGCTGCAGAAATGAAAAGAGGAATTTTGTGCTGCCCAGTTTTCCGGGCTGCAGGAAGGAAGGTTAGGATTTCTGCAAACCGGAAAAACTGGTTGTAGGGATGAAAGAGTTAAACCTACAGTTTCAAAACAAAGCTGTCATTACATTAAAAACAATGTATTACAGCATCAATACCATATGTACTGTGTTTGCTTAAAAACATTTTACCATGGAGGAAAATAAATTCTATTCCATTTCTAATTTTCAGTGTTTCCCTTTAACATCTGTGGCAAACACTTAAACTTGTTTAAAGCAAAACACTTAAGTGAGTAATCCATACTGCAACTATACAAACTAGCAAAGAACTGTAACTGGGCTGCAGTGAAGGATCGTGTTCAAGCTGCTGCAGTGAAACTGTTAAAACAAAGATCTGATAATAACAAAGCATGTTTAAAAGACTTGTGTAAATGTTTAATTAAATATTAATCACAACTAACTGTAGAGATAAATGGAGACAGACACACAGACAGATAGAAGACAGTCAGACTGACTGACGGACAGACAGATAGAACCTTACCTCAATGATCTTCTTGAGAATTGCCCTGAACCGCAATGTCAGTGCATCAGCTTTCTTTTTCAATAAACTGTGGCCTTTTTGTGCTCCCTTTAGCCTTAACTTCATATTCGTTAAGGCCCTGTACCAACAAAAGGACAAGAAATATATTTTATTACTTCAAACCACCATACCTTTCATGGCATTTACATTCTTAATAACAGCTATCAAATGAAAATTACAATGAAAAAAGGAAACTTATCCACACAGTGAAAATGCTTTACTGGGAGCATTTTTCCCCTTAAGGTCAAATTTACAAAGTACCGTACAGGCTCACTATCCCAGGCAGATCAATCTGCAACATTTGGTAACAGCTGGCACTTGAATAGGTTAAGACTTCCAAATCTACATGGGCACACTTGCCTTTGAAACTAGACGGACTAAGTCATGACTGTGTTAGTTTTGTGCTCTTGCTGTAGAAGGACCTCAGTAAAGTCCCAAACACAAATTTGCATGAGGGCGACTTGCTCTCTGAAGGCTTTCTCAGTTTCTGTATGTAGCTCTCCCAAAAATTTCTTCTTACAGTCAGCTATTCCGAAAGGTCTGCCGCACCCAATGCACTTGCCTTCACCCATCAAAGGCGAAGAAGACAACTGGTGCAGTACACGTCATTGCTGTGCTATACCTGCTTACCTTTTAGTCATCAGTCATGAATCTGGGGATGAAGGGGGCAGTTTGTACCTCTACTGTAAGCAAAAGAATTTAAACTCTCTACTGTTTCCACTCATCAATGAAGTACTTAAAAAGAACACATTTCGTTAACTACATGATGATCCTGACACTCACAGAACATCACTTAGGCTTAATCTGTGGTGTTTTTTTTTTTAAAATCAGCAATCCATTTCACAATGTATCCCCAAATCCTACATTTTTTCATCAAATTTTCATATTCCTAACTTTTTCCATTAACTTTTCAGGTACCAGGAATTACTTTTAAAACAGGGAAACTGCTGAAAAATTCTTCAGGGTTGGCAGACATGCAGTATCTCCATAGGCCTTGTTGGTTTTAGGACCAGTGAATCAAAGCAAGTTTTCAGTTCTGGCTTTTTTTCATGTCACAATCTTCAGCTGTTGGACAAGACAATTAATTCGAACTAATTTCACCATTCCAAAGGCCCTGTGAAGGCTCAACAAGCTGTGTGTTTGTGCACAATAAATGCAGCTGAGTCAAATGTCGAAGAGGAGGTAAACTCATGATGTAGAAGCAGCAGTATTGTGTGTCAACTACGGAGCAAAAAGACTTTTTTTCAAGCAGCCAAATGGGCTAGCTCTGAGGGGGAAAAAAAAACAGACAAGCTTGTGGCTTAATCTAAATTTTTGTAGCCAAAGTTTGATTTATACATGTCTGAGCAAAGAAGCATTAAACACACACACAACACACACACACACACACACACACACACACACTACTGTCAAGAATTTCTCTGTGCTTTCTTGGAAAAAGAAAAGGTGAATTTGTGGAAAAAAAGAAAAGATGAATTCTAAACATGGCAAAAGAAAAGGTGAATTCCAAACAAAGCAGACTATTTGTTGTACTTAATATCAAACCCATGCAGTGTGCAAAGTACACCCGAGGGAGCAGAGTTCTCTTCTGGTGGGAAGGGAGTAATGAGAGGGCTAGACCTGTGGAAAGACAGGGAAGTTCTACAAAACAGGATCCCCTTAAGAGGGCACATAAGACTGAATTGTGAAATCTTGTCTGTGTTTAGTTTTACTGGTTTCACCTGTCAGCTGAAACAAAATACTTGGTCAAGTGGGACTGTGGGATGCACACACAGCAGTTTGCTTCTTCTTTCTCTCTTTCTTTCTTTCTTTTTTTTTTTTTTAATTTTGAGTTGATGGTGGCTTCTTTTGCCAGTGGGCTCTGCAATCATAAAATACAGGCTGGTTCATCAATGGGGACATTTCCATGGAAATTACCTTGCGTCACATTCAGTGGCCATCGCACAATGGCATCTGCCATGAAGCAGTTATGTCCATAAACATATTAATGGTATGGACTATGCGTGCCTATAACCTATGTCAACAAAGTGCAGGCTTCCAAGGGTGATGCAGAATTGCTCCCAGGAAGATGGCTCTGTAGTTGAGGGCAGTATTTCTCTGGGTCTCGATGGCACCTTCCAAATCCATCCCACCACCACCCCACTACCCTTCCTTTCCCCTTTTTTTTCCGTCAAGTAGGCTTACCTTCTCTCATTTACAAGAATAAATTTATGTGGATTATGGCCAACAATATCTGTTCAACTCTCAAGTGTTTATTACAAGTTCGGTTCATCTTGACAGACAATGAAAAACTGTGCTGTAATTAGAAACGGGTGCACAAGTCTGCCTTTTCAGGCCGAAAAGGAAAAAAAATAATATCAGTAACACTGTAGCAGACGAACAAAAACTGAGGGTAGCATCATTAGTGACACTTTAACTTTTTCGTAAACCACAACAGAATTTATCTTGAAAATTTCAGGAAAATCAATCTTCAACATAATTTCTGTCATGTTTTCAATTTGTTCTCAAACTGGTCGACAAATATTTTGTGATTTACAGTCGAACCAATTGTAAAAAGCTCCTGTTCACGGTTTTCTACACGCCTGATCACTGCGGCACCGTAAACGAGATGACATTGCAAAACAGTCACAATCTAGATACTTACGCACGAATCCAATTATTTTTAGAGAAAACAAAATACGTATTGTGTGAAATAAGTAATGAGGCAATACAAAAAGCCTGGACAGACGAAAAGAAACATAAATTCCTCACATTCGGGACGGGAAAACGTTGAGTCTATCCTTGGTCGACATGTTGATGTTCCAGCAATCATGTGACAAGTCATGTGATCAAATAGGATTATTTCCCTTTAGGGTAGTCAACTTGTCGTTCCTTGCGCCTTGTCGCTTTTGTCTCGATGGCCTTCGAGATGTCTGTGGCGTTCTTGTCTCGATGACCACGTTTGGTCTCGTGCCGTCTTTCATTGTTTGTAGCTCATGTGTGTGGCGAAGTGATTCAAATCATCATAATCCGGGTTTCCATGATTAACGTTAACGTTGGCATTTTCTCATGGATTTAGGTTACAAACGCTAACACAGCCAAAGTTGGCAGAACGACACTATACGTTGACGTCGAAATAAGGCGTTTATGCATTATGGTAGAAAGCGCACCTTTGGATTACGTCAGCGCTAACCCACGAACAGTTGGTAATGGAAAGGGAACTATTGAACTAGGTCACTGTAAACAAGAAACAAGTGGGGTAACTTTTGCTCCCATAAGAAAACCTAACACAGAGTAACTTTTATTCAAGACTGGCAGAGCCTTTTAAACTTGAATAAAGTCAGACAAATACAAAGACGAACAATCTAATAGTGGGGGAAAAACAAGCGCAGGCCAACAACTCAACTGTCTTCATAGTAATGACTTGGCAAAGATTTGGATTTAGGGAGGGTGGGGGGGGGGGGGGGGGGTTGAAGATGGAGAAACGGGGAACATGAAATTAAGAAAATATTTTACAGATATGAAAACTCTTCACTAGCTGCATAAGGGAACCATCGTAATCCCTTTTGAAGGCCTGCGCTTGTTTTGCCCCCACTATTAGATTGTTCGTCTTTGTATTTGTCTGACTTTATTCAAGTTTAAAAGGCTGTGCCAGTCTTGAATAAAAGTTACTCTGTGTTAGGTTTTCTTATGGAGCAAAAGTTACCTCACTTGTTTATTGTTTACTGTTCCCTGCCTCATTTCATTTCCAGTTTAGGTCACTGTAGCAATTCCTTTCACCCCATGAACAACTGGGCGTGGAATAGGCCCTAAATGGAAAATCCCAATGGACAGTCTGCAGACACACTGGGAATTTCCATTTTCCCCGTGCCCTGGTTCATTTTATTCAGTCAACCAGGACCTACTTCAGTTGGACACATCTGGCGTTACCAGGGGCCACCAATTCAAACTATTCAAGCAAAGATGCAGTCTGAGCCTACGACAGAACTTTTTCACGTTCAGAGTTGTGGATAGGTGGAACGCCCTGCCATCATCAGTTGTTGACTCTCCATCACTACAGGCCTTCAAAAACAGACTTGACTCGCATATGGCAGACAACAAATTTGCTGTGAGACTGGAGTAGTGATCTTGCCACCCACACTATTCCACCCACCGGCTAACTGCAAAGTGTAGTTGAAGAAATCGGCAAAACTGTGGATAGCGTTTCGACCAGGAGAAAGGCCTAGTACAGGCCTACTAGTTCCTGAACCTGATATGATATAACACCCATCCATTGCTATTCATCATCCCATTACTCTCACCACTTTCCCCCACCCCCACCCCACCCCACAAAAATATTCGAACAAAGGAAACTCAAGGTACTTCCTGCCTCGGTGTGACCTTCAGGTCTTTCATGCACTGCATACGTTGCCGAATGCTTTATGTTGTCCGGCTCACAAAGGAGTCACAGGTATGTAATAATGTCAAACTTAAAACCAGAACAGCGTTGCTAAAATGGGTCTCTCTCTCTCTCTCTCTCTCTCTCTCTCTCTCTCTCTCTCTCTCTCCTCTCTCTCTTTGTCTGGCCACCAGCAAGACACTCTTTCACCAATGCAAGTTAGTCCCGAACCGTGCCTGTCGAAGGTCTCCCACGTGGGTCTCCTAAAAAGCGTGCTAAATTCAGTATTACAAGAATTGACATGATTGAAGGCAGGGAGAAAGGCGTGGCAGCTCTTAGACTTGCAAAGATTTCCGACCATCCCCCTGTCACGCAAGTGCAAAGGTAGCACAGTATTTTGGCGTGAGCGGGATGAAGCAGAGAGTGGAGATATACAGAAAGCATCAACAAGAAAAGGCACTATCTATCTTTCCCGTCCGCTTTGTTTATACTGATGCCACCCATTCTATTTTATGATGATGAAACTGATGGTAGAATGGGCAACAGCATGCAATATGAGCATTCAGTGTGATATGCAGCCTCCTCCCATTCCCAAACCCCCAAACCTGCTATAAGACACACAGGACGGAGACACTCAACAAATTGACATGAAGCAGGAACGCAGGATATTGGAAAACAGTCAGTGACACTGATCCTAGATAGAAGCCTGGTGCTAGACAATGCGTCAAAATATGGAAATTCTTATGAAGACTTTTTCAAAGATTTTCATGATGTGATGTGTGAATGATACAGGCCATTCGTCACAGAACGACAGAAAATTGAAGCAGCAATTACAACAGGAAACGCTCGTGGTTAAGAGAGCAATGAGGTTTCTTAAGGTTTGTCTGGATGCATTCATTCAGAAACCGTTGACCCGAGCAATACAAATACGCGAATGTCTGCAAGATCCGACAAGGAAAATGGACTAGGTCATCGGACGTCTTGTGAGGATATGAAAGAGGACGCTAACAGTAGCTCAACTGTTGACCATCAAAATCTTGGCGACCTCTCATAACTGTATTTCTTCATAAAACAAAGATTCAAAACAACAATAGATAATGTTGTTCAGTGTGTTGTTTTTTCAGACTTTACTTCCATATTCTGGGTTCCAATTCGCGAGGTTCGTTTGAGAAAGAATAGATCGAGCAATAGAGTATCCGGATTTTTTTTTTCGGGCAGTCCCTCCCATTTTGTGAACTAGTTTTGTAAATTCTAAGCATGATAAATCAGTCATTCGTTCTTTTCATCATCATCATACCACTCATTTGCAACTTTCTGGTTAAAGGAAATTCTCTTTTTCATAACTCCAGCTCGCTGCCCTAAAAAAAATGATTTTTTAAGTGCTTCATTACAGTATCATCATGACACATAGTGTAATCCAAACTTTCGTTTCTATAGATTGTAAATTGTTACTACATTGTTGAACATATTCTGAATTCCAAGCAAATTTGTCCATAAATCAAGGATTCTTTTTTTAAAGACTGACAAAAAAAAAATGTAATTGAAAAACAAAAGTCGGTGGACTGATTCTTTTCTCTCAGCAATATACAGTCAACATCAATAAGTTGGGGGGAAAAAACGTGAACCAGTTTTCTGCCAACTGCATGCAGTGTGTGAAAACTAATTCTTTTTTTCTCAGCACATCGTGTGCATACGGTAACTTTTTATCTCTGGGACACTCAGTCACGAGATCACTTATGAAAAGCAAAAATAGGAGATCAACACTGGGGATCCTCATTATAGAATTCCAAACTGGGACAGAAGAACGTGACCTAGTTGCAAGGGATTCTGTCCAGAGAGACTTGTGCTTTGATGTTATGTAGATTTGATTTGATCCACCGAATTCTTTGGTTGCAACCCAATTCCTTTGCCATTTGGCAAACACTCTCTTTTTCCAGACTGAATCGAATTCCGTTTTGCTTCTAAAAACCATCTTTTCTCTTGGGGGTTTACAGATGACTTGATATTCAACACTGCATGAACATAAGTCGAAATCCTGCCTGTTCTCAGACAAGATTGTTCGTCTAGAGATGTCATCAGTGTGGGTCATTCACAAATCTTTCTATGGTTTTCAACACAACGCCGGTCATACAAATTGCAGGACAATAACGAAGCGTCCTTGGGATATCTCACCAGGTTTTGGTATTAACTTAGCGGACAATCTCAAAGAGCCCATTCATGGGAGCATTCCGCAATGTGTCCCATCAGTAACTCCGAATGGCACAGCTAAAAGTGAGTCAGAGATAATGACAAATCCCTATGCTTCAACTGATATATCACTTTGAGTACCAGGACCAGATGAGAAAATCCGGTGCTTGACTGACATCACTTGAGTTCCAGGACCATAACTGTGAGTTTAGTAGTGCAGGCCTACATGGGACTGTCAGAAGGACTTCATTTAGAAACTTCTTGAGCAGGAGCGTTTGGGCAAAAAAAAAAACAAGCAAAAGCAACAACTCTCTCAGAATTAGAAATCAAAGGGGGTCTCCGGTGTTAAAAAGTCCGCACTGGTTAATCTGTGAAGTTTGGAAAGATTACAAACAAATCTAAGGTCAGTATTTGGTTTATCAAACGGAGAAGAACTTTTCCGAAGGGTAGAACAGAACAGGGATGCTCTTCCAATGTCTTTTGGAGCTTGGGGTAAAAAACATTTATAAGAGCGGTTGTTTTTTTTTTGTCGTTGTTTGGTTTTTTTTGTTTGTTTTGGGAACAGCTTCAAGAACAGATGAAAGTAAATTTAGTCTCCCCTTGGACAGGGATGACTCCCGGGAATAATACAAGTTCTCATTACTTGCTAAAGTGAGACATCAATGGTGAGTGAATTACCCAGACAGGAATCCCAGCTGAGATTCTTCTTTTATAGCTTTTTTTGGAGCATGTGAACGATCAAGCTGCATCCTTTCTCGGAAGATGACCGTTGTTCACTTCTTTGGTTTTATTTTTTATTTTTTATTTTTTTTTGTTCCGTTTGTTAACTAGTTCCATTGAGGAAGTAAAGTATGTGATTTGAAAATGGTGTTCTTACCAGTTTTTCACCTCCTCGTTCCATTTTGTATCCATATGTTGAGAGCAGCCGTGGAACAATTTCCTGCCAAATGGTTCGTTGTCTCATACTGGTGGTGTCAGGAGTCATGTCACCAATGTATAAGGGTTATCTGAAAATCTGCTGAGCTCGGTTTGACTTGCATCGCTTGGTACTATCATCGATAAGGTTTTTTTTTTTTTTTTTTTTTTTTTTTTTTGCTTGTCTGTTCTGCCAGACCATCACAATGGCATTACCTCATTTTGACAGTTTTGTTCCTCCTTCTTTGGCGTTCTCGTGCAGGTCATTGCCCAGTCTGTATTTGTGTTTAGGACATTTTCTGCCTTCTATTGCATGGCCATGAACAGAACAAAAGTTGCTGTCCTCCGTTGTGCCCCGGCGCCACTTAATGGTTTTGGACAATGAGTTTTAGAAATATACCCTGTCCAAACACTAAAACTCCGTCCCATCTCCCCGCACACCGCAGGACAGGCGCGTTGACGAACAGATTAATCTCGCCAAAATAAAGCGACATGTTTTAAGGGAGATCAGCCGAGAGATTGAAGAATTGTTGAGGGACAGGATTTAGCTCCCCTACCTGTCAATTATGTCGCACAGGATCCCAGTTGTCAAAACGTTAATCACGCCAATTAGGATTGAGGCGCTCGTTTGAACAGAGATGAGTTTTTAAAACGACTCATTCAAATTGGGTCACTTCTGCAGTCTGTTCAATGGAACTCCCACGAACATCTTACTGAAGAGCTTTTTAGTTGATGGTTCACTAGCATTGTCAGTCAAGAGTTTAATTTCTTGAATCGTCCTAGTAGTAACAGCCTGATGGTTTGCCAGCCCCAGATCTATATATATATATGAGTGCATATGTGAGTCCCTTTGTGCGTTAAGAGTTTTTGTATGTTTTTATATACTATTCCTGTTGTCAACTGCAAGATCTGTCATATTCAGAGGTTATTAAAAAAAAAAAATAATAAAAAGGAAAGAAAGAAAGAAAACATGGCTGATTAACCAGTTACGTGAACAAAGGTTTGCTAAATGTGGGGACTGAAACTGGCTACACTGCCAGCACAATAGGAAGACCATAGAAAATGAAACACATTGAAATGAATTTAATGCCGTACAGAATCAAAATACCACAGAAGAAACAGTCTGAAATGTCTTCTGATCTCAGACCAAAAAAAAGGGCCAAAATGTAAATTTTCTTCACACACACACACAAAAACAGGCTACGTCTTCTAGTCTATTTTCCTGTGTTTCACACACACACACACACACGAAAGCCCCCCCCCCCCCCCCCCCCCCCCACACACACACACACACACACGAAAGCCCAGAGAGAGAGAGAGAGAGAGAGAGAGAGAGAGAGAGAGAGAGGAGAGAGAGCGAGAGAGAGAGAGAGAGAGAGAGAGAGAGAGAGAGAGAGAGACTGACAGACACTATGTGTGTAAGCAAGATCAATTCTTTTAAGAAGGAAGCAGTTTCTCAAACAGCAGAGAAGGGATTCTCAGACTTTACTGAGATTGGAACTTGTAATATGTGCCTCTTGCGACAACAATTTAAAAAAAAAAAAAAAAAAGGCCAAGAACTGCTTCTGAAAAATTCATTCATTTTGTTTACAACAAACGATTATGAGTGTATTCAAATTTCTTTCTTTTTTAGTTTTGATTTTTTTCTCATAAGAAAAGTGTGACATGTGAAGAGAAACTAGCAAGCACTAGCTACAGCTTTAAAATTCTGACCCATGACTTTAGGTGGGGGGGGGGGGGGGGGGGGGGGGGGGGGGAGAAGAAGAGGGGATACAGAGAACTGAAAAGACGCATGATGCAGTCACGTGATTCTTTTGAGTTACTTCAAATGGACGATACCAGTTCTTTTTCTTCTTCTTTTGCATTTCCATTCCTTAATTCCAGATGGCAGAGAATACTGTGGTCGAGGTGGGAAATCTTTAGTTCAAATAATATATCATATTTTTGACCGCAGATCTTCTGTACAAAATAATAAATGTCTTTGAGGATTCTCAGAAGATTTTAAAAGAGAGAGAGAGAGAGAGAGAGAGAGAGAGAGAGAGAGAAAATAGAGGGAAAAGGCAAACAGAACCAGAGACAGAGAGGTAGAGGAGTCTTGGGTTTGGAAGGGGGCACTTGAGGGTTTGTATGTGGGAAGAAGAAAAAAAAAAAAAAAAAAAGAAATAAAACGGGAGTGGGGGTGGAGGATGGGGGTTGGGTGGAAACTCCTACTTACACAAATATTAAATAAATTATATATATATAATATATATATATATATATAGCTGAACAATTAAGTAGTGGGGGAAAACAAGTGCAGGCTAACAATTCTTCAGTCATTATAGTAATGACTTGGCAAAGATTTGAACTTTTAGAAAAGAAAAAAAAAAAAATGGATGAAGAAAATGGGGGGAATATATTATAAATATGAGAAACCCTTCACTAGCCGCCTGAGGGAACCACTGGAATCCCTCTCGAAGGCACATCTATTTGTATTGCCTGCTCCTAGGCCTTTCGTCCGCTGGATCGGACTCATCAGGGAGACACGGCTGATTGTGTCTGTGCTCTTGGTGTCAAATAGAGACACACCACAGTCCATAATTCTGTGGTGTTCTCACCACCAAGGGTTCAAAAGAGAATGCAACAGCACCCCCGAAGCAGCCAGCGAAGGGTAGCAAAATGGAACAAAACAAAAATGTGGAGAGGAAAAAAGTTGCTGAAAGACTAAAAGCATTATGCACACAGTATAAGATATAGGGGACAATCTTTGAGCCTATGCTTGAGGATCCATTCAAGGATACAAGGGAGATCAAAAGATGTGGAACAGTCTGAGTGGTCAGCTCTGCTGTTCAATAACCCAAGCATTGTAAGTGGCTACGAATTGTACAGAACAACCTTTACTTGATCTCCTAAGAGATGCAGATCTCCCACTGATTGACCAAACAATATAATGCTGAACAGTTAAGTAGTGGGGGAAAACAAGTGCAGGCTAACAATTCTTCAGTCATTATAGTAATGACTTGGCAAAGATTTGAACTTTTAGAAAAGAAAAAAAAAAAAATGGATGAAGAAAATGGGGGGAATATATTATAAATATGAGAAACCCTTCACTAGCCGCCTGAGGGAACCACGCAATCCCTCTCGAAGGCACATCTATTTGTATTGCCTGCTCCTAGGCCTTTCGTCCGCTGGATCGGACTCATCAGGGAGACACGGCTGATTGTGTCTGTGCTCTTGGTGTCAAATAGAGACACACCACAGTCCATAATTCTGTGGTGTTCTCACCACCAAGGGTTCAAAAGAGAATGCAACAGCACCCCCGAAGCAGCCAGCGAAGGGTAGCAAAATGGAACAAAACAAAAATGTGGAGAGGAAAAAAGTTGCTGAAAGACTAAAAGCATTATGCACACAGTATAAGATATAGGGGACAATCTTTGAGCCTATGCTTGAGGATCCATTCAAGGATACAAGGGAGATCAAAAGATGTGGAACAGTCTGAGTGGTCAGCTCTGCTGTTCAATAACCCAAGCATTGTAAGTGGCTACGAATTGTACAGAACAACCTTTACTTGGATCTCCTAAGAGATGCAATCTCCCACTGATTGACCAAACAATATAATGCTGAACAATTAAGTAGTGGGGGAAAACAAGTGCAGGCTAACAATTCTTCAGTCATTATAGTAATGACTTGGCAAAGATTTGAACTTTTAGAAAGAAAAAAAAAAAAAAAATGGATGAAGAAAATGGGGGGAATATATTATAAATATGAGAAACCCTTCACTAGCCACCTGAGGGAACCACCGCAATCCCTCTCGAAGGCACATCTATTTGTATTGCCTGCTCCTAGGCCTTTTGTCCGCTGGATCGGACTCATCAGGGAGACACGGCTGATTGTGTCTGTGCTCTTGGTGTCAAATAGAGACACACCACAGTCCATAATTCTGTGGTGTTCTCACCACCAAGGGTTCAAAAGAGAATGCAGCAGCACCCCCGAAGCAGCCAGCGAAGGGTAGCAAAATGGAACAAAACAAAAATGTGGAGAGGAAAAAAGTTGCTGAAAGACTAAAAGCATTATGCACACAGTATAAGATATAGGGGACAATCTTTGAGCCTATGCTTGAGGATCCATTCAAGGATACAAGGGAGATCAAAAGATGTGGAACAGTCTGAGTGGTCAGCTCTGCTGTTCAATAACCCAAGCATTGTAAGTGGCTACGAATTGTACAGAACAACTTTTACTTGGATCTCCTAAGAGATGCAATCTCCCACTGATTGACCAAACAATATAATGCTGAACAATTAAGTAGTGGGGGAAAACAAGTGCAGGCTAACAATTCTTCAGTCATTATAGTAATGACTTGGCAAAGATTTGAACTTTTAGAAAAGAAAAAAAAAAAAATGGATGAAGAAAATGGGGGGAATATATTATAAATATGAGAAACCCTTCACTAGCCGCCTGAGGAAACCACCGCAATCCCTCTCGAAGGCACATCTATTTGTATTGCCTGCTCCTAGGCCTTTCGTCCGCTGGATCGGACTCATCAGGGAGACACGGCTGATTGTGTCTGTGCTCTTGGTGTCAAATAGAGACACACCACAGTCCATAATTCTGTGGTGTTCTCACCACCAAGGGTTCAAAAGAGAATGCAACAGCACCCCGAAGCAGCCAGTGAAGGGTAGCAAAATGGAACAAAACAAAAATGTGGAGAGGAAAAAAGTTGCTGAAAGACTAAAAGCATTATGCACACAGTATAAGATATAGGGGACAATCTTTGAGCCTATGCTTGAGGATCCATTCAAGGATACAAGGGAGATCAAAAGATGTGGAACAGTCTGAGTGGTCAGCTCTGCTGTTCAATAACCCAAGCATTGTAAGTGGCTACGAATTGTACAGAACAACCTTTACTTGAGTCTCCTAAGAGATGCAAGCTCTGAGAGAGAACCCCTCACCTACATATATATATATATATATATATATATATATATATATATATATATATATGTAATACAAATAAATGTGCCTTCGAGAGGGATTACGATGGTTCCCTCAGGCAGCTAGTGAAGGGCTTATCATATTTATAATATATCCCTCCCCCCCCCCCCCCCCCCCCCCCCCCCCCCCCTTCCTCATCTTCAATGTTTTTTGTTTTTCTTTAGTTTAAATCTTTGCCAAGTCATTACTTTAACCACTGAAGAATTGTTAGCCTGCACTTGTTTTCCCCCCACTACTTAATTGTTCAGCATTATATATATATATATATATATATATATATATATATATATATATATATAGTGATGAAAAATAAGTCGTCGACACGGCCCACGGAGTTCATTTTTTATTCCAAGCTTTCGCCAAAAGGCTTCTTCAGGAACCGATGCTATTACATCTCCTTAGCAGCGATGACATTAATATTATTGACGTCATAGTAGACTACATCAATTTAAAAACGACGTCACATTTTCTTTTTTACTGTAGTTTCACCTTTCACCACCCCCTGTAGCCATCCCTCACTACATCTTGCAGAGTTCACCTTCCACAGCACCCTGCAGAGACCACCCTCCACTGCACCCTGCAGAGTCCACCATTCACTGCACCCTGCAGAGTCCACCTTCCACTGCACATTGTAGAGTCTGCCCTTCACTGCATACTGCAGGGTCCACCTTTTCACTGCACCCCGAAGATTCCACCTTCCACTGCACCTTGAATACTCCACCTTCCACTGCACTCTATGGAGTCCACCTTTCACTGTACCATTCTAATACAGAACCCTGTTTCTCATTCTGTGCATGCTGTTGAGTTCTGTACGGGAGTTGAGACCCTTAAAGACAGTCCCCAAATTGGCCTGCCAGTAAGTCTCCCTGTCTAGGAGTTTGTCTTCAGATGCAACTTGTTCGATGGGATGGATGGAAAGAAAGAGCAGAGCCTTATCTTCAGGGTGCTCAGTCTGGATGAGGTGTCTGGCAACCCCACATCGCTGGGCCATTTTCTTGTTGCAGTCTGATTTATGATTAGCCTATCTTCTTTTGAGGTCCTTGGTGGACCCAACATACTATGAGTCTGGGTGGTTCTAACATCTGATGACGTAGATGGTATTTTTTGTCGAACAGGTGAGGTGCTGTCTGATGGGCCAGTAGCGCCCATCCCATGGGCTTCGTAGCCCAATCAGGTCACTGGAATGTGCACAAAGGTCACATCGGCGGGCACAGCATACAAAAAATCCAGGTCTGTTCATGGGTCCATGGAGAGGATGGCGACGTCGTACTGTAGGTTTGTACATTTCTGCCAAGTTGCGTCTTCTCCTATCAGCACCAATGAGCATTTCTTCAGGGAAAATGGTCCTGTTTTTTGGATTGGAATACAGGATGTGTAAATTTTGTTTAATAATTTGTCTTTTAGATGGTAACCTTGGGTCATACTGAGTGACCCAAGCCAATTTCTTGGGTTTGGGATGTCTCTCTTGCTTGATGAGAACACCTCGGTCTCTGTTAGCTCCCCTTTTGAGTTGTTCAAGTGCTGCCTCAAATTTCCAACGAGCGAATGTAAAATACTTGGCATACTCTCCGAGTCTTTCTTGCAGTCTGTCATCTTCGCTGCATAACATTCTCAGCCTGGCGCCAACACCTGTTAGAAGACCCTTGGACACTGAAGGAGGGTGACAACTGTTCTTTGGAAGGTAATATGGCAATGTTTGGAAAAGACATCTGTCTTTATGACACCATCAACTATTGAAAGTTTCATATCCAGATATTCTACCTGTCTGTCAAATTTTACGGTCCACTTTATATTTGGCGGATTCAGTTCATCCAGGTGTTTGCAGAATGATTCACGGTCCTCACTGTTGGGAAGAATGGTGATACCATCATCTCGATACCTGCTCCAATCTAGGCATTTAAGCTTTTTGCGCCGTTCAGGTTCAGCCAGAGAGGAAAGCAAAGGGACTGAGCAATCCTGCATGAGTTTATTATCTAAGCTGCCCATGAAGACATCAACAAAGTCACAAGCATGGCAGGGTCCCATTGCATTACCATGGTTTGGCTTGGCGAAGACAGTCTTTCCGTCTCCATCTGTGTAGGCTGAGCAATTGTTATCGAGGGCAATTTTTAAACCCTCAACAAAGCAACTTTCAGGTACCTGCAAAGGTGAGGGATTCTCTCTCGGAGCTTCTTTAACAGCGGGAATACCCATGTTGTTGTCCACATTGGGGAAAAGGGCCACCACGTCACAGACAGCAAATGTGGCTGTCGGGGGCAGGGGGCTGTAGTGCTCGTTGATCAGATCCACCTTCTGCAGGAATCCCATCGAATTAATGATCTGATACGGTAGAAAATGTGTGAGATGAGCAATAGCTTGTTGTACAAACTTAGACAGTGGTTGAGTAGGAGTGCCTGACCCAGAAAGCAAAAATCTATAAGGAAAAGGTTTGGGTTTGTGGGTTTTTACGAGAGGTTTGATGTGACCCGGACGGACATGTGAATTTGGAGTTAAAAAGTCTGCTATATCGTCAGTCAGTGCCCCTTCCCTCTTCCACTTTGTTACCCAGGAGTTCACTTTGCTGACAGTTTCTTTGGTGGGGTTATTTTCAACTACGTCTTAGTAGTCACTGTTATTCACTTCATTCAGGATAATTTGATCATCAGCGTCTAGGGGAGTGATCACTGTAACTCCTGCTTTGTCAGCATATCTGCATGCCGCATTTTTCGTCATAGGCAAATTACGGAGCTCTGAGATGGCTTTCCGTTGGCCACTGGTGAGATTGTCCCTAATTCTTCGTCTGTTGCAGGGGGCAAGAAAATGTTGTGAACAGGCTTCAGTGAAGTCTTCCAAAGCTGCGTCCCTCTTAGGAGCCTGTTGTGTGGTTGACTTGTACCAAGGTCTCTTTACAAAGGTTTCCTCATCATCAAGGCTTTCTTGAGTTCCACCTTCTTTCACTCCTTCTTTCTTTTCCTGTAACGTATGGTGGCGGTGCCAACGGAGGCGTTCTGCCCAGTTGTATGTGCCAATCAGCTGATCTGATACGTCAACTGGTTCTTTGGGTGTAGGGGCAAAGCAATCAGGCAAATGGCAGATACTGATTTGATCTGTAGACAGTTCTACATTATCCACCAATACAATTGGATCAGATTTTCTCAAATCTTCCACTGAAGGAACATATTCAGTAGTATTGAATGCATTTCTGATCTTGGTATATACGTATAGGAAATGTAGGAATATACTTGGTGTGTGTGTGTGTGTGTGTGTGTGTGTGTGTGTGTTGTGTGTGTGTGTGTGTGTGTATAAACAGTCAAAGTAGATAAAAATCCAAACAAACAAGATTAAAATATCCCAAATTTTCGGCTTTATTTGCCTTCGTCAGGGGGTACAGACTGTGCCAGTAAAAAGCTCACATTTTCCACCCTCAGATCCTGAACACGAATCACGAATGTATACAGTAGGGAAAAGGCACCTTAATTAAAATGTTTTAACTTTAAAATAAAACGTTGAGTATAAAACATTTCATCAACAGGAAACATAAAATTAGGATGGGAGTGAAGGGTGAGGGGGCCAAAGGGTGCGGATTGACAATAGGTTGACCATAATTTTGATTGCCACCACAGACCACGATCTTGACATATGCAACGTGAGAGAGCGAGAGCGAGAAAGAGAGAAGAGAGAGAGAGAGAGAGAGAGGGAGAGAGAGAGAGAGAGAGAGGCATAGCGCGTGCGGGGGGGAGGGGGGGGGGGGGATTCCACGTTCAGAGAAGCAGCAAAAGAAAAACTTCCACCAGGTGCCTGTTTCATAGGGAGATGAAGAAAAGGAGACCACGCATGAGAACCATTATTGTCCTGAGCTCACGTCCATGTGTACATGCTCACAAACACCCAAACGCACGAGCGCCTGCGTAGAACACACACACACCACACACACACACACACACACACACACACACACACACACACACACACACACACGAACACACAACACACACACACACACACACACACACACACACATACACACACACACACGCACGCACACACACCACACACACACACACACACACAACAGAGGACGGGGCAATGATACGAATATGTAGTTAAGGGAGGGGGCGGGGGGGGGGGGGGTGGAAAGAGGGAAGTAGGGGGGGGGGCGAGAGGGGAGTTTGAAGGATGAAGAAAGAGCGAGACAAACAGACAGACATCGAGACAGAGAGGCCGAGAGAGAGGGAGAGAGAGAGAGAGAGAGAGAGAGAGAGAGAGAGAGAGAGAGAGAGAGAGGGGGGGGGGGGGGGAGGGACAGATAGACATCTATACAGACAGACAGGCAGGCAGACAGACAAACAGAAACAGAAAGATAGGGATAGGCAGGAAGAAACAGAGAGGAAGGTAGAGGAGTTTCTAGGATATATAATTACACCTAGGGGGAGTTTAGAGGGGAAGGAGAGAAAAAATGCAGAAATGTTGAGGGGAATGGGGGGGGGGGGGGGGAGGAGGGAGAGCACTGGGGTGGGATCGTGGATGGGTACGTGGGAGAAAGAGGGGAGAGGTTTGAAGGAGGACAGGTGAGGGTAGGGGAGTAGGGAGAAGGGGATGGGGAAGGGGTTGGGGGAGCAGGGATCGATTGCGACGATAGAGAAAGAGGGCAGAAACGTCGAGGAGGAGAAAGGATGGGGAGAAAAGCGTGCTGATAGACTACGTATTCCCTACATGATTTCCAACTTCATGTATATCATATACATACTCAAATTCCCCCATCTCGTCAAACATTACTATAATGCATATAAATACACACCAATTACATAAGTATAATACACACTTATGCATACGCTCACACATAATGACGCACGCACTCACATACATACCTGGATACACACACACACAATATCTCTCTCTCTCCACACACACACACACACACACACACACACACACACACACACACACACACACACCCCACACCCTCCCCACACACACAGAGATCTGCGTGACAGCATAAAATATAATGATAGATAGGGAAAATATGCAGATAGACTGTAAACCAAAAAGAAGAGGAGTTACTCAAGTGTGTTGAGACCAAAAGGATAAATAGTTTTGAGTTTGCTCATCCAGAATTTTTCCCTTCGAATCCTAATATCATACTCATTTGAAAATACTTTTTCTATAGGTATACATTGCATATCCTGAAGTGTGTGTCCGGCAGTGTTAAAATGGTGAGCGATGTGAGTGCCTGTGTTCTTTAATATGTGTGATCTATGTAAATAAAATCTAGTTTTGAGGGCATTTTTGGTTTCTCCAACATATTGCGCATTCTTACAGGAGCGACAGAACAACAAATAAATTACATTGGCAGTGTGACACGACATATAATGTCTGATTTGAAAAGTCTCTCCTGTAACATCACTCTTAAATCTAGAAGTACTGATTAAATGTTCTCTGCACAAAACACAAGATTTGTTACATTTCCAGCTTCCTGGGTCCAGGTTGCCAGAGGTGCTGAGTGGTAGAGATGATGGCATCAGGATGCTCCTGAGTGTTCTCGGTATCCGCTCCCCACCAGCGGGACCTCAGGAACTGCCTTCGTCATCCTTGGGCTGGTGTGGAGAAGGCTCTGGTACTCCTGTAGCCACTTGCGCAGGGGAGGATTAGAAGGATTATGGGTCACAACAAAAGGGACTCTACTGGAGGTGGTTTGGGGTCTATATTGAAGTGTTTCTGTCCTGGGTGTAGAATGGACTCGGTTTACAGCAGCTTGGATGATGTCATTAGGATACCCACGTTGTAAGAGAAATATAGTAATTTCTGTGCACCTTTTTAGAAAATCTGAAGGAAGTGAACAAGTACGGCGTGCTCGGAGAAAAAGACTGTAGGGGATGTTTTTCTTGCAGTGTTTGGGATGGCAGGAGTTGAAGTGGAGATAGGCGTGGGAGTCAGTAGGTTTATAAAACATGTCGGTTTCTATCCATTGCGCAGTTTTATAGTTAAGTCAAGAAAGGATATTTCAGAAGGGGATGACTGAACTGTAAAACTAATAGAGGGATGGACAGAGTTGATGTACTGACAAAAGATGTCTAAGTGGTCAGCTGAACCTATCCACAATAGAAAAATATCATCAATAAACCTACGCCAGAAGTCACTGGGAATGGGCATTGGTGCGTTGTTAAGTAGTGAAGCTTCTAACATCCCATAAACAGATTAGCGATGGCGGGTGCCATCGGTGTGCCCATTGCTGTTCCAGATACCTGTTTATAAACCTTGCCTTCAAAATGGAAAAAAATTATTCATGAGAACATGTTGAGCAATATTAATGAGATACTTGGCGGGGGGAATACTGATATCATGATAGCGGGATAGAAAGTAACGAAGTGTGGTCTCTATATCTGGGTGGGGAATGTTAGTATATAAACTAACGACGTCGATAGCGACGAGCCGTGTGTTAGGGGGAAAGGGACCATATTTGGTGTTGAGATCTTGCAAGATGTTGAGCCTATGAGTGGTATCTTTAACGTGGCTGGGCAGATCAGTCACAAAGCCCTGCAACCAGCTGTCCATTAATTTAGATAACTTCTCTGTGGGCCCTCCAACTCCAGATACTATAGGACGACCTGGGGGGTGGATAAGAGTTTTGTGAATTTTAGGCAAAGTATAAAATAGATGGGGACGACATTTATTAACTTCAGTAAGGGCCCATTTGTAGGTATTATCATCAATATATTTTAGGGCATGAAGATCTTTAACAATAGTATTAGACTGCCTGGCAATACTAATTGTGGGGTCTTTCTCCACCTGTAAATAATATTGGGGGTTGTTCAGTTGTCTCAGGGCTTCATCGATATAGTCATAGGTGTTTTGGATGACTATCGCCCCACCCTTGTCAGCCGTGCTAATTCTAATACTTCTATCTAAAACGAGCTGGCGTAGCTCACTGAGAGCCCTTCTTTCTGTCTTCTTCAAATTATCCTTGGGTTGTTTGGACACATTGTAAGTGAAGACACGATTGACGAGGGACTCACAGTAAATGTCTAAAATCTATATATATATATATATATATATAAAATTAGAGCTAAAAAGCCACTCAGAATATTAAAAGTGCTCAACCAAGTAGGGAGCGACATACCAGTTTAAAATAGGATTTTAAAATGGAAAAATTAAAACCGTATATATGTATATAACATACATACATATACATTGATGCATATGGATTGTTCACATGTGTATGTGTCTAAGAGTATGCATACCTGGATGGTGGACATGGTGTTTGGGGTGTTCATATATTATGCTCTACATGTGATGTTATAAACATTTTAAAATCCTATTTTAAACTGGTATATATATATATATATATATATATATATATATATATAATAATACATACATACATATACATTGATGCATATGGATTGTTCACATGTGTGTATATATATATATATATATATATATATATATATATGAACAATCCATATGCATCAATGTATATGTATGTATATACATACATACATACATATACATTGATGCATATGGATTGTTCACATGCGTATGTGTCTAAGAGTATGCATACCTGGATGGTGGACATGGTGTTTGGGGTGTTCATATATTATGCTCTACATGTGATGTTATAAACATGCTATATATGTACAGGGGGTGTGAATGCAAAGATGGTGGGATGGGGAAATTGGGGGAGGGGTTGTAGAGAGAAAGGGATGGAGGAGAGGCTGTGGCAATCACTGTTGAAATGAATCCCGCTGGTGTTGGATGAGAAGACTGGATAGCTCTGAGGTGTTCCACAAAGCGTTCGTTGAGGGTACGACATGTTTCCACAACGTACAACTTTGAGCAGAGGCTACATCTCAGTATGTACACCAGATTGGTGGACTGGCAGGTAAAATGGGATTGGACACTGAATTTTCCTTTTGGGCCAGTGATGTTGTTGATGTTGGCAATGAAAGTGCAGGTTTTACATCCAGGTTAGGGGCCGGAATAGCTCAGTTGGTAGAGCGCCGGACTCGTGATCCTAGGGTTGCGAGTTCGAATTTCGGTACAGGGGGATTTTTCCCTCGGAGTTAACATTGGTCATGACTCCATTTCCCATACAGTCCTTCGAATGAGACTATAAACCGAGGTTCCGTGTGTGAACGCACGCACAACATCTTGCACACATGTAAAATCCCATCACCAACTTTTGGAAGAGAAGGCCAGCTTGGCCGTTGGTATGGATGACACGTTACACATAGCATGCACCTTCCCCGAAGATGGAGTATGGCTGCCTTAATGGCGGGATGAAAAACGGTCATACACACAAAACTCCACTGCCTGTCTATACAGGCAGTGTCCGCAGGAGTATCAGCCTGCGTACGCAGAAAGAAAGAAAGAAAAAGAAACATCCAGGTTGATTGCACAGGTAATGGTAATTTCCGGCTGAAGAATTGGTGTTTTTACTGAACTAGGTTTGTACCAGGTGGTCGTGAAGGTTTTTGTCTCTTGTAGGCGATGAGGGGAGGGTTGGGGAAGATCGATTTCAGCTTTGGATCAGATTGTAAGATTCTGAAATGGCGTAAGCAGATGTTTTTGACAGGAACATTATGGGGGTGGTAGATAAGTGTCAATGGAATATGGTCTCTGTTGTCTGCATCAGGTTTGGACATCAAGGCTTCTGACCGAGAGATTGAGTTTGCTCGAACAAGAGCCTCTTGAACAATGGTATGTGGATATCCACGTGCCTCAAAAAAGGATGCCATGTCCAGCGCCTTTGCTTCAAAGTCCTGGTCATCACTGCACAGGCGTTGGCGACGTAGGAACTGTGAGAAGGGAATGTTGTCTTTTGCAGGGCATGGATGACTAGATGAATACAATAGGTAAGAATGGGAATCTGTGGGTTTGTAGAAAACAGAAGTTGACAGGTGTTTTGAGTCAGCTGATATGGACAGTTGGATATCCAAGAATGAAACAGTGGTCTCCGAAATCTCGTAGAAATTGGAAACAAATTTTATCAACTGTAGAAGGTCAGATTTTGAACTGGATGTGGCTCCTACACAATCATCAATGGAACGTTTGAATAGGTCAGGAAATTTTCCTTGGACACTGAATTTTCCTTTTTCCCCCCATTTTACACACACACACACACACACATGTGCGCGCACACAGGCACAAAAGCAATCATGCAGGCGCGTGCACACACACACACACACACACACACACACACACACACACACACATATTTAAGCACATAATCATCTGTTTACATATATGTTTTCATACCTCATTTCCTATACGTATTTATTTGTTTTTCTTTTTATGTCACAAGTGCTGAAGACGGTCTATGACTGAAACGTTCTTGATATTTGTTCTGTTTTTCTTTCTTTTTTTCTATTTTAAAATCTTCTGAGAATCCTCAAAGACATTTATCGTTTAGTTCAAATGTTATTATGTATCAGTTACTCTTGATGCCTTTTTTTGAGAGTTTATTAAGTTACTGACATCTGTGACACTTTGCCCCTCTGTAGAAATTATAATCTTGATGCCTTTCTTGGTGAGTTTAACGCCCAGCCCCTCTGTAGATCACTTTGATAAAGTCTGCTGGGTGACACAGCCACCCTGGTTAAAAAAAAAAAAAAAAATCCATGAGTATACAGTGTGACAGAATTCAGTCTGGTTGTCGTACAAGGTCAGCAGGGGAAGTTTTCACATGAAAACTATGTAATCTTATCACTGTGAGCAAAGTGTCTGTGGGCTTTGATTATTAAAGTATCATCACGAAGATGTCCATGCTCACTCTAAAATCAGGCATCATGAAGATGTCCATGGTCACTCTAAAGTCACACTAGTAAAATCTTTATTGCGGGAAGCTCATTGAATATTTAAACAAAATTTCAGAACAATATTTTCATCATACTCTATCACCCAATGTCTACAATATCACAATCTACAACTAACATTACAAGCATGCAGACTAACATCAAGCCACTCTCATGAAAAGAAACAAAACCATTCAGCAATTTTGCATGATCAATAATATGAGAATACTATGCCCACATATGAGCATATATCTTACTGAACAGCCGCTGAACATTCAAACAACTTGCCACTTGGGCAAGAGATTCAGCACAATCTAATTATACTACAAAGTTCTGTTAAATAACAGCATTTACTTTCAAACACACATTCTTCAATACAATGTAACACTTTTTTTTAAAAGACCGGGTAATGGGTACAACTTTTGAAGACACACACTACTAATAAAATGAATGTTTTAAAAAAACATGTATATGGACGCATTTAATGACAACTTCCATGAGATTCTGGAGAACACAGACAATGTCCAAGATCGAACATGGATCTGCCCTCTGATCTGGACCTGTACCATTATTATCATTAAACATTATCAATCAGAACAATTACACACCTGGGTGTTTACAATAAACAAGAACGCACATAAAACTACAAACCAAACACACAGAACAGATGATACACAGAAACTCATTCTGCAGTCAAACTGCTCACTTCACGTTCAAGTGTACCACTACCCAGCTCTATCCACTCACTCCTCCTGTTCACCCATTCGCCACGTCTCGAACACATACAATCACTATCATGTGAATAAATGAAGTCTTCCAAATGTACTTGATACAACCCAGGACAACACTGGCACATACTTGAATGGATCAATCAGATTGGAAAAGAAAAGTTCTAAAGTTTGATTTCAGAGGGCAGTATACCATGGTGGTTGTTATTCCAGATGTAAGGGGCTTGATGGGCAAAGGAATGCTGACCAAAAGGTTTAGTGCAAACAAAGGGAATTGGGAAAAGATGAGCATCAAAGAAACAAAGAGTTCATGTAATGGGGCATACTGGCGCAACAGATCAGTCAGATATTGAGGATAAGATGATTCAGAGGACTTATAACAAAGAGATGCGACTATGTAGAATATTCTTTGCTGATTTGGGAGCCAGTGAAGAGAACACAATCTTGGGGAAACAGGGTAAACTGTAGATGTGCAAAAGATGAGGCAGGCAGCATGACTTGTGAAACTTGTTGATGTGGTTACAAGCAAAAAAAAAAAGAGTACCTATGACTCAGTGGGGTCAGCATGAGGTGGAGTGGAGGGATGATTCAAATACTTTGGTGGAAGGATCAACCTCATTTTATTTTTGGACCATGGATTCACATTAAAATTTACTCTATTTTTAACTCAGTTGTCAAAACAACCTCACCTCTGTGGGCTGGTCTGCCTTGAAGAAAACAGAAATTCTACTGCAGGAATGACACGCATTCCACGTTCTGAAGGAATTTGTGCAAGGGAGGTAAGTATGAAAACATGGTCCTAACTGAAAAATAATTTGACCATACTTGCTAAATATATTTTGAATAATCTAGTATGTATTTCAGATAGTGCTGTGGCCATAATAAGTATTCCTTCAAATGAGACTATAAACCGAGGTTCTGTGAGTGAATACTTGCATAACATCTTGTACACACGTACAAGCCCATCACCAGCTTTCCAAAGAGAAGGCCAGTTTAGCCATTGGTATGGATGACACATTACATATAACATGCACTCTGAGTGAAAACTCAAAAGAATGAAAGAGTTGTTAACCCGAATGAACGATATGAACTGAATGATTCGGAAAATGACTGAATGAAGCGCCAACAGGCAGCTCTTCAGTCGACTCTACCCAGGTTGGCAGCCCATTGCGTAAACGAGGACGTGGATTGTAAAGCGCTTTGAGCTTCGTCTCGTTAAGTGCTCTTAATAATCTGTTGCACAGATGAGCTGCTAGGTTTGTCCATGGGTCACATTCAATCTCTTCACCAAATTTCATCAGAACTGATTCATTAGAGTTGTGTAATTTTGCCAATGGATCCTGGACCCACTCTCTGATTCCAATCTGCAAAAAGTTCTATGGTTTCATCCCAGGGTCAACCTCCATCTCTCCACCAAGTTTTACTCAAGTCAGTTGTGTAGTGTTTTGCATTATCTCCCTGACAGACAGACAAACAAGCATATCAATAGACAACAGTGAAAACATAACCTCCTCGGCTGGTGCAGACTGTGAAGAAAAACTCAAAGACATAAACAAATCTCAGTTTTCGGGGCATGGACAGTCCTGAGATTGTACTGGCAGTCGCCTGGACAATGATGACATGTTGATCAATGTTTACAACTTCCAACACTGCTGTTCCGGGATTCTCCTAACTTACTGCTCTTAAAATTTCAATGTTCCATGGAGAAAAAAAAAGTCTACACACACACATCAATCACACTTTTGCGTAAATCATGTTATCATATTAGACTGGTTGTTCTTTTGAAATGTTTTAAAGTTTAACACTTTTGCATTTGCATTCTCCAGTCCAATACTGCTCCTACTGACCTAGTATTCGCATTAAAAAAAAAATCAATGGAATGCCGTCAGTTCATGACCCTAGTCTTTTAAATGAATGATTTCCCACACCCCATACTACTGTGAAGATTTCATAGGATACCTCTCAGGGATGCCCATTTATTTTGGCCAGCCTCAACTAAAAACAAGGCCGCAGAGTGTGAGGAAGCTCACCGAGTATTTGAACAAAATTTCAGAACAATATTTTCATTATACTCTATCACCCAATGTCTACAATATCACAATCTACAACAAACATTACATGCATGCAGACTAACATCAAGCCACTCTCATGAAAAGAAACAAAACCATTTAGCAATTTTGCATGATCAATAATGACTTACTGAGAATAATATGCCCACATTTGAGCAAATATCTTGCTGAACAGCCGCTGAACATTCAAACAACTTGCCACTTGGGCAATAGAGATTCAGCACAATCTAATCATACTACAAAGTTCTGTTACTTAACAGCATTTACTTTCAAACACACATTCGTCAATACAATGTAACACTTTTTTTTTAAAAAACACCGGGTCATGGGTACAACTTTTGAAGACACACACTACCAATAAAATGAATGTTTAAAAAAACATATATATGGACGCATTTAATGACAACTTCCATGAGATTCTGGAGAACACAGACAATGTCCCAAGATCAAACATAACCTGGATCTGCCCTCTGACCTTGACCTGTACCATTATTCTCATTAAACATCAATCAGAACAATTACACACCTGGGTGTTTACAATGAACAAGAATGCACATAAAACTACAAACCAAACACAGAGAACAGGTGATACACAGAAACTCATTCTGCAGTCAAAATGCTCACTTCACGTTCAAGTGTACCACTACCCAGCTCTATCCTCTCACTCCTCCTGTTCACCCATTCGCCACGTCTCAAACACATACAATCACTATCATGTGAATAAATGAAGTCTTCCAAATGTACTTGATACAACCCAGGACAACACTGGCACGTACTTGTATGTATTAGTCAGACTGGAAAAGAAAAGTTCTGAAGTTTGATTTCAGAGAGGACAGTGTACTATGGTGGTGGTTATTCCACATGTAAGGGGCTTGATGGGCAAAGGAACACTGACCAAAAGGTTTAGTGCAAACGAAGGGAATTGGAAAAAGATGAGCATCAAAGAAACAAAGAGTTCATGTAATGGGGCATACTGGCGCAACAGATCAGTCAGATACTGAGGATAAGATGATTCAGAGGGTTTATAACGAAGAGATGTGAGTTTGCAGAATATTCTTTGCTGATTTGGGAGCCAGTGAAGGGAACACAATCTTGGGGAAACAGGGTAAACTGTAGATGTGCAAAAGATGAGGCAAGCAGCATGACTTGTGAAACTTGTTGATGTGGTTATAAGCAAAAAAACAAAAAAAAGAGTACCTATGACTCAGTGGGGTCAACATAAGCTGGAGTGGAGGGATGATTCAAATACTTTGGTGGAAGGATCAACCTCATTTTATTTTTGGACCATGGATCCACATTAAAATTTACTCTATTTTCAACTCAGTGGTCAAAACAACCTCACCTCTGTGGGCTGGTCTGCCTTGAAGAAAACAGAAATTCTACTGCAGGAATGACACGCATTCCACGTTCTGAAGGAATTTGTGCAAGGGAGTTAAGTATGAAAACATGGTCCTAACTGAAAAATAATTTGACCATACTCACTAAATATATTTTGAATAATCTAATATGTATAATCTAATATGTATTTCAGATAGTGCAGCGGCCGCAACAAGTATTCCTTCAAATGAGACTATAAACCAAGGTTCTGTGAGTGAACGCACGCATAACATCTTGCACACATGTGAAAGCCCATCACTAACTTTCGGAAGAGAAGGGCAGTTCGGCCATTGGTATGGATGACATGTTGCATATAACATGTACTCTGTATGAAAACTCAAAAGAATGAAAGAGATGTTAAACTGAATGAACGATATTGACTGAAAGATTCGGGAAATGACTGAATGAAGCGCCAACAGGCAGCTGTTCAGTCAGCTCTACCCTGGTTGGCAGCCTGTTATGTAAACAAGGATGTGGATTGTAAAGTGCTTAGAGCTTTGTCTCTGGCCGGGGATGGGCGCTATTTAAGTGCTCTTGATAATCTGTTGCACGGATGAGTTGCTAGGCTTGTCCATGGGTCACATTCAATCTCTTCACCAAATTTCATCAGAACTGATTCATCAGAGTTTGTGTCATTTTGCCAATGGATCCTGGACCCACCCTCTGATTCCAATCTGCAAAAAGTTCTATGGTTTCATCCCAGGGTCAACCTCCATCTCTCCACCAAGTTTTACTCAAGTCAGTTGTGTAGTGTTTTGCATTATCTCCCTGACAGACAGACAAACAAGCATATCAATAGACAACGGTGAAAACATAACCTCCTTGGCTGGTGCAGACTGTGAAGAAAAACTCAAAGACATAAACAAATCTCTGAGTTTTTGGGGCATGGACAGTCCTGAGGGTGGCAGACGATGGTTGAATCGGGTGGCAAAGAGGTCGACCATGGGCCTGAATCAATGTTCCCAAACCGTGGTCAGGGTTAGCCTGCTGAGGGTCCATTCCGTGTGTAAGAGGGACCTGGACCGGCTGAGAGAGTCTGCCAGGATATTGCGCGTCCCCGCTATATGTCTCGCGCGGAGGGTGATCCCCCATGCGTGACACCAGTGAAGGAGGGCCTCTGCCCAAAGAGAGAGGCCGATGGAGCGAGCCCCCCCCCCCCCCCCCCCCCCCACTCCCCTCCCCCCTTGTTGACATAGCAAGACACCGAGGTGTTATCTGTGAGGAGGAGAACAAGTCGGTGCGAGACCTGGGGTTGGAAGCGGAGGAGGGCGAGCCTGACCCCGAGGGACAGTGTGGAGGGGTTGAGCCACTCCTCCGAAGCCCAAAGGAACCAAGGCCCGAGGGGAATGGTCTGGTCCCATCGGTCGAAGGTCTGGGACCAATGACAACGGAACTCCCTTTGGAGTTGGTGTTTGGGGACCCAGCCCAGGGGAATGAGGGACGAGAGGGACTCCATCATCCCTAGGAGGGAGGTCAGGGTTCTGGTCGAGGTGCGGGATGCCCCGCGGAGGTGGGAGATGAGGTCCACTATGCGGGCGTACCTCTCCGGGGTTGGGGAGACCTGCATGGAGATTGTGCCGAAACTCATGCCCAGAAAGGAGAACTGCTGAATGGGGTTGAGTTCGCACTTGCTGGGGTTGGTGACAAACCTTAGTGTGGAACAAGGTCTCAGGAGGTGGGTGGTGTGGGATTGGCACTGGACACGGGAGGGAGCCAGGATGAGCCAGTCGTCCAGGTACACCAGGAGGCGAATGTCCTCCTGTCTGGCCAGAGAGGCCATCTCCTTGACAACCTTCATGAAGAGGAAGGGTGCGAGGGAGAGGCCAAAGGAGAGGGCCTTGAACTGGAACACCCGACCCTGCCAGACGAACCGGAGGTATCGTCTGTGGGATGGGTGTATCAGGATCTGAAAGTAAGCGTCCTTCAGGTCTATAGAGGTAGCCCAATCCTGATGGTGGATGGAGTCTCTGATCTGAGTCGGAGTGTCCATCTTGAATTTGGTGGGTCTGAGGAACTTGTTGAGGGGAGAGAGGTCGAGTATGGGCCTCCATCCTCCCAAGGGTTTTGGGATCACGAAGAGGTGGGAGTAAAATCCGGGGTTTGGATGGGAAATCTCCGTGATGGCCCTTTTTTTTGAGGAGTTCCTGGACCTCCAGGCGAAGCGCCTCCGCTTGGCCCGGGGAGGGTTCGTTGGGGGATGGAGGGGGAGAACGCATCGGGGGGTGGGGGGGGGGGGGGGGGCGTTTGTGGGCCCAAGGTAGGCGAAACCCTTCCTGTAAAACCGCCACTATCCAGGGGCTGAGGCCCATACGTCTCCACTGATGGGCATGCCGGGATAGGCTGCCCACCAGGGGGGGCCGAGGGTCCGGGCTGGGGGGAAGGCGAGAGGGTGGGCGGTGGGTTTAGCTGAGCAGGTTCTCCCTGATCCGTTCCCCGTGGGTGACTCTCCCAGTCACCTCCGGGGCCGTGTCTGTTAGCCGAACCGAAAATTCTGCTGGGGAGGTTTTGGTTTCGGCCTAGCAGGGATATTAAGGCGCTTGGCGGGCCGTGCAGTGCGGGATGGAGACTGCCTGGGATAGGGTTTGGGCCTAGAAAATGTGGGGGAGGAACGCGAAGGGGACCTAGCAGGGCATGGCGGTGGCCTGGGCGCAAATGACGCCACCTGCTTGCATTCTTTGACTGATTGCGATATGACTTCAGTCGAATAGTTGCCGAAGAGCGACTGGTCCTGCCCCGGGATGCACCGCAAGGCCGCCTTAAGCGCAGGGGAGAGATTGGCTCGTGACAGCATGGCATCTCTAGCGACCAAAAGGCAATTAAAGTGGCTCCTGGCTGCGCTGTCCGCCGCAGCTGAAAGGTGATGCGAGATCCTGTTGACCAGGTATCGCATGAATGGATCGCTGAACAAGCGAGAGTCCGTCTCCTGGTGTGTCTCAGAGTCTGAGTCAGAGGACACTGGGACGGCGCCGTCTTCCTCTGGCCAGAGTTCCTCTGCCCGCTGCAGGAGCATGTCTAGGAAGGCATGTCCCACAGAGGTGTGTAGGATCCCCATTCTGGATACCCAGTCCCACTCCTTCAGGTTCCTCATGGAAATTGTGGCGGAGGTGGGGGGGGCAGATGGGGAATAAGCTGACAGTCTGCCGGGGAAATGGCCATTTCCCTCGTGACAGGATTGTCAGAGAACAGGGAGGCTATTGGGGAGTTTTTGCGGTCCCCGAGGAGGGTGCCGACGGGGGCCGCATTAGGGGCCGAGATGGCTCCTTGCCCTGGCGGAGGGACGGCCTGTGCACCCCTGGCACAAGTTGCCGGACCTTCCCAGATAGATGTGAGTGACTGAGGAGCGACAATCTTGGGTTTCGATCGTGGGGCTGGGGGCGGCCCGGCGAATTTAGAGAAAGAAAGGACGTCATCAGAGGGTGGGGACTCCCTCACGACAAGGTCTGGGCGCCACCATTCCTGGGTGTACACATCACCCGATGAGGAGAAGGCTTCTTCTTCCTCATCCTCAGCTTCTGGGTTGTCGCACTCCTGAAGAGGTTGCGCAGAACCTTCATCAGGAGGCAACTCCAGGGGTGCGTGAGGGTCCCACCCTAGCTGGGTAGTGGGGCAATGCGAGGGCGGGTCCCTCGTGACTCTATGATCAGCGGCCAGACTAGGGGGGGAAGCCCGTCCTGCCGATCGGACAGCGCCCGAGAGGGGAGGCCGAGGTCGAGCCAGCTCGAGGAGGCTGGGTGCCACATTCGAATGTGGAGCTGGTCATGTTGGGTGTCAGTGTTAAGCCAATGGTTCCTCTCGGGGGCATAGAGCCACTGGTCCCCGGGAAGGCAGGTGGGCTGTGGCGGCCCTGGGGCAGAATCTCCCTGGGGACCCAGATAACCTGAAACACCGGAGGGGGGGGAGGGGGGAACCGAGGGGCCATGGCCTGTCGTACCCGCCCCGGAGTGTGCACTGCCTGATACAGCTCCCTGGTAGGAACCTTGGAGGTCCCTTGTGTAGGTGGTGGAGTGGAGGAGGACACGGCAGCCGAGCCCCCAACCCGTCTGCGTGTGGATCGGGCTGGCTGTGGCACCGTGGCCCCCCCCTGAATGGAATAGGCCAGGTTACCCATGGTCCCGCTGGTCGATCCTCCCCCCGGAGGAACGGGACCGCGGACGTTGCCCAAGTCGGGGGCGGAATAAGTCTGCTCCCCAACGTCCTGTACCCCTAGGGGAACATGTGACAGTCGATCGGGGTTGGTCGACCGCCCGTGTTTATGGACAGGACCGGGATAATACCATGGCTTGACCATAAGCCCAGAGTTATGGACACCTCCGGGGTCTTCCCACGGCGTGACCGTAAGTCCGCTTCCGGAGTCTGGACGCTCCTCGTGCACGGGTGTTGGCTGCACCCGCGCCCGGTGGGGGAGAGCGTCGTGAGTCTGCGTGTCAAAATCGGGGGGAAGACTAGTGACACGCGTCTCATCAAGGTGAGTGACGGGTGGTGATTCCAGCCCTGACCCGTCACCTGTGCTGGTTCGCGCCCTGGCAAAGTCCCCCGGGGGCCGAGGGTTGCGTGACGCAGCATGATAGAGAGAAGTCTCACTGTGCTTCGGGAGGGTAGAAGGCAAGCTGGCCGATGAAGATGGGGGAGAGGGAGAATTTCGATCAGAAGCTTTAAAACGGCTTTGCCCTTTTAGGGGAGCCTTGCCCTTAGACTTTCTGGGCAGGTTGAACGAAAGACATTTAGAGATGGTGGCCACTTGCCTTTTAGCCTTCGGACGCAGCAATCGTGTGTCCGTTGGTTGGGTAGAGGAGGTATGTTCGCGCGTCCCCTCTGCGGAACCCCCTTCTCCTTTACCCTGGCCGTACGTTCTTCCATAGCAAGAATGGATTGCTCTGAATAGGAATCGACAAGCGGGCTCTCCGGGAATATGAGCGGACTTCTGGATGGCGAAGTGGCTCGACCCGTCATTGTCCTTCACCATGTTGGGCACTGGTGGCAGAGCAAACCCGGAGCACACGACCGCAAAGAGGAGACATGACGATCGATCGACAAAATGGTAAATAAACTCGATCGGCCGTGTGGGGACAGTACTGATAGATACAGATACCGACTGATAGTTGAGTGAGATCGTAAGTCGCTCGTTGGCCTACAAGGGGATCAAGAAATTGATAGAAACTCGATCTACCCGTATTAATAACACTACACTAAGTAATGCTAGATCAAAATCTTGATCGGTGTGTACTAGTACGAGGACGATAAGGGTACTAGGAAAACTCCGTACAGTAAACCCCGGTGCGCTGTATGAGGCCGGCCAAGAGGTGAGGCACGATGGTGGAAAAGACGACCGGCGGGACGTGAAGTATGGGTAACATAACATGCCAGACGTTGCAGTTGTTATGCTACCCATACTTCACATCATTGATCAAGTGGCAAACTCTAACTGTACATTGTCAGTATGCAAAGACCCATACCTTTGGTAATGGAATAAAGCCTTCCATTATCATAGGTATTCAGAAATCCATACTTTTTGTCAACAGACAAAGCCTTGCTATATATGTCATGGATGTTTGTTTCTTGACCTAGACAATTTCTGGTGAAAACATGGTACAATGCTTCATGCAATATCAAAAATCACATTCATGATTTATGTGGACTTAAATTGGAAATGGAGTCATAAAACAAAGACCATGGACATGATGCGTAGTGAAGATACCTAACTCACAAACAATCTTAAATAAATTTAGCGAACCGCCCAGAGAACGTGGACAACGAGTCACAAGACGAAACACAACTAGTTTCGACCTCTTAGTCTTCATCAGTGAGACTTAACGAATAAAACAATGAAATTCACTTAGCTTTGATCGCTTCAGATCACTGGTAGGGTTCAGCGCAAGGAGAAGCGTGAATGCCAAACAAAACTAAAAACTAGCACTGTTTTTTTTACAATAGTATACCTGCCTTAAACGCTGCACCAATCTTCGTACAAAGACTGTGTTCTCAGTCTTGTTACAAACTTTATGCTGGAAACAATTTAGAGCCACCACTCCTTAAAGGCATATGATGTGACAAATTTGACAAACCTTCATTAAGTTAATTAAACTACTCTGCTGTCATCACTGATTGACTAGAGAATGATAAAACAACATTCATACACTCCTTGGCCCACACTTTCTTTGAAAGTATGGGAATGAAAGTGAACTTTTCACAAATGGAAATACAAGACTAAATTTGCACAATGCTGGAACCAATTTCCTTTAAAGCCATTACACTTCTGGTGGCGCAACAACGCATTCTTCAAAATATAGTCAATACGAAACCCATCACAGTCATCAAAAAGTTCACAAATCTGCAGACATTTCCCACATGTCTGCAGCTACAAATGAGAGCAAAAACTTGGGAGACACCCATCTGAACTTTGGCAAAGCCCTCTTGCTGGTGGTTCCAGTCCAAGCTTGGTGACTGTCCAACGCAAAAGAGACAAGAAATCTGGCCAGCAGTGTTCATTGTGATCAGCTTCATCCTCTACTTTCTATGAAAGTAGCAGGAAACAGTCCAGCAACAAGGAAATAAATAAACATGATTGGCATACTGATATCCATCAGGAGTGGTAGGCAGGTGGGTAGGGCAAGGCAGGCGAACTATGAAGAGGGTATGATGATGGGACAACGCTATTGCGTTGAGATGAGTTCAACAAGAGTGTTAATGATGCGATTGCCTCGAGGACATTCCCACAGGTCCATGTTGGGCGACTGAATCTTGTCTTCCAGCAGCTTCTCCATTTCCACACGCAGCTCCCTGATCAGCTCTGCCACCTGGTGCACAAAATACAATCACATTTAACGCACACACAGCTGGTATCTTTGAAAAAAAAAAAAGCCAAGCACATACACAACCACATGTATGGACTGAACTGAAATATCCTTGGCAACTTGCTACAATGAGGACAAAATAGAAATTGAAAATATATGTTTATTTCTGGGATGGAATGATACAAACTGACTTTTGTAGTACAAAATCTGTATCAATGATACTGAGATTTACAGACATTTACTGTACTTACCCAATTACATTTTAAACTTTAATTATATTACTCGTATAAAAATGAACAGAACTATACTCTTTAAAATGTGTTGCGTATTTCTGAACTATGATCATCTGTAAATAATCAACCATCTCATGTTTCCAAGTTGTTTTAGGATTGTTAAATGATATGGAATATCCTGCACAATTGTGTTAAATTTCAGTCTGATAAACCTGGATTGTTACAAATGCTTAAAAGTCTAAGACAGCATTCCTCAAATTTGTCTGCAGACATAAATTCATTTCTGCACAATAAAAGGCTGTACAAACTTTCGCACTATCGAGATGTCCAAATGATCCTCTCATCCCGTGAGATTTAAGCTGATATTGCTGCCTTGCTGATCATGATTATAATGTATCACTGTGATGGTTGGCTACATTCAGATTCACTTCTGTTCCTTGGTCTGGCAATTTCAGTGAAAAAAACATTTACTGAATCATCACTGATTTTACTGACTCATGGTGCAAGTGTGTGATGTGTGTATAGCCCTTCTCTCAACTGAAGTACCCTGGTACTTCATGTATTCACAGACTTTCGTGAATCTGTGAATGTATTCTTCTTCAGCCTCCCCCCCCCCCAAAAAACAAAAAAAACAAAAAAACAAAAAAACAACACAAAAACAACTAACCCTGTTGGTCTGCCAGCTAAATATAACACAGACAGCAGAAGAGAAGATGCCCCAGGCTGATTGGACATTAATCTCATCATCTAATCGGGACGTGTGTGCGCCAGGCCTATGTTGATGCTTAACTCAATAGTGTCAGTCAAGAAAGCTTCATGCCAATGAGAATGACAATTTTATTTTAATCCACAACCGGCTCCTTTGAAGTAAGTTTTTCAGTACAAAGTAACCAGTTTGGAGATTGATCTTTGAAAATTTATCGACCTCAATTTGTGGTGGGGAGTGGAGGCAGGGGGGAAGGAGAGGGAGTGTGTGTTCACAACAGATCATTAGATGACTGGTTACTAGTTGGATCAGGGATGGGTTATACTGCAAAGATTTATAAACTTTCCTTCTTTTCCTCCTCATTCTTATTATCATAACTGTTTACAACGCGTGATCCACGCCAGATCTGTGGGTCAAAGTGAAGAGAGAGTAGTTGTTCTTTGGCGCCATTACCAAAAGTTTTAACGTAATAATCGGTGCAGTCATTTAATGCACCTTACTCATATTTTCAATCATGAAAATTATATCCATTGTGATGTGCATGCCTTTCTCCTCTGCTCTGTAAACTGGCTCTTGTTCAAGGCCCGCAACGAACCCCAATCAGTGGATACACTATATAGGTGTTTGAGGTGTCTTGGCTCCAGGTCTACCCACATGCACCCCTGGAACACAGTTCATGTTTTCTCATGTTTTGGAGTACAGATTCCTGTCTTGGCTCACCTGGCTTGAGGATGCCCTGCATCGTATCCAGCCATCGTCCACCGACACGATAATGTTGCCATGGTCCATGTCGATGGAAATGTGACCGCCAGCGAACAGCAGTAAAGAGTACACAGACACCATGGTGCAGTCACGGATGTACACCTGAACATGTAGACAATAGGACAAAATCAAAAACTAGTTACTGAATGCTCGGAAAAGTGAGCTATCATGATGGTTTGAAGTCCACGCGGATAACCTGATTTGCAATTTTCTTTGTGTAGGGCACATCAGAATTTTTAGGAATAAGTTTTCTGATGCACTGATTCTCTTTTTTATTTTCTTTCATTCTTTCTTGTTCAGTCAGAAGTAAATAATGCAAAAAGTTGACTTCACTTTGTAAATTGTGGACATAAAAAAATGCAAATGTTATCTTTAAATTCAACTGTTTTACCTAAAAAGTACTGTTATATCACTGCAATGATGAGTGATTAAGTAGAAATATTTTGAGGCAATGGTAAGGGCCAGATTGATACTCATCTGAAAATGGTATAAAACACACTGACAAACAAACATATAAGGACTAAATGGCCTGAATAATAATTACATAACACATGTATACTTTCACCACTTTTCTAGAAGTAGACACATGCCTGGCAATAGAAGTATAAACCATTAATAAAAGAGGAAGTGTTTCTACGGAAAACTGCACAATCAAGTGATGGCTTGTTCTTAAGATATCTGGTCATGGAATGTATCTATCATCCCTGCAAATTGATAACACAGGCATGTTTTGTTTTCCCCTCTTTGAGCTACATACAGCTTACCTCTGTTAAACTTAAACGGCAGTAAACCACACTCACTTTTTCCCTGTTATTAACAGCAAAGAAACAGCCATAGATTATAAACTATACATGAAACTGTTCATGAAATAATTCTCACCTTGCTGGTTTTCACCTTCTCGTGATAAACCAGGTAGGGACTTTCGAAATGTCCAACTTGGAAATTGACTGATGTGGGATGCACATGGACCTGCATGACAAAATGTCAAAACACAAAATACTGAAAAAGCTGTTTATTCACCCCTCCAAAAAAAAAAATTATTGCTTTTACTTTTTAAAGGCCAACTGATCATACAGGGCCTTTTCAGGGCTGTCAAACCCATACAGCAAAAAGGTCACATCTTGAAACAAGTTACATACTGAAGAACGGTCACTTCCTGAAAAAAAAAAACACCCTGAAAACTGACAAACATCAAACCAAGTAATGGCAAACAATTTAAACCAGTGACATCCTTATGGTGGATAAGATTAGGCTCTCCCGAGAGCAACATTCATTGTTTGATTTCTCGGTCCAAGTTGAAAAACACTTGTTAACAAAAAACTAACGAACAACATTGAAATGTGACAAAAAATACATTAAAAAGGTCATATGGGCCACCAGACATTGCCAAATGGGCAGTCAGTGTCCACCCTGGACAGAGTATACACTGTTTTGTAACCTAGTTATTAGATTACAACAACAGTAACAACAACAACAACACCAAGGTTGGCATATCATAAATTCCAATCAGAAAATGTAAAAGAGTTTTCAGAAGAAAGACAGGAGAAAGGGCAACAACGGCAGAAAAACAACAGATGATAATAAAGAGAAACAAAAATTTTTTAAAAAGGCAAACAGAGCAAAAGAAAAGAGGAAATCATTAGCACAGAACTTCTAGAAAGAAGGGCACCTATATGTACTAAAGATCATGCCCCATCCCTTCCCTCCCAAACTCATAGAATATTCTACTGGTTGAGCACATTGCAATACTTTCATCAACAACATTACATCACATTCTTTCTTACAAACCTATTGTGGCTTTGGGATGAAATGCTGAAACCAGTTTCATTGGTGCTAGAGAGTAATGCAATGGGTGCATTTCTTACTTACATTTCCGTCTGATTTGGTCACAAAGCGCAGTTTATCAGATGCCACTTTGGGAACAGCACCTGTAGAAAAAAAAACAACAAACAAACACACTCAAAACAAAGAAGTACGACAGCAGAAATAATGACTACACCTAACTTAGACAATGTGCCTCACACACAAAAAAATGCCTTTATCCTCAGCTGCTGCGGTGCAGCACTCAGCTTCACAAGTTGCAGGCTGGGAAGTAATAGTCTACAGTCTCATCACAAGCATTCATGTTGGGATCTCCACCAACACCCCCCCCCCCCCCTTCCTCCACGAGTTTTCATCAGCGCTACAACAGTTTGGGCTGAAATGGGAAGACTAAACCACACTGTTGAGACGCATCCATTCAATGAATGAGTCTCAAATTGCGCTGGTCAGATGAGCTGGCCCATCATGATCTGACAATGGTTGCATCCAGTCAACTCACCAAACTATAGCTGCAGTAGGATAAGCCTGGCAGCGCATGTGTAAGAGAGAGTGGAAAGGGTGAAAAGGAGTAATGTCATGGAGATCTGACATCTTGTAGGATAAGAGAGCTTAACCCGTTCGCTGCTTGAAAATGTTACAAACAAAGGCTTTCCCAGTGCCAGGGAAATCTAATGATTTGGGGGTAATAATTAACAAAAAATTCTAGCTCAGAAACTACAAAAGATATAACAATGAAATATATATGATTTTTGAAGGAAATTGAATGAAGATTTTGAATCTGGGCTTCTTTTGTTTTAATTTTGATAATAAAAAAGTATTTAGGCAATTAGATTTGGATAGATTTTTTTCCACGATCAAAAGCATATGTATTTACCACTACATCTTCACATCCAAACAAGAACACAAAGCAAAAAAGTTGAAAATAAAGTTTGTATTGTCACACTACACCTGTAAATGAAAGTAAACAGTTTAGAAGTCTATCAAGACACTCACACTCTATGCAGACAGGTCAGTCCACGACCATGCCCCCCCCTCCCCACCACGCCCCCTTGCTGGACTTCAACCCTCTCTTTCACTGCTCCTCTTCCCCTACCTTTCCCTCTGCCCCGTGCCACGCCGCGAGCAGGCCGCGCTCCCCTCTCGCGCTGACTACCACGTCACTGACCACTGGCACGCAGTGCAGAGTACACACTAGGCGAGCTCGTTCGACGCTGGCAAACCAGTCAGCTGAACACACACTGAGGTCACACAGCCCGACACAATAACTGATGAATACGGTTGGCAATTCCATGACTATCATCATCTCACCTTCATGCTCGAGTGAGTCGTTGAATAAAAGATTATTGTCTTTGTCAAAAAATCATTAGCAGAGCCTGCTCAGCTGTGTAAATACGTTGATTTGGTCGCTGCGCTTGTCGAAGGTTGCGCCGCCATCTTTGCAAGCGAGACGAAGTGCTGGCTGGTCATCCAGTCAGTGATGAGAATAAATGGGCTTTCCCCTCACGTGTGGTCATTTACATATCATTTTAATACTACAGACATATAAGGCTTACTACGCACACTCTATTTAAGTCCGTTGATAGAAATAGTAACGAATGAAAATTCAAGAAAAATGCATGACGTCAGTGGACGGCCCATAGGCACTGGGAAAGCATTTTTAATGCGGCGTCAGCTGATGGCTTAAAGGCACTCTACGGGTTAAAGAAACTTAAATCCAGCACGTCCAAAAAATGAAGATTGTTTGCACACACACACACACACACACACACACACACACACACACACACACACACACACACTGTAATACAACCAACCATTCACTCATGTGCGCACACACATACACACGCTCCTCTGACATGTACAATGCTTACCTCCAGCACTTTTGCTGAAGTTTTTCTCCGGCATCATGATCTGCACGACATTGGGGTAGAGAGCACCCACCAAAATGGCTGACACCAGTTTCCAGTTATCCGTGTTGATGTTGGCCTGAACATGTCACCAATACCACACCCATCAAAACACAAACAAAAAATCTACGTACTCTAGGCACAAAGTGATCTTAACTCTCTGATGTCTACAAATCAGTTTGTGATCCATATTTATTCCAAAACAACTGCACTCTAAAGGTCCCTTGACTGCTGGAACATTTTCTGGTGATGACAGTTTCAACATACCAAACCAAAAATGGATAGTACTCATTCATTTTAATTTGTTTCGTAAAACGCCACAAATACTCTACTGATGTATTTGCAAAAGGGGTCAGTTGTGATGTGTAGTTTTTGGAATTTGGTCATTTTAGCCTGCGGTTGACAACTACAAATTGTTATATTAAGCAGATGTTCTGGCGGTCACGGGACTAACTGCCTCCCTGATTGCGGCCTCTGCTAGATATAATATTTCAGGGTGGGGGATTCCTAATGTTCAATGTATTTGGAGAAAAGTCATTTGTTTGAAGCTGGACAGGCAAGTATGAAGAAAGGCAAAGTAATGCCTCACAAAAGCAGAACAGCTCATAAATGCAGAACACAGCTCACAAATACAGAACAAGCAGCTCATGAATGCAGAACATACAGCACACAAATAAAGAACAAACAGCTCATAAATGCAGAACACACACCTCACAAATAAAGAACTAAAAGCTCATAAATGCAGAACACACAGCGCACAAATAAAGAACAAACAGCTCATAAATGCAGAATACACAGCTCACAAACACAGAACAAACAGCTCATAAATGTAGAACATACATCTCACAAAATACAGAACAAACAGCTCATAAACGCAGAACACACAGCTCACAAACACAGCACAAACAGCTCATAAATGTAGGACAAATACCTCACATACGCAGAGCAAACATCTGGTAAACACAGAAGGCAGAACTTACAGCTCGTAAATGTAGAACAACCAAGTCATAAAGATGGAACCAATGAATTCAAAATGGCAAACCAAAACTAATCAAGATAGAACTAAAGATTTCCAAAGGGACAAACAGAAAACCCACATCTAGCCCAGTGGCTGCCACAATGCCGTCTGTCCTGGTGCTTTTGCCCAGCCGTTGAATGCCACGCAGATACAGGCCTTCTTTGGTGAAGCCAATGTCGGACAGCAACTCTGCGTACTGCTGCTTTAAAGTGGCCAACATCTGTCACAGGATTTAAAAAAAAAATATTTATAAAGTATACCCACAATTTCATGAATCCAAAACCAAAACTAAAAGAGAAAATGGATAAACTTTTACGTTTTGCCCTATTTCAGGAGGGGGGAAAAAAAAATCAAACTTTCTAATGAATGCACAATAGAGCTGATGAAGGAACTACCGAGTTGGTCAAAAGAGACATGACTTGTCCATGTCCATTTTCTCTGCTTTTCTTTTGTGTCACTCCCTTTACCATGTCTTGGAGAATATTCATCCTTCTTTTTTATCATGCTTGTTTGAAGTCCACAAATTAATGGAATAGCAACCTGTACCCTCTGTTCCAATATGCATGACTGTAAGCGGAGAGTTGCTTCTTGCCATCCCTGGAAGCCCTGGTGTCCCTTGGAGAACATGCTTCAATACACTATCACAAAGCAAAGCAATGACGACAATGCTTCATAGGAAGCCATTTCCCATATCAGTGGAACAGCTCCAGTGTAACTCGCTTCCTTTTCACACTACGTACTTCTTCTATGCCTATTTGGTTTACACATGCATTCGTAAGCGAATAAGGGAAACACTACAAGACACTGATGTGTCAAGCTTGCATCGTGGCATCCACTGTTTGTATAACTTCTCTGATGTGTCGTTTCTCTCCTAGAAGAAATGAACCATTCAGTTTCAAGAACCCAACATTATGGCTCAAGTCTGGCTTCTCTACAAACAAGGAACAGCTAATTTATAACTTCTACATCTGGCACGTATTCAACATATGAGGGCTCGAAATACCCACAGTCTGCTTAAACAGGACATCTAATTCATCTGATGCACAAATGGAAATGCTCCCTTCATTTGTCAGTTGGGCAACCAGTTTTTGACTGTTCCGAAAGGGTGCCTGATCAGTCAGTTTTAGTGCAGACCGATTGCACTTCCTGCCTCCCTTTTTCACTTCCATACCTTAATCACCCCCTGGTGTCTCTCAGAACGAAACCTCAGCAGTGTGCTGTCTCCCCAAGACAAATCATGTTCTTTAACTGAATCAAGTCAGCATGGCAGCAGCATGCATGTGCTGCATTTGGTCTGCATGAAAATGACAGGTTTACTCCTATTTAATCCTCTCAAACAAATATTACACACATGTAAAGCGTACCATGACTGATGTGTTTTAACAGAGCATTCTTTTACTTGTCATCTGTTTATTTACATTGTACAAGAACACATTTAGGGAAACAGGTTGACTTTCTTACATACTTGTCCCCCAGACAACTATTATCTAAGAATTTCTAGCCCTGCATGTTAGTCTGCATATGATTGGATGCCTGTGATCTCTGCATTACCCTCAAATTACCATAAAAGCATGTTCTCAAAAGCTCTCCCTTGACATACTTGTTTGTAGACTCTTACCTGCAGAGTCTTAATGGAGAGGAAGTTTTCTTGACAGAACTTGTATTCTTCCGCTTTACGAAACTGCCGTACATCTTGCCATTGCTGAAATCAAACACAACAAATGGCAAAAAGAAAAGCACACGATTCTCAGAGATGACAACAACTGTAGAAAGTGGGTAGAGGGAAAGAGGAAGAAGAACACTGCTATTTCCTCATTTAAATTTCTGCTTTTTTTTTTTTCCAGCTGGAGGAAAGCCATCTGCATTGTGATGGTGAAAATGATTCATCACGTGTTTTACATCAGCCTTGTAATTCGGTGATGGAACCAGCACAAAACTTCTCTTCAGCTGTATACCAATTCAGAAAATGTTTACTTCACAATTAAAAAAAAAAATACACAAAAGATCATGAAATGAAAAGAAACTGCTAAATGAATGCCACTCTACTGCAGTACTTCCATCCAAAAAAAAAAAAAAAAAAAAAAAAAGAAAAACAACAAAAAAGCTGAAGTCACAGAAAGTAAATAACGGGAGGCGCATAGTGCACATGAGTGCGTGTGTCTTTTATGGGCATGTCTCTCACTTGTGCATACTTTATATCTACCTTGTAGGCATTCAGGATGGTAAGGTAGTCTGAATTTCCAAATGCAAACTCTTTTTTCTTCTCATCAGCTTCAATTTTCTTGTCAAATGGTGAGACCTGCACACAGCAGCAAACATCTCCATTTTCCAATCAAATATACAACATAAAGAAGAAAAATAAAATAATGTGATGACCTGAAATCCTTACATCATCTACAAAAATAATAGTAGTTTGAAAACATTTTCATAGATTTCGTGGATTTGTTAGCATTCTTTAACATCAACAAAGCACCCCCCTTTCCATTCCCCCCTCTCCCCATCCCCCGTTTCTCCCACCAAGAAACAAGTATGGCCCCTCCCCCCTCCAAAAAAAAAAACAAAAACAAAAAAACCCAGAATACAAACCCAAACATCCAACTGTGCCATCACAAATGATCAACCTGCATGTGTTCAGGAACATTTACTCTCCAGAACATTTTATCGACAACTGTTGGTAGTAAGTCATGCTAGAAGTTTTTTTTTTAAAGTGTTCACTCACAAAAGGAGACTTGAAACTGAGGGAAGCAGCCAGAGTGAGGGCGGAGTCCAGACAGCGGAAAATGGCACCCAGCACTATCAGCTTGCCTATCCTGAACAGAGACAGAAACACAAACATAAGAACTGCAAAATGTGTCGACAATGTAGGCTTACAGAACCTGGACTTGTTTACCTGATGTATACAAATAGGCTTGATCCATTGGGATCAAAGTTCTTCAGTATCAAAATCTTCTTTCTCACTGCCTGCACCATGCACTCTTTCCTCTGCCAATTTGTTCATTGTAAAGGGAGGTACACTACTGTTTCTGCTTACCACTGCAGTACACATTTCCAGTCAGCTTAGCAAATAAGATGTGCATATGCAAACTGATAGTACTTACGTTGTTTTGGTAACAAAGAGCTTCAAGGACAGTTAGTCATATTGTCCATAGACAGCATCTCTTCATGACATAGTAAAACAAAAACAAAAAAACAACAATAACAACTTCAACAACAACAACAACAACAACAAAGACAAGCCAAGCCAAGCCTTGGTCTGGCACATGCCGCATTGTTGGCAGAACATGAAGGACATATACTTGTTAGAGATTAAGAAACATAGCTACAAATTTTGGGAAAAAACAAAATTTGTAATCTTTAAGAACGACAGGGAGTTGGGGAATGGACAATTAGGAAGACCACCTCCCTCCTGAGATCATGACAATGGGTCAAGGTCGTCAACTGACACATGCGTACAGAATTCTGTACTTGCATTAGAACATAGGGATTTGCAACAGACTAATGCTGGTGCATGCGTGCGTGCGTGTGTGCTTGCGTGCGTGTGTGTGTGTGTTCTTTTTCTTTTTTGGTTTCCCCCCTTAAGTTTTCATCTTTCTTACAAAACAACAATAAATGATGAGGATGCGAACCCAGTGAGGGAAGCGATGTTGCCCCGGTGTGGGTGCCGATTTTGGAATAACGATGAAAAGACAAGACGCGAGATTGACATGACAATCGTACAAATCGCGAGAGCAATACAAGCGTGAAATTAAATAAAAGCACGCCAATCAAAGCCTCACATGGCAAGTGTACCCAGGGTTTAGCGCAAGCCACAACTGAATAGGTAAAGAAGCAAACACACAATCTGTAAACAAGGCAGAAGAAAGGCGAGACAGAGCACAAGACTTATCTTGCTTAGGCTGCAGGCCGAAGCTGAATGAGGAACAGGAAGTTTACACCGGCTTCTTCCCTGCCGGAAGTAGGGTGGGCGTCACGTGATGGTCTTATTACTGCATTAGCCACAAAAAATTCGGCCTGACAGAGCTGACTAACTGCCGTTGAATGCTGTGGTCTGACATGGTCAAGTATATGATGCCAAACTGCCGATTGCCTGTTCGCCTTCGGGCGCAACGATCGTGCGTCCGCCGGTCGGGTGGAGGAGGTATCATAATGATAGTCGTGCGTCCCCTGCGCGGAACCCTCCTCCACACCGGCCGTACGTTCGTCATAGGTGTGAACAGATTGTCCCCTGGAATCGACACGCGGGTCCTCCAGGGCAGAGAGTGACTCCCGAACAGAGGAGCGGCTCGACCTGTTAGTGTCCTTCACCATGTTGGGCACTGGTGGCAAGACAATCACGGAACGATCGAAAAGGAGACAAAGGGGTGGATCGAGGGATAGAAAAGAGCTCGAACAACCCCGTGAAAGGCAATGGTAGTGCGATAAATGAAGATGAAATCGAGCGAAAGACGCCTGAATTACAAGGGGAACAGTACTAGAGTACTGTTAGATCGAAGAAACTCGATCGTAAGCGCCGCCGGTAATGGCTGGTGGAATCAAAATGGCGGGACGACCGGCGATGAGAAATGGAAACCGAGAGACCGACGAGAAAGATCGTCGAGTCAAGGTAATGATGAAATCGAGTTGAAGGGCGAAGCGAAATGGAAATTGCTGACAAGGAGCCGATAAAGGCTGAATGAGGGGATGAGGTGAGGAACCGGCGACCAATTTCCGAAATGCGAGATGCACGGAAAACAAAGTCGCGAGTGCCAAGAAGAAACACGCTAATGCGAGAAGCGTGTGATCAAATAAATAAATAAAACACGCCAAACCAAAGCCTCACACGGCAAGGGTATAAGGGTTCAGCGCGCAAGCCACAACAAAACAAGTAAAGGAGCAAACACAAGGCAATCTTTAACACAACGGCAAAGAAAAGGTGAGACAGAGCACAAGACTTATCTTGCTTGGACGGCAGGCTGAAGAAGAAGGAGGTACAGGAAGTTTATACCGGCTTCTTCCTACGGCGGAAGTAGGGTGGGCATCACGTGACTGTCTTATTACTGCATTAGCCACACAAAAACTTTGGCCTGTCAGAGCTGACTAACTGCTGTGGAATGCTATGGTCTGACATGGTATAGTATATGATGCCAAAACAATTATTTTACTATTATTTTTTTTTAATATAAGCATCTTTCTTCAAAATAATTAAAAAAAACAACAACAGCTTTTAGCCCCTTCCTTTCTCTGTTCTTTCTCCTGCCTCTTCCCCCCTCCCTATCCTTACCTCCCCCCCCCCCCCCCCCCCCACACACACACACACACACACTCCCTTTCTCCCATCCCCTGCTTCTCTCCTGCACTGGCAATAATGATCGCTTACCACCCATTCCAACTATAGAAACACAGCTGGCCTCACATGCTTGCTCTCTCTCTCTCTACCTGTGTGCTCTACGTTGTAAGTTTTTAATTCTGACTGACGTTTTGTGCTGTTTGCTTGCTTGTTTGTTTCAGTTTAGTTCAGATACCACTGAGCGCCATCAAAGGCACTGGAAAGCCATGCAGAGTCTACATTTATACATGAGCTGGATACTGACAGCTCCCTGTGAATTACTGGTACCAGAACTGTGACAGAATCAGCTTGGGTGTGGCTAAAGAGTGACAGACACTGAGAAACAACACAGGGAGGACACAGAAAAAGGACCAGGACAAAAAAGGGGACAACTAAATGTTTTTTTACAGTGCATTTGACGTACCTGACATCCATAGGCAGAGTGCCTAAATGGTATCCTAAGGCTGTCAAACTCTGAAACACAAGAACAAATACATTTGGGCTGGGAAAGAGGATGTTACGGCAGTAAAGTTCTTCAAGATCAAGACCTCACTGTCATGGAATTAAAACGTGCTACATCTCAATTAAATTTGTAGGCACATTCATTTCTCAACTTTTGTCAAATTCACCTGATTATTCATCTGATCAAGTTACATTTGTGCATGCATACTGGTGCATGCGTGCGCCATCAACACAGTCCATTCACCTTCCCCTCCTTGTTTTGTTTGCTCATTTAATTAAAGCCATGCTCCTATCACATCATGTATGTAAACAACCTTTTATCACTGTTAATTTCTCCTTCAACAGAACGTCTCTCAATCTTTTCTCTACTTGATGGTAGAACCTGAAGTTTCTGTGTGACGTGGAAAAGGATTCCCACACACACCCACATATGGTAACCATCCACTTCACAAAGACTCTACAGACATTAATAAGAGCTAACTAGACCTATCTAATATAAACACAAACTTCAATCTAAGCTTCAGCCTGTCAGAGACACATACACATGCAACACATGCGCATTCACACATACACAACCCATGCACACACCGTAAACGCAAGAGCTTTCCAAACATAAGCAGTTTCCATCCGAGAGCCTCCTACAAAGCCCTGTACACTTTCTGATCACATTTCCAAATGGAAAAGCACTGGACTGTTGGAATCATGACAAATTATCCAAGTTCTTTCTTCACAACAGCCTACAGCTGCACCACACCTCATCATCATCCAGAGCCCCCACATCTTGCAGTCTTTTGACAGCGCTCTCCATGGCCTCTTCTGACGGCGGTTCCACCACATTTCGTAGAATATCCTGCATGGAAAGAGAATGGCAAGGCTAATTTCTCATACAAAGCAGCCGTATGTTTTTTTTTTTTACAGAATAAGGCAAGGAAACAGTAACTGAATGTGAATTAAAAGAGGAATAAGCAAAAACTAGGAGGGGAAATAATCAAATATTAGTTTGGTTAAAGAAAACACATACACATATATCTACTTACATCTCTCTCTCTCTCTCTCTACATATACACATATGCATTTATGTATGTACGTATGTATCAGTATGGTATGATATACATTCAAATATAAACTTTTCACACACAACAGCTGGTGAATAATTTACAAACCCAAACCCCACACTCCACCCTCAAACTCAAAAGTTACTGCTTCCAATATTTTATGTATGTTTCATTCAGAATTGTGGCTCACATGACAACAAAACAAATTACATAAGCATGTTATGGTAAAGATGACTGTCAAGATAAAAGTATTTCTGACTGTCCCCTCCCACTCCTGCTCTCAAGCTTACACTGGTAAACATCTGAGTTAGTTAATAAATTAAAAAAAGCAGAATCCTGTAGCTCCTTAACCCTCCATTTTGCCTCGCTTTTAACTCTTTAAAACTCCTCTCATTTCACTTGAGATTAGCCTGCAGTTCCTTTCTTTTGCCCTGCAACTAGTCCTTAAACCCCTCTGTTAAACCCCTCTGTCTTGCCCTAAGTCTAGGAGAAGCAAGAGACAATGTTATCAAAATGCCTACCCTGGCATCACAGGCGCTGAATATGTCCAGCATTCGTATCCTCAACATCACCTGTTCCAAAGGCACTCGTTGGATTTCTGAAAACGATAAATGTACAAAATGCAAAAAAAAAATAAAATAAAATAAAATAAAAAATAAAAATAAAAAAGAGAGAGAAAGACAGGAGTGGGGTTACCAGTGGGAATGGTTGGTGATGGTGGGGAGGGAAGCACAAGAGAGGAAAGCAGAGACTGGGGGCCAGAGGAGGACAACAATGGTGAACAAAGACAATAATTATAACCAATAAGTTGCTAATTTTGAACTGAAGTGCAATAATAACATGCAGTTTGTCTCCAGCAAAAGATAATACCTGGAAGTGACTTCCCTTTTAGCCAAACTAACCCTAAGATATATCGATGAAAATAATCAAAATAATTGATGGCTTTAATACAACAGGGCACAATATAAGTAAAAACACAAAACAAAGTTCAAAGTAAAATGGGGAGTTTTTCTTATACTCCCTGTTTGGCTAGTATACTTACCATGTCAGACCATAGCATTCAACGGCAGTTAGTCAGCTCTGCCAGGCCGAAGATTTTTGTGGCTAATGCAGTAATAAGACAGTCACGTGACGCCCACCCTACTTCCGCCGTGGGCAGAAAGCCGAGGTGCGCTTCCTGTTCCTCATTCTTCTGAGGCCCGCACCAAGGTAACCCCGAGAACCTTGGCGCTAGAGGGGAAGGAGGGCGGGCATTAGAGTCTGACATGGAAAGTATACTAGCCAAACAGGGAGTATAAGAAAAACTCCCCATTTTGGCGTCATATACTTTACCATGTCAGACCATAGCAGAATTTAAAGGAATTGGAGGAGGGCTAGTGCCCTAATGGTTCTTGGGGTTAGAGGGCGGAACAGAAATAGCTGCATTAGCCGCCACAAAAGAGATCCCCTTCGAACCATCAGCCCGAGTCATTCGGATGTCCCTCAAGTAAAAGTTTATGAAGGGGTTTTCCGAACGCCAGAAGGCTGCCTCCAATATATGGCACGTGGGGACAGAGTGCTGGAACACCGCGGAGGTGGCCAGCGCTCTGACCTCATGAGCCCAGGGGGATATGGCCGGGAGATCCTTGTACGCCTGGGCGTAGACGGGCCGGGCAGGGGATCAGCCCGAGGTCGTCCTGGGAGATGGCCATCTCCCTGGTCGCGGGGTTGTCCGAGAACAGGGAGGCAATAGCAGGCTTCCGGGGGTCCTTAAGGAAGGAGCCGACCGGGGCCGCATTGGGGGCCGTGAGGGCCTCCTTCCCAGGTGGAGGGACGGCTTGTGCACCCCTGGCACACATTGCCGGACCTTCCCAGAGTGAGGAAATTGATTGAGGGGCACGAATATGGGGACGGGATTGTGAACGTCGGGCTGGGTGAGGCCCGGCGAATTTCGCAAGTGAAAGGACGTTGCCGGGGGGGGGGGGGGGGGGGGGGGGGGGAGGGGCTCCCTCACGACAAGGTCCGGGCGCCACCATTCCAGGGCGTCCAGGTCCCCCAATGAGGAGACCGGGACTACTTCCTCGTTGTCAGACTCAGGGTGGGTGTGTTCCTGCCGAGGTTTCGAAGAACCGTCAGCAGGTGGCAACAGCCGGGGTGCATGAGGGTCCCGCCCTGGCTGGGGAGTGGGGGAAGGCGAGGGCGGGTCCCTCGTGGCTCTATGATCGGCGGACGGACTGAGAGGGGGAGGACCGTCCTGCCTGTCGGACAGCGCCCGAGAGGATGGGGGACCAAGGTCGAGCCAGCTGTTAGAGGCTGGGTACCACAGCCGACCACAAAGTAGGTCCTGGTGTAAATCAGAACGTAGCTACTGATTCCTCTCGGGGGCACTTTCCTGGTGGGATCCATGGGGCCCCCTTGTTCGACAGGGGGAGTGGTGGAGGGCATGGCTACCGAGCCCCCTACCCACCTACGTGCGGATTGGAGTGGCTGCGGTGCTGTGGCCACCCCTCGGTAATGATCACGCAGGACACCCATGGTCCCGCGGGTAGATTCCCCCCCCCCCCCCGGAGGAACGGGACAGTGGACGTTGCCCAAATGGGGGGCGGAATAAGTCTGCCCCCCAATGTCCTGTACCCCTAGGGGAGAGTACGACGGTCGATCGGGGGAGTTCGACCGTCGGGGGTCTGGGCGACACAGGTCCGGGCGAGGTCGTGCCTGCGGCCAACACCCGGAGTTATGAACAGTTTGGGCGTCCCAGGGACCGTCCACAACTCCACCGCCGGAGTAAGGACGTTCCTCGTGCACACGTGGTGGCTGCACATGGGCACGGGTTGGGGAGAGCGTCACGAGCATGTGGGAGCCTAGTGGGGGGAAGACTAGGATCCGAGAGCCCATGGAGGTGAGTGACGGGCGGCGATTCCGGGTGCATCCTGTCACCCATGCTGGTTCGTGCCTCGGCAAGGGTCCCCGGGGGCCGAAGGTCACGCCACACAGCATGATAGTAAGAGGTGTCGCCATGTGTCCGAGGTGAAGGAGGCAAGCTGTCCGGAGGGGGGGGATGGAATGGGATTTCTTAGCTCGGCTCCGTCCTTTGAGGGGAGCCTTGCCCTTCGATCGTTTAGAAATCTCGAATGAGAGACATTGAGCAGCAATGGTGGCAGCTTGCCTTCTTTCCCTCGGGCGCAGTGATCGCGCATCCACCGGTCTGGTTGGGGAGGAACGGTCCTGCGTCCCCTCCGCAGACCCCCCCCCCTCTATACCGACCGTACGTTCTTCCACGGGAGGAACGGATTGCCCCGAGGAATCGACTGGCAGGCCCTCCAGGGCAGCGAGCGACTTCAGAAAGGCGAAGTGGCTCGACCCGATCTGGTCCTTCGCCATGTTGGGCACTGGCGGCAGGGCAATCAAGGCGTGCACGACCACAAAGTGGGGACAAGTCGGTCGATTGAAGATTAATAACTAAATCGAACCTAGTGCTACAGCACCATAATAACACACCTGGTAGTGGAACGAGAGATCGTACGATGCTCGACAGCAGTACCCTCGATCGAGGATGGAACAAAACTGGATCACCGTAATGTAAGCTAAGTAAGGAAATGCAGGTAATTACGGGAATGCGAGATCGTGAGGAACTTGAGCGATCTGCACTAGTGCATAGACACTGGGTCTATGAAGGTGCCAATGGAGAGAAACCTCCGTACTATCCCAGGTACAAACGTGGTGGGGCAAGATGGCCGCCGACGACCGGCGAGGAGGAAAATGGCGGACCGGGGAACCAGCAAAGATAGATCGGTAAAGAAAATACCGATGGTGCGCGAGAGAAAGTCGCAAGACAACAAGGCAGAAGGGGACGAGAAATGTATGAGATCGCAGGTCACTGAGGGCAAACCGTTGTAGCCCTGGTGTGGGAGAGAATTTGGAAAGGTGAAGACAAAGACTCGATCATGTCCCAGCAATGGCGAAATCGCAAGCGGAATCACCCACCGATCACACAATTGAAATAGCGTAAATGAAGTAAAACCTCGTCCACCAAAGCCTCACACGGCAAGTGTACCCAGGGTCTATGGTGCAAGCCACAATATGAATAAGTAAAGCAAGCAAACACACAGCAATCTTTACACAAGGCAGAAGAAAGGCGAGACAGAGCACAAGACTTATCTTGCTTGGACGGCAGGCCGAAGAAGAATGCGGAACAGGAAGCGCACCTTGGCTTCCTGCCCACGGCGGAAGTAGGGTGGGCGTCACGTGACTGTCTTATTACTGCATTAGCCACAAAAATCTTCGGCCTGGCAGAGCTGACTAACTGCCGTTGAATGCTATGGTCTGACATGGTAAAGTATATGACGCCAAAACTTGTTTTATACACAATATGAAACACACAAATGACTTGTGTATTTGTACTGAACAAGCATTACTTCACACCTTGTTTTGAGTGTTACCATGTATTTTGTCTTGTTGTAGTAATCTGCTGTCCGTTTGTGTCTACTCTTTTAAACAACAGTTTTTTTGCATTGCAATCCAGCTCAACGAATTTCATGTTTCTGAGGTAGTCATCAGATCATGCAGATGTTACCTGGAATAGGCTGCTCCCTCAGGTGATGATGAAAGCAGTGGCTGCTGAACAGGTGGAAGCACACACCAGACGTCACACGACCTGCTCGACCCCGGCGCTGAAGAGCGTTGGCCCTGGACACCCACACTGTCTCCAGGCTCTCCATGTTACGAGTGCAGTCATAACTGAAAGAGATTTTTGCAGTTGTCTTGTGAAGGACTGATCTATGTGCAGTGTTGAATCATGCTGTATTGAATCATGTCAAACTGTATTTTGTAATGTCATATTATATTGTGTCGCATTGTATCGCATCACATGTATCTATCTACCTACCTATCTCTCTGACTCTCTCTCTACATATATATGCTAATATATAAATGTACAGCAAACAGGTTTATGCAGTCTTTTGCTGCCTATCTTGGATCTCATGAGATTTTTGATTCGTAAGGGTGCACAACATTTGTTTGGTATCTTCCTCCATTAGATTTTATCCAGAAGCAAAATTCTTCTTCTCAAATTCATTTTCAATACTGTTGAGTGTTCCTACTATAACTTGTAGTGCTTCCATCCTAGCAGTTAAATAAAATGTGCAGTAAGTATAAACTGCCAAAGACAGGACCACTACAACCAACATCCCACTGTGCAGGCATAGTCATAAAAATGTAACATCATCCCCCAAAGATTCATAACACATTAAATGAACACTTGACTGAACGGGACTGGCTGAATGATGGATATTACAGCTCTGTGAAAAGAATGAAATCTTAGTAACTGAAATGCCAAGGCGACATCTTGGCCATGAACATGTTTAGGGTGAAGCCTTGGCAGTGTCTAGGGTAAAATTTTAGAAAATGATATACCAGGGTGAAATCTTAACACCACCACTAGGATTGTTCACTTGCCTCTCATGGCACACATACACCCTACTGGTAATGTTATGAAAGACAAAATGACTGGCTGATTACACTGCAAGGACTTCTGTAGACGTGACAGTTTTTCTGAATTATAGTTAGCAACTTGAACCTAAATTTTCTTCATCATATGACCAAAAGTTCCTTGGAAAGTTTTTGAGATGCAAGACTTTCTATTTCACTTGTAGATATCTGCACAAGCACACTGCTTTTATTTTCAGTACACAGAAAGAAATGAGCCAATTGAGAGTCCGCTGAAAAATACAAATTATTTGTCGCTTCTCTTCAGTCATACGGAGTCACGTGAGAGTATCAGCGCGCGTCAGCCAAGAATAGTCAGTTGGCGCCCAGGCAGGCCAAGGATAGGACAGTGAACACGACACACAACAAAATTATTAAAGATCCCATACACAGTAATAATAAAATCGAAAAACAGTTGATAAGAACAATCAGTGAAGGTTATATACTTGTACATTTTGTTTATTTTAACATAAATAACCTAGTTTGAGGGTAAGTACAACATCCTTTTTTCACCCTCACTCATTCCCTGCTTGCTACGTGGCCGACATCGTGCATGTGCATGCGTGGGCCCGGTACCCAACAGGATTTGTCCTAATTTTATGACGGACTCACACACTAGTAGCCCCTAATTTGCCCAAATTTATACTCGACAACAGAGGCGTTATCCAGCAGAGACGGGTAAATCTCATTCCCTTGTGTAGTCAGCAAGAGACTGACAAAAGATCAGCAGAGACTGAACTTTGAAAGTCAGCAGAGACTGACGCAATGGCCGAAGAGATCCCTGAGCGGCAAGAGGCCGTGACTGTGGCATTCGCGGACCTGCAGTCACTTGACGCAAAAATGTCTGGCCGCTTGGATAGACTTGAAGCCATGCTGCAGAGAATCGCTGGCCAAAGTCATTCGGGTGAACAACAGCCCAACAGAGCAAGAAAGCGAGCTTTGTCACCAGACAGTTCAGATTCAGATGATGTAGAAAAGTGTGACTCTAAAAACCGGCACAAGGGGAAGAAGTTGCACGCGAAAAGCACAAAGGAATTGTCAGAGTCGGAATCTGAAGGGGAGGTAGTAGATGACACGCTCTCAGCAGCCGGCTCTGACGAAGATTTGCTAGGGGAAATAGATAAAGATCTTGATGATGGTGAGGAGACAGCACCACCAGTCTCCTCCTCCCTAGCACAAATCATAAACAAACACTTCCAGTCTGGACTGTCAGAGGACAAACTGAAAGACAGGCTTGGTAAGTATCAAAGGCCAGAAAACTGCGAAGTGCTGATAGGCCTAGTGCCGCGAGTCAACACTGAAATTTGGAAAAGTCTTCCAGCAGAGGCCAGAAGAGCAGACATCAAAAGCTCGCATGTGCAAAAAGCACTGACAAAAGCAGCAATAGCTTTGACAGACAGCACACAAACAATACTCAGGGCACAACGCAACACTGACTCACAGACATCCAAGAAAATGAAAACAGCCATTGAAAAGAACACAGACAGTCTTGCACTCTTGGGACATGCATCGCATCAACTGTCACTCAGACGCAGACAGGCCATTCGCTCACATTTGCACCCCTCTATCACTGACATTTGTAATGATTCTGTGCCAGTCACAAAATGGTTGTTTGGTGACAACTTGGCTGCTTCACTCAAAGAAATTAAAGAAATGGAGAGGTTGGGCAATACTCTTGCTGCTGGGGGGAAAACAAAATATAGAACATCTACAAACCAGCCCTTTTTTAGGACAGAGAAACATGGGGCAATGACTTCGGTACAGAGGCAGCCGTGCGAGTTACAAAGCCGCAGCCATGCGAGCTCACGCGCACAACACGGCCAACAAGAGGAACTGGCAAGTTTAGCTCTGCCCACTCAGCCAGCCAGCGATGTGGTAAGTGCTTACTTTCACAGTCTCGCACAGCTTAGGGCAGAATTAGAGACAGAGATGGATATGTTTCAACGTGGCAGGCTCCAACATTTTCTGCCCATATGGGAATCACTTACAACAGACCAAGAAATCTTACAGCTGATAAGAGGAGCCACACTGGAATTTGAAGAGAAAACTCTGTTATCCCCTCACACTTGTTGTAATAGTGCACAACCTGGCTTGAACCAGGCGGAAACAAATATCATAGACAGTGAGGTGAATAAACTCAGATCAAAAGGAGTTATATCCCCTTGTACACCTGTACACGATCAACACGTGTCGCCCGTGTTTACAAGGCCAAAAAAGGATGGGTCAAATCGCATGATTCTGAATTTGAAAAAACTGAATCAAGATATTACTTACCACCATTTCAAAATGGATACTTTGCATGTTGCACTGAAGTTAGTAACACCTTTTTGTTTCATGGCTTCTATAGACCTAAAGGATGCCTATTATTCCATCCCCATTGCACAAGCACATAGGAAGTATCTCAGATTCAGATGGAGAGGCCAACTCTGGGAATATAACTGTATGCCAAATGGTCTGGCACTTGCCCCTAGGAAATTTACCAAAATGTTGAAACCTGTTTTTGCCAAACTGAGACAAGAAAATCATGTCTCCACCAACTTTCTGGATGATTCTCTTCTCCTTGCAGAATCAGAATGCACTGAGAATATCCAAACCACAGTGCAGCTTTTCGTTCACTCGGCTTCATTGTACACCAAGAGAAATCAGCTCTTAACCAGTAGAGTGCCTTTAAGCCGTCAGCTGACGCCGCATTGAAAATGCTTTCCCAGTGCCTATGGGCCGTCCACTGACGTCATGCATTTTTCTTGAATTTTCATTCGTTACTATTTCTATCAACGGACTTAAATAGAGTGTGCGTAGTAAGCCTTATATGTCTGTAGTATTAAAATGATATGTAAATGACCACACGTGAGGGGAAAGCCCATTTATTCTCATCACTGACTGGATGACCAGCCAGCACTTCGTCTCGCTTGCAAAGATGGCGGCGCAACCTTCGACAAGCGCAGCGACCAAATCAACGTATTTACACAGCTGAGCAGGCTCTGCTAATGATTTTTGACAAAGACAATAATCTTTTATTCAACGACTCACTCGAGCATGAAGGTGAGATGATGATAGTCATGGAATTGCCAACCGTATTCGTCAGTTATTGTGTCGGGCTGTGTGACCTCAATGTGTGTTCAGCTGACTGGTTTGCCAGCGTCGAACGAGCTCGCCTAGTGTGTACTCTGCACTGCGTGCCAGTGGTCAGTGACGTGGTAGTCAGCGTGAGAGGGGAGTGCGGCCTGCTCGCGGCGCGGCACAGGGCAGAGGGAAAGGTAGGGGAAGAGGAGCAGTGAAAGAGAGGGTTGAAGTCCAGCAAGGGGGCGTGGTGGGGAGAGGGGGGCGTGGTCGTGGACTGACCTGTCTGCATAGAGTGTGAGCGTCTTGATAGACTTCTAAACTGTTTTACTTTCATTTACAGGTGTAGTGTGACAATACAAACTTTATTTTCAACTTTTTTGCTTTGTGTTCTTGTTTGGATGTGAAGATGTAGTGGTAAATACATATGCTTTTGATCGTGCAAAAAAATCTATCCAAATCTAATTGTCTAAATACTTTTTTATTATCAAAATTAAAACAAAAGAAGCCCAGATTCAAAATCTTCATTCAATTTCCTTCAAAAATCATATATATTTCATTGTTATATCTTTTGTAGTTTCTGAGCTAGAATTTTTTGTTAATTATTACCCCCAAATCATTAGATTTCCCTGGCACTGGGAAAGCCTTTGTTTGTAACATTTTCAAGCAGCTTCAAGCAGCGAACGGGTTAAACCAACCCAGGATATTCAGTATCTAGGGGTGATTATTGATTCCAGAACAATGACAGTCACTTTGATACCTGAAAGGAAAGGCAATCTGAAACACTGCTGTGTCCAGCTACTGAAAGCCAACAAACCAATTATCAGAGAACTAGCCAATGTTATTGGGAAAATGGTGGCAATTTTCCGGCAGTGAAATTTGGGCCCCTACATTATCGTCACTTAGAAGGCAACAAAAAAGCTGCACTGAGACAAACAAAGGGAAATTTTGATGGATATACCACACTGACCCCACAATCCAAAGAAAAGCTTAAGTGGTGGATAAGTAATGTAGATACTGCTTACAATGACATCACACATCCAGATTTTGACGTTACTGTGACGTCAGATGCCAGTATGACAGGATGGGGATGTGCATGTAAAACACAGAGCTCTGGAGGAGTGTGGCTACCAGTTGAAACTCGCTTCCACATTAATTACCTTGAACTTAAGGCAGCTTATTTCGCACTGAAGTGCTTCCAGGCAGATCTTGATGGAAAACATGTGCGCCTGCTGATTGATAATTCCACAGCAGTAGCCTGTATTAACAACATGGGCACAAGCCACTCTGACAGCTGTAATGAGATGACAGCCACTATGTGGCAGTGGGCTGTGGACAGACATGTATGGCTGAGTGCATACCACATCCCAGGGAAAGACAATACAGCTGCGGATGAAGAATCAAGAAAAATTAATGTGGATGCAGAGTGGAAACTGGACAGTACTGTGTTGACGGATGCAGTCAACAAGTTGCAGATTTCCTTTGAAATTGATTTGTTTGCTTCCAGAATAAACAAACAGCATCACTGTTATGTCTCTTATAGAGCCGACCCAGAGGCACATGCGGTTGATGCTTTCTCCTTAAATTGGGGAAAACTACAATGGTATGCTTTTCCTCTTTCAGTCTGCTGCCCAGTGTTTTACAGAAGATACGGAAGGAGAGAGCGACAGGCCTGCTCATCCTCCCCTTATGGCCCACACAGGTCTGGTGGCCGGTTGTACAGAAAATGCTGACCCAGGAACCAGTCCGTCTACCCTCCACACCTGCCCTGCTGACACTGCCCAGCCACCCGGGTCGCACTCACCACCTGCTGCCAAAGCTACAACTTCTGGCATGCAGTGTATCAGGAGCACGTTTGAACAGGAAGGATTCTCCCCTGATGCAGTAGATCTTCTCATGAACTCCTGAAGGCCCACCACCAAAAAGTCGTACAATACATACATTAGTAGGTGGATAGAATATGCCTCAAAAAACAGCATGGCAGTGAGATCACCCACACCGCCACAGGTTGCAAATTTTTTAGCTTCCATGTTTACAGATGGGGCAAGCTATAGTGCCGTAAATTCTGCAAGAAGTGCATTATCAGTTTTTCTGCCATCAGTGAGAGGAGTATCAGTAGGTAATTTACCAGAGATTTGCAGACTTGTCAAAGGGGTTTTTGAGGAAAGACCTGCACTGCCAAGGTACAGACACACCTGGGATGTTAGTGTAGTGTTGGATTACATGTGCTCACTTCCAGATGTAAATACTCTGGATTTGGAACAACTGACATTGAAAACAGTAACTCTAATGGCACTTCTTACTGGGCAAAGAGGCCATGCTCTTCATCTACTGAAAACTACAGATGTGCATGTCAGTGAAAGGAAGTGTATTTTACTGTTTTCTAGTAAACACAAAAACACTAAGCCAGGCAGTCACACAGAACCAGCAGAAATTCTAGCCTATTCGCAAAACACCAAATTATGCTTAGTGACGCACATACAACTGTATCTGAAGAAAACTGAAGCGCTCAGGAAAGGGCCAGAACTCTTTATTGCCATCCATAGACCACATGCTCCCATTTCCAGAAACACATTTTCTCGGTGGGTCAAACAAGTGCTGGCTGCGGCAGGAGATGGACACAGAGACATATGGTGCACACACAACGCGTGCTGCGAGTTGTTCGGCAGCTGCAAGTGAAGGAGTGAGCCTTGCCACCATCCTCAAAGCAGCTGGATGGTCGGCAGAAAATACCTTCACCAAGTTTTATAAGAAAGCGGTACTGTCTAAACCTAACTTTGGACAGGCAGTATTGGACAAGTTTGTTAAGATGTCGTGATTTCTGTACAGTATGTACTTGGCAAATTTCAGACTTCCTGGGGAATGTGTTTACAAATATTCTGCATTTAATTGCATGTGAATGCAGGCCAGTAGGCACTGCAGTTAGAATATGTTTCAAGTTTGTGTTCAACATGTTACATTTGGTGATATTCACCTGTACTGAATCAGATTAAATTGATGTACATGTATTGATGACTGCAATTGGTTTTTGCCATTGTGTGAAATGCTGCGTAGTCACTAGATGCTCTAAAATCTCACGTGACTCCGTATGACTGAAGAGAGGCGATAAATAATTGAAAAATTGAACTAGACTTACGTAGAAAGGTGACGTTTAATTTGAATTATTTAGAGCCTATCGTAAGGAGGGAGAAGTTACGTGTCCTCCCTGTGTATGGCTCTGAATGTTCAAGGTCACCACTATGGTAAGTCTAGTGAACAGTTTGTTCACCCTCCCAAAGTATCTAGTGACTACTCGCAGCTCTGAACACTGACTATTCTTGGCTGACGTGCGCTGATACTCTCACGTAACTCCTCCCTCCTTACGATAGGCTCTAAATAATTCAAATTAAACGTCACCTTTCTACGTAAGTCTAGTTTAATTTTTCAATTAACAACTGTTCAGGACTATTTCCTGACGTTGAGACACACATAACATAGTGGTTACTGTGTGCTCTCTCTATAACACACAAGATCATACACACACACACACACACACACACACACAAAACTGGTCTGATGGATAACAAAATCATTTGGGAAATGACAGAATCCTTGGTTCATAGTTCCAAGTCTTGCATAGATAGGGTGTGTTCTCCCATGTTTTAATGAGACCTGATATACTGGTCTGACAGCTAGTCTCTTTTGACTTAGACAATTAACAAAGATCCCAAAGATAGCATGCACTTGATGTGCATCAAAAACCCAAGGAAAAGTCAGTTATTTCCAGCATTTTGTTTTCTTTAAGAAAACTCCACTTTGTTTCTTGGTACACAAAAGCATATGCAAAAGGAAGAAGAAAAAGGAAAAGGAAAAGAAAAAAAAAAACAAGTGGGTGACACTGGTTAAGGTAAATTGCCAAATGTCATACAGAGAGATCTGTTTAACAATGAAGTTATACAATGCAGTGCAATCTCTCTCTCTCTCTCTCTCCTCTCTCTCTCTCTCACACACACACACACACACACACACAAACACATTTAGCCTGACCTTTTCTCTTTCATTCTGCCTGCGTCCACGACAAAGATGACGTCATCTATCGTGATGGAAGTTTCCGCTATGTTGGTTGCTATGACAATCTTGGTCACTCCTGATCTCGGTTTCCTGTACATTAGTCCATAAATACAACATTACTGACCAGCAACAACAGCAAAATGTAGTGTTCACTACACTTATCATAATAATATATTTTAAGTCAAAGCCTTTCATCGAAAAATCGCCTTCCAAAAGAATCACATTCAAATCAACATGTTTACCATCATTCTCATCATATAATTCTCTGATAAAGCTAATTATAGTATACTTACACAAAAACTCGACTCTGTTCTTCACTGGATAATGTAGAGTGCAGAGGAATAATATTGTACCTGCAAACAATCACAGAGCAAAGCAGGTTTAAATCCAACATGTAAAACAACTGTAAGAAAAAACACCCCTACATTTCAAGACTACAATTTTCTCAAAACAAATCTCATATCCATGTTTGTGACCAGGATAATCAGACGTAATCTGTCAACTCCCTAATTCATCCGATTTTTTCCCTTTTTTTCTCCCTTAACTTCCTGAAGGCAAGTCTAGGAATGTGATCCACCTTAATAAGAGACTTAATCAAGTTTCACACGCTTTGTCCTAAACACAATCAAGTGCCTGCATAGTGGACAAAGACCAACAGACACCACAACAATCGAACCATCAGCAAGGCACAAAATTCTCCGGAGGTCATCTTCACAGATTGTACCCTTTTCAAAGATGCTCAAGAGGGACAGAGAGGACAACTCCAGAAAGAACACGGAGACATGGTCATCTGCTGAATGGCACACATGCTGAAAGATCAAAACTGGAAGTTGGTTTAGACAAAAATTCGAAAAAACGTGGAACAGGGTTTGCACACTCAACACACATAGCAAAGTGTGCTTCCCTAACAACAGACAACTGTTTCTGGTTAATGACCCGAACCGAGGGGATAACCAAGAAGGCAAGATGGGGATTGGCAATAGCCTCATTCAAGGCATCACAAAATTGTGGTGATGAACAAAGTGGTAACTTTGTCAGACATGACAACTTCGAAAAAAGACAACTTCACACACACATCCTGAAGGAGGAGGAAAAGGGTTAAAAAAAAAAAAAAAAAAAGATAAAAAACAAGGGGGATGGGAGGGTGTCAAAGACAGCAGATGAGGCATCTAAAACCACAGTGCTCGCATGAGAGACCTCAACTTCAGAACCGATGCGTCATAATTTCTGAAAATCATCATCATCATAGAACTCATGAATATCGTCACCTACATCATACATGAACTCATGAGTCACGAAAGGTTTTGGTCATGGTCAGAGAATGCACAGGCCTCCCAGCCAGTGTTCACTGAGACTTGCACTTTTCAGCAGGGACCCCTGTTGAATCTCCTCTTGGTGGAGAACCGTCCAATCCTAAGCCTTTGTCAGGGGAATGCAGCCAAGCATGTCCCCAACGAATGCAACTGTCCCAGCCACTCTTCATCACTTTCAAAGTGCTATGGGGTCGACAGTGGGTGAAGGAGAGGTGCTGGCCTGACTCTACACACCACTGTACTGATACAGGTGTTTCTCTAGCCTAAACTGACAGACCAAGGTTACAGGATACTGTTATTCTGTACAGACTGCCATAACATGTCAGACCAATTCTCCCTTAAGTTGCAAGATTCCAATGGTGAACATTTAGCATAAGAGATGCGCATCTTATGAAAGTCAGCTCGAGAGCATCACTTTGCGACACAAAGAGTAGACGGGCGATTCTGTGTTTGTAGCAGAAGGTGTGGGGAATCAGTAGAGAGATGCCGTAGTGTGCCATGGTCAAGCTGAACAATTGAGACATGGGACGATAGAGCACAACTTGTAGAAATTTCTCCTTTTTTTTTTCCTTTTATGAAATTTTCCTTGTGAAGGAAGAGAGAAAGAAGTCTCCACAACAAGGTGAAAGCGAGCTTCCAAGGCTGCTCAAAAGGATCCATGTGCCCCGAAAAAAAAGAAGTCCCAAAACAAAGAACATAGGGGGGCGTAATCGCCTGAATAAGAAAAGGAGAAAACTGAATACTGGTTGGACTCTGATCCATGACATGATCTCACTAAGGGTTATCACTCAGTTGGCCTAGACAGTTGTGGAGGCATGCATAGCTCCCTGCTCTCCCACTTTTTGTTTGTTTGCTTACGATTCTGATAATATGGGGATGTTCTACACTACATAGAGATAAGGCATTTGTTCAGACAGGTGATTACAAGAAAACCACAACAAACTCTGGGTCTCTCACAAAGGGAGAAGTTAACAGACAAGCACAGATTGCCCAGCATGCTTCAGTTCTAAACTGCATCCTACTCTGAGAGAAATATCCACAATGATTCTTCTCTCCATCTTTAACAGATTTATATTATCCAAATGTAGTCATGCTTCTTTTTGAGAAGCTAAAAAAATTTTCTTTGCAAACTTTGAGAGGTATAATCTAACTCTTGTTTGAGGATCACGCTAAGTTAAGACAAACACGACTTACTTGCTCTTGTTTCGATGGCCAAACTCTGAGGTTCTCAACAGCATGTCCAGCAGATTCTGGATCTCAGCAAAACCAGGAAGGAACACCAGAATGGCTCCGCCTTTGGGATACTGTCAATGGCAGTTGGTCACACACAAATAAAATCATTGTCGGTGGTTATCATCAATGCTTCATGCCAATAATTCATTAGATTACAAACACTGAGACAGAACTCTCCATAGCAATTGTTACAGACACATAGTTTCCTTGACATGTTCGAAAATTATGCATTTGAGTTTTGCTTTAGAAATTTCTCATGTTATTTACAAGGTGACGTGCACACATGCAACATAATGATTCTGTAACTTTCTTCAGAGTTCCAGAATCATCCTCAATATGCAAGAACCTTCTGCACGATTCCTTTTACATCCAAAACTTATTTCTAGAATGTTCCATGCATTACATTTGGCGTCATATACTTTACCATGTCAGACCATAGCATTCCACGGCAGTTAGTCAGCTCTGCCAGGCCGAGTTTTTTGTGGCTAATGCAGTAATAAGACCACCACGTGACACCCACACTACTTCCGCCAGGGAAGAAGCCGGTGTAAACTTCCTGTTCCTCATTCAACCTCTGCCTCCTGCCTAACAAGGACAGGTTTTTGTGCTCTGTCTCGCCTATACTTCTGTTTTTGTAGAGATTGCTTGTGTGCTTGCCTTCTTTACTTGTTCTGTTGTGGCTTACGTTCAACCATGGGTACCATTGCCGCGTGAGGCTTATGGATGGCGTTTTATTTCATTTTATTCACGCTCTACAGCGTGACGGCTCATGACTTCTCTTCACCCCATTGTTCTCCATTCGTCCCTTACTCGCCGGGTGTGGGAAAGCGTCACCCTTGTAGTAGCGCATCCCCCACTCTCTCTTTATTTTCTTCCCCATTTCCTTCGATTTCCATCGATCTCGGTGCTTTGTTTATCCCCACTAGCCATCTCGGTAATTCACTTCGACGATCGATCTTCGTCGGTCGCTCGAGCTGCCATCTTTATTCTCCCATTCCGGCTGACCCCTGCGTGGTCGTCCTCGTTCGTCGTACCTGTTCACTGCTATGGAAGTTTTCCTCCTCTATTATTATCGCCTTCTATTCCTTGTATCACTACTCCTGATCGTCTTCTTCGATCGCTCGTCTAGTACGGTTGATCGGGTTTGTACCCACATCGCTACCATCAAAATATGATGGCGGATGTTTTAAGAAAGAAGAAGAAGAAGAGTTCGCCTTTCTATCTCCCGTCACTCATTTAAGCCAATGATAAACATTTGTTATCCTAACATTCCCTCTACGGAGTCGCCTTTCGGCCCCTCGTATACCTTCAGTGTGTCAGTCTATTTTACTCTCGCGCCCATTGCTTCTCTTTCGACGACCTAACCCTCACCGGTCAATCGACCCACCATCTTGGATTTTCCACTACGGTCGGCGTCTCCTCCATATTACCTCACCGCATGGTGCCCATTTTCAGTCGCACATGCTTGCCGGTACGGGGATTTCCCCAGGCCACATTTATTTGTACCCTATGTGGCACTCTATGCAGGGTTCCCACTTCCTCACAGGAAAAAAATTCAAGGGTTTTTCAAGGGTTTCTAAAGGGGATATTTTAATTTTTAAGGGGCAAATTTAGCCGTACAATTGAAAAAAAAAAAGAGTGAATAATTACCTTACACATGTAATCCATCCATGATGATAAGGTGATTACACTTCTGTAGTCTTTTCCATGCTCAATATCATATACAGAAAAATAAAAAATGAAGTCCTTATACAGAAATTGAGAAATCAGAAAAAGAAAACTTTCAATCTGCTTTCCGGACCAGTATCTGACATGGGATGTCCAGCTGCTTCTGTCTCAAGTCCTTATTCAATGATTCATCAAAAAGCATGACATATTCATTAATTCTCTACCGGCAGCTGCAGCTGAGGCCCCCTCTCTGGCACATTTCAGGAGGGTGCTCAGCAAACTTTACTTTTAAAATACAGCCATTGTATGTGTTGTCGTGTGGAAGTGTGTGTGAATGGTTGGCGGGCCTGGACTAGCCTAATGCTTGTTCTGGGGCAGGATAGGGAGCGGGGTAACCCCTCTTGAAAAGGTGAACATGGGTAGCCTTCCTGCAGCTCCACACTGAACTGTTTTTTTGTTTGGTTTGTTTTGTTTTGTGTGTGTGTGTGTGTGTGTGTGTGTTCTCTCTCTCTCCTCTGTGTGTGTGTGTGTGTGTGTGTGTGTGTTGTGTGTGTTTGTGTGTGTGTGTGTGTGTGTGTGTGTGTGTTGTGTGTGTGTGTGTGTTGTGTGTGTGTGTCTCTCTCTCTCCTGTGTCTCTCTCTCTGTCTCTCTCTTTCTGTGTGTGTGTGTCTCTCTCTCTCTTTCTGTGTGTGTGTGTGTGTGTGTGTGTGTGTTTCTTGTGTGTGTGTGTGTGTGTGTGTGTGTGTGTGTGTGTGTGTGTGTGTGTGTGTGTGTGTGTGTCTGTGTGTGTGTGTGTGTCTGTGTCTCTGTGTGTGTGTGTGTCTCTGTGTGTGTGTGTGTGTGTCTCTCTCTCTCTGTGCGTGCATGCATGCGTGTGCGTGTGTGTGTGTGTGTCTATGTGTGTGTGTGTGTGTGTGTGTGTGTGTGTGTGTGTGTGTGTGTGTGTGTGTGTGTGTGTAGGCTAGCTGGTAGGTAAGTTAGGGGGGGTAGGGGTGTGGTATGAATGCTGTCTTTCAAACAAGAAAGTAAGACTTTTTTTTTTTTTTTTTTTTTTTTACAAATGTGCACACACGAGTCACTTAGTGTCTATGGAGACGACGTGACGATTGATTTGAAGATTTGAAGATTCAGTATGTGATTTCACTCTTTTTTCAGTTCTGACAGAAAAAAGGAGCAATGCCAAAAGTTGCAAGATATCTATTTTTGGTTTCCCCACACCGATAGTTCATCGCAATCGAGTAATATGGAAACATTGCAGCAAACAGTTTCGTGTTGTCTTCAGCAGATTGGAAACTGTGATGATTGTTGATGGCATGAATCGTCCACAACACTTCAGCTTTCAACACATCTGTCCCACTTGCTGTTATTGTGGATTGGCTGACGATTCTTACTGAGGAAAGGGTCTGACCTGATGTTGATGAATTTGATGACTGCCGAACGAAGTCCATAAGACTAACTACCAGCCTACTTGCTTTTTCCAATTCCACGTATTTTTTCCTCTTTCCGTGACTTGCAACCGCTGATTCGCCCATTGCCCGAACATCAACGGTCTTTTTGCACACTTTACGGAAAAACGCATGTTTGTTGTCTCTGCATTCAGTGATCCAGCTTCGACATTCTTCCTTCTGTAACCACAACGGATCAAATGCGCAATTTCCCTTAGGCATGATGACAGACGCAACAGTATTGAAATTCACCGAAGATTAGGGAGCATGGCGCTCTTTGTCGGAAGTCGAACTGCACATGCGCAAACGATAACCAACTACTGAATTGCTTCCCTTTGCTTGAAAAGCAGACGACACACAAAACGATTCGAGAGGCGAAAATCGATGTCCGAAGTCTTGTTCGCGTTTGTTCTCCGATTCGTCTTCAAATGTTACGGTCAGTTTTGGTCTGAAAACGATTTTTAAGGGGATTTCAAGGGATGGTAGGGATATCTGCAGTTTTCAAGGGTTTTCAAGGGCCTTTTTGACCCAGTTGTTTTTTAAAGGGTTTTCAAGGGTCTTCAAGGGGCGTACGAACCCTGTCTATGTATCCTTACTACAGGTAGATCGAGTGACTTACGATCTCTTGATCTGCCTACTGGTGCACATTTATTTGTACCTAATTTATCACAGGTAGATCGATGGTCTTTACGATCTCTTCATCTACCAACTGGTGCACATTGATTAGTACCTCCTTAGCATTATCACAAGGTACACCAGGGGTATTTCACTCTCGCGCGCCATTGCGCGTCACTCTCGGCGATCGATCCCTTCCCGGTCAATCGATCTGCCATGTTGGATTGTACCACGCCGGTTGGCGTGTCCGCCATATTGCCTGACTGCACGCACCTTGTTTGGCGGTACGCGGCTTCCCCGGGCGCATTTTCCTGTACCTTATTTATCATTATTACAGGTAGATTGAGTGTCTTACGATCTCTTGATCTACCAACTTGTGCACACTTATTAGTACCCCATTAGTAACATTTATCTGTTCCTCATTAATCATTACTACAGGTAGATCGGGTGTCTCTACGATCTCTTGATCTACCAACATGTGCACATTTATTACTACCCCATGTATCATTATTACAAGGCAGATCGAGAGTCTTTGGCCTGCCCCCTTCATCGCCCTCATACTAGTACACACCGATTGAGTTTTTCGATCTAGCAGTACGCAGTATTACTGTTACTAGTATGGGTAGATCAAGTTTTCTATCGATTTCTCGATCCCCTTGTACGGCAAAGGAGCGACTTTCGATCTTGCTCACTTATTATCGGTGCTGTATCTATCAGTGCTGTTCCACACGGCCGAAAAAGTTTATTTACAATTTTCTCGATCGACCGACTTGTCTCCTCTTTGTGGTCGTGTGTTCCGGGTTTGCTCTGCCACCATTGCCCAACATGGTGAAGGACACCGACGGGTCGAGCCACTTCGCCTTCCAGAAGTAGCTCACCTTCCCGGAGAGCCCGTGTGTCGATTCCAATTCAGAGTAATCCGTTCTTACCACGGAAGAATGTACGGCCAGGGTAGAAGGAGAAGACTATTCCTCGGAGGGGACGCGTGACCATCCCTCCTCTACCCGACCCACGGACACACGATTGCTACGTCCGAAGGCTACAAGGCAAGCGGCCGCCATTACAAAAGTGCCTTTCTTTCGACCGGCCCAGAAAATCTAAGGGCAAGGCTCCCCAAAAAGGGTTAAGCCAAGCCAAAACTTCTCACCGAAATTCTCCCTCTCTACCGTCTCCATTGGCCAGCTTGCCTTCTAGCCTCCCGATGCGCAGTGACACTTCTCTCTATCATGCTGTGTCACGCGACCCTCGGCTCCTGGGGAACTTTGCCGAGACGCGGACCAGCACGGGTGACGGGTCTGGGATGGAATCACCACCTGTCACTCGCCTTGATGAGCCAGATGTCAGTTTTCCCCCCGAACTTGACACGTGGACTCACGGCGCTCTGCCCCACCGGGCACAGGTGCAGCTAACACCTGTGCACGAGGAGCGCCATGACTCCGGAAGCGGTCTTATGGTCACCCCGTGTCACGAACTCGGTGGTGTCCATAATTCTGGGCGTATGGTCACGCCGTGCCAAGAGCTCGGTTGTGTCCATACACAAGGGCGGTCGACCAACCCCGATCGACCATCACATATTCCCCTATGGGTACAGGACGTTGGGGAGTCAATTTATTCGGCTTCCCACTTGGGCAACGTCCGCGGTCCCGTTCCTCGGGGGGAGGATCAACCAGCGGGGCCAAGGGTAACCTGACTTATTCCTCTGGGGGAAGGAACACTGTGCCGCAGCCAGCCCAATCCGCACATAGGTGGGTAGGGGGCTCGACTACCGTGTCCTCCTCCTCACCACCACTAAGGCCCTCCCAGGCCCACACCAAGGACGTGTATGCGGCAGTGCACGTCCCTGGGTGGGTACGACAGGCCACGGCCTCTTGATACCCCCCCCCCCCCCCCTCGGGTGTTTCAGGTTACCCGGGTCCCCGGGGACATTCTGCCCACACCCCAGGGCCGCCACAGCCCGCCTACCTCCCCGGGGACCGGTGGCTCTATGCCTCCGAGAGAGACCAGTGGCTTAATTCCAACACGCAACATGACCAGCTCCACGGTCAAATGTGGCACCCAGCCTCATCCTCCTGGGTCGACCTCGGTCTCCCACCTCGGGTGCTGTCCGATCGGCAGGACGGGCTCCCCCAACCTAGCCTGGCCGCCGATCATAGAGCCACGAGGGACCCGCCCTCGCATTCCCCCACTACCCAGCTAGGGCGGGACCCTCACGCACCCCTGGAGTTGCCTCCTGACGAACGTTCCACCCAACCCTTCCAGGAACAAGACCACCCTGAGGCTGAAGATGAGGAAGAACTAGCCTTCTCCTCATTGTATGATGTACGCACCCTGGAACGGTACGCCCTGACCTGGTTGTGAGGGAGGCCCCACCCTCTGACAACGTCCTTTCTTTCTCTGACATCACCGGGCCGCCCCCTGCCCAGCGATCTAAACCCAGGATCATCGCCCCACAGTCCCTCACCTCCATCTGGGAAGGTCCGGCAACTCGCGCCAGGGGTGTGCAAGCCGTCCCTCAGCCAGGACAAGGGTCCATCTCGGCCCCTAATGCGGCCCAAGTCGGCACTCTCCTCGGGGACCCCAAGAAGTCCGCAGTCCCCTCCTTGTTCACCGACAATCCTGTAACCAGGGAAATGGGCATTTCCCAGGCAGACTGTCAGCTGATTCCCAACATGTCCCCCCCCCCCCCCCCCCCCCCACTTCCAGCACCATCTCCTTTAAGAACCTAAAGGAGTGGGACCGGGTAGCCAGAATGGGCATCTTACACACCACTGTTGGGCATGCCTTTCTAGGCATGCTCCTGCATGCGGGCGGGGGTACCCTGGCCGGAGGGAGGACGGCGCCGTCCCAGTGTCATCGGACTCAGGCTCCGAGACACACCAGGAGACAGACTCTCGCTTGTTCAGCGACCCATTTATGCGACACCTAGTCAACAGGATCTTGCCTCATCTTTCAGCTGCGGCAGACAGCGCAGCCAGGAGCCACTTTAACTGCCTGTTGGTAGCTAGAGTTGCCATGCTGGCACGGTCCTCTCTCTCCCCTGGTGCTTAAGGCAACCTTGCGGTGCATCCCGGGCCAGGACCAGTCGCTCTTCGACTATTCGACTGCTGTCATATCGCAATCAGTCGAAGAACGCAAGCAGGCAGCGTCCTTGCGGCCAGGCCACCGCCACGCCCTGCTAGGCCCCACTGCGTTCCTCCCCCGCCTTCTCCAGGCCCAAACCCTATCCCAGGCAGTCACCTTCCCACACCGCACGGCCCGCCAAGTGCCCTAATATCCCCTCTAGGCCGAAACCGAAACCTTCCCACCAGAATTTTCGGTTCAGCCAGCAGACACGGTCCCGGAGGTGACTGGGGGAGTCGCCCATGGGGGACTCCATCCTTATACTCCCATCTCACAGACGCTACCTACGTTTCTGGCAAGATCGGGGTTCCAGAAAATCTGGGAAGCAGTCTGTACTTACACTGAAATCTGCTCGCAATGGGTTCCGACAAACGGCCCTAGCCTAGCAGACGATGCTCGCCTTGAAGTACTGATTTTTCTCAAGGTCTCGTCCTAGTTTTGCATAGTCTCGTTTCGCGTGAAGACGCGATACTTACATCCACCATTTTCCCGTTGGTGCTGAAGGCAATCGACATGTCAGGAAAGTGTGCATTTCAGGATCTTGGGGTCAAGGTAAGCAGTACTGGTTGCTAAGGATCCCCAAAACAACATTATGTTCTATGTTCTGTGTGCGAAAGATCGCCTCATTTGGCATCTATGGGCTCAAAAACCACACACTCATGCTGACTATGGCCACAAAAAGTGCATGGCTCAGTATCTTAAATACACGCGCGTTCGTGTTCCTGTCTTTTCAAGCGGACGGGTAGGGAGAGTGGCACTAGTTCAACCTCTACACTACCCCTCCAACTCAGGCTGTCCCCTTTTGAGAACCCTCATACCTCGGGAGTGTGGGACGACTCAGTCGGCCCGTCTCCACATCAACATCCTGGAACTGGAAGCGGGCAGTCTTGCCCTCCCCCACTTCCAACCCCAGGTCTCGCACCGATTTGTTCTCCTGCCCACGGACAACACTTCGGTGCCTTGTTATGTCAACAAAAAAAAGGGGTGGGGGAAGGGGGCTCGCTCCCTCAGCCTCTCCCCCCGAATAGAGGCCCCCTCCACTGTTGCCATGTGCGGGAATTCACCCCCTGCGCGACACACATAGCGGGGACCCTCCTCCTCACTGAAGGGACCCTCAGCAGGCTAACTCTCAGCCCAGTGGGGAACAGTGTTCAGGCCCAGGGTGCACACCCTCCCTGGTCTGGCCTCATAACATACGCCTTCCCTCCATTCCCAATCCCCCACAGGGTGAGCCCTTTTCCAAGGGGAGAGATGGCCTCCTGTGCTCAACTCTGTTCCTCCATCTGGCCTTCCAATTTTCAGATAGGTAGTTCCTATCTCTCCAATCTTCTTCGTTAGGCTCTCGGCTGGCTCCATTTGGGGCTACTGGGAACCGTGCACCCCAGGCGCTCCTCCAGTCCTCTCTAGATGCTTCCAAGATGGGCAGATCGGCCTACGCCCAGGCGTATAAGGATCTCCCCGTCTTATCTCCCCGGGCCCATGAGGGCAGGGCTGGCCACTTCCACAGCGATCCAGCGCTCTGTCCTCTTGCACCACATCCTGGAGGCAGCCTACTGGCATCCAGAACATCCCTTCATAAGCCTTTATTTTAGGGATGTCTGCATGACCAGGGCTGATGGTTCTAGGGACTTCTTTTGCGGCTAACGCAGCCATATCTATTCCTCTGCTAACCCCAAGAACCATTAGGGCACTAAGCCCTCCTCCAATTCCTTTGAATTCTGCTATGGTCTGACATGGTAAAGTATATGACGCCAAAATGGGGAGTTTGTATTATACTCCCTGTTTGGCTAGTATACTTACCATGTCAGACTCTAATGCCCCCCTACCTTCCTCGCTAGCGCTATGGTTCTCGGGGTTACCTTGCGCATAGGCCTTGTTGAATGAGGAACAGGAAGTTTACACCGGCTTCTTCCCTGGGGAAGTAGTGTGGGCGTCACGTGATGGTCTTATTACTGCATTAGCCACAAAAAACTCGGCCTGGCAGAGCTGACTAACTGCCGTGGAATGCTATGGTCTGACATGGTAAGTACACTAGCCAAACAGGGAGTATAATACAAACTCCCCATATTGGTTGGACTGCGCTGCTGTTCTCAACGTTTCTTGAATGTTCTAAGCTCTTTGCTTGGCTACACTGTGACAGATCCTGAATTTTCTGGAAAGTTCCATGCAATTTAATTGTCTGTACTATGTGATGATTCTTAAACTTTCCAGAATATTCCATTTTTTTCTTACTGGCAGTATTATGCCATGTTTCTCTAACATTTTATTTAACAAATTATCAATAATCAGAATTTTGTATGTTTTAGAAAATGTGATAAATGAATTTTGGTCATAAATTATCAATAATCAGAATTTTGTATGTTTTGGAAAATGTGATCAATGAATTTTAGTAGAGGTGAAAGACATGTCTCCATTGTGCCTATTTTATAGAGGTTGATTTGTTAATAATTTTGCGCTGAAAGTAAATAATTCAAACTTAATACCGGAGTTAACCTTTCTTCTTTCCAATCCAACCAGACGGGCAGATTCTTCTCTTCTGTCGCACTGGCCAGGACTATCTGTTCTCTTTTCTCAATCTCTTTCACTTTTCCAGTATCTTGACATCACACAACATCTGAGCATGACATTATTTTGCCTATAATCAGCAGACAAAATAGTGAGTGTCTACATGAAGAAACTGACATGAAACCTTGTGACATAAACCTTGTTTGTAAGCATATCAAAGACAAGACTGAAGGTACACTGCCACTTTTTCCTCTTCATTCTTTTTTTGACGAAATATTTGCTGGCATTTTTACTTTCTTCAGAAATCAGAAAATATGCAAAAAAGTAACATCCCTAAATGCATCTCCTGTAATTCTATCTCATTATGACTTCATTATTCTCCCATGACTTTTAGAGTTCTCACCTTATGATCACCATTGACTAATGTATTCCAACAGTTGGATAATCAGATCGTAGTTGATCTTTTCCATGTCCATCATCGCCATTGTCTTAATGGTCGTCTTGGAATGGTCTGTTCACACACACACACACACACACATGTAAACACGCACACACACATGTAAACACACACACACACATAAACACACACTCACACACACATACACTCACACAAACACACACACAGATCTCTTCATCAAATTACTTAACACTAGAATTTTAGTTTCACGTTTCAAAACATAATATATCTCAGTGACGTTTTAAGCTGATCCTTTTCTAAAAGATAACACCACTAAATTCAGAATCATCTTTTAAGACTATAAGAAAACAACATTACCATCACTCACTAAGTGATACCAACACACACACACACACACACACACACACAAACACCATTCACACAATCTCTTAACATGTATTCAAGATAAAAACATTAAATTCACATTACTTATTATGAACATGATGATTATTACTAACTATAAAAGCTTATTCTATTACTCTCAAACCAACAAAGAAATTTCCACACAGAAAAAGGGTAAAGAAATTTTCAAGAACTTTCAATACCTGATTGACAGGGTTCCCACAGATGTGACCAAACAAAATTCCATACTTTTTCCAGACTTTTCCCAGGGCTTTTCATCATTTTTCCAGACCCCAGAATGTGTGTGAGCATGCATCTCTGTATGTGACAGTGTGTGTGTGTGTTTGTGTGTTAGAGATATGGTCAGGTCAGGTCAGGTAATTAGGACACTAGGCCTCGCAACTGTCCTTTCATTTTAATTTGGATGTTCAACAAGGCTGAGTACGTACAAGCCAATGTGCTCTCTATTCAATTTCGTATTCAAATTTTTGGATGAGAGAGAGAGAGAGAGAGAGAGAGAGAGAGAGAGAGAGAGAGAGAGAGTGGGAGGGAGAGGGAGAGTGCGTTAGAGACTGTGTGTGTGGTGTGTGTATGTATGTGTCTAAAAATAGGCCAGTGTATCGCCCTTGGGCCCTTTGATTTTCTCTCCCCCTACCCCATTCAATGCATGATCGCATCCCATACTGAAGTAAAAAAAAAAAATCAACCGTTTCTTCAATGTAGAACTCATCTTTCACAATCCTTGGGCTGAAAATAATCAGTCATGGTCATTGTTGGAGTCCGAGTCGTTTTGTCTGAAAGCTGCATCATTTCTTGAGTTTCTTGCCTGCCGTGTGGCTTGGCTTTTTAGAGCAGCTTCGCCCATGTTCCCGATGTCGAAGTCTTTCTTGCACAGCAGGCACCGTGCTTTTGTCTTGCATCCATCGGAAGCAGGAGCAATCCATTTGCGATAATTTGTATTGTCTAGCCAGGCTAGGCTAAACACACATTTTCCCATGTTTTCTTTAATACTTCGACGCTACTTTCCCTCGCAGCGCTGTTGACTGAAAGGAAGTTAAGCAATGGTACCAACTGCGCATGCGCAATGCTTTTTTCACAATAAAGGGGAGCTACTCTGCAGAAAAAAATGTAGTCTGCTAAACCTCCGGCCAGAGGAAATCTGAAAACCACGATCACTGTGCGTGATTTAATTTCTGTTTTTATTCCTATTTCAATGTTTTTGTAAAGAAACTTAAAGTGAAATTCGACATCATGAAAAAGTTTGCATAGCTTTTACAAAATTCCAGGACTTTTCCAGACCCATGGCCACAAATTACAAAATTCCAAGACTTTTCCAGCCCTGGAAATGCTTTTTCCATTTTCCCATACTTTTTCCAGACTTCCAGGACTCTGTACGAACCCTGGATTGAATTAAATTTCCAAACTAAATATACACACAAAACTACGTATCAGTTGCACAAATATATGCGCTAGAGTGTAACGGTTTTTTTTATTTCAGAGTATCAGAATAGACGGAAGCATTTTTGATAATTTAAGCAGCATTCATTACCAAGGTGTTTTCATTGGAAGAGTCAAGATTTCCTAAGGATTTCCAAATAACTAAGATGAAGCGGTAGTTAGTCTTTGATACCGAATTCATTTGCAACAATGTTTTTCTTTTTCTTTTGAAAGAGAGACCTCAAATACACGAACTTTTACAAATCCAAACCAAGCCAGTTTTTGCAGACTTTCAGTTCCTTAAAAAGGGTTCCTCAGTCTCTCCAAACTTTTCCAGTCCTCTTATTGACCATATAAACTCTGTGACATCTGTTCAACATCAACTTAGAATCATGAAATGCACATCCTCTCCCATTAACTTCGGTCCACAGCCCTGACCCACCTGGGTATCTGGCACTCAGTTCTTCACATTCAACAGATCATCTCTCTTCTTATCGTCCGGCTCATCGTCGGAGTCCCATCCATCCAGTGACAGCCCCATCAGGGACTGTTCAATGGCGTCAGAATAGCTCAGGGTGCCCTTCTTTTTGTGACTTGGTTTCATTTTCAGGTCTCTTCCTTTGTCGGCTGGCTTCTGCTTGCGACCGTACGGAGACTTCTCTTCCATCACATACCTGAAGACAATAGGGAAAACAAAACTAAACTAGCAAAAACAAAGGAAGCAAAGTTTCAAAACAATGACTGAGGGCGGAAAATGAAGCAAAATTTGAAAAGAGAGGGGTTATTTACTGCCAAGGACATAGACAAACAAGAGTACAGGACTAGACAAAGGAAGCAAAGTTAAAATTAATGACCTTACACCTATTAGTTCATAGAATGACTCAAGAGATTATATAGTTAAACGCTTGACATTCTTTCCTTATCTGTTTAACTACTAAAACAGTATGATGATGAAAAAGCAGAATTCAAGATGTAAGAAGCATACTATTTCTGGAACAACAAACTCAAATTCTTTTTAACTACTCTTTTAACTATCATTCCACCCTGTACACCTAGTCCACCTTATCCAGATAATCAGCATTCTGCTATATACCACCTATAGCAGGTCACCCTTTATTATGTTTTCATATGGATTACTTGGAAAGCTTTTAGCACTGAGTTGTGATGTTTGAGGACAAAAGCAGTTTAAGAAGTGGTCTGCAAGTTAAGTACTTTGATGCAACTCTAAAAGATTTTCTCAAATAACACTCTTTTTAAAAGTAACTGTATTTCAAGATTTCAAAACTGTTTCATGCTACTAAAATAAATTTGGAAGTCGCAGGAAAAAAATCTGCATGTTATAATCAAGGGAAAACATTTTCATTTTCATGACACATACTTGACAGACATGCTTAATTAAAGTGTTTATCCACATGTTCTCATGTATCATGACAACTTCATTTTGATCTGTCCTGTTTCAAACATCTTAGAATTATCTTCCTAAACCCATACTGTTGGATCTTAACACTGCACTTCATTCAATAAAGCACATCACCGCCATCAAAAACAAAGTTCATTCAAAAAAAAAAAAAAAAAAAATCTAAAATTGATCAGAAAGGAACTCACCTAGTTGTCTCAATTATATCCTCCAGGAATATTGGTTCCACTGGAAAAGTTCTTCCTGTAAAGTGATAATAATGTGAACTAAATCTGATAGATGTTATGTGGAAAAAAAAAAATCAGCTTGAAGATTTGTGTGCATGTATTCATAGCAAGAATTTGTGCGTGCGTGCGTGTGTGCGTGCGTGTGTGTGTGTGTGTGTGTGTGTGCAAGTATGTGAGAGTGTGTGTGTGTTTGTGTATGTGTATGTGTGTGTGCGTGCACGAATAAGTGCATGTATGGGTGTATGCCTGTGTGTGCACATATTTCTCTGTGTTTGTGTGTGTGTATGTGTGTATGTGTGTGTGTGTGTGTGTGTGGTGTGTGGGTGTGTGGGTGTGTGGGTGTAGTGTTTGTGTGTGTGTGTGAAGTGAAGTAAGTGTGCACATATAGGTGTTTCTATGAATGTGCATGTGCATTTCTGTAAAAGCTGCGATTGTTTGGCGTTACATATAACATAGCAACATATTTTGGTCTTTTTTTTTCATGTCATGTGTCATGTGTGCATGGTGTTTATATTTTGTTTGCTTTGGTACTGTTGGTTGTTCTTGTTTCTTTTTATTATGTCTTTCTTTTCCAATGTATGTAATTCAATGGCAGATGATCATGTACTTGTTCATATGATTATTGTGTGGACTTGATGGTGTTTTTTTTTCTTCTTTTTCTGTATGTTCTTCATGTTTGTGTAATAAAAGGAAATATTAATTTTTTTTTTTTAAATGAATGTGCATGTGCGCATTAGAGCATGCATGGGTGCATGCCTGTGTGCACACACACATTTGTATGTGTCCATGTATGCAACTACATGCTGTGTATAAATGTGAGCATAAATAACTGAAATATAACACCATACCTGGTATGTCAACGACAGCACAATTCCAGAAGTATGCTGAGAAGAGATCAGCATTCAGAGTGGCGCTCATGAGGATAACCTTCAGTTCAGGTCGTCTAGGGAGTATGTCACGAAGGATCATGAGGAGGAAGTCACTGTCAACACATACACATGTACAATCAGACTTAACACAGTTTTGAAACACGTCAACTTACTGGCTGAAACAAAATTTCCTGTCAGATTTACCTACAGTTTCTACTGATGTTACATACATACATATGAACAAATCTACTCAACAATGTGAGCTATCCTAATTATACACACACACAAACACATACACACAGATACACACAGATGCACACACACAAAACATATATATCACAATGATTTTATCCCACTATTAAGAACTACATGCAATCATTTAAAAATCTGCGTACAGACTGAAGAAGAAAAACATAAACCATCCACATGCAAACCCACCATATTATGTATAACCTAACGACCATGTCATTTTAAACCTAATGTAAGTGACAGTTATCTTTTCTTATTTCTGCTTCTCTCTCCATTGATCTAAATTTTAAGAAGAAAACCTAACGACCATGTCATTTTAAACCTAAAGTAAGTAACAGTTATCTTTTCTTATTTCTGCTGCTCTCTCCAATGATCTAAATTAAGCCTTTCACTCCTGGCCGCGGATATAGCTGCGGTTCAAGGATCATCACATAATTGGATCATCTGACCGGTCACATGATATTGTTTACCTACTTGCAAATGGCGGCTCCCATGCAGCGTGTTTGAAGCGATTTCTCAGCAAGTTTTGGGTTGATTTTGATGCGGTTTTTTTTTTGCGTTTTGTAAAGCGAAAATTAGTCGAGCAGATCAACATGGCTGCCAGAAGATTTACTGCCGGAGAGGTGGTGAGAATTGTGTTTGAAATGCCGTACGAAGGTGAAATTAGCAACGACGAAAGTGAAAGGAAAATGAAGGTGATGTGGTTGTCGATCATCCTGACAATGAGTCAAATGATTCGGATTACCGGGATGAGGATACTGATCTACCAAGTACATCAACAGGTAGGGGGCGTGGTCGTGCTGGTTGTGGGCGTAGTCGAGGAGGTGATAGGAGAGGAAAAAATTGTTAAAATGTGACATAAAAATTGTTAGAGTGTGATGCCAGTGACAGTGGTTGACAATACTTGTTATGTTAATTTTTTGCCAATTTTTTTGTATGGTGGGTGAAGTGCTAGTAAACGTCGCATCTCTAGACGACATTGACATGCATTACTCAATGCATCCCTGAACACACTGTGTGCTTTTTTAGTAAATAATTGCACTTGGTTGTTATGTCCTATAGATTTGTGCACATTTCAATACCATTTCCACCTATGATATATTGAGACTTAAATTTTCATGGATTTTTTTTTTCAAAATACTGTTTATTTTTTCTGAAAATCTTGGTTATCTTCCCATGATTGTGAGTTATCTCATCCTGTCAACATGAAACATGTAATAATTATATTCTCCATTCATTTTCCTTCAAGAAAATGTATACTTCTGTATGCTTTAGAGCAATACTTGAATTTTTGCGATTTTTTTTGTAAGATTGGTGTTTTTTTCCCCAAAATTGCAAATAGTTCTGGGAGTCAAAGGGTTAAGTGACAGTTATGTTTCCTTATTTCTCCTTTTCTCTCATCAACCCACAAATCATCAAAACCCGCATTGCAGCTGTTGAACGTACTACCTTTCATACACTATCACAAAGGAATATGCCACAGGAGGATATCAAAGAAATCTATCTTCACAAATTATCACCAGCAAGAGAGGGACAAGTGACCTCTGAACACTTTCTGACACATGTGAACAGACCTGTCTTCTGATCGCTCATGGACCTCATCCACAATGATGTGCGTCACGTCGGTCAGCATGGGGTCACCTTTCAGACGTCTTAAGATGATGCCCGTAGTGCAGAAGAGCAACCTTGTGGCAGAGGACTGTGGACACACTCAACGCTGTCATGTCCAAAATGCACACAATGTTTCCTTTTTTTTCTCTCTCTGCAGAGAAGGTTGGCTTTCTTTTTTTTTTTTTTACACAGTTGGTTGTAAGTTGCATTCACAATTTCCAGGGAGATAATAAGTAAATTCAAAATTAAGATGGTGAAGAGAGTGCTCTAATAACATTTACAATATACAATGAAGCACCAATGGATGTTTTGATGAAGACAAAACACACACCATAACACAAAAACAAACTAAGTAATAATAGGGGGAAAAAAGTCAGTACATGACTGTGTCACTTACTTACTGAATCCTCAACATTCATATAATTATAAACAGACAAAAAATATATTGAAAGAGTAATGACGGGGAAAAAGAGGAAATTAAAGACAGCGAGAGAAACAAGCCAAAGTACCACAGAGGTTGGAGCAAAGGGGTTTAAAGGCTCATCTATCTATGCTCTCATAAAACGGCTCTCATTTTCTGGTCAGAAGAGGACCAGAGCCCCAAAACAAACACATGAACTTTATGAAGCACAGAATAACTAAAAGATGCAGACACTGAGAGGGAGACATACACACACAGACAGAGAAGGATACAGACAGATGGATGGAGACAGACAGGGAGATAGACAGGCATGGACTGAAGATAGGACACTGTCCGTGAAGATCCAGGCTTCTGACACTTAACACTTTTAACGATAATTCTTCCTATCTAAAAGTTACCGTTTTTTTTGTTTTTTGTTTTTTTTTAAAATAAACAGCAGGCGACAAGCACACAACTAAAGGGTGATCTGTTTGGAAATTTTCAATCTATTCTGAAATGATGCATTTGAAAAATGTACTTCAAAGGATACTTCTTCATTTAAGAAATTATAGGCTGAGACTAACAATACACAGCCAAATTTTAGACTTGCAGCTGGCAAGATGCTGTAAAAACCCACTTCACAAGAATTCTTTATTGTTTTTCCAGAGACAGGAACATGTACCTGTATACATGCTTGCACATGCACGCATATATGTTTTTTTGTGTAAGCATGCATGTGTGTGTGTGTGTGTGTGAACTATATGTGAGTTTACATATTGATATAAATGCGCACACACGCATACAACTCATGTATAAGCAGTCTTATCTGATGACATATATTATCAAGAATATATCAAAAGGTATCTGCTGTGATTGTCCTTATCTACACGACAGTTTAAACTGCAAGACTTCAATCAGCCTGTACTCATTCTTACTTACTCTACATTCATATCACATAACTCGAACAATTCCTGACAAACAAGTGTCCTTAAGATCTGATTCTTGACTGTACCTGAACACTCTCAAGCCTAATCTGGTAACCAACGGAATTGCCCAGCTTCTCGGCGCGTTCCTCAGCGACTCTCTGAGCCACAGCAATGGCAGAAATCTTCCTGGGCTGAGTGCAGACAATGTTGCAAACCTGAGGGTCTTTGGACATCAGGTGGTGGTCGAGGATGAACTGAGGCACCTGGGTCGTTTTACCACACCTGCAGTTTTCAAAAACATCATTATTAAACAGAAATCTCACCCAAAACATTCAATCAATGAAGACTCCCTCCCTTAAAACGTAAAAAAAAAAAAAGCATGTTTATATGGAACCCTTTTTCTTTGTTTACTCTAGAATTAACTAGAGAAACCTGGTAAATACTTCTATGTAAGGCCCAAATTACTCCCAATGGGGTTAAGAGAGAAAAAGAAGACACTCGACTTGTCTCTTGAATTATTTCAGATGTTTCCCATTTAGACTCTTGCAAAAGAAAAAAAAAAGGTCTACTGACTTCGAAAAAAAAAAAAGAACATGAGAACGCAGTGTAGTGCCATAGTGCAGCAAGTTAATCCCCAGCGTGTGCTTATTCAAATCTTGAGCTGAACCATTTTTGTCATTGCTAACTAGTTCCCCCCTTACTATCCTCTTACCCACCATCCATAGTAGCCAACTTTCTAGACTATATGTTTGGGGACCAGGGGATGAAAGGAGCTGTAGTCAGACTTTTCACTGAAAACCTATTCATCCCATACTGTTTCAACTTGTGACTGCTGGCGTTAGAACAAAACAAAACAAGTAAAGAAGCAAACACAAGGCTATCTTAACACAACGGCAAAGAAAAGGCGAGACAGAGCACAAGACTTATCTTGCTTGGACGGCAGGCCGAAGGAGAATGAGGTGCAGGAAGTTTACACCGGCTTCTTCCTATGGTGGAAGAAGGGTGGGTGTCACATGACTGTCTTATTATTGCATTAGCCACACAAAAACTTCGGCCTGGCAGAGCTGACTAACTGCCGTGGAATGCTATGGTCTGACATGGTACAGTATATGACGCCAAAAACATTGTCTGTTGACTACATGTAATTCCTCACACTCACAAAATGCCATCTGGGCTTTATTCGGTAATATTTCATGAAACCCTTTTAAACAAATTATTCCAAAATCACACATTTAATCATATCTTTGAAATCATGGATTTTCTCATAGAATTCAAAATTTCAGGAAGGATTTATAAAATACTGAAATTGTTGCAAAAATTTGGGAAGGTTGGCAGCTATGCACCACCTACGTTCAAGGATATGCAGAGACACACACACATATTCATGGAAAGGTGGCCCAGTGAAAAATGCTTTTGCCTGATAAGAAGGAAGATCTAAAGTCTATTGTTCAAGTCTCTGCCACTGCAGACTTCTTTCTCTACTTCTTCACTGGACCATAAATGAAGATCTGAGTTTCAGTTTTCAGAAGAGATGAAAAACTGAGATTCGATGCACGTGTAAAAAACAGTCGCAGCAAAGTTTCGTCCACAAATCCATCTTGAAAGACAAGGAAAAAAACTTAGGCAAACAGAGAAAAAGGGGAAAAAAGTATGGGACGCTTTGTGATGTGCAATCTCTTGTAATCAGAAATTCATAGCAAACACACACACACACACACACACACACTGTGCACACACACACACACACACACACACACACACACACACACACACACACACACACACCACAAACACGCACCCATCTCTTCAGGGTTCCCACTTTCTCACAGGAAAAAAAATTCAAGGGTTTTTCAAGGGTTTTTTAAGGGGATATTTAAATTTCTAAGGGGCAAATTTAGCTGTACAATTAAAAGAAAAGAGTGAATAATTACCTTCCACATGTAATCCTGCCATGATGATAAGGTGATTACACTTCTGTAGTCTTTTCCAAGCTCAATATCATATACAAAAAATAAAAATGAAGTCTATATACAGAAACTGAGAAAATAGAAAAAGAAAACTTTCAATCTGCTTTCCGGACCAGTATCTGACATGGATGTCCAGCTGCTTCTGTTTCATGTCCTCCTTCAATGATTCGTCAAAAAGCATGACATATTGTCTGTGATTTCACTCTTTTTTTCAGTTCTGACAGAAAAAAAGGAGCAATGCCAAAAGTCGCAAGATATCTGCTTTTGGTTTCCCCACACCAATAGTACGTTGCAATCGAGCAGATTAGAAACTGTGATGATTGTTGATGGCATGAATCGTCCACAACACTTCAGCTTTCAACACATCTGTCCCACTTGCTGTTATTGTGGACTGGCTGACGATTCTTGCTGAGGAAAGGGTCTGACCCGATGTTGATGAATTTGATGATTGTCAAACGAAGTCCGTAAGACTAACGACCGGCCTACTTGCTTTTTCAAATTCCACGTGTTTTATCCCCTTTCCATGACTTGCAACTGTCGATTCTTGCCCGAACATCAATGGCACGGCTGTTCAGAGCAAGCCACTTAGTTTTGAGAGGCAGGGGAGTTTACAGCTCGCCCACAGCTGCAGAGGCCAAGCCGTGAATGCAGGTCAGGGAAAGGGGTGTTTTCTGCAGGCTGCTCCCCACCAGCCAGTTAACCGTGCTGTACTCGGCGAACTGAATGTCATTTGTGTAAAGCCGGTCTGGCAACAATGTGTTCGGCATTGCTAAGCGGCCATTACAAGTGGGGCTGTTAGTTTGACAATTAGTGGTTGTCATGAAAAATGTAATATATCTGTGCTTTTGAGATGACTGAATAGGTGAATTCCCAACAATTCTTTTAATACCAAACTCGACTAGGTTTATTTTCCTGTAGATAATGTAGATACGGCATGAAAGCTTGTACACAAGTGGTCAGGCGATATTCAAACAATGACAACACACACACAATTGTGCAAAAATGACGTCATCACTTTCTGGGAAGTTAATTTTCCCTAGTGAACTAGTACACGAGTTTGATACATGCCTCTGCTTGGACTACAACAACAAAAACGTTGGATCAGAAATGTGTAAGCCTTGTTTGTTTGGCCCTTTAACTAAGTGTCTCGCATTGGATGGAAAAATAAAACTGTGACGGTCTTTTTGCACACTTTACAGAAAAACGCATGTTTGTTGTCTCTGCATTCGGTGATCCAGCTTCGATATTCTTCCTTCTGTAACCACAATGGACTAAATGTGCGATTTTCCTTAGGCATGATGACAGATGCAACAGTATTGGACTTCACCGGAAGATGAGGGAGCTTGGCACTTCTTTGTCGGAAGTCGAACTGCGCATGCACAAACGATAACTGACTATTGAATTGCTTCCCTTCGCTTGAAAGCACATGACACGCAAAACGATTGAGAGGCGAAAATCGATGTTCCAAGTCTCGTTCGCATTTGTTCTCTGATTTGTCTTCAAATGTTACAGTCAGTTTTGGTCCGAAAATGATTTTTAAGGGATTTCAAGGGGTGGTGGGATATCTGCAGTTTTCAAGGGTTTTCAAGGGCCTTTTTAACCCAATTGAATTTTAAAGGGTTTTCAAGGGGCGTGCGAACCTTGTTATACACATACACACACACAACAACACAGACAAACACACACCCATCTCTACACACACACACACACACACACACACACACACACACACACACACACTTACACAGCATACTGACCCTGTCATACCACTGATGACCACCACCTGACTCTCCTCCACATGGGCTAGCACCTCATCTCTCTGGTTCCACGCTGGCAGCTTCTGTCTCTCTGCCAACCACCGTTGGTATGTCGCTAGCGACTGCAACATACACATCAACAAAGGCACCATCAGTCAGCCTGCTTGAACCAGAACCCATTCTAAGCTACATTTCACCACCTTGAACACTAGGTTACATACTCAAACAGTCTTTGCTATATTTCACTATCTTCCTTCCAGTTTACAAATCAACCCCCTAAGTGCTGAAAGTCCCTAAAACATGGAAACGCAGGCAAGCATGTACATTTTCCTGCCCTTCTTTGTTTCTTCACCCCCATTTATCACACACACACACACACACACACACACACACACACACACACACACACACACACACACACACACACAAACACACACACACATACACACCACTTTTCTGCATGTCAACTTTTTTCATCACAAAAGCTGAGTTTATAGTTGCTTCAATGGTTGTTACATCTCACACAGTACATGCATGCTGCAGTGTTCTCACACACACTTCCGAAAGGGAGACAAAATCATCTACTGCAGAAAACGAATTATTTCAACTCACCTCCTTCCTTTTGAACTCTTCTTTCAATTTTCTGTTCTGTTTCGATATATCAGACTGTCGAGGATCGTTCCACCTTCCGATGGCAAAACCGGAATTTTCCTTGGAACCTGATTTTGAAGATGCGTTTTTCCTCCCACCTGAGCCATCATGCACTGGAAGTCTACATGCTGCCCCTTGAATGTTCTGAGAATCTTTCTCTGATTGTCTGTTTTCATCAGAATGGACAGATGGTTCGTCGACAGGAAGGACAAGCTTTTCCCTTTCACAAGTAACAGAATCTGTGATGGGGCTATCACCAGAGAGTGAGGGGGGAGGCCTTTCCAATATCTCCTTAAGCTGGTCAGGGTTTTCCAGTTCTGAAATGAGTGAGAAAACAGCTGCAGATTGCGTCTCTGCAAGACGCTTAGCAGCGTCCATGAGGAACAGTGATATATTCAAGCACGTGTGTGGTGGAAGTCTGTCTGTGAGCGATGAGAAGGCTATCAAAGGTGCTTCTAAGGGGTAGAGATTGCCTGCAGGAAAGCGAACTTCTATTGCAAACAAATTATCAGCTAAAGGTCCTTGAAGTTCTTCAGTTTTCTTCTTCATCTTCTCAACCTCTGCCGACATATGCAGATTCTGACACTTGTCTCCAAAGCGACAGTTCCCTTGCCTGTAGAATCTGCACACTTCCTGTGTCGCTGGTTTTGGAGCCGAATGTCTTTCGAAATTCAGAAGCTTGTTCAGCTCTGGCAGATCTAAGTGAATCACCCACACCCTGTTGGCCCACCGCTCCTGAAACTTCTCCTCATAGATAGATTTAAGTGCCACTTTCTCATCCTTACGCAGCTCTGCTATCTCCTGTGGGAGAGCCTCCTGTGAGAGGGCCTGATCTGATAGGTATGAGTTACAAGGCTGATAAAGATTGCGAAGTTCAGTCAACAGGTATTCCTGGGCAATCCCAACGTCTCCATCACAGACCTGCAGAGCTTCCACACACATCTGTCTGCTGAACCCGGATCTGTCACACACAAAGGAGACAAGTCAGAATGACAATTAAATGCAAAGTATGCATGGCATTGCAATGTAGTGAAAAACAAATGATTTTACCTTGTTTTACATCAGATGTCTCATTTCAACAGGCATGGTAACAGTCCTTAAATAGTGGCATGTTTTAAATTATGATTACGTTAGGTACACTGTGTTGCAAGGTATGAAAATTTCATGGTTCGTTCAGCAACCACTGCCACTCAACTGACAAACAACTTAACCCTTTCACCACCAGACGTTCTGTTTTGCATGAATCCCCATTGCCAGCCATTTTTTGCAAAAAACTATAATTTCATACCAGCATGTGTGAAACGCAGATATCTCAGGAACTAGAACATCAATTTTCATTCTGTTTTTTTTTTTTCCTAATGGAGGAGAAAGAGTGTATTTTTGTAATGTTATAATATATTAGTAATGGTAAGTCAAGAACAATTTCAAATTTTTAGTAATTTCAAGTAAAAAAAAAATGCAAAATAAAATTTTGAATGTTATGTTTCATCTCAACATGAAAAAGAAGTAAGCATGCCAACAAACTCTGAACAAGGAAGGAAAAATACTCCACTCACCAAATGAAGACCAGAAAGTATGTAATATCCATCAAAAGAATGAAAAATACAGCCTCAAATACTCCAAATCAGAAAACTGGTGATGGCAGTGCACGATAGACAGGCAAGTATCAAGTTTGTGAGTGTGTCCAGGGTTCAGTTTTCAGACAGAATGAAAAAAAAAGAATTCTACAACTACAAATGACACTATTTCTACTGTCTGTGCTGTGATGCAGAAAAGCAATCACACACACACACACACACACACACACACACACACCAACATCAAACACACACACACACACACATACACACACAGCACAGCACAGCACAGCACAGCACAGCACAGCACAGCACAACACACACACACACACACACCACACTTCTTACACAAAGAGGGAATAGCACACACACACACAACTTATGCCCCACTGGTACACACATAAAAGAAAGAACAAGGGAAAACACACACACACACACACATCAAACACACACTCTTTCTCTCTCTCTCTCACACACACACACACAACAACACAACACACACACACACACACACACATCAAACACACACTCTTTCTTTCTCTCTCTCTCTCTCTCTCTCTCTCTCTCTCTCACACACACACACACACACACTACAACACAACACGCTCACACACACACACACACACACACACGCACACACATTTCTTACACCAAAAGGGAATAGCACACACACACACACACACACACACACACACACACACACACACACACACACACGCATACACACACAGAAAGAGAACTTATGCCCCACTGATACACACATGAAAGAAAGAAAAAAGGAACACACACACACACACACACACACACACACACACACACACACACACACACACACACATTTCATTTTCACTTTCGAAAGCAATAACTTTATTGTTGTTGTCTCGTTCGTCGTTTCTTTAGATGGATTCTCCCGTCTCCTCGACAAAGGTGGCAGTACGTAACCAGCCACCGTGGCGAAGTGGTTAGCGTCGCGGACTCCGGGCTGGGAGGTCGTGGGTTCCAATCCCATCAGAGTAATGTAGGTTTTTCTGCCCTGACCGGCTCCTACCCAGAGTTGAGTTTGCTGCAGACTCAGTTGGGAAGACTGGGACCACACAGTCGAGTTACATCCACTTAATGGATGCGTTTCTGAGAGTGTTGCTCAAATTTCCTGACCAACACTGCAGGTGCCTGTTTTCTCGGGCCTGGTTGACGTCGGGATATATTATGAAAGGAAGCGTAGTGTACAGCCCTGTCATGTAGTCTCAGATTGACATGGAAATCCGTAGCATCATCTTAACCCTCTTCAGTATGCACTTACCTGAGCTTAGTTACGCCGAAAACCATCGGCAAGATAACTCCGTAATTTGAACATGGTTACCCAATTTAAAAATTAATTTAAAAGAGAGGAAAGGAAATAATGAAATGAAAATCATTTAAAAAATTCCTATGAATATATATGTTGCTATATCATAAGTTTGAAGAATGTCACATGAGCCATTTACTTGGGGAAAAAAAAAATCTTCTTCTTCAGAACTTCCTTCCGAATCGTTGTTTATCATATCTGGAACCTCATCCCAGTCGAAATCTTGGTCACTGTAAGCTTCATCACTCAGCACTTTAACTAAGTCTTATGCCGTAAATCCCACAAATCACAGTATCTTCATTACTAAATCTCCTTATAGAATGGCAGAAATCAAGGTTAGCCATGGTGAAAAACAGCATTTCGACCACAAAACTTTAAAAATTCATAACTCGAGAACTACGGCACGTATCGACTCGCGTTTTTTTGCAAATGGAAGTGAATGGCTACAGGAAGAAGGAAGTCACATTCTCGCGAGACTTCCTTTTCTACGAGAAACATGGCGGCGCCCATTGTTGCCATGTGTTTTACTGGGCGCTGGCAGGCGCTCAGCCTTTTGGCTGTGTGATTTCCAGTTGGGCGCTAGCGGGCGCGCGCTTATCAAGAGGGTTAATCATCCTCATTCTCATCGATCAGCATACAAAAAAAAGCCTCAAATTCTGTGGCCCTTCATGCCCTGCTCTCATGGTGACCTCAATTTAGATGTCCTCTCCATGTCTGTGGCTTTGGTTTGATTCCGTTGGGGTCACCGGTATCGGCGAGTCCATGGGGGCTGTCGTTGGACGGACGTGGTGGTGCCCTCCGGATGGAGAGCTCACTCATGTCGGCTCCGCGACTAAGCAATCATAATCGTCAGTAGGAGGCTTAGTAGGTGGTGTCCAGCGTATGTTAGATCACAACAGGCGCCACTGAACACCACCGAAGTGACTCGGCAGCAGTGCAGTGTCTCCTCCGGTGGGTTGCCTCTTGACGACTTGACACTGACTGCTTCCTGTGGATTGCTGGTGCTGGGGCTGCGGCGGGGCCAACTGGGCTGTGGCTGTGGATGGGGTGTCGGAATGAGCGGTGTGAGTGCACTGCCTCTGAGGTGGCGCAGAGGTTGGGACAGCAAAAAAAAAAAAAGAAAAGAAAAAAAAGGTGGCAGTATGTCGCAGGTCCTCCAGTCCTCCGTTGAGCTTCCAGGCCACTGGTATTGGGTCGGGTCAGGTTTTCTCTCGAAGTGCTTGGTGGAGCAGGCAGGACTGCAGCAGATGTTCTGTTGCCTGGCTGCCTGTTCTGCAGGGGCACTGCTCTGTGTTGCCAATGCGGAGTTTAAAGAATAGGAGGTGTTTCAGGCGGTTGTGGCCTGTCCTGAGCCTGAAGATGACTACCTTTATGAAAACAAAGTCATTCATTTGCCTGTTGGCCTCTGGAACCTGGGGAGCCATTCTCCCAGTCAAACGTTGGCCTCTGGAACCTGGGGAGCCATTCTCCCAGTCAAACGTTTCTGTGGCTGGCCTCGTTTGCTGTTGGTGCACACCTCTGCCACGTGTCACTCTGCTATGCCCCCTTCGACCTTGACACCTATGTACCCCAGCTGTGCTCGCAGTCACTTGTGTCTGAGCCCTCCGTGTTCATCCCGACCGTTAGGCCTGCACTTTCAGTCATCTCACTCACACTACTATCAGTGTCAGTGTGTGTTGGCGACGAGCCAACACCACGCAAGCCCACAGTGTGCCAGCCAGCCTCGCCCCCTTTTGCTTACCACCCGTGCAACTGGGTCAGCCACATTTAGTTCTGACTCAATTGACCTTTCGCTGTCCGATAATGTATCCATGTCATCATCTGGGTGTTCTTGATCCATATCAGCATCAACTGACCGTTTACTCAACATTTCCAGCACCTGATTTGCAGTAAATGTACGGCAAGACCGAGTGCCTGAAGTGTTTGGTTGTGACGTCATAGTGAATGAAAAACTTATCAACAGAAATGGATAAAAACACTTAACTGAACGCCGCTCTGACGAAGCTAATGGCTGTGAGGCATGCGTCAGTGAATACCGGAACTATCACGGTTATCACTGTTTTTCTATCTTGTCAAGTTCGAGAGTGAAAGTATCGGGAGTTAGGTCACCCTAGTTGGTTGCCAAATGGCGACATTGTCGGTGACACACGTTGTCGCCAAACGGCGACGTCGGCGGCATAAGGGTTAACAAGTGCTGGATGATTTACTGCTACTATAACATTAGCTGTGGAGACATTCACTTGTGATATCTGATATCCATGAAGGTTATCAGATCACAAAGAATCTACACACACAAGCCACAATGTCTGATCACGTACTGCAATTTCTTTAAAACACTGACTTATGAACAAGATTCTATTCATGTAATAACTTTTCAAAGACTATAACATTTCTCCCAGAACATGATAAAACCAAACCAAGTTAGATAAATGCACAACACAATCAGCTGACAAATAAAAACTTCACACAATGTTTTAAATGATAAATAAATAAATGTGACTGAAACAAGATGAAATAATGAAACTATTCCTATAGCTGCACTCCCAACCTCTGCAGTTTCTGTAGAGCCACAGGGTTGATATCAAGGACATGTGATCTGGCATTATCAACTCTGCCTGCGTCTTTTGCCGCCCCACGTGGCTCTGACAGAGCATAAGGATGAGCGCTGTCCACAAAAAGAGGGGCGTCCGTCTGCCAATAGTGATCGTCAGCCCGTGTGTCCAACTCGTCATACTCACTATCCCTGCACAGGCATTTTCTCTCATTATTCAAATGACCCAACAGAACAAACACATCTGTCACAGCTTGCCACAGTATTACATGGTACAGTACATAAAACGAGAGAAAAAGTTACCTGACTGAGCTGCTAACTTTTACCGTGAACCAGAAGGATGCCATCAAAAATTGACCGATGAGGATCTATTTGGCTGATGTGTCTCACTCAGAGCTGCCATGCCTCAAAAGTAAAAAGTGTAGTATTTTGCCATTTTAGATGTAGCATTCCAAATTTACAGGTAGTACTTGTATCTGATATCACAAGAGCACTTTCAGTTACATTTTGCATCACACTCGTCATAATGGCAGACTCGAAAAACAGAAATCTTGCTGGCTATCATGTGATGTGGTTTCAATTTGACCAACAAGAAATCAGAATGGCTCGCAACAAAACCAATGGTGAAGGTGGCAAAATTGCAATCATCTTAATTAAGCAATTTTCCTTCTGCTTTACCTCTCCTCACTGAACCTGGCAATTTTTTGTCAAAACAAGTCTACCGTCTAAAGATCTACATTGTCATGGTTCCACTTTTGTGGCCAGTTTGAGCAGGTAAGTGACTGCTTGTTTGTCCTTTGTTTTCATTTTCATTGTCTCTAAAGTTATCTGTCATATCTTGTGATCAAAGAAGTCGAAATGCATAGCGTTTGTTTTGTAATTTGTTTATTCTTTTGACAGACAGCATAGTAATTCTTTTTTTCTTTTTAATCTTGTTTTAATTTCCACCTGCAGTCACCCCAATCTGACACCAACCATGTAAAATCTGTTTGCTGCAAGATAAACTTTACATTTTACTCACATAGTCACGCAGTGCATACACACACACACACCCACACACACACATAAACACACCAGAACACAGACACAGACACAGAGATGCACATACAAACACACACACACACGTACAAACACACACACACACACACATACACACACGCACGCAAGCACACACACACACACACACACACACATACACAGAAAACTTACGAAGGTATGCTGTGATCATCCCCGTGCAGTGTCTTCAGCATGTCTCGCACCATTTCCTGGTTCTCTTGCGTCATGTGGATGTGCTGCATTGGAACCTTGACCTTCGGCTCATAGAATTGTAAAGGAGCAGAGGCCCCAGGTCCAGCTCCAGCCACTGTCTGCCCTCGCCCTCCTCCTCGGCCAATGGTGGAACTAAAAACATTCAGTCAAAACCTTTTTTTTTCTTTTCTTATATAAATGGACAGGAATAGATTTGATTTGAAAACAGCTTTTGTTTCTCTTCAGTGTCCAAGCAATCTCCAAATGTTCTTGTACTTTCTCACTGTGTGTGTGTGTGTGTGTGTGTGTGTGTGTGTGTGTGTGTGTGTGTGTGTGTGTGTGTGTGTGTGTGCTCATGTCTGCGCCTAAGTGTGTGTGTTTGTGTATGTGAATGAGCGTGTGCGTGCGTGCATGTGGGTGTGTGTGTGCGCACGCGCACTTTTGCATGTAACTGTGTACATACATGATCTGCAAGTCAGTTTGGCAGAACATTATTATATTGTAGTCTTCTGAACATGACTAAAGCTACATTTGTCTTTTCAAACACATCATGTAGTAACAGACCTTTCACAGTTTTACATTTCTCATTTATCTCTTATTCTTTCTCTTCTCTTTCATTCCTGCTGTCTGTCATGGTCTACTGGTTAAAACCTAACTCATGAAGCTAAAAAAGTGGATCTTTTGAATCCAGTCTTTTCACTTAACAAAAGCACACATAAAGCTACTTGTTTGGAGTCAAATCTGAATATGTTAACCCAAAGACTGGCATTTGAAAAAAAAAAAAAGTATCAGCTGCCTGGGGGAGTGGTTAGTATCATGGGCTTATGGGCTGGTAGGTCAAGGAACATTTCTTGTCAGAGGCATTTCTTTGTGGAATTTTGCAGCCCCGCCTGGCTCTAATACAAAACTGAGTTAGCTGTAGGCTCCAGTGAAAAGACTGGACCCACACTCTGGAGTTTAATCCACCTAACAGATGTGTTACTGACTATGTAGTCATAATTTCCTGAACATATATTGCAGGTGTTGGCAATTATCTGCTTTCTTGACTCAGGGATATCCTAGGACAAGAAAACAAAAAGTACAGTCCTGTTGTGTTGTTTAGGACCAGAAGGGATCTTCAAAACACCATCTCTATCATCCTCATTTGAAAAAGAATACCAAATTATGCAGTACTCGACTTGCTGGTATCATCAAAGTTTATGGGAACAGTCACTGGACAGACATGTTAGCGCCTTTTGGAGGGGTTTGCTCACCCATGCTCACTTCGCCCTGCGACTATGCAGTTATTGTTGTCGGCGGGCAGCCTAGTAGGTGCTGCCTTGAGACTGTGAGTACATTTGATCAGAACAGGCAAACTTGAACTCCACCGAGGTGAGATCTAGCATAGGCTGCATGAGACTAATGCCTCTGACTACAAACTAAGAAACAAGACACACACACACACTAAAATCCTGCAGCACTTTTTCATTCCTAGACTATATCATAAAAAACAAAGAGCAATGTTCATACTAATCACAGATTCGCTGTTTTCTGAATCTCTGCATAGTGTATGCTGTGGACATCAGAAATGGACAGAATCCCAACCTTTGTAATGAGTCAAAGGCGAGTCATAAAGCGGACTTACGGCTGGCCTGTTGGTTTCATCACTTTGTTGTCTCCTCCTGATCCCTTGGCTTGCAATACAGGTCCATCCTCAAAGTCATCTAACGACAAATAATACATCTTGTGATCCCCGCTCCCATGACCCCCACCATGACCATGACCCTTTCTACCACGGATGAAACGACCGCCACCTCTGTTGGGCTTTCCCCGCCTTCTCTGAACTTGTTTAGACATGGCTGCTGGTTCCCTGGAAACAGAAAAGTAGAAAAGTGCCTTTACACAATCTGGTGACATTTTGATGTTCCTGACCAATCACGTGCATAGATGTATATTTAGGCAATCTTTGGGATACTGTAGTGTTTATTTTCAGTCGATTCACTTACACACACACTTCAGAAATTTTCTTAACTTCTCTTTCGTGATACGGCACTGAGAGTATATATGCTACATGAGCAATGTTATTACAAAGAAAAATGATCTGATTTATGTGCTTATTTTACACGATCTCTGACAACTTCTGAAAGACCTGCCTACACACTTCTCATTAACACTGAAACAACAACAACAACAAAACCAAACACACACACACACACACACACACACACCCCACACACACCACACACTCACACACACACACACACACACACAGAAAGAAAAGGAAAGACTGTTGAAGTCTTACAAACAAGTCACTCCTCTTGAAGTTGAGTCCTTTTCTGTCATTGTTTTTAAATTTGCGCCTATATTCAAGTTAAAAAAAAAAAAAAAGAAAAGAAAACTAGTACAGGTCGTCCTTACTATTCCAACCTCTGGATCAAATCAAAGGGTTGTAACGTTAAGATTTTTAATGAGAAGAACGGACAACTCAATCATGTGGTAACTGGAATACAATTTCAACATTATTAGTGGTTTGCAAATCTGTGTATCTTCTATCCTTTCTTTTTTTGTTCTCCCTGATTCATACGAAGATCGCTAAATTACAAGCCACAGACATCTGTGATCACCTTGATACATTGTAACGTAAATTTTAAAATCCACATGATGGTATTTCACAAACACAATTCAGATATGTCATGAACTCACACACTGTAGTTTTATTCATACACACAAACGCACACATGCACCTGCATACACGCAGGCGTGCATGTACACACACACACACATACACACACACAAACATGCAAATAAACACAGAGTTAGGCATCAGCATCATTATAGTAGTGATCATGGTGACAGGTTCTGACCCGACCTGTCACCAAGAGTTGAAAGATATCTCATACTGGCAAAACTGTTCCTGATTATGGAGAATTGTCAACTGTCAGCAATATGGACAGTTGCCATCTCTTTGCAACAATACCACAGTCTGTCAGTATCAAGTGCCCACCACACTGGTTAGCGCTACATCCAGTTAATTTCAATGTCTGTCTAACATTTCTTTTCATTTGACAAGTTATAAATTATCCATGCCTCTTCATGTGCATGTCTTCCATTTTGTTGGTAAAGGTCTTTTCAAGAGTGGAAATTAATGTGTGCACTCGCACGTCTTCACACAAATGTGTGTGTGTGTGTGTGTATGTGTGTGTGTGCGTGCGTGCATGCATGCATGTGTGTGTGTGTGTGTGCACACAATTTATGTCTGTTTGAAAGTGTGTCTGGGAATGTACGTGTCACTTTTTTGCGTTTAAGTGTGTGCTTGTGTTGACACACATACACAAAAAATGACGATCTAAAACACAAGTTGAAAATAACATCATTTTGATATAAATCTAACCAATGAATTATAGGCAGGTGCTTTGGGTCAACAGCTTGTAAAGGTCAAAACGGTGTGACTATTGCTGTCCCACATTATGGATTATTTCTTTCTTGAGTGTGTGTGTGTGTGTGTGTGTGTGTGTGTGTGTGTGTGTGTGTGTGTGTGTGTGTGTGTGCATATGCACACGAGTGTGCATGTGTGTGTGTGTAGAGGGAGTTAGCCGTGGATTGGGATGAGGTACTGGGGAGAATGGAAGGAATGATATGGAGGAGGGGGGCCAGGAGAAGAGCAGTGATGAAGCACTCTGGTGCTGCTGGGTGATGGTACTCATCGACAATGATATGCAGCACAATCAAAGCAATAACAGACAGGTTAACAGGTTGTCTATTGTTTTCATCATGTTCCAAATGGTTTTGTTTGTTTTCTCTTACTGATGCAACAACACAATCAGTCAACAAGTGCACACACAAGTACCTGAAAGTTAAATAGTGATAATATTTGTGACTGTTATTATGCCATTGTACAGATTACACAACAACTTGCAAAAAAAAAAAAAAAAAAAAAAAATTCATATATATTCATCTATGTCCTCAGGTGTTTTCAAATTGTCTGCAGATTTTTTTTCATATCAGAATTTTAGAGGAAATACATTGTGTTTTTTTTTCTTTCATACATAACTTAAAGTTACCATAAAACAATCTTTTGATGTACATCTACATTCCTGAGACTGGGAATGAAAGGCATGGATGTCTCTTCTTGTTCTCCATCTGGATATATACATCACAGGAAGTGATGATCCATACTTGGTTATCGTGCAATCGAAACCTGGCAATGACATAGACAGATCTATTGGCAGGTGGTAGATGAAGGCTGGGGCAGGAGGCTTTCGGTAGGGGAGGAAAAAGAGTGTTAGTGCATTAAGGAGATCTGCTAACTGCTTATGAAAATGTGGAGGCAGATGGGACCTGAACGATCTGCTCTTATAGCTTGTTTCAGGTGGATATCATGTTGTTCGTTTGTTATTCCATCCTCTGTCCATAAACATTCCATTGGGATTCATGTAAGTTCCGTTGATGTAGGTCAGGAACTTGTGGAGAGCAGGTAAGTTCTGTTCTAGTCTTCTTCTCTGCTCGTTCAATACAGCAACAAAGTTCAGCCAGACCAGAGGTAAGGGCACGTGCCCCAAACTCATCACTTTTTTCATTAACTTTTTGAGGCGATGATTATTATGTTATGGCATGGTTAGTCCCAATTCTTGAACACACTTCCACAAATTTTGCTTTAAGTGGAAAGAACATCCACATCCACGTGGAAGTTCTGTTTCCAGTGCAGTATGCAGAGCTTGCTCGAGGTCACAGATTATAACCTGTGGTCTCCAACAATGGTGAGTATGTAGCCGGATTTGGGTCTTCAAGCTCTGGAAGACCTGCCGATAAGTGCCTATGGTTCTTGTAGCCATCAGCGCATGTACAAGTGAAACAACATGACCATGGACATCTTTAAGAATAGTCAGAATCTGAGTGTAAGGTCTTGGGCATGAACAGATGGTGCCATCAATGTAAATGGTTCTGCAAGTCCCTAGTGTCTGCAGGTTTTCGTCTGTTGTATCAACCGCATATCCCTAGTCGTTGTCCATGGACAACAAAAATCTCTCATTATTCCAGGTTGCAACCCATGGGGGATTTTTATCTCAGTGTCTTCCACTTCTAGTCTATTGGCAGAGGTGGCAGTTGTGATCTCCTTGATCTCTCGATGGACGACCTTACAGACTCATACACAGGAAGTTCAGGTCGGTCTCTTCTGTCCTGAGCTGGAAGACGCTGGTGATGAGCCACTGTAGTGGTGTTGACCCTTCTACTCGGAGTCGGATGCGTGGGGTCTTGCAAGGCTGATGCCATCATTTTGTTTCTAAGACGAGCACGTTCCGCGATGTCAGTGTCGGGTGGATGGGTATGATCCCTAATCACTTGAACCACTATGATGTCAGGATTTTCAATATAACGAAGATATTTGTGGAAATGTTAACAGAACATTATAGTCACTGCCAACAATGCCAAAGAAAACAATCTTGTTGCATACAGTGCCAAATGTAACGAAACCCCTCATGGACCAAAACTTTCCCCCTCTTTCGCCTCTCATCAACGTTGGTATCATGCAGTAACCTTCTTGAACAAATGGTGGATGTAACTCAAGCACAAACAAGTTTTCAGGTCCAGCATTCACATAAAAAACCAAACAAAGAAGTGATGCCACCTGCGCCCGCCAGAATGCAGCCAAAAAATGCTTAACGGAGTCTACTCAACATACTTTATACATGCATATAAGACTGGTAACTATAGACTTCTCTTGAAGAAAAACGCATTTTTAATGTCATGAATAAACAGTGCGAGCGCATGTTAAGGAAAATAACTTTTGCATATTACAAATTACAGTCAACTTGAATAACTATGCGCATCTATCACACCAAGAACACCCAGAAACCTTGCAGTCTATGGAACTATTTAATTTAACAAATTTGGTCAGGTTGTCGCTCTCTGGATGACCATGATCAGGCTGTTTTCTTCTGCCACGAAAAGAGACAGTCGGCAATGGTGCATGTTTGAAGTGAAGGCAGGTACACGGAAGCAGACGCTGAGAGTGTAGGGAGGGTGCAGTTCCCAAGGAACATGTCATATATTTCTTAAAACGTGCGAGTCACTGAGTGCATGATGTGCATGCATGTGAGATGAGAGAGAGAGAGAGAGAGAGAGAGAGAGAGAGAGAGAGAGAGAGAGAGAGAGAGAGAAGGGGGTTACGCTGTTCAGATAAATATAGCTGTTATTGTGTTAAGGAGTCAAATGTCTTACCTGCTGTGTTTTCATCATCTATAGACAACTAAATGTGTTCACTATTTCATATGGGATCCAAGATCATACTTTTGTTTTTTCGGGATCAGTACCTTTTGTGCTTTTTATGATTATGTACTTTCGGTCCCTATTCTGTGCTGAAAACTGTTATTACACCAACTGAAAATTCTAATTCATGATTATGACTCCCCCCCCCCCCCCCCCCCCAAGATCAGTACTTTTGTATTTCCTTCAATCATAGGTTAATCATACGTTTTGGAAACAGGATTTTTTTTCAGAGGGTCTTGCGCAGGCGAAAGGAGTCTTCCAGATCATGGCTCAAAGGCTTGGGTGGAGCACATATGAAACTGCCCGAGCGCTGTGAAACTCTCTTGAACAAGCAACAAGAATATACATTTTTGGTATGCATTATGTGCGGGAAGCTATGAGAGAGAGAGAGAGAGAGAGAGAGAGAGAGAGAGAGAGAGAGAGAGAGAGAGAGAGAGAGAGAGAGAGAGCATTATGTGCAGGGAGCTATTAGAGAGACAGAATGAGAGAAAGAGAGAGAGAGAGTGAGACAGAGAGAGAGAGAGAGAGAGAGAGAGAGAGAGAGAGAGAGAGAGAGACAGAGACAGAGACAGAGACAGAGACAGAGCTGTGTGTGGATATTTTTTAAACCATATTAAAAACACACACACACAGAGCAGTCCCATGCATCCACACCCATTAACACTAGAAAAAAAAAAGTACCGCCGTCCACACAGTCATCACACAAAACGAAAAGGACTTCAGGAGAGATACGTGAACTACTGCACTATCAGGTCTGCCACTGTTTGGCAAAATAGCCAAGTACGTGACATAGCCACAAGACACTCTTCTTAAATTCTCTCAACTTAGTTATTAATTCATTTCTAAAATCCATCAGCTTAAAATCATGCGCAGTGTGGCCTCAAAACTTAGCGGATCTGGTGTAGCGTATACACTAGTGATGCATGCTTCATTGATCATTGCTAAAAGGCACTGCTGATGACTGTTGGAATTGAAATAAGTAATTTGATGAAAAAGTATATACCCATTAATGATTAAGATTAAAAAAAAAGCAAATTTTAAATCCCCGTGGATAATCAAAACTATTAAAGGAAATGTTAAGAAAAACATACAATTTATACAAAAAGTATATATTAATTCTAGCAAAAATACTGATCATCAAAATCATGTGAAAAAGAGAAATGAATGCAAACAAATCATTAAGAAAGCAAAACGAGAATATGAAAAGAAAATAGCAAGGGAAAGCACAAAAAAAAAACCCTAAATATTTTTGGAAGTATGTCCAGTCAAAACTAAGTCAAAAACTGGAATCAGTCCTCTCTATAAATTAAATGGAGAAATGGCAAGAACAGATAAGGACAAAGCTGAAGAATTAAATAGGTTTTTTTCAAGTGTATTTATTCAAGAAACTACTTTTAACTTACTAAATGTTGAAGTAGGAGAAAATTCAGGTGGTATAACTATTAGTGATTTACAAGTAGCGCCCAAAGCAGTTGAACATAAATTGCAAAATATTAACCCTAATAAAGCCCAAGGACCAGACCACATTCCCCCTAGAGTATTAAAAGAATTAAGCCAAGAGCTAAGTTGGCCTCTGTGTATACTATTCAATAAATCGCTTGACTCAGCTGAACTTCCAACTGACTGGAAAAACGCAACTGTGACGGCAATTATTAAAAATAGGTATTAGATCCAACATTGGAAATTATAGACCTGTAAGTTTGACTTGTGTTACCTGTAAAATATTAGAATCATTGGGTAGGGATGCTTTGATACAATACATGGAAGACTATAAATTTTTTTTCACCTTGTCAGCATGGCTTTCGCAAACATAGATCATGTGTATCTCAGTTATTAGAAGTAATGGAAGATTTTACTAAAATTACTGATGGAAATCAAAGTTTGGACGTTATCTACTTAGATTTTAAGAAAGCTTTCGATTCTGTACCACATAAATGTTTGTTGCAAAAAATACTAAGCTATGGTATAACGGGATCCATTTATAGTTGGATTAAAGACTTTCTAAACCCAAGAACACAACAGGTTAGAGTTGGTATGGAATATTCTTCAGAAGCTAAAGTACTAAGTGACCAGTATTCCACAGGGCAGTATTTTAGGACCTATTTTATTTACTCTTTTTATAAATGATTTACCTGAAGGCATACAGAGTTATTGCAAAGTGTTTGCTGATGATACAAAATATATAACTCAACTAAAAATAGTAAAATCTTACAAAATGATATTGACAAACTAAATGAATGGTCAGATAATTGGAATTTATATTTTAATGAAACCAAATGCAAAGTACTTCATATAGGTAATAATAACCCAAATGAGATATATACTATGAGAGGTAAAAATGGTATGCACACGATTGCAGAATGTGAGGAGGAGAAAGATTCAGGTGTGATTTTCGATAAAAAATCAAAATTTGATTCGCATATAGAAATTTCAAGTGCTATAATAGTATAAATAAAGCCAATAAAACTCTTGGAATAATTAAAAGATCCTTTATTTCCTTGAAAAAGATATTTTTCTGTGTTTATACAAATCAATGGTGCGACCCATTTTAGAATATAATGGTAATACTGTTTGGAGTCCATACTTAAAGGGGCAATCCATAGCTATAGAGAGAGTACAAAAAAGGGCAACTAGATTGATAAATAAAATTAAGGATTGGGAATGTTTACAGAACGACTGTCATATTTAAATTTACCATCTCTGAAATACAGATGTTTCAGAGGAGATCTTATTCAGGTGTATAAAATAATAAATAATTTAGATGATTTAAATTTTAATAAATTTTTCAGTATTAATACTGCACGATTAACAAGGCACTCTGACTTCAAATTATTTTTTAATTACAGCTGTACTAACCTTCGAAAATATATATCTTCTTCTTCTTCTTCTTCCTAAAATACTGGTTCACTCAAAAAGTATGAGTAGGTCACCAGCGCACAAATTTAGTACTATAGAGTTGTTCAACACTGGAATGCACTTTCAATAACTACTAAAAAATACACCAGATATTAATCAGTTCAAAAATCTACTAGACAGAGACCCAAATCGCTTAGTTTGGAAATTTGATGTTGATTAGTGTTGGAAAATTTGCATGCACAAAGCAGACCTACACTGGTTATGATAAAGATGGGATGTATAAAGGCTCGTGAGAGCCTAACCTAAGTCCCTAATTTACTACTACTACATGAAACTGAAACTTGGCAAAAAAATTTAAAATCATAATATAGTTAAGTCGGCTCCAAATACAGGTAGGCCTGTCACCGAAATCATGGTCTTCACTTCATCTTATCCGTACAGTGTCCTCAATCAACAGGCTGATCATTCTGACACTGGTGACGGAGGGGTATGAGCAGGAAAAAACAAACAAACAAACAAAACCAACCAAACAAACAAACAAAAAAAACCCAAAAAAAAACAAAAAACGGTCACAACGGCACGAGATCAAAAGAACAAGATCACAACGACATTTGGCCACAACAACAAGTGGTCAAAACGACATATTTTGAGTCACATCGCCATTGGCCTGATTGGGTCACAACATGTGACCACATCGGCATGTACCCCCCCGGTGGAATTACGTAACATACATATTTGTGGTTAATCGACAAAATGCCGCAAACAAAGGCAAAATGCTTTATTTGAGGCTGTTGTAAGGATACCGTGCAGCTGTTAGCGTAGAGGGCCCACAAACGTGCTCTCTGAAGAGAATTCCAGGTAAGATCTTGCTTCTAAAGACTAGAGAAAGCCCGTGTGACCGTCTCAGTTCTCACTCATGAAACAAAAGAATTATGTGAGACAGCCTATGAAATTCACGACTCAAGTTAAACAACGACTCGAAAATATTATGATAGTGACAACTGTATATCTGAAAGCATCTGCTTACCAACGATTCAGTGGTGAAATTGATGAGAATTTTCAGTGCCCACTTCACTTTCTCTTCCGATCGCGCAACCTTACCAGGAAAGACGGCGTGTAGAGTAGCTAACAAGTCTCCGTGTCAGAAGATTACCCACAACTTCCTGTGTCTGTGACGACGTGACACGAATAACACAAGATCTCTGTCGAGAGGGAACAGAACTTACGACAGTCCCAATGATTTGGTAAATTAGATATGCACCATCTTTGCACACCTGCCCGCATACATTTCAATCAAGCCAACGAAAACTTAAAGGCTTCTGTAAATGTTAACTTATCAACTAACGTGTTTACCTACTAATAGTAGTGCTATTAGTATTGTTACTCAACTACAGTACTCTGGTAAATGTTACCCCATAAACTAGCGTGTTTGCCTACTAACAGTAGTGCTACAAGTATTGTTACTCAACTACAGTACTCTGTGAAGTGCATTCATGCACACACACATTGCCTCACATAGTCAGTTAAGACACTGGCATGGGGATATCTCGCCGAGCCCTGTGCCTTACACTGTGAAGACTTGAGGATGCAAAGTAGGATGCAAAGTTTACGAGATTTTTTTTTCAATTTTAAGTTTTGTTTTTAAATTTGGTTGTTTTTTGTTTTTTTGTGTGCAGCTGTCATTGTCAGTAGCTGCAAGCGCTATATTTAACCCTTGTAAAGGTTAGTGACCAATCACAGCAAAGTGCATTTTAAAGGCAGTTACCAGCTAGTTGGTTACTATAGAAGCAGATAAAGAAGAAAAAGTTGGGAAGGAAGTTTTGATTAAGAAATTGGTAGGGGGAGGATGGAGGGCTGAGATGGTTGTTCACAGCCTGAAAGAAAGTAAACCTCTATAATAATGACCTGGTATCCAGTGGAATCTGATTATAGTAATTATATAGATATAGCTTTCCTTGGGTCTCGCTGATGGCAACTGACACTCACTGCCAAGGGTCTCAGGTCAGGTCTCATCAAAATGCTTGCCTGTTTTTTCTTCTTCTTCTTTTTTTAATCTTGTGCAGCATAGTGAAGCGAAGTTCTGGCAGCACTGCCATAGGGAAGGCCAGTCTAGTTCTTTCAATAAATCATCAACACTTGTATGGTGTAGCGAGTGCTTAAGAGGATGAGCTCAGCTGATTGCCTGCATTGAACCTTCTCTGTCCAGGATAAGCTGTTTAGTATAGTGCATCATATCCTTTATTGCATTGATTGTCATTGTAAGCAAGCTCATTCATCTCCCAGGGACAGATCTTTTATTTTTGTGTCCAAGGAAAAACAATTAGAGTATGATTTGCTTTTGCATAATGATGACAGAATACTTCCCCCAATTTATGCAGGAGAAAGTGAGAGAAAAAAAAAACCCACTACACTTCTCTCCCCCCCCCCCCCCCCCCCCCCCCCGGATCTTAGGGTCCTTTTAAGTCCTTTAAAGTCCTTATATTTAGAATTCTTCAGAAAAAGCCTTTAAAGTACTTTAATTTGACCAAGAGGTCCTTTAATATTTTGTCAAGGGCCTTTAAAATGGAATTTGGTCAGTTAAAGTCTTTTAATTTTGTGATACAAAAGAATATTTTCGGTTGCGGAAAAGAAAAAAGAACTTTAGGTATCGGCATTTCTGTTGGGTCGTGCAAGCAGACGATGCTTCTTGCAGCCAGTTTCCTTGCAAGTCTCGCGACGATACTTCCAGGCGTCATCTTGCATCGTTCACACGTGTTTACATGCTGATAATTTTAAGCCAAGTTTTTCGTACACAATGCCGGGCAAATGTTCTTTTCAAGATCGTTGGCTGACTGGGTGCGGAAAGTTCTGAGCGACAAGCATGTAGTGCTGTGCGTTTTGCGATTGTTCCGTAAACATCGCCTCAATGGGAGAATCCATGCTAAAGCAACACGCAAAAAGCGTGAAGCATCAGAAGAAAGAGAAACAGCATCAAAGTGACAGTAGATGCAGTGTTGCTGATTTTTTTTTGCTGGTGGTTCAATGCAGCCCCAGAGTCATGATGATTCAGAGCCAACTCGACAACCTGAACCAACACATGTTTCAGCATCCACTCCAAGCACATCTGATGAGAGACCTGTGCGTGTGTGTGTGGTGTGTCAGACCTGTGTACCTCTACAGAATCATGATTTGAATAGTTTCCACGGAAATAAGCTGTTGATTATGGTCCTACGGTCATACAATCTCGAACCATGGAGAGGGGGAGGGGAGGGGGGTGGACAAAAAAAAATTTTTTTAAAAGATAGTCGATAGCGACAGCCCAGGCAAGGGAAGTAAACAGAGTAGATAAGCTTGTTCTGATTATGCCCCCTTCTGTCAGACATGCATGCTGGTTCCATCCCTTTCACACACACACACACACACATTCACTCACTCACTCACTCACTCTCTCTCTCTCTCTCACACACACACACACACACACACACACACACACACACACATTCACTCACTCACTCACTCAGTCACTCACACACACACACACACACACACACACACACACACACACACACACACACACACACACTACAGAGCAAGGAAACCATCATGACTAAGTGTGAAAGGCCTGCCTGGGTGTGTGAAACGCGACACCCATGCTAGTTTAGTCGCTGGGCAGTGCAGTGGTGGAAGGGTAAGTGATAGGACAACAGATCAGGGGAAGGGGGAAACTGAAAGGGATAGTTGGTGGATCCAGAATATGCAGTGGCTGTGACTACTGACAGTTGAGCTCCAAAACTATGACTCGGGTCGTCTTGACTACTGAAAGGTTAAGTGAGGGGTAAACAGGTCTGATGCATGTAAGTGTGCGTGGGTGCTTGCGTGAGTGTGTGTGTGTGTGAGGAAGAGATTCACACCCTCAAGAGGAGAAAGACAGCCACTGAAAAGGATGCCAAACAGTTGCTGTTTGAAGCTGATGCACTATGCCTCAAAGCCCAGCAGCAAAGCAGCTTGATGCTCTTAGGACGAGCCAATGAACTGCGTAGTTCTTCAAAAAAAAAAAAAAAACGAGAAACAGTGACCCTCTTAGAGAAGGAACTTGTCAACAAGCAGGAAGAGCTGAAGCAAATGTGAAAAACACAGACAGTAGAAGATATTCCGGCAGGTCCTGTTTTATTTTGGTAGGGTCCTTTTATTGGTCCTTTAAAGTCCTTTTTTGGTTCATAAGGGATACCTGGGATGCATGCAGTGAGTGCCCCCCCCCCCCCCTCCCCCGCCCCTTTCAACAACAAAAAAGATAGGTCACCAAGATATGGTCATGAAGTGTGTAGTCACTGCTAGTGTCAGAACACTTTTTCCTGGATAGCAGAATGTATATCTTTTCGCTGGATTAGTTTTGGAATGACTTGTCCATATAGCCATAGAGGATGTAGTCATTGGCATTATGGAAATGTAGGACTGCTTTTTAACTAGCTAGAAGAAGGTGTAGCTTGTTTGAGTTGTTGGATTAGATCTGGAATGATTCATCCCACACTCTCTTTCCAGTTTTGTAGAGATCATTCTGAAGTCCTGTTGTACTGTTTTGTGATGGAGCCTTGGACAAATAGGTCGTGGATCAGCATACAACTGTCATTTGTGAAGAGCCTTGACATTAAAGTTAAGTTAGACTGTTGACAGTCCTGGAGTTCCCGTATTTGTCCCAGGAAACAGTGGAAATGGGCAGCATATCCTTGGAATCCACTTTCCTGTTTACCATCACAGGTGTTGACTGGTGGCTGTGACAGCTAGAACTGTGAGAACCAAAAATTGCTGAATTGGAAAGCACATGCCAGCCAAAGTACTGAGAGGAATAGAATAATGTCAAAGTGAAGCAATTGGCAAAATGGCAATGGTGATTCATACTGCGATGTCGTGACAAGTCAGTGCAGCAACAGCCAGCTGGTAGGTGTTGTCAGTTACATGCAGATGTTTACGTTTTCTGTCACTTATATACTTAATTTGCAATGTGTTGCATTGTTTGTTTACCTTTTGTGGATTGCTCTAAACCCTGCTGTTTTAAAACTAACAGGTTTTGGACTGATCACTTGTTACTGATTTTGAAAGGCTACACGTCTTATCTATTTATTATCTTTAAGTTATCTTATTTATTTAGATTCATCTGTTCATTTTATGAACCATGATGACATTATTCTTATACACTTCATGACTTCTTAATCTTGTGTTCCAGTAAAATGATTTCCCGGCACAAAAGGATGGTCATCGCTGTGATGCTCCTCATCACGGTTCTTTTCGGGGCTGTTCAGGTTCTTCATTACCAGGAGAGTTACAGCCCCTTGCAGATGATGTACAGTGCTGACCGCGAGGCCCAGAGACTTCTCAAGTTTTTGGTTTCCTACCACTACCAGTGTAACAATACTTTGAACAGCTCCAGGACCGTTTCCTGGGCTGTCTGTGTGGATCAGCCTGTAGGCATCAGCTGGGATCCAGCGGTACCCAAACTGGCTTATTCTGTTGGGTGAGTCTGGCCGGCCTTTGTTGTGTGTGGTGGAGTGTGCTTGGTCTCTGTGTGTGTGTGTGTGTGTGTGTGTGTATGTATGTGTGTGTGTGTGTGTGTGTGTGTGTGTGTGTGTGTGTGTGTGTGTGAGTGAGTGTGTGTGTGTGTGTGTTGTGTGTGTGTGTTCCTCTATTACTGCATATGAAATGTTGTTTGTTAGCTGTATTTCAGAAAGTATGTACCCATTAAATAATCCATCCACCAAGGAAACAGGTCCTAGGCATGTGGTTCGAATATACAGTTTTTATTTAGTTAGTTTAGTTTATCTTCCTTAGTCCACTTAAACTTAAGTTACAATGTGAATGTAAACTATAAGTGAGGTGGATGTATTTAGCACTGATGAAAGAACCCATGATACCATGCGAACTGTCCACAGCCCAAAACAAAGAAACGAACACACAGACACTTTGAATTTGATAAAGCTAAATGAAAACTCGCACAAACTTTAAGGTTTGCGATGCTTTCCAGGTTGCAACCTGCGAAGCTGCAATACAATGAAACTGATATCTCTTGATGTGACGATATGGTCTTTCAAGACTCACAGTAAATAGATAAAGTCGCTGTGAACTGCATAGGTCATGAGAGACTCTCATCATTGTGATCGCGACATTCAGTGAAGGTTAAACAGAAATGAAAGTGGGCAGCACATTTCCTAGGTGATGAGTTTTCCCTGAATAGAACTGTCTGACTTTGACAACACGAAAACTGTTACATTTCAAATTAGAATTCAACATTGTAAATGTATTGTAACAGTAACTGAAAAATGTTATCCATAATATGATTTTTGTTAATCTATTTCATGGCTCTTTCTTATTGACAATAAACGTGCAAAATGGCAGCTTTAATGGATTGCGGTATAAACCTTTGTTTCAGTCCACAGCCAGACTTCAGTTTTGAAGCCCTGCTATCTCAGAATCTATCTGTGCATCAGTTAGTGTTCTTACCTAAAATGACAAAAGTGAATCTACAAACTCTGCTGCAGCTCAATGCCTCAGTATTTCGAACAACCGTTGTGCCTAACGATCCAGCCGACTTCAGTCGTAATTCCTACGACATGAACACTATCAACAGTATTATGTCCAAGCTGGGCCATCGCCATGTGGACATCTTGAAACTTGAGCATGTGGAGGATGTGACCCATTCCTATGAGATTCTTTACTTCATGGCTAAAGATGGAATCCTGACACGTTTTCGCCAATTGCATGTTGTGATTGAAATTGGTGAGTTGCTGGCATTGTATGGATTGTGGTAAATAGATAAAGTCTATGTGAACTGCATAGGTCATGATTTTTTTAGCGTTTTGAATGTGAATGTGTATGCGAGTTGGGGGGGAGGAGGGAGGGGTGTCATGCTTTGATGGTTATGGTGCATAAACATAAACCAACAATTTTTTTTGTTAATTCACTCATGGGCTCAGATGGCCATGAAATCCAGTTTCATCTCAACACACCCAGCCTCTGAGTCTGAGACGAGTGTTGCTCAAAATTTGTTTTACCATCCTGTGGTAGGTGTCTCTCATACATGGTCGACACGAAGATTAGAAAAGGAAGTGTAGAAGGAAGAAACTTTGGGGAGAGCTTGACAGCAGATGGTCTTCAGAGAAGAACCCCCCATCAGGCAAGTCTTTTGGCCCTGAACTCCTTACACTCTAGGGGGGCCAGGCCGCATCCAGGTCATGACTCCCAGATGCTGTTACTACAACATATTTTTTTGTTGACGAGTATAACCCTGGCATATGGTATCAGGCCAAAGTAGAACTAAAGCTGCTTCTTCGTCATCATCATCATTATCATTATGATTATTACCTTCATGCTCTTCTTGTGCGTCTGCTTCTCCTCCTTCTTTGATCCATTATGCTTAAGAAATAAACACGTGCAGATTTTGTAACCTTTCATGTCATTCTCTTTTAGTTTGGCTCTTCAGCTAAGAAACTGTGAAAGACCAGTTAGCACAGAAAGTGGTTTTCCATATCTGTATATCAGATCAAAATAGGCAGTGCTACACCAGAATGACAGCAATAGCAAGTGGTCTCCTCAGATGAATGGCGCCATGGTAACCCAATACTAATAGTTGTTGTTGGTGTGCATCTGAGTGGGCCTTGGTGCAGCAGGAGAGCCACAGTCAGTGTGTGCGTGGATTAAAATCAGAACTGTTTAAGCAAGCTGATAATGCTGTATGATGAGTTCACTTGCTTTTCCTCATTGGTTTTATAACTGTTTTGTTGTTTATTGTTCTCACTTTTTAGGTGTATGCACAAGTGTGTTAAATTTCAGAAACTGCCTATACATTTTGTGTACATGCACGTTTGTAAATTGTATGTAAATAGTATGTGTGTTTGAATGTCTACAGTATGAAATGTATGCATATATGTGGTAAAGGCTGATTATTCAATAAATAGTTGCTTTTTGATAAACTCACTGGAGTGGTGGTGTTTTCATTTTGTTCTGTTTATTTGTTGCTTGTCAGGTGTGTTTCTTCATTTTATTTTGTTGATGATACAAGTGTGTGTTTTAAAATGAATGTAATATGGTACCTTATTTGTGTATATCATGTATAAAAACAAATCTTGATTTTGAAAAAAAAAAGGAAAGGGAGAAAAGTGCCATGGAGGTAATGCTACTGAATGGCTGCCAAAGACGATGCCCCTCCCTTTCTCTTCTCCCCTTTCCTCCCCCGATTAAAAAAAAGAAAATATTGTGACACTGGCAGGTCAGTGAGGGAAGTAAACAAATGTGTTTTATGAACAGGCTAGTATAATTACACCATGAACTAAAGTGGTTTTATGTTGATGTTTTTATAATTATGTATGTGCCATGCATGGAACCCAAATCATACAGATTTAATCAAAACTCATCATGGTATGATTTGGGATTAGAATAAAGGTCTGTCATGTTTTGCAGATGGGGTGGACGAAAGCTACCTGTACAACTGGTACAAGACTCTGTACACGCTATTCCACTCAGCTGGTTTCCGCCTGTACCACACCTCGGCGTCCAGCCCTCTGTGCCTGCAGGTCACCATGATGGAGTCCTGCCGCTACTTCTTGTCCTGGGTTCCAGACCCGGGGCCTCAAGCAGTCGTTCTGTATCCCCCTGCTCTGGATGGTAAGCAATGGTCGGCCCATTGTTATTCTCTGCTGCGCAGTTAATGTTTGTAGTGCATTGCATGATATCCAATGCCTAGGATCTTTTTTTTTTCTAACTGCCACTTGTGCATTTATTCAGAACTGAAGACCCAGTGACACAGATTGAGACCTGGCGTTTGCTTTTGTTTGTATTGTTCATCCCCTCTTACTTCTTTTTGTACGTTGTTTTGGTTCCAGCCCCCCATGGGGATACCGCGGAGGGCCGGGGGGGTCTTTTGTACAAATAGTTCCCCCTCCTTCTGGACATTCTGTGCTAGTAACGTCCCCTTTTCCTGTCGCTCTCAGTAACTCTGTCTCCTCCTTTGCTGTACTGTCGTCTACTGTCCTTTCTGTCTACCATATCTTTTATCTGTGTTTTTCCACAACCTCTTCCCACAAATTTCTGCACTCAACGAAGTCGGAGTGAACTGACTATACTCTCGAGTATAGTGTGAGTATCCCAACAGGGTAAAATGAGTTCATGCGCTTTTAGATATTAGAATGCTGAAGAAGAAGGTTCCAGCGACTTTGTGACTGCTCTCCAAATGGTGTGTAGCCTCTGCTGTCTGACTTGTGTTTGGCAGGATCTGAGGAAAGTGAGGTGCAGAGACTGAAGGACTTTCTGGACGTACCTCTGCAGTTGAAGGAGGACGTGATTTCTGTGGGGATCTCGGCGTCTGTTGTGTTACGTCTGTCCAGGCAGATCCTGATGTCTGGCCCAGACCGCTGCCGGATTCTTGTCTTTCAGTATGGGTTCTGTCTGTCTGTCTGCTATATATATGTGTGTGTGTGTGTGTGTGTGTGGTGTATGTTGTGTGTGTGTGTGTGTGTGTGTGTGTGTGTGTGTGTGTGTGTGTGTGTTGGAATGTGTGTATATGTCTGTGTAAATGTATGCTTGCTGTTTCATCCAGACAAATCCATGACAGACACATTGACTACTGCATCATGTGGTTAGCACACCCAGTTCAAATCATCTCAAAGCACAGTGTTCTCAAGCAGCTTCTGTGTGTAAGGTTCACATGCTTCAGATACCATACATGACTTTCCTTTTAACGATACAACTTTGAAAATACTGCACTCTTACTTTCAATGATATGTCTTGTCAAATGTAACGTTACATAGTATCTTATCCTACAGATTATTGTGGTTGTTCAAAACGTTTAAGGAAGTGAGTCTGTACAGGGAAGGTGTAACTCTAAATGTCTGCTCAGATCCTCAGACCCACAAATTTACAAACCTGTGCATGTACATACGTATATGTTAGTGTGTGTGTATGCAGCATATTGAGATAGTGAAAACATCATTTGTGTGTAGTTCTACAGAAAAACTGAACATACATGACAGGAAGGATCCATTTCGTATCTGAAAAACTTCAACAGACTTTTTGTAGAACTTTTGTGCATTCATTGCTTATGTATGACACAGTTGTTCCTTGTATTATTGCTCAGTATCAGTGGTCAACAGGAAGTTTGCATTTATATCACAGTTTTGATTTTGGTAATCAATAATATTTGCTAGCAAGCTCAGCTGACAATTGATTTATTGTTGTTGTGGTGGTGGTAAATGTCTCGTTATATATCTTCAAATCTTGTTATTTATTTCATGGATATACCAGTCTCTTGTCTGCACCAATGAAAGGCAGTAGGACTAGGAGTTTGCTTTTGGATTCTGGGTGCATCAGGAAAAGCTCATAAGAACTAGGTTTTTGTTTTCTAATACAGTATGAGCACTGCAAACCAAACGCTGGCTTCCAGAGACCTCTGGTCTGTAGAGGTCTTCTGTAGGAAGGTCTGGGTTGGCTGTTTGTACTGTTCGTCTTTTGTCACTGCAGCTGGATGTTGGCAGTTATCTTGTCCTCAAGAACAGGCAGATTTTTAAAGCTTCCTTTGTTCCTGGAGGTATTGGTCTCTGTGCAGCATGGCCAGGATTCTGCTGGTTTGCTGAGAGAAATCTGCATGGTGCTGCTGTCAAGAGGTCCTTTCTAAAACGAGTGCTGAGTTATTCTTTCAGAAAGCATGCTCCCTCCCTGTTCTTGGGTTTCTAGCCCCTTATGCCCTCGGTTTTTACAGCTGACTTTTACAGGCATGGCATTTTTCAACCAGCACCAGAAGAGATGATACCTGTACATGTTAGCAATTTCCCTGTGTCTGCACATCAACAAATACAACTGCCTTCTGTCACAGGATTTCTGACATGCCTGATATGTGTGAGTATCAGGTCTGTAAAATGTCTGCCACTCAACTGTTTTGAAATAATGATTCAGCTAGTTTGGAGAAAACACTCCTCTGAAAACAAATGTTTAGATTGTTTTAAGTTCCAGGAAATCCCAGTTTAAAGCTCATAAATTGTAAGATATTGCATTTTCAGGGACGTTGCCCATTCCACACAGGGTTGCTTGCCCCCCCCCCCCCATGCCTACCTGGGCCTAATCCTGCCAGGAGGACAAGAACCCCCCTCTCCCTCCTCTCGCTGCAAAATTGTTCATCCGTTTCAGTTATTACTTGTTTTCAGGACTGTTGTATACACATTGAGGCACTTCTGTTAGAAAAAGTTCTGATGTTACGTTGACATGGGGCATAGAAAACACTTGTCCCCTTCTCTCCCCTTGGCAAGCGTGATCTTGCCACCTGTACCCAAAAGAGTCTACTCAGTGTTCAGTTACTCATCTACACAGGTGTCTCTGGCTGAGGTTTTGAAGGGTATCTCTCAATGGACAGTTAATTTCATCTGTATAATCAGCAACACCCAGGTGACTGCGATCAAATTGGCTGTGTAAGGGAGAGGGGAAAAAACGACGTTTGTTACAATATTTCTGATGTGTATCTCTTTTGATTTTTACAAAAACATTGACTCTTTTTTTTGGCAACAAAGATAACAAGATCAAGCCGCTTAAAATGTACACAGTAAAAGTACATTTGCAATCATGGAGACAACGTAAAGGAGCAGTCAGAGATCCCTTTGCTTTACAAAGGGTAAGGTGACAGTATTTTTTGGAGGTATGGGTCTTCTGTGCATGTCCTTAATCAGGCCAACATTGTTTTGATTTTCTGCAACTAAACAAACGTATTGATGCAGTTTAGTCAACGTATTGATGCAGTTTAGTCAACGTATTGAGGCAGTTTAGTCAATGTATTGATGCATTTTAGTCACAAGGTCTGCCCACACACTTTCTTTGGAGTTAGAAGAAGCTTGTATCTTGAGGCCTTGGCAAGATATAAATATCAGATTTTTTGGTTTGACTGTAATGTGATGATTGTCATAACTCTGCACCATTATGGCAATCATTGGTAGTGCATGCGAACAATACGCTCTAGTTTAAGAACTCATGAAGAAAGCACAAAGGTGTGGTGAAAATAAATGGTGTGAAGTAAAAAGCAAGGGTTCCAGCACACAGTTGATAGTTTCCCTGTGTGCATGTGTGACACATTCAGTGTTTTTTTGTTGTTGTTTGACTGTTAACAGGTTCCAGAAGGGTTCTGCAGTCATGGAAGAGGTTTCAGTACTTCATGTGAAATGCTCAGTTGTTGTTCTGGCCCCTGTCAGTGGAAAAACAGAGTACGTTCAACCTCACATCATTCAGTGTAAGGTAGGTTGGTCTAATTTGAGAAACAACCCCAGACCTGTTTACCCTTACAGTTTTGATGTATCTTGTACATATGTTAAGCAAAGATATAAGGATTACAACAATCTGGGACCCCCACCCCCCACCCCCCACCCCCCATCAATCAAAATCTAGAGATAAAGTTCTTGAGCAACAATCGCACTTGCGCTGTGTAACCATCAGTTTATTGTTCCATGACAAAAGAGCAACAACTCTCACTGACTCTCGCATGCTAAATGGCATCTGGCTATGTCTGAGTTTTCAAATTATGTGCTAATACATTGGAATAATCGTGGATACTGCAGGCCCAGAAATATAGAAAAGAGAGAGAGAGAGAGAGAGATGGCAAGAGAGCATGGATGTGTGCCAAAGTATGCTGATGAATCGGGTTTTAAAGTAATTTGTATTGGGAGAAACTATTTGTGCTGTGGATACTGGAAGATCAGATGTCCCTTTACCCTCTGCTGTGTGATGGTAGGTGAAAATAAAGAAAAAAACAGACAAACAACAACCCCCCCTCCCCCCAAACACCCTCCCCATACCCTGCTTTTACAAAATTTGGAAGATGTGTAAACACGCTCTGTAGAAAATACACACATTGTAGTTCAAAAGTATGCCAATAGCAGCTTTAGGGTAAAGAGGTCTGCAGCCTCCTCCCTCTTCCCCTCATCCTGTGTTTTGTTTTGTTTTGTTTTGATCAGCTGTATTGTCAAAATGATGAAGATTGCACTTGAAGTTTTCCATATTAGATATTATCACCGTATTGTTCTCAGTGTTAGCGTCATATGGAGGTGTCACTGTATGCAGACTAGCCCATGTACACTACAGCATACCTACCTAGTCAGGCCACAATGTACACGATTTACAGCTAGAGATTAAATGAATTATTTACAAAAAAAAAAAGAAAAGAAGAAAGCAACAAAAACAAACAAACAAAAATGAGAAGTGTGTCTTATGGATAACACTTAGTACATGCCTGACCTATGCATTAAACCAATTTGCTGGCCTTAGATTACCTCGCTGACATTGTCTTTACTACTACCACAGTGCCTATGTGTGCACGTGCTTGCGTGCCTACATGCATGCGTGTGCGCGTGCGTATGTGTGTGTGTGCACATGTGTGTGTATGCTGATGCATGTGGGTATGAATGCATATATTCATACATGTATGTGCATAAACGTGTATGTGTATGGTCATATGTGAAATGCCTGTTCAGAGAATTAAAAAAAGGTTTTCCTGATCCAAAGATAGTTGTTCAGTGACTGTTAAAATCCTCAGGGACGGCTCAGCTGTCAGGCCGAAGCTAACGCTAACAGAGGGGATCTCCAGTGTCCTCCCATCAGGGGAGCTCACCACCATCATGTACATCGACCTGGGCAGCTCCAGCTGGCCCCTTCTGACCTCCCTGCTGGATTCAGGGGCTTTGCAGGTCAGTGACAGTCACCTTGGTGGCATCCAGTCACCACAGCTGTAGGAGAGTTGTCACAGCACGACTCATTGCTTGTGTATTAACATGTGCCGGACATTGCTTTGGACTGCACACTCATGACAGTGTGAATCTGTTGTGACCTATAAAGTGTGTGCCTAGAGGCTTCGTCTTTTGAGTATGGGTCTCAGAATACCTGCATTATTAGCAGAGGGTGGGACACAGTAAAGCCTGTGTGAATGTTTGGGTCATTAGTGACCGATGTCATGGGGATTGTGTAGTCAGCAGCAGCATCCAGTGAGAATTACTGCGCATTGGTTCTGTTGGATCTGTGTTGTCTGAAGTGTGCGCTTCAAATTATATGACAGATTAGTTCTTTGCTTTTTCACTCAGGTCAAAAAAAAAAAACCCTGATGAAAATTGAATAATTAGGTTTTGACAAATTCTGAACTTTTCAGATGTAGTTGCAAAGCGAGGTGACTGCAGGCAGAAATCTAAACAAATTTGAAAAGTTATTGATAACGCACTGCCCAAAAAAAAAGAAAAAAAAAAAAATCACAGGACAAAACACGACACGTTTCAACCTCTTAGGTCTTCTTCAGGCAAGATTCACAACACTCAGGACAACGAAAATGAACTAGCAAACACTTATCTTCATCCAATTTGGCGCAAGATTTTTTCCAACGCCTATCTTGCGCCGAATTGAATAAGATAAGTGATTGCTCGTTCATTTTCGTTATCCTGAGTAGTTATCTTGCTTGAAGAAGACCAAAGAGGTCGAAACGCGTCGTGTTTTGTCCTGTGATTTATTTGTCTACGTTCTTTTTTGGTGATGCGTAATCAATAGTTTTTCAAATCTGTACTTTTCAGTAAAATATTATGAAGAATTCCAGTGATATTATGGTTTTATTTGTGTCTGTGAGCCAGAGGTGATGTAGAAAGCATAGCAGAAGTCAAGAGCAATGATCCACAGGTAGGTGTGGTTTGACTTCATTGTCACTACAGATTTTTGTATGTGAAATTCAGTCTGCACTCCTCAGGGAGAGCGAGTTGCCATTGTACATTGCTGCCCGTTTCTTTTTGTTGGCCTTGTATACTTTTATTTACCATCAAAAGTGAATTTTACTATTGGATAGTGAAAGGAGCAGCTCATGGGACTCCAGTTTATCATCCTATATAGGAGACCAGCACTCAGCAGGCATGCCAGTTTCCTCAAGATGAAAAAGAATAATAAAATAAAAAAATAAACAACTGCAGTGGCAAGGAGTAGAAGGTGCGATGTTGGGGGAAAAAAAACAAGAAGAAGCAGTGCCGTAGACCAACTGTTTCTCATCGCAAAACGGATAAATTTGATGCTTTCAAATATATTTTCAACAGATTTTTCTTTCAGATTTCATGTTATCGGTGAAAACGTTTCAAGGAGTGAGGGCTGCATTATGGAGATTTCGAACAGCAGCAAAGACGAACAAATTAGCAGGAGAAAAAAAAAAAGAGGAAATCAGCTCAAAAGAAGGCAGTTGACATGCCTAACTTAGACCACCACTCAAGGTCTTGTGGAAAGGAGAAATCCTGCCCTGTGAAAGACTCCAGCTATGTGCCCAGGATTTTGTTGCTTCCCAGGCTATTGTGTCGTCCACTTTGCCACCTTTTACCTAAACTGACAGTACTGCGTCGTGGGAAGAAAAGAAAGCCCATCACTGATTTTGAAAAACAGTAATCATTTTCTTTTTTTTAACACACTTGCACTCTCTCTGTCTCTTCTCTCTCTCTCTCTCTCTCTCCACACACACACACACACACCACACCACACACACACACACACACACACACCGCTGTGTCATGGGAATAAAAGAAAGCCCACCACTGATTTCTACTTCTTCTTTGCGAATGCCTTGGTCTACACGGTCAGTCCGGCCCTTGAGAAGAGTAATGTCGTTTTCTCCAGCTCTTGCAGATTGCCGTAGAGCTTTGTCAGAAGAGCTGTCTCTGTTGGCCACTTCTCTCTCCTTGGCTGTTCATGTGATGGGCATTTTTGGAGCACATGTTCCACTGTCTGTTCTTCCTGCCCACAAGGACAGACTGGAGAAGGCACCACCTTGAGTTTTCGGGCACAATGTTAAGTCTGTTGTGCCTGGTGCGGAGCCTCACCAGACACTTTGTTGCTCTCTGGACAACAGAGATTTACCACTGATTTAAAAACAATCATTTTTCCTTTCTTCAAAACACACACACACACACACACACACACCACACACTCAGAGGGACAGAATGACTTGGGGAAAAAGGTTGAAGTGACAAATGTTTTAACAGCAGGTGGCTCTGGAAACTGGTATACATATCTTGCAGAACTGCTGGCACTGCAGCCCTAAAAATCAGGATTTTTTCTTATCAGCCATAATTTAGTGCAAGTCAGGTGACTGCAGGCAGAAATCTAAGCAAATTTGAAAAATGATTAATAAAGCACCGCAAAACATGACACGTTTCGACCTTTAAGGTCTTCTTCAGACAAGATACATAACACTCAGGACGACGAAAATGAACGAGCAATCACCATCTTCATCCAATTCATCAATCTCGCACAAAATGGCACACTTGCTATACATGATTCATTAGATTATATTCTATTTATTTTCAAAACATCAGACACATTTACAAGTACCACAGGTAAACTTCTGCAGTTCCCAAATGATGTCACCAAGTTTTAACTTAGAAAAAAAGACAGGAAAAGTGCATGCGCTTCCATAGAATGTATAAATTGCCCATCCACAAATGCACTAGGAAGAATCCTATATAACTTTTTTTTTTATTACAGTGATGTTTGTTTAGGCGTGTGAACATATTGCTATAGAACTTAACAAGCATCTTCTTTTTTAATGTTTGTCTTAGTATGCACAGTGTGTCTGTTTCCAGACTGTGAACCAGTTCATCTTCCTGGTTCCGGTCTACCCCGTCCATCACTCTCATGGCCATAAAGCAGCACAAAAGCTGCGTTGGCGCTACAGTGAACTAAAGCGAGTTATGGCGTGTGGCTTGACACTGGGTGAAGCTGTACCTCAAGAGCAAAGATCACAGATGACTCAGGGAGGACAACTTTGGAAGATGAGCTTTGTGAAAAGTTGATGAAGGATCAGCTTGCATATATGTGCGTGTGTGTGTGTGTGTGTGTGGTGCGTGCGTGGTGTGTATGTGTGCACGTGAGTGTATATGTGTATGTGTGTGTGAGTTTACATTGCTTAGGACTTCTTTACATTAAATGTATTGGGGTCCAGACAAATTTGAAGTGAATCTGAAGTGCTGGAAAGTGCCATTTCACACTTAGCACCCTGATTGCAGCCTTTCAAGAATGTGGAAAATTTTTGCAAAGACTCGAGATTTTGACATTATCTTCCAATATTGTGATGAAAACAGTCAGTTTTATAGAATTGAGTGTACTTACTGTTCGAGTCTTTACAAGGTATGGAATACGAAAGTGTGTGTATGAAGGGGCATTACATGATACAGGCAAGAGTGTGTGTGTTCATGTTTTTGCGTGATCATGTGTTTGTACATGTGTTGCTTAGTGTGTGTTGCCAACACACACAAAAATGATTCAAAGGGAGTGAGAGGGTTTTATTTTTTTAACCCTTCAAATTACGCAGTCTTCTGTTGATCAGTAATGATGATTGTGTAGCATCCTGTCAGTCTTCTGTTGATCAGTAATGATGATTGTGTAGCATCCTGTCAGTCTTCTGTTGATCAGTAATGATGATTGTGTAGCATCCTGTCAGCCTTCTGTTGATCAGTAATGATGATTGTGTAGCATCCTGTCAGTCTTCTGTTGATTTAGTAATGATGATTGTGTAGCATCCTGTCAGTCTTCTGTTTATCAGTAATGATGATTGTGTAGCATCCTGTCAGCCTTCTGTTGATCAGTAATGATGATTGTGTAGCATCCTGTCAGTCTTCTGTTGATCAGTAATGATGATTGTGTAGCATCCTGTCTGTTCCGCATTGCCAGAGAAACTGTTGCTCCATTGAAGAGCATGAACCGGTAGATAGTATCCAGGAAAGGTGCCCTTCTGGGTAACACCCTCACCATTGAAAAGGTAAGACTACTGGGTCTGTTGTTTGATCAAGTCTGGCAAAGAGCAGGCGTTTTCTTCCCTTTCCCACTGGACTTTACCTGGTGGTCCCGATGCAAGTCTTACACATGGAAAATAGGGACTTGTCTTTGGCAAATTTTGCATAGAAGTCTGTTGTAGGTGCTGAACAAAGTGATATGTATAAATAAAATATTTTAAAAAAGGGATGGCAGTGTGTTGTCCTCTTGAAAAGCAGCCCAGATTTCTCATAAACATGCTATGATAGTTATACAAAACAACAATAACACGACTTAACTAATTACCTTGCTTTTCTTGGTACTTAGCATGGAAGGGAGTCGTAAGCCCGTGAGCTTTACAGCATGGCGCATGCCCTTTGGTACGGGTGTGTGCCTATTAGAGAAGTGGAGGAGTAAACCATGAGTACAGTTCTCTTCAGTTGTTTTGACATTTGTGACTGTCCACCACAGAGCGAGTCGCTTTCCTTGTGGTTGGGTTGGGTTGTTTGCTTTTGTTTTAGCAGAGTCAGATTGAATGCTCTTCTTAACAGTTTGAAAGAAAAAAGAACAACATTTTAAACTCACATATTCGCTCTCAAGATAGGGGCTTTGGAAAATGTTGGCAGCTCAGGTAGGCCGTTTGGAGGGGTGAAAAATGAAGACCAACAGAAATCCAAGGTTTAGTGAGATACTGTTGACAGGCGTTTTCGAATAGCAGTATAGCAGAGAGAGGAGGACAATATTACGAATGTGTAGAGAGTTACATACGCAGAATCAAGGTGTCAGTTTTTACCCTAATGCCAAAATCACCCTGTGACACCCCTACTCCCTGTTTCAGCAGCTTAAGCTAAAATTAATGCTTTTTGAATGGCAAGCAACCGTTTCATGGAAGAAGTTCACATTTCAGTTTGGTTCCCTTCCCAGTCCACTCGTTTGCTAGCACCATGCACTGTCTCCTTGTGTCCATTGTCTCCATGTACATGAATTAATTTATAATTCATACCGAGTGATGAAACATAAGCATTTTGTAATGTACATCAGTTGAATTGATGCCATATGTGGAGTAACTTACACATCTTCATGCAAACTGTTTAGGATTCTTGATGTGTAATAATCAGCTTGTACTTAATTGTGTGAAAGTTGTAACCTTCCATGGTATAATGTGAATATGGTGTCATGAATAATCACCTGTGTCCACCATGCAGTTTATGATGCAATATTATAAACACATTCCTTGCCCAGTTCAGGCCAGAGCTCTCTCTGTGTCTAGCTGTTTGTCTTTCACTGTGCGTCTCTCTGTGCATGTTTTTTTTCTTTCCGTTTGGTTCTCTACTATGTATTTCCGTGTATGTCTGGCTCTCTCAGTTTGTCATGGCTCTTTTCATTCCTCGGTCGTTCTGTGTGTGTGTGTGTGTGTGTGTGTGTGTATGTGAGCGAATGTTTCTGAGTGTGTGTCCTTTCTGTCGGTCCTTTTTTTTTTTTCTTTTAATATTCTGCTTTTTCTTTTTATATGGAATTTTATGCATTGCTGTCCACAGTGTACATGGTTCAGGTTACAAAAAAAACAGGATATTCCAAAAATACCAGAGAGGCGCTTCGCAGTGTACTTGTATGCTGATAATACTGATGATTCAAATCTTAGCACAGTACTAATAGACCATAATTATACTAATGACGATCAAATCACTGGTCATTGTCATGCTTGCACACACGTGTGGAAGTCAGCACCAACAGCCAATCCCCAGGGAAAAATGCAGATATTACAGAACGAGTGCAGCACTGAAGTGGTTCTCTGCACCAAGTTCACAGACCACAAGACTATTCTAAGCAGCAAGTACCTCAAACACCAGGAGATGGAAGGCAGAAAGGGATGCAATGTATCTCCTGGGCAGAGCAGACCAGGTCCTCGTCTTCAGGCTTCGCACAGGACATGCAAGGCTTCACAGCCATATGCACCAAAGGTGAAGGCTGCCCCTACGACATATTGCCATTGCAGGAAAAGTGTAACAGGTGGCATAGCTCATCCAACAGGAATATCCACCCCATGCTGACCGCAGACAGCATGTGGCGAGATGGCCCGACAGTGTACCATAAGCTTTGGGGGTGTCTTAGGGAGCTGCAGAGGACAATCAGTTCAACTTTGAGACAGGGTTACGAGTATGATGGTGAATGAGAAGGCAGCAAGTCATAACCTATGCTGGCAGACAAGAATTGTGTCTTGGCAGTTTCCATTATTTCCGCGTACGAGGCACTCTAGAATGAAACCACACGCACATCTTTTTTGTGGATACAATCCATGTTATCTGTAGATAAGGTGCCTATGAATGCTAGGTGTAGACCTTTTGCAGTGTACAAAAGTTTATAGCTTAGGCTATGTAAACATGCTCACACTGAAGGTTCCTGATTAACCATGTCAAAATAACCAAGTTGCTACGTAGAAGTGCTAACCATTATCATAAAATCCGCCTAGTCATGTTTAACATGTGATATTAACGAGACCTAATCAGACTGTGCACTTTGACTGGACAAGAGAGGTTCCAACCTCCTTCATCCTTTTTCATCGCACTATGGAAAATTTGCAGATAATCCTTTCTTGATACAATTATTGGCTGTATTGTCAAATACTTACACAGACAAAAAACACAGATTGTTGTTAAAATTAATGTATGGAATAGCTACAGAACATTGAATGATTTACATGAAGCTAGCTCTAATGGAAGAAACAGAATCTATTTCCTTTGAGCCGTCAAAGAGAAGATTTCTATAGTCATGATTAAATGTGCTCGGTGACAAATTCACCGAGGGAGCTCATTCCACTTGGTGACTGATCGATGACAATAGCACCATTAGTCCTTTTTTTTCCTTTAATCAGATGCACCCAAGTTTGATTCGACATGTTAGAAAACACAGCAAGGTTGAAACCCTAAATCCACAGTCTTTATTATGATTATCTTCTTTTTGGGGATGGATTGTTTTACCTGTTTCCACAGGGTAAAACAGGGTGAATAATTTTGTTATGCATTTAAGTTCTTGGTGACTATTGTCGATGCACCATCTTTTTCTGTGAATGTAAATACATATCAGTTTGGTGCAACTGTTGGCGTTGTACTGACTCTCTTTTTCTGTAAATGGAAACATATCACTTTGGGTTGTGATTCACAATAAACCTGTGTTAACTTACTTTACGACTTTGCTCATGTTTCTTGCCTTGGTTGTCAATTCCAGTTATATAAATAAAAAGGATTTTGTTTACAAAAGTTTGTTTTTTTTGTTAACCTTATCACTCTGTCTTCTGCTGTTTGCTGCTACTACTGGCTCTGAGATTATATTGAACAACTTTGTGTAAGGTTAATTTGACAGATCATTGAGTGCCTTCTTACATTGCCCTAAAAGGATAATGCAATACAAAAGAAGGCGCAAATAAGAGAAAACCAGATGGTCATAGCCCTGCAAATGGAACACCATCTTGAAAAAAAAAAAAAGTGCTTCTCAAGTATGTACATACTACATGTATGAGCATTCAGGATCTTGCTGTCTTACCAATGAGCTGTTGCAATTGAAAAAAAAAAAAAAAAAAAAAGTAAAGAAAGAAAAAGGTGAAATAAAATCCGTGTTCCGAAGACTGAGCCCTAAAAAGAATGAATGCATTGATGTTTCTGTATTATTTGAACAGTATGGCGGCAATTCCTGTTACGGGCAAACATTCTGAAGGGGATGATGCATATTTAAACCTTCAGCATAAGCATTTAACGAAGAAGAAAAAATAAAGGACATGAACACAGTATAGTTGTTTATTACTGAGGTTATGTGTGAACTATTGACAAACAAATGAGATAATAATTGACATACCTGCCAACCTTCTGGAATTAAAATTCAGGAACCAGGGGATAAAGGGGGTGGTGTGGGATGAAGAGGGAGCAGTTTGACTTTTGACTGAAAGCATTTTTAATTGCCCCAGCTGATGGATGTGGAATTTTAAAAGATGCATGTTCCACTTGATATACTTGCTGACATTCATTCACTCAACACCTTTAGGGCTTTGTTCTGCTATATATCTACCCAATTAAAAAATGACATCCCAAACCCTACATTTATTGAACATTTTGACATTCTGTATTTTTTCCACTAGATTTGGACTTTTGGTAATTAATAAAACAGGGAAATTCTAAAGAAATTCAGGAGTGTTTGCAGATATATACTGCTTCCATGTTGAAACAAGTTCCTATCCATCATGACTCCAAACCAATGTTAGTTGCAAGAGACAATTCATCTCGGACACATGCAGACATGAAGCATGCAGAACAGTGGAAGTTTAAAAAAAAAAAAAAAAAAGGAACCTCAAAGAATTTCTGAGGTAGTGTTAAGTATTCATGTACAATCTGCCAATAAAAAGCGAAAAGTGTACCATTTTAATATTTTCAAGCATATTGGCATTTTGACATTTTAAGAGTAGCTTTCAAAATTTAAGCATTTGTAATGTGATGGGACAAGTCGGACTCAACAGTACTTTCAGTTGCACTTTCTTTTGAACATGACATGATGGTGGATTAACACTATCAAGTATCTAATAACTTGCTCCTTATGTTAAGGTTGACTACACACTAGCACTTTTCATATGAAATCGGCACGGCATTTTTAAGGTATTTTTGCATTTTGTCAAGGGTGTTTAGCAGTCTTTAATACTCTGCATTTGGCGAAGGACTGTTACCTGTTGTAGTAGAATAGGTTCTCAATAATGTTATAGACTGGTTTGTGCAATTTCCCTTGCTCAGTTGACATTTTTCTCCACAATGACATTTCATTCTTTTCACTCTCATAAAGTTTCTTTTGACCAAAGTACATGATCCCCCCACCCCCATCACAAATACACATATGCACACATTCGCCTAGTATTGCACATTGGACAACACCTATCCATACGTGTAATATGTTCTACACCCTTTACTAAATATCACATTTCTGCCCAGGTCAGCTCAATATTCTTTTTTTTGTTGTTGTTTTTTTGTTACTGAATCACAGATACATGTGTTGATGTGTTCATGCTGTCATAAAACCAAAATTGCTAACTGCAGATTTTCCATATGTTAGGTCTGCTTGTCTGATCTTCTTTTTGGTTTTGTTTTTCTACCTTGCTTTAACCCAGGCACATGTGTTGATGTGTTCATTGAATGACAAAAACCAAGGTTTGCACCAGTAACTCTATAATGACAAAAACCAAGGTTTGCACCAGTAACTCTATCACTCTGCCTCATGCACTTTGTTATATTGGATGGTTGAAAACTTTTGAGAGGTAAAATGTGCTGCTTCCTGCACCAAGAGTCACCATTCCCTGGAAATGGGTGTTGCCACAGACTGCAAATGAATTGCCTTGGTTCTTACTTCTTTTTGCATTTCTTTCATGTTTTTTTTTCTTGTTTTTTTTTTTCTTTTTCATAGGCTTGATTTTATATCTTGTTTGTATTATGAAGATCTATATGGAAAAGTCAAATCTCTTACACTTGAATTTTCATTTCCACACATGTATTTGTACAAAAGCTGCTGGGCTGCACAACTGGAAAGTTGACTATCTAGAAAAATATGGATAATTCAATATCAATCATTTCCATGAACTGTCATGTCAGGGCCTGAACACTAAACAAAAAAGAAGAGATATATTTTATTATCTAAAAAAACAAAAAGCATTTGCATACACTTTCAGCAAGACACACATTTAAAAAAAAAGAAAGAGCAATAAATTCTTTCCGAATGGGGCTACCAGGGATGGTTTTCAAGCTATGCTTCCAATTCAAGAGGTGTAGAATTTGTAACACTTTAACAAACAAAAAAATTAACAGAATTTCGTGTTGATAATAACAGGTGGAGATTTTAACTTGGTACTTGATCCAGCGAGAGATTATTATCAGAATATAAACAACCCCAAAGCTAAAGAAATGGTTGACATGATGAATGATATAGACTGAAATGAATTTAGAGAGATTTAAATCAAGATTGTCTTGGGTATACATGGAGAAGTAAACAGAAAAAAAAAAACGCACATAAAAGTGCAAGAAACAGTGAAATCGGAATACCAGAACTGAAAACCTTTGCTAGTTCATTAAAACAACACGGCTGCGGAAATTTATGACAAAACATAAATGGAACAACTGTGACAACCAATTTTAATCGTTCTTGAAAATATAGACCTGAAGTTGTCACTATCATTTCAAAATCATATTCATGGCAGAAATGTTTGAAGCATACAAGGAACTTTTCTATAAAGTTAGCAGTAAAAAACTGAACTACTTGCAGAACCAGTATCACATAATCATAAAATACAGAAAGGCAAGAGACATATTGATGGTAAAAGTTATATTAGTAAAGGGATACACAATATTGTAGACATCCCCTTCTACATAAAGATTTCAAACAGACATATGTCAATATAGATTTTATAGCTGTATACAACTATAAATGTATGAAAATATTTGTTTTAAAAAGCTTACATGTATATTCAAAGTTATACTATAATACACTTCTTGATAATAACATAAGGCCAAAATGTTGCGAAAGATGGGATCAAAAGTAGAGCGTTGAAAATGACTGGGATATATGCTTCTTATATCTTCACAAGATAGCTAATGTAAAATTGAAGAGGGTTTAGCTTAGTTTCACAGACAGGTGTCTCGGACAAATGTAGTTTTTGCCACGCCACAAAGGACAATATCACTCATAGTTATGTTCTGGCGCTGTGGTGTTGTTGAAGGTTTTTGGAATTCTTTGATGAATGAGAAATGTCACACTGTATCTAATTTACGTATTACAGAACCACTGGATATACTAGGTTTTGATAAAAACAAATACTGATCAGATCTTTTACTTCATTTTGATATTTGCTAAGAACACTTGTACCACTGCAAGTCAAATGAAAATTTGCCTATTCTGCAAGTCTTTGTTAACGAGTTAAGAACACTGATACAATATTGAAGATTACATTGCTTACAAAAATGATTTTGTTGCCAAATCGACTCTTTATAAGACTTTTCAGCTGAGTTAAGCAAAAAATACAAATTCATATGTATTAGATAAACCATAAAAAAAAAAACAACGAACGAATTCATATGTATTAGATAAACCATCAACAAAAGAAAGAATGTATTAGATAAACCATCAACAAAAGAAAGAAAAGGAAACCTTGTGTACGACGGGCATTTAACTTGGCGATTTACATGTGGACAATAGGGTTTGGCCCAAAGTAGACATATGTAATGTATTTAGTGCCTCTCAATATGGTTTAACCCCACCTTCGTTTGCTTCTATCAAATGTAATCAAACTGCCCAGAAAAAAAACTTCACGTATCTGTGCCTTTTCCTCTATTTGTCAACATCCTGTCAGCTGGTATGCTTTGTGTGTCCTATAACTGGATTTATGTGTGTGTGTGTTTCGTCTTGCTGTTATTGTTTTTCTTGGTTTCCTTTCCTATGGTTCTCTCCAAAATTCTCATTTGGACTTATTTGCCAGCTTTTTTTCCCCCAACATAGTAAGAAATATCACCGTTTTGCAGAGCGACTGGATCACAGTGTTATTACACACTCAAAGTTGTCAAATCACTCTTTTACACACAGAATGGAGAGATGGAAAGAGAGAGCAAGAGAATACTAAAGAGTTCAGACACAAAAGCCATGCTGTATAAAGAACACAACTTTAATATTTCAAGATGGCACAGGAGTTAACTGCCATGATTTCAGTGGACAATGCGAAGTTGGCCAAAAACTTTCCATTTTGGCAAAAGTAACTCTTTCAATCCCAGCTTAGCAAGTGTTCTTCACTAGCTCAGCAAAGTACCATGGAAGAAATCTTAACAGGAAAAACAACACTAACAGTTAGCAAAGAAAGGGAAGAATATCATCATGTCCATGTCTTGCATAAAAGCACCCCAATATGCCATTCTTCTTCTAATCAACAACCAACCAAACCAGGTATATACAATACAGTGCATATACAGACACAAATTCTTTTTTCTTAAACAAATGGGTTTCATTTAAAAGGAACTAAAAATGACACCTCAAATATATACATCCTTTGTTTAAATTTGACCAGTGCAAGTAAACATTTACGTTTGAAATCATGGTAAAAAAAAAAAATTCTATCAAGTGAAAAGAAATGGTCAATTGGACATAGCCTTTCAAGTCTATTATGTATGTATGGCTTAACTGTTCCCTTTATTTGCCAACAGATGTTGAGCACCAACCTGACATCAACCACTTAAAAGCATCTAACCTACACACAACAATGGAAACACTCTCTTAAGCTACAACATTGTGACAACAAACTACCAGTACTCTGTCCCTCCCATTCCCCCCCTCCCTTCCCAGCTCTTTACCTAATATTCGAGGCTGAGAAAAAAATCAACACACCACAACAAGAGGTCATGCTTTTAAACTGGAATATCCAAGTCTTACTCCATCACCAACACAATTGACAAGAAACATGTTTAAAAGGTACAAAAAAGAAGTACTAAAAATTGCCGCTGTGCAACAAAACTAAAAACATTAGGAAAGTTTCTCTCTCTCTGCACATGTCTTTTAGAAGAAAATAGGCTTTGTCTGCAGCAATGCCTGGCTGTCGTATGCCTTGCTCTGCTGCGGCGGCTGCTGGCTGGCGTAACCTCCAGCACTCCCTGGTTGACCAACAGGGCGATCATAGCCAGCGCTGGCTCTGGGTGGTGGAGCGTAGTAGTCTTGGGCGCTGGCTGCTGCCCCACTGTATGAAGCACGTTCAGCAGCCGAAGCTGGCCGGCGATAGTAATCGTAGCCATTGGATGGTGGATACGCAGTGGTGTTCATACGTGTGACCGAAGGTTCTGATGCTGCTGGCGGGTTTCTCATCAGGGGAGGTTTCCTGTTAGAAAATGAATTCTGCGATGTTGGTTCAAGGCAGACTGGTTTGTTAAAGGGAAGACAGCGTCAGCATTCAGTGTAAAGGTCCTCAAAACCTAAGCACTGAGCAACGTCATCTCTACCAACCGCATAATGAAGAAGTATGAGTGACTGCACAGGTTTGATATGGATTAAGACCATCAAAGAGCAATCTTAAATTAGAAAGAATCTGAAATGAAGCAATGAGATTGATCTTTGGAACGATGAAGGACACACTATTTGAAATTATGCAATACTTGCTTATCTTCCTTCAATGCAGATCAGACATGACCTAGAACAGGTGGTGGCATATTTTAAAACACTTAAAAATCTCCCAAACCCAGTACATACAGCAGTCAACTAGGAACAAAAAGCACTTGTCAAGGACATGGAAAATAATGGACGGGATGGGCAGAAGACAATATACAGCTTGTGTATCAGTTATGAAAAAACAAGCAGATGGAGAAAGTATCCAGACCACTTCAAACGGCTCTGCTTAAGTGCGGTCGCTCCAGAACTTGGAAGACGCTGTTGAGAATGGCCAGAGAGCAAAACCAATACAGAAAATCAGATGTAGACGGAATATACCTCGGCATAAAAAAAGATATTATATACACTGACGGTTTAGCCAAAAATCTATGTCAGACTGTAGATACACAGTGAAGAAAAGGGGCCAAACTATTCAAAAAGACACTGGTGCATGCAGTTTTCTGCAGTGACACAAGCACTCCACCGGCTCTCATCCACAGACCAGCTTAGGACTCAGCAAGCCATGATGTTGACCGACTCCATGAACCTGCTTCAAAAAGAGGAAAAAAGAATGGGATGCCCCACTTGGCATGAAGTAATGTGCAGCTTTCCATTAGAGGGAATCATGTGGATGTAATGCCCAGGACATGCAGGTGTCAAAAGAAATAAGAGAGCAGACACACTGGCTGGGAAGGCAACAGTAAGAACTGGTTGACTAAAGAAATCTTTAGAAATCACCTCAACAAACAAGAACAAAGCCTCTATACCACATACCATCTTTCAGAGCGCAACATCAAAAGAGGAAATGACTGCACATCCAGACTTAGCAAAGCAAGAGACATCACCAACCAAATATCAGAATAATCTGATGGTTAACACTGCGAAGGCTCCTGGAGAATGGGACCAACTCATACTGGGCATTTCCACTTGCAGATACAAAGGACTAACACAGGTCGGCTGAGGTGTCTGACTTTAGAATCTCTCGGACCTCCCCCCCCCCCCTATTTTTACTGTGGGCTTGGATGCATTAGTGGGCATGCACCAGTGAAGCAATGCAAGTGTGTAACGTTTAAAGTCTACAGTTGTGTGTATGGGATGGTGTGTGTGTGTTTTGGGAACATTTGCTTGCAATTGTTTTTTTGTTTTTTTCCCTGATGGGTCTGTTGATTTGTCTGTGTTTATCGAATGATATGCTGGTGATGTGCCATGGAAAAAGCACACGCTGGGGTGCAACACAGAGTCATGGGGTCCTCTGCTTTGTAGCCATAGGCTTTTGGTGCCTGTGGATGTGCAGGTTTGATAGATGAAGGGAGTGGAGTGGTTGTCTTGCGAGTGATCCAATGGAGCACACACTCATGTGAGGTGGAGGTGGTGGCGTGGTACATGGTATGCATGGTTGCACATTCCATATGTTCCGTGTGCTGTGGTAGAGGGAAGGTGGGAAGCTGTGGTACATCTGTCCACTGATCGTCTTACTAGTGTTATGCCAAGTGCTTTCTATTTTGTAAAACTTCTGTGCGCCTTTTTTTTTATACTGCTATTATCATCATTACTATCATAATCATGAATATTGTGGTGGTTGCTATTGTATTATCATTGTTGTTATTATCACTGTCATTACAAATTTGTTGTTATTCTATTATTATTGTTATTGTAATCAGTCATTACAAACATCGTTATTCTAATCATTAAAACCCGTTCACTGTCTGAAAATATTACAAACAAAGGCTTTCCCAGTGCCAGGGAAATCTAATGATTTGGGGGTAATAATTAACAAAAAATTCTAGCTCAGAAACTACGAAAGATATAAAAATGAAATATATATAATTTTTAAGGAAATTGAATGAAGATTTTGAATCTGGGCTTCTTTCGTTTTAATTTTGATAACAAAAATGTATTTAGGCATTTAGATTTGGATAGATTTTTTTGCACGATCAAAAACATATGTATTTACCACTACATCTTCACATCCAAACAAGAACACAAAGCAAAAAAGTTGAAAATAAAGTTTGTATTGTCACACTACACCTGTAAATGAAAGTAAAACAGTTTAGAAGTCTATCAAGACGCTCACACTCTAAGCAGACAGGTCAGTCCACGACCACACCCCCTTCTCCCCACCACGCCCCCTTGCTGGACTTCAACCCTCTCTTTCACTCCTCCTCTTCCCCTACCTTTCCCTCTGCCCCGTGTCACGCCGCGAGCAGGCCGCACTCCCCTCTCGCGCTGACTATCACGTCACTGGCCACTGGCACACAGTGCAGAGTACACACTAGGCTAGCTCGTTCGACGCAGTCAGCTGAACACACACTGAGGTCACACAGCCCGACTCAACTGACGAATATGGTCAGCAATTCCATCACTATCATCATCTCACCTTCATGCTCGAGCAAGTCGTTGAATAAAAGATTATTGTCTTTGTCAAAATTCATTAGCAGAGCCTGGTCAGCTTTGTAAATATGTTGATTTGGTCGCTGCGCTTGTCGAAGGTTGCGCCGCCATCTTTGCAAGCAAGACGAAGTGCTGGCTGGTCATCCAGTCAGTGATGAGAATAAATGGGCTTTCCCTTCATGTGTGGTCATTTACATATCATTTTAATACTACAGACATATAAGGCTTACTACGCACACTCTATCTGAGTCCTTTGATAGAAATAGTAACGAACGAAAATTCAAGAAAAATGCATGACGTCAGTGGACGGCCCATAGGCACTGGGAAAGCATTTTTAATGCGGCGTCAGCTGACGGCTTAAAGGCACTCTACGGGTTAATGTTACTTTTATTAGCATTTTCATCCATTCGGTTTTGATCATCATCATGATTACTGTTGTTGTTGCTGTTGCTCTTTACTTATCAATGACAGCTGTGTCATCTGAGAGTTTGTTTCCTAGAGTAGTCAAGATCATACTTGTGCATGCGGGTGCGCACACTCAGGTGGCACGCACACACAGGCAGCACACACACCAGACACACACGTACACGCATGTATAAACCCTCATACCATCATGCAGGCACACATGCACACACATACCATATGCACGCACGCACAAGCACACACAAAAACACTAACGCGAGTTTACGCCCATGTACACAAGCACAAATACATACATAATGGACACACACATGAACATGTACAGGAGTACGCTCACACAAGTCTACAAATCACACATACACATGTACATACCACCTGCACTGGTACGCACACACGGGCCCTTGCCCACCTGCCCATACACACCCACACATGCACACTTTTGCAAACGCACACAATGATCCTAGTGGCGCAGACAAGGATAGGTAGGTACTCAAAAGTCTGACCAGTGCGTTGAGCTAATGCGCCGATCACACATCTGCTAAGTCATATCCAAGAGACCCTCATATTAAATCCTCTTATCTTAGTCATTCATTCAATTATCCATTAGCTGTGAATCACGTGCAGGATGGCCTCAAAACTTGGTTGTGGTGTAGCGTACACAGACTAGTCTGCAGGCACTGACAGCTCCTTGATGAAACCTGCACTGAAAATGGATCCCTCAGGTGCCCTTCTACTTTGCCTATGTCATGTTTCAGTTAAAATATATGGGGTCCTACAGGTAAGATCTGACACCTGACCCTTCACAGGATGTGTAAACCTTGTGTTTACATATGCACATCGTACCACAAGATTCTATTTAAATATATATGACCCTTGAAGAGATAGGGCCAGGATCAATTTAGGTAATCCAGTTTAGATGTATGTGACTCTTCCAGTTAGATGACCCTTCAATTAGGTACTCCAAACCTTCTTTCTATGACTAAGAGGCAGTGTGCTGTTGGCCCACATTCAACTGTTATTTTCTACAAATATGTATCAATAAATCAAGACATAAAAGTACGCCTGACAAAACCTGTTATTTATCTTTCATTTCCATACACTGTCTTTTGTATTTTTGGTGGTGAGTGTGTGTAAGCGTGTGTTGAAAGTTTGCGCTGTTACTGAGTAGCCTCGAGCGTCGGCCGCCATGCACGCGTCTCGCTCCGATCACTGCCTTTGGTTGTCTGCTATGCGCTCGGCGGCACCCTTGTAGTTCTAAAAATAATATGCTAAACAGGAAGTAGAGTCATCCCCGCAGCGTTTCGAGTGCGAAGTGTAGGCATTCAATGGAAAATTCAGAGTGAAAAACCGTTTTAAAAAATTTTCATGTAAAATTTCCGAAATAAAACCGAGAGCGACATTTATACTTATACACACACGCAAATCTTTAGGGTTTAAACTACAGTTCAGTAAAAATTTTAAGTTTGTCCGTTCAAATGCCGCGGAGCGCAAAGCTACGAAACAAGCCGTGGTGCAGCTTTGACGTCGACTCGAAAATTGAAATGGCGGAACAAGACGGCATGCGACCCATAAATACTCAACAGAATCTATCGAATATCGACGAGTCGTCTTCAAACCACGCTGTTCCAGCCATTTTGAATGGTAAGCTGCAACCTTTTTCGACAGTTTTACATTACGATTTAACTATATTACTGTCATATTTTTTAAAGATTACTTTGTTTTTGTTTGACGACCGAAACATCAGACCGGGGTAATGGTGGGGTCATGCTTCTGAGGAGTATGTGTTTAGTATTTTACACCAAATTAAAATTCCTGCTTAGATTTTATTGATATGTTACAGGTGTAGTTTGTATGACTTCAAGGTTTATTTTCTGTCGATTTTTATTTAACCAGATCTTTCCTGTTCGACTTAAATATCAAATTTTAATAGGTCACGTGACTGTGCCCAACAACGCTTTTGAGGCCCAATGTCGAATGAACAGCTGAAACTAGCACAGTTGCAGTAGGAAAACATACAGAATATTAGATCTAGTTGCAAAGTGAGATGACTGCAGGCGGAAATCTCAACAAATCTTAAATAAATGTTAGTGAACCGCCCAAAAAACGTTGATTAACGAATCACAAGACAAAATACATGTGTTTTGTCTTGTGATTCATTTGTCCATGTTTTTTGGGCGGTTCGCAAACATTTATTTAAGCTTTGTACAGAACATTAATTTTGTGCCTGTATTTCCTTTATTAAATGAATCAAGCAGTGATTCTAAAACACTTGTCTCATGCACTCCACTGTCACTGGCAGTTATGGTGATACGTGTGTATGTGGGTGGGTGTGTGTGTGTGTGTGTGTGTGTGTGTGTGTGTGTGTGTGCGTGTGTGTGTGTGTGATTCTGTGTGTGTGTGACTGAATGGAATGGATTAGCTATCATCATGATTTATCAATTAATGACAACCCTAAATCTATTTATTTATTACTTTTTTTTTTCAGGTGTTCCAAACTGTGCGGTTAGCGTCTGCTGCAACGGGCCTTGTTCTGGTCAACATACACTGTAACAATGGCCAATTCTACACCAAGTTTCTCCGTGACTAAGAAAGAGGCAGTGGGCTGTTAACCCACATTCGACTGTTATTTTCTCCAAATGTTTGGGGGTGCTATTGGATTCTTTTTTGCACCCTTGGTGGTGAGAATACCACAGTATTATGGACTGTGGTGTGTCTCTATTTGACGCCAGGAGCGCAGACACAACCAGCCGTGTCTCCCTGATGAGTTCCGACCCAGCGGACGAAAGGCCTCGGAGCAGGCAATACAAATATATCTGCCTTCAAAAGGGATTGCGATGGTTCCCTTATGCAGCTAGTGAAGAGTTTTCATATCTGTAACATATTTTCTTAATTTGTGTGTATTTATTTTGTAATGACATTGCTATATTCAGTATTTCTTGGCAATCATATATATAAGTTTCACCAATACATGGAAAGCATAGGCACTGGAGAATTAGGGTGGAGTGGAGGAAACGGAGTGGGAGAGGAGCGAGGAGGAGATGGGGGAGGGGGAGGGGGGGGGGTAAAGCAAAGTTTCTTGCTTTTTAATCTTCTGAGCATTACTTTTGATACAAATGTCAATCATATGTCTTCATAAGATCATGCCAAGCAGAGATATTTAATTTGTATACGTAATGTTTATATGGCACACAAGAAGTTAGGTAAAAGGGTGGGGGTGGGATGGGGGTGTACAGTTGTGCTGACATGCTTAAATGTCTTCTTATTGGATAGATCTTGTAATCCTGATCATTTTGATATAAGTTACATGCTTGTATGTCAATTGAAAGCAGAGATGTGTCATTTTATAACTTGTTTTGGTTGTCGGTATGGAAAAAAAAAAAGTCAAAATGAAGATTTTGGCATTTTTAGGAGTGTGGTAGTCGGACTCTGTATGAGCCTCAGGTCTGAAAAAAATTCAGTGTATATTACAAGTAGCTGACATCAATCACCCATAGTTTCAGACATGTCATTTGCCAAATGGCCGAGTTACAGGCCTCCAAACATGGCCCTTAAGGGGAATTCCGACTGTCGTAAGAAAATTAAATATTAAAAAAATCACAACTTCGCTCCTAATTAAGCTACAGCTATAAATTTTACATCATTTTCTTTGTTTTACGCTGTTCTATAACCTTGACCTATTGAAAACAACAGTCAAAAACACTTTAAAAATCACCTTGGAGTACCTACTTCAAATTATAAATCATATATGACCATTCACTTCAAATGTGAAAATCATGGGACCTTCAGTTTAGATATAATTATATGACGGTACAGTTTAAATATGTGACCCTTCAGTGAAATATTGAACGCAAGCATTCAGTTCACACACAATATGTGACCCTTCGGTTGGGTGTATGGAATCTTTCATTTAAACACATTATTGATCATGTCACCACTCAGTTTTTATGTAACCCACATATTTAGAAAACATATGGAACCATTCAATTAATGCTTTTTTAAGTTTAGACACATTACCTTAGTTTCGATATGATCCTTCAATTGATACATAAGTGGTCAACCCCCTAGTTTTGGACATGGGTTAAAGCCTCAGTGTGGGTATGTAAGCAAACAGTTTGCAGAAATGGCCGACTTTTCTCACTGCCTGCGTATGTGCTTCACTCTTTCTTGTATGGGCAGTGTTTCGTTCTAATTATAGACACCAATCCAATGGATTCCATGTCGCTTTTAAAAGGTTTGGTTACTCTTTTTTTGTCCAGTCTGTGAATTATCTGAAGAGTGAACACAAACAACCCAGGCTCCCAAGATGGAGCAATGACATGCCCATAGTGCTGCTTTCCCATTTCTGTCACAATGGTGACAACATGTTGGAGAAGGGCACAACTCAAATGTATATTTCCTGATGTTGCCTTCCCTTCTCTCTCAATAACATAATCTTTTCTCCTTTTCTTCTGATTTAATGAAACACATTATCTTTTTTTCCTTGATTTTTTTTTGAAACACACAAGGTAAGTTGGTCAGAAACAGTGAAGAGTAACATGTCTTTAAATCATTCATTTCAGTTTTATTCTCTTTTTAGCTAACATTGTACATTAAAATGAAAATTTAGTTAAAATACTTCCTAGAATTCATCAGAGAATCATCCAATCACGCTGACCTGTCGTAGTATTCAGGGGGCGGCCTGGCCGGCGGAGGGGACCTCTCTCTGTAGTAGGGGTCAGCCGGCAGAGGAGCTCTTTCCACGGCCCTCAGGCGCTCGTAGGCTGCATCCTCAGGGTATGGAGGGGGCAGACGTTCACGAGCCAACAGACGGTCACGTGGATCAGGCAGAGGGTAGGCCCCACGCTCTTCTGACAACAAGCGCTCTCTGGCCAAGGCGTAACGATCCACTGGTGGCAGCCGTGGTGGGGGCAAGTAGCGGTCAGCCGGGTGCAGGCGGTAGTAGGGATCCCTTTCTGGGTAGGGGTAGCGATAGTATGGGTCATAGCGGTCGTAGTCAGGGGGCGGTGGTGGCAAACCTCGTCGTGGAGGACCAGGCGGATAGGGACGTGGACGCCCTCCCCGATCTGACCTGTAAGCATGGATAAACAGTGCCATCAGTGTTCAGCACTTAATGGGGATTCACTGCAAATCAAAGCACCATGATCATTCATGTCTTTGGATAATGACAGGAAGGATGGGGAGGTGACTACAGGATATGTTCATAGTTATTCAGATGAATCATTTTCTAAATATCAATTAAAATTGAACCAGTTACCAAGTGGAATGGTGGCAAAAGATTACAATAATGAAACTATACCCAACATATTCCCTCAAAGCACTCACCTGCATGTGACTCTGAAAAGACAACCAAAAAACCCCCCACAAAACTTGCAAATGAGTCACTTTAATCCAAGTTTTTATGAATGCCAATAATGACACTTGTCCATTTGATTGTGAATGACGTTTTAATCACATAATAACACTGGGAAATTAAAAAAAAATGAAAATCCAGTATGCAATATGTTTGCGATTAAAAATCGTTTAGGCTGCAAATTGCACGAGTCTTCAAAGTATGAAGCATGTCGGTAAGTGCGACACAAAACTGCAATGAAAGCTGGTTTGGGTAAGCAAAAATTCGGAAACGTTTCGCAGTTTAAAAATTTTTTCTTCTGCGTGCAAAAGCAATAGTTTGTTCTATACAGTCACAACAGTTTAGCAATTACAGGGGTCGCGCTATCATGTTTTCTGAATACGCATTTTCCTTGTTTTCATTTTTCCAGACAAAGTTTTCAAACCTCCGCGCAATATTCATGCATAAACGATCGCAAAATGTTAGTAACTTTTGGAAATGGTTGCCATGATCCCACAGCAAGATTTTTATTCCTCTAGTGAGTTCTTGTCAATAATGCTGAACACTTCCCATTCAAATGCACATAGGTACTGAAAGACAAGTGGCTAGCGAACAGGGTGAAATTCAGAAACTCACTAAATCCAGAGAATCATTTCACAACCATGCACCCTATAATAAGCACACATTTCTGACTGAACGCAACCACTCAGCACATCCATCTGTCAATCTAAATTGAAACTTTGTGTTTAAAACGGTCCATATCATATTTGCTGTCACTGATTAAGAGCTGAAGAAAAACCACATCATCATCTGCATCACAACCACCCAACATGTATTATAATTATTACTTTGAAATCTTTCGGGTCCTTCCCCAGTTTTATTATCAAACTAATTAATTTTGAATTCATCAATCTGCAGCAGTTATTCCCCATAAACACTTTTAAGAATTGACAGCATTTTTCCATTGCACTAGTTTAAAAAGGAAAAAAAAAAAAATTGAAGAACAACATAAGGGTGACTGCCTGAAGCAAAAATGGTAGTCAAGTTCCACTTGTAGATCACATTCAAATGAAAAGAAATATCCGATGGCATCTACGCGAACAATTTTGTAACTAAACTGAATAAACCCAAATACCGGACACACTTTCTCTGCTATACTGCAGGGTCCTACAGACTCCCAAGAACAACATTCAAGAGTTTTCAAGATGATTTTTTTTTTTTAATTCAAGGCTACAACACATGCGTAAATGGATACGCCTCTTACCTGTTTTCTGCCCTAGGTCGACTTGATCAGCTGTTACTTCACACAGCAGAAAGCAGAAATACTGTTAGTACTAACTGGAAAGTCATTTTATACAAAAGAACCACTACAAGTCTGGAAAGTCACTACTCACACTCCAACAAATTGCTCGCTACCACATACTTTGATTCTTCTTCTGTTCTTTTTTTCGACAATGAATGAAAGCGAGGTGCAATGCCAAATGTCACCAAATACCTTGATTTTACCTCACCACACTGAAATCCTTTGGCGATTTGACTATCTGGAAACATTGTTTGAAAAAGCTGAGAATTCTGTTCACAAGAGTTGAAGCTTTGATGCGAGTTGACAGTATGCAGTGTCCAAAGAATTTCAGATTTCAACACATCTGTCTTTGAGCAAAATGAGTCCATTGTGGTTGAAGAGCTGGTACTAGATTCGAGCACCGACACATGAGGATCACGATTTAATGACAACACAACATTCATGTTCGACGCTGCTGCTGCTGTATTGTTTGTAAGAAAGTGCGAGATGAATATCTCTGCCAAAAATTTGCTCAACGCCAGTAGAGCCATGTGCTTTTTTTCTTTTGCTATGGCTAACCAGGGCACTCTCGCCCACTGATAGCACATAGAAACTTTTTTTTGCAGACTGTGCGGTAGCAAGCATGTTTGTTTGCTTTGTCTTCTCTCGACCAGTCAGAATACTCCAGTTTATCCAACCACAGATGGTTGAAACTACATCCCCCCCCCCCCCCCCCCCCATCATTTTCAAGCTTCGTTCAGCAACCAGCAATCACAGATAACTGAACAAGCCGGAAGCGCAAGATTTTCGTGCATGCCTAGAATTTAAAAATTGCAGACGTTACAAATTATCTCCCTTGGTTAAACAACAGACGACAATGCGGGATCACGACTATGTAAAAATTTGTTTATAAATAATTTTTCATCAACCTGAACACAGTACAGTCAAATGCCTTTTTTTTGGCCACATTAAAATTTTTTGGAGCTGATGGTTTGATTTTCAAAGGTTTTCAAGATGGTTTGGTCAACAGAACCACATTTTATTGACTTCCATGGGTTTTCAAGGCCTTGAAATTGGCTCTCTGAATTCAAGAAGTTTCAAGGAGCATACGAACCCTTTACTGTACCTAGTGCTGAAGGGGAAGCAATGAACATTATTCTCATCGAGTTATAGTCGCGCATTTTGTTCATGAATGAAAATGCACTGGTTTACTGCTCTATTGTCTTTGAAGGCTGAACCTTTAATAGCACAGCACTAGTCTGTTCAACATGGCAAGACCACACAAATTCTGATACTGCACCAAGAGGAAGCTCTCCTACCCTCTCACCCCACCTACCATGTCGAAACATATAATCTGGTACGTGCATCAGAAGACACAAACGAATGACGCTCTTTTATTTTTCTTCTGACAATGCAAACTGTTTGGAGTTTTAAAAAATCTTAGCACGACCCCCAAATACTTGCTTTTCTTTTACAGAAATGTGACGGACAAAAGCACTGCAGTCTGAGGTAACATTAGAAGGAAGTAGAGCGGAGTGGCGAAGATGACATTTACCCTCTGCGGTCTCCTCTCGGATTTCTCCCTTTTCCGGTCGAAAGCTGCAACAGGATGAGGTGTACAACGTTATCGAGGTCCACAGTCGGCAGCCACGAGCAGGGTAACGCAAGTCGAGTGGCAAAAGCACACAGCGGAGTGCAGTTCGCCTCGCCTTCGCTACTCGCATTGGATCACCAAGGCCGGACGCAAACAAACTTACAAAATGAAACAATACTCAAAGCTCGACAGATTACACAGCACACGGCTTTTATCATTTTGTTCACTGACAAGCACTTTATACAACAAATTTTTTCACGCATGTTATGTTCTAATGAAATGTTGCAATAAAGAAATTGAATATCAAGGCAAACTATTGATATTGCCAGATGCTAAAGGATGTCATTACTTCGGAAATTATGTAGTGAAACGGTGAAAAAGGAAGCAGATCGATCAGCGACACATGTAACTTTTGCACAATATACGGCAACGTACCATGAAAATGGTGTTCTTGTATAACAAAATATTCTGACTGATTTCCTTTTTTGAATTCCTATTACTTCAAAATGTAATGTTTCTTCCACATTAGGTCTTCACAAAACTAAAAAAAGAAATTGAGGTCACTTCAACAATCTGATATCTGAAATCGGTGTTATCACGGAAACAATGAAATGGAAAAATGTGGAAGATACGCATATCCCTCACCTTTATTCCTACTCGTTTCTATCTTGTTTGCTTCTCCTACGACAAACACCTGTTCAACACTGGCTAACTTGCAACAAATAAGCAACTGGTCAAATGAAGTGGTTCGGACTGATGTAACGAGGCATCGCAATTTTTCATCCTGGCAAGAATTTAAAAAAAGAAAAAAAAAATTCAACTGTGCTAAGATCGGATGAAATACCAAAATCTTCTTAGTACAACCAAAAAAAAAAAAAAAAAATACTAAGCACTCTAAGGATATTAGCTATGATCCAAATTTTTTTTTTTTTTTTTTTTTAATCTAAACAATGTAGTTACAAAACTAATGACATCATGTACAACGCTAAAATTTCCTGAAATGCTGAAACAATTTATTACTTTTTATTTCGCCAAAAAGGGGAGAACTGTGAGGAGGGGGGGGGAATATAAAATGTCACTAATTTTTCGTGATTTTCAAGAGCAGTTTCTCTTGACAAGCTGGTTGCAAGGCAATCTTAAAACTGATTAATTACACACATACCTCCACTCTCATTCTTTGTCCCCTGATGTTGTAGCCATTCAGATTGGTAATGGCTTTGTCAGCTTCACTCTTGCTTGTCATGTGCTGTGGAGACATATATGTAAACCATCACAATTTCTGTATATGAAACAGACTCTAAATATTAGGTCTGCTACAAAAGACCATATCTCATTTATTTGTGTGGATACTTTGAAACAAAATCAAGAAATTAACACAAGAACTATTCTCTGGTAACTTTAGTTTAAATACAGCATACAGCACTTCAAAAAGTTCATGGAACTGATTACCCACAAATTCAGTTTAAGCTCAACAAACAAAAAATGCATATTTTACAGTTAAAAGCCTGGACCAAAAGTTTTCTTTTCAGTTTCAGTTAGTTCTAAAGAACAGGTAAGTTTTGAAATACAATAAATAAGTTAAATTCAAAAAGCGAGTAAAAGCAACATCAAAATTTCACAAAACACTGATGACTATTGATTCTTAATTAAAAATGAGATAGTTGACAAGTCGCCCATCTCAGTTCCTAACTAAGATCCACAGAGATCAAGGAACCGCTTGCAATTTTATTATTTAAATACATGCACACTAATGAGCAGTTAGCCCAACAGCTGCTAGTTTCGCAATCAGTTCAAAGCATCATTCACTTTTGGCATTATGCTTTCAACAAGAATGAGCAGGTACATCAAAATATGAAAATAATTATTAACAGCTAGCAACTGGTACAAATCTATCGAAAGAAAACAACACACACACACACACACACACACACACACACACACACACACACACAATTGCAGACTTCAGAATCATCAACAGATCCACCTCACTATTAATGATTTTCTGAACACTGTCAAGAAGAAATTCATGTAGATTTTTAAGTCTTTCATCAAGTCTAACTCTTAATTACAAAAGAGTTCTCATGCTTTTTACATGATGTACATCAGTACTTACCACAAAGCCATAGTTTTTCAGGACATCACATTCTTCTACAATGCCGTACTTCTCAAACAGAACCTTCAACTCATCAGCTTCAGTATCTTCACTGAGGTTGCCGATGAAAATCTTTATAGTCATTGTCCTGTGAAGGGAAAAAAAAAAAAAAAAATTTTTTTAAATCTGAAATGTCATACCCCCCTCCCCCAATTCTTTTTTCCTCCCCCCCCCCCCCCCCCCCCCCTCCCAATAACACATTCAAGGTTTTCATTTCTTATGTCAAATATAAATTGTACTTTTTCAACAGCCATAAATCAGCATAATACTCAGGACTGGCTACATCAAGTATGACTAATTATTAGTAGTAACATTAAACTCTACAGTTCCAAAAGCAATAAAACAATGATCTATTCATGGCTGCTTGCATGGTGGAAGTGTATGGGTGAAGTGCACGTCATTTATCCATAAACCTTGCACAATAAAACTGATCAAAAACTATGTCACCAACTCTATATTTTTAAGGGTTTTCCATATATATGCCTTCCTGTGTCTCACATATGGCAGTGACTCAGGAATCAACAGTAACAGAGTAAACGCAGTCACTCCCTCAAATTACAATCACTATGCATTTGAAAATGCACCGACTTTAAGGGGAAAAAAAGGAAAAAAAAACTAAAGCAATGTTCAGGTGGTTCCCAAGAAATTGGATGACTAGTTCCCACACAGGAGGAGAAAGCCTGGGCAATTTTCTGTTTTCAGGGCTAAGTTTCGGTTTGATTAAGATGTTTGGGGGGGGAGGGGGGGGGGGGGGGAATTCAGGATTAAACTTTAGAAATACTCCTTTTGCAATTCATATTAAGATGAGCAGAAATGTAGCTTGTTTAAGCTACAATACTGGCTGCTGCCTCAAGTTCAACAGAAAATGTATGATTTCAGTTATTTTAAAATACAACAGCATTGTAGTGTGCTACCAAGTATACAGTTCCAGATGTCGACCTCCATATTACTTACGAATAAGTTGAACAAAATGATAGTGTTCGAAAATTGACAAAAAACTGCTGAAGCTAAAATAAGATCAATCTCCATCTGCGACCTTTCACATGTTTTGTAATGAAAAATCCATGAGCTAAGCATACTTACTTCTCATTATTAACATGTTCAGACTACACCTGGACCTAAAATGACACCTGTCAACATCCAAGTGGTTCAAGCAGCAGAAGAAAGCAGGTGTGACATGCGAAAATTTCAAGAGAACTTCAAAGGCAAGAACCACTGTTTACTGCAACAGCACACACCCTTCCTTGAAAAGGTTTTTAAGAGAGAACTGATTTACCCTACTTCACTGAATAACTTTTAAAAAGTGTTTGAAATAACTCTTTCAGCCAAACAACATGGACAGATGAATCAAAAGACAAAACACAACACGTTAAATGTTGTTTATCTTGCCTGAACAGGACCTAGGAGGTCGAAATGCATTTTTTTGTCTTGTGATTCGTTTGTCCATGTTGTCTGGTGGACTTATTTCAAACAATTATTTTCAGATTTGTTTAGATTTCCGCCTGCAGTTGCCTCACTATGCAACTATCTCCACTGAAAAGTTGAAACATATGATATATAAGCAGACATTTTTCCAAGTAACTTGATGGACATTAATAACTTGATAATTTGCTTTCAAATAATCTATGAGAAATTATAAGTAGCTTAGAAACTAGAAATTATAAGTAGCTTAGAAAATACTTCCTTGTTCTCAGTCGTGTTAGGAGAGAAGCCAATCCGTGACACCCCATTCCCGGAGAGAATGGAATGTTTTTGGGGTGCATAAGTGTGCATATGCATGTATGAGTGCACAGATAATCTTGGTTTGTTGAGCCTGATTAATACATCAACTTAGTTCACTTAAAGCAATACCATCACGATTCCCCCATCCTGGACAGAGTCATATTTCTTCAGCTACAGCTCATTTAACTACATAATCTGGTCATTGGAATCAATAAAAGTTTGAATGACATGGTCCACTTTTCCACCATCAACATCCAGTCAAACAAAAATTACATCAGTATGCAGTAGCAGAGGCAGATACTTTTTTTTTTTTGCATTTGCATATCCTGATTTGAAATTGAACTTCGTAAAGTACCAGTAGACATGAACCATGTCTCTTCCCAGGAAGAAAGGAAATCAACAAAAATTGAAGTAAACACTGGGCTTGAAATACTGACCCTTCAGATTGTCTGGGACCACTAAACCTTCTGACAGACAAGTGCAAATGCTCTCTCCATTTGTCCATTGGGCAACTGCTTTTCAACTGTCAGTCAAAGGGTTTACAACTGAACAGTCAACTTCAGGTCAAAACCAGTCCACTATCCTCCTCCCCTTTTCACTTTAATTTGCGCTTCCCCAGTTTTTCTTTGAAAACAACCCTGAGGAGTGCTGTCTCACTGTCATAAGACACAGGTTCTTTAGAGAAAGCCTGTCAGCAGCATGCAGGTGCATGCACATATTGTACTTAGCGCACAAATGTAAGGCCTACTCTATTTTTCCCTTTCAACTGAGAATCATATACATGTATGTCGATCATATCACCGCCCGGATATACAACTGCCGTAAGTCTGAAAATAAATTTTACAGGAGACGAAAAAAAACTATTACCCCCCACAAAATATACTGTGAACTGAGTTACGGTACAAGTGTTCCGATTACAAAATGCTTATTTTTCAGATAATGTGATTGGGACTTGGCTACATTATGCCCCTGGCCTGCTCTTGCACTAAAAAATGCAAAAAATTTGAGTTATGGCAGTTCTATTTATGGGCAGCGATACACTGTTGGTACTTTTTTAATTCACTTAAAGGTGATTATTAAAAAAAAAAAATTTTTTACTCATATGTGTATAAACATATGGACAGCAAGCCAAACTTTAGAACAGAAGGGTGGTGCAGGTGGGGATTATACACAATGTTTCAAATACCGATCAGATCGGTCTACAACTGTACAAGCTCCAGAGCAGCAAGTTAGCAGATTAGAAAAATGTTCTATTCAATTATCTTTCCCTGTCATCACTGCTTACAAAATCCAGTCAGAATCACCTTCTTCAATCAGCGGATATACTATCAGTGGCTTCCCTTGAGAAAAATGGAGACTGGTTTTCATGATGCCGATTCAATAATAAATTCAATTATACAGCACATAAATTTCTTAGTTTAAAAACACAGTGCAGTGAAAAAACAATGAACAATACATGCAGTGTAGAAGCTCATCCAGAACTCTGCCTAATTATTGCATATTCATGACAGCCTTTACATTCACAGAAAGAGCCTGTATCTCAAAAGTGCACCTCCGGCTTGACAGTGGGAATCATGAGATGTCATGTAGCAAATGCTTTCCTTTCCACTTTGCTAACAAACATCAATCCATGTGCAATAGTAACTGAGTCGAATGATGGTAGTGATAAGGGAAAGGCACAAACTTGCTCGTTCTTAAATTAATTAAGCTCACAATCTGTCTCCATTCTACTACGTGACTTGCTTGACAAACCCGATGTTCCTAGGCACTATACATGATTGCAAACTGTTGGAATCAAGCAGATTCTTTAAACGAATGAAACCAAAGTGGTGAATCAACAAACATCTTTGTTTTTCATCATTTTCTGTTGAGGACACTGGCAAACAGTAACAGTAACAGGTGAGATGGCAAATGAATCAGAACCATTGACTTCAATTCAAAATCACCTTTACGGACAACAAACAAGAACATTACAGCTTCGAAAAAGAAGAAAGAAAAGATGGCAAGGCTTGCTGTGGAGAGGTAGATAAGGCAAACTTGTTTGGTTCAGTGAATGACTAGAGCAGATCTGTAATATTATTCATTTTTGTTTACAAGTTTTACAACTAAGTGCATTTTTTTCATCAGAAGCACGTTTTTTCTGCATAAAGTCCTTGAATGCAAAAGAAAATAGTAACAGCACTGTGACCTCCAGCATCCGACCACATAAATCAGCTGAATGTGGTAAAATGTGGAAAAGCAAGTTTTGTCAAGTGTAGCATGTGTATTTTACCATACAACTTATCAGCTAAAAGGTAATTGTGAGTTAGCATAGTGGAATACCGACTTGTAAGTTAGCATAGTGGAATACCGAAGTTTATTGACCGATCATGTATGTATATTAAACATTACTGTATAACTGCTAATGTCAACAGCTGCTTAATCTAAATGGTACACGTATAACAAGTTAACATGGTGGAATACAAAAGTTTACGGACAGATTATGTATGTTAATATTAAACATTACTGTATAATTGTTCATCTCAACTGCTGCTTAAGTTTTACAATGTAATGGTAACATGACCACGTCATTTCTTTGTCTAAATGGCAGAATTTGTCCCTTCACATCTGAGTCACAGTATCACTATGTGAAAAGGTCATATGCAAATGACGATCAATGTGTCTTTCATGTTTCTGGCTACATCTGTTGGATACAGTATTCTCAATACTATCTCAACAACTGGCACAACACTGCCACTACAATTGTCTCCGAGTCCTATGTCCGCAGGCCACCTAACTGTGTATACTAAACTATTGGTGTGTCATATATTACGCTATTGGTGTGTCCTGACTGACCAAAGTTGTCCCCCTTGCTGCCTTCTGCTCCAACAGAAGATGGACACCGGTGTAAATTAACCATGACTGTAAAATTTCATGTATAGAACTTGTAAGACCCCAAGCACATGCTGTAAAGTGTGTCGGCGTTAACAAAAATTTTAAGCTGCCTCACCGAATTAGGTTAAAAACAAGCCGTGGTTTCTCATCTTCTTTGATATCTGCCCGCCATCAACATGCTGAAGATTCTGGCATCGCTCATTGCTGCTATGGCCGGGGTTTGCTTTTCCTTTTGAATAATTATATTAATATGATCAATCAAGATAAAGACCATGGCGCACAGAAGCTTCGTAATACATTAAATGAGTTCTCACAGCATTGCATCGGTGACTTAACTTCAACACCGAAAGGGTGTGGGTGGGCCAAGCTCACACGGTAATTTACAGAATATAAAGACGGAGAAAAGACTTCAAATTCGAAGATCTTCTTTTCATGATGAAATGCTGCCATTCATATACTGAACACGTATAGATAAATACGATATACGTATTTTCACCCCTTACCTTTACGATGGACTGAACAAGAGTCTAGGTAGTGTACTAACAAACTATGATGTAAAGTGTCCGGTCAAAAATCCTATCGCTTCCTACAATATGGCGTCCGCGGAAAGGCCATGTGACTAAAAAGATGAAGTTTCATTGGTTTAACTCTTTGAGCAGACAAGCTAAAATGTTAATATACAGGAGCGTGTCTACAGATGCAAACCACATGTAAAATTCTAGAGCTCCGTCTTGCCTCCGTTGAGCGACCAACAGTCACAGCTGATGATTCTGCTACTTTTCGGTTTTTGATTGATTGATTTGATTGATTTAATTTAGAGTCTGTTCACAACGATGGTGATATTAGACCAAAAAAAAAAAAAAAAAAAGAAAAAGAAAAAAAAAGAAAGAAAAAAGAAAAGAAAAAAAAAACAGAAAAAAAGAAAAAAATTGTATGTGTGTAAGTGCTTATATGAGTGTGTGTGTGAGCACGTGTGTGCGTGTGCGTGCGTGCGTGTATGCGCGCGCCCGTGTGTGTGTGTGTGTGTGTGTGTGTGTGTGTGTGTGTGTGTGTGTGTGGTGAGAGAGAGAGAGAGAGAGAGAGAGAGGTGTGTGTGTGTGTGTGTGTGTGTGTGTGTGTGTGAGAGAGAGAGAGAGAGAGAGAGAGAGGTGTGTGTGTGTGTGTGTGTGTGTGTGTGTGTGTGTGTGTGTGTGCGTGCGTGTGCGTGTGCGCGCGCGCGTGCGCGTGTGCGGACACAAATGTATGAAAGTTTGCCTATTAACGACCAAACAATAATTATAAACTGATAAATCAATTACAACAACTGAATAATAACAGAACTCAATATAGCCTTTGCTACATCAATCATTTTGGGGCTGTAAAGTAGTTCTTGTAAAGCCCCTAAGGAAGCAATGTCTATCTTCAGAATATTATATAACGATGTTAGAATTGGACATTCAAAAATAATATGTTGAATAGATAATGGGAGACCACAAGCGCAATCTACATCCTTAGAAAATTTGGTTTTCCACGAGTTTAAACGCATTTTATAAATTATACTGGACAATGATCTTTGACATAATAACACTGTCGTTTTTGCAGGAAGTTTTTCATTGTTCATACAATTTTCTAATAGAGAAATGATTTCATGTTTATCCAATTTCAATCCACTATCTGAATTTTTTCTAAGAACACCCTCTTTTGCTAATTTATCAGCTATTTCATTTCCATAGATACCACAATGAGATGGGATCCAGCAAAACTCTACAAAAGTTCCTTTCGCCATAACGGAATGTATCATAAATTTTATATAAAAAATTAAGTCTTTCCTTACATTTGCATCCCAATTTCGTAAGTATAAAGAACAGATTTAGAGTCAACACAGATTAGAATGCTGTAAATTGCCATATTAAGATTAGATATCCAAGATAAGGCCATAAGGATTGCATATAGTTCAGCAGTGAAAACTGAAAAGTTCTTTCCTAAACAAAATGAGTTTTTTGCTTTTAAATCGGGAATTACAAATCCAGCTCCTGTATAAGATTCTAAAACTGAACCATCCGTGTAGATTTTGAGATGATGTGGATATGTGTTTTCAAGATGTTCTTTTGCTTCTACTGATATCAAATTGATATTGTCTTCTTTTTGGGGGGTAGTATAATCTATATCAAAATTTGGAGAAATATGCTCCCATTGAGGAACTGTGGGCATAGTTGGAGGTTTTGAAATGGATGCAATATTGATATCACATTTTCTAAATAAATCATCAGTATAATTTCGAATGGGTTGCAGGTAAGAAATATTCTGTGCCCTTTTAGGAAAATCCGATTTGGAATCAAGAAATATTTCATTTGTTACTGAATTTGATACAGAAAGATTTCTGGTTACATATTTGGCTGTTGCTAGTTTGCGTTGATCATCAAGTGACAAGAGGTTAGCTTCTTTATATGTTTTAAAAGTATTAGAATGCATTGGAACACCAAGGGCTACTTTAATAGCTTTACTGTCTATACTTTGTAATCGGTTAAGTAATGTTTGAGAAGCTGAAAAATATACTTCCTGTCTGTAGGTCAATTTTGAACGAACCAGACTAATAGAAAAATGTACAAGAGTTTGGGCATCTTGACCCCACGATTGTGCACTGATTATTTTTTAGTAAAGATAGCCTTTGTCTGGCATTGTTTATAAGATATTCAATATGGAATCTCCAGTTTAATTTAGGAGTGAAATGAACACCTAAGAATTTAACATTATTGGAATATTGAAGAGTTTTATTTTCTAGCACAAGTCGAGGCAAAACTTTTGGATTTTTACCATTGTTAAATAACATTAATTGTGTCTTTTCTCCTGATAGTTCTAGTCCATTTTCGTTCATATATTTATTTAGTTTGTCAATTTCAATTTGATATAGTTTTTGTATATATAATATGGTTCTCTTATTTGTCTGTTTTTTAATGTTTGTATTCATCCACATTGCAATTTCATCAGCATATTGCACTACATGCATATTTTTAGATAGTGTTTTAGGAAGATCGTGAATGAGATTTGTAAATAGAATAGGTGCAATAATGGAGCCCTGAGGGATGCCAATGTCAATATCTTTAAATGAAGAGTAACATTTACCAACCCTAGTACAAACTGATCTCTCAGATAAGAAAGATTTTATGAACTGATACATTGCGCCATTAATCCCGATATTTTTCAACTTATAAAGTAAACGAGAATGCCATACACTATCATATGCTTTTCTGATGTCAAAGAAAGTAGCAAGTGTACTTTTTCTACGAGCAAATTGTTTTTTTAACATGACTTGCAAGTTTTACAAGGTGATCGATTGTACTTCTACCTTTTCTGAAACCTGCTTGATTGTTGGGAATTATGTTATTCTTTTCGCAATAATGTAAAATGTGTCTTTCGACTATCTTTTCTAATATTTTTCCATCTTGAGATGTTAATGCTATTGGTCGATAACTATCAATTGCAGACCTAGGTTTACCTTGTTTTGGAACTGGTATTACAACTATCCTCTTCCAGAAAGTAGGAAGAGTTCCATTTAACCAACATTTTTGGTAAAACGAGTGAAGTAATTGCTTCCAGCACAAAGGTAAGTGGCATAACAACTGATAAGAAATTCCATCTAATCCAACAGCTGTCTTATTCGAGGAGAATGACATTAGTGCTTCTTTAAATTCTTCAAATGTTATAGATGCATTTAAGTAATGGTTTGGATCCGGTGTGGGATCACAATAAGTATCCTTTTTCTCCTCTAGTTCTCTGTAAATTTTGGTATCTGTATGTAGTCTAGTTGATGAGTTATTTTTTGAAAAAGCTTGTACAAATGCTTCAGCTTTCTCTGGTGATGTTGGAATAGTATTTTTTTTCTAATTTAATAGGATATGAAGGTAGATAATACTTGTTTTTTTTAAATTCCTTTACCTTTTTCCATACTCTGCGCATGTCCTTAGATGAAGATATTTCTGAATGACAAAAATGATTGAAATAGAGACGTTTTGCTTTTGCGACAACCCTGTTACTGTGGCTTTTTGCACGTTTCATTTCAACAAAGTTTTCATCAGTTCTATCTTTGAGCCATGTTTTGTATGTTTTCTTTTTATTAGATATGGCTTCTGTACATTCTTCATTCTACCAACTATTTCCTCGATATTTTTTATCTATAGAAGATTTGCACTTTGGCATTGATTTCTCAGCTGCAGATGTAATAGCTTTTCTAAAGTTGTTATAAAACACTTCAATATCTTCGTGTTCGATAATACTGCGATCTATAGATAGAAGGGTTGACTCATATAAACTCCAATCTGCATTATTATATAAAAACTTTGGTATTTTATCTTCAACTTCTGCTTCTTCATCAACTATTTGCTCATTGATTTTCACAACAATAGGAAAATGATCACTCCCTAATAAATCATCTTCTGTTGTCCAAGTAGCATTGATGGCCAAATCAGGAGAAATTAATGTCAGATCGATGGAGGTTGGTCTATGCGTTGATATATCAGGCACTCTTGTTATGCTGCCGTCATTCATTAATACTAAATTGGAATCAACAATATTTTCAACAAATCGATTGCAAGATATGACAGAGCAATCAGGTTCCCAAAATGGAGAATGCGCATTGAAATCACCCAAAATTATCCATTTCTTATTTATATTAGGAAGATGTTTTATCCAATCGGTATTGTCAGCATTTGGCCCATTAGGATAGTAAACAGAAAGTATGTTATACTGAAATCTTTGTTCACCTTTAACGATATGGAAGTAACAAAAAAGTTTTCAGTGACATTCGTTGAATGATTGAATAATAACTTTAGGGGACTGTAATTCAAGTCTGATCTGACATAAATTGCAGTTTGAACCCGTTTAGTTGACACACTGCAGTCATATAAAGGTGGATAATAAAAACCACGAAATTTAGGTAACTTAAAAGGTTCAGCATTTAAGGATTGTAAGGCCAGAATACAATAGTTATTAGAATAGATGTGATTTTGTAATTGAAGTAAGTTTTTCACAATTGATCTGCAGTTCCATTGTAAAATGTTCAAAGAATTGTTAGCTAAGTTCATTCAACGCTATTTAAAAATCAATGCTTTTCAAAACAGTTTGTTATGACTTTGGAAAGAAAGCAAATTGAACAGGTAGCTACTTTTCGGGAGATCTGCGGAAAGAACACACTTATCTAGAGAGAACAAAAAGTGGATAGAGTTGCTAGCCGCCTGAAATCATAAAAAGAGGTTTTAATCAGGCTACCACTTTTCATTGTCGCCAAGCTGCAGAACAGATGAAGTAGTCGAGGCCTTGTACACACACACACACACACACACACACACACACACACACACACACACACACACACACAAGAGAGAGAGAGAGAGAGAGAGAGAGAGAGAGAGAGAGAGAGAGAGAGAGAGAGAGAGAGAGAGCAAAAGAAAAAAAAGGAGGAGTCGGAGGAAAGGAAAAAAAAAAAAAAACGAAAGAAAGAAAGAGGAAAAGAAAGAAAGAGAGAAAGACAGACAGACAGGCAGACAGGCAGACAGACGGACAGACAGACAGAAAGAAAGAAAGAAAGAAAGAAAGAAAAGGGAGTTTTACTTATTTGTTGATAGAGACCCTCGACGAAAAAGTGCCGATTGAGTCGGTTTCCACTTTATTTATTGATCTATTCATTTATTTATTTATCTATGTGTGAATGTATCATTTTTTTCATTTATTTATTTTTTTAATGTATTTATTCATTTATTTGTTTTTCATGAGGCAAGGTATTCCAGTTCCGAGTCGTACGTAGAAGGAATCACGCTTGTCTATATTGTGTCCTATAGAAGATCTGTAACAACTGTATTGTGCAGGAGCACCGATGTGGCAGTGTCTGAAAGATAAGCTTCAATCTCCGTGTCCATGCTAACCTCATCAATCAGTAGAGTGTACATCATAGTCTCCTTGTAAGGCGTCGTTGTTGTGGAGCGGGGAGGGGGAGGGTGGGGGGTGGGGGGAGGATAATGTCTACTGAGTTGTTTGATCATAGCGGACACTTCCAGTGTACTGCAATATTGCCTCAGTACAAATCTAGCTGCACGTCGCTGGATTGTCTCCAGTCGGTCAGTGACGGTCCCGTTGTTAGTGTAAGCCTCAGACTGATGAGTATTCTAGGACAGGACGTATGAATGACTTGAAGGCCAATTCTTCTTCTTTCTTCTTCTTCTTCTTCTTCTTCTTCTTCTCCTCCTCCTCCTCCTCCTCCTCCTCCTCCTCCTCTTCTCTTCTTCTTCTTCTTCTTCTTCTTCTTCTTCTTCTTCTTCTTCTGTTGATCATTCCGGCACCTAACTGAAAAAAGAAACAGAAACACGCGAGGATGTGTCAAATCCAGTTTTTCGTGGTCACTTTTTCTTGCACGCCAGAATAATGCGTTGAGGAATTATGTGTAAGGAGAGGAGGGGGGGGGGGGGGGGGGGGGGGGTCATTGTATTGTTCAGGCTTGTATGCCTTCGCAGTCTCGACCATTTTAATTTTTTTTTAATATATAATTATTTCTAAATCATTATTATTATAGTGTGTGTGTGTGTGTGTGTGTGTGTGTGTGTGTGTGTGTGTGTGTGTGTGTGTGTGTGTGTGTGTGTGTTTTGCGTGTCGCGAGTTGTAGCCCGCACAGCTTCCGATGACAGACTGTTCCATTCCCTGATTGTCCTCAGAAGGATCGAGGAATCTGTATTTGAAACACACAGGGCTGCATGCTGGTCATGTCCCCACGAGAGAGGAGGGAATAAGTCTTGCTTGCAGGCCGTGGGCAATGGAAGAGACCGATGTGAATCTTATCAAGCAACAAAGACAGCCCTGGCTTTTTGTCGTCTGCTCTGCAGTGTTGGCTACCCAAACCTGTAACATGTAACCGACACCTGACGTATTCCTGTCCACGGTTGAGAAGAACAGTGCTGCTTTCTTTTCTTTTCTTTCTTTTCTGTCTTTTTTTTTTTTTTTTTTTTGGATCTTTTCTTCTTCTTTTTTCTTCTTCTTCTTCTTCTTCTTCTTCTTCTTCTTCTTCTTTTTCTTCTTCTTCTTCTTCTTCTCCTCCTCCTTCTTCTCCTCCTCCTCCTCCTGCTCCTGCTCCTCCTCCTCCTCCTCCTCCTCCTCCCTCTTCTTCTTCTTCTTCTTCTTCTTCTTCTTCTTCTTCTTCTTCTTCTTTTTCCCTTTAAGGGATGCCAGACGGGAGACGCATGTTCCAACAAAGGCCGTACTAAGGCTTTGTAATCTCGCTCTTTAATGCTCAGTGGTGCTGCCGGTCTTGGATCCCGTCTGAGAAACCCCAGGGTCTTGCTTGCCTTGGCACGGATGGCGCGAATCATATAATGTGGTCGCCTCAGTTCATTTCTCAGCGGATGATAACGCCGATGGTCTGGGAGCTGGTCTTCAAGTTTCTCCTTAGGAAGCCTATAACTTCATTAGCTTGGGAGCAGATGTCTCAACGAGCTTTTTTCTTCTTTTTCCAGCCGGAGGAGAACTTGAGCAGCTTCATGAGCAGGCGAATGATCAGATTTACGTTCCGCTGGCTTAACTGTCAAGGACAAGCTGTTTTTGTACCGCCGAGTATGCATATGGTCGTTCCTACGTCGTCCGTATTGTGCGTGACCAATGGATATCTACAGTAACTTGATCTGCCTATACAGTTGAGTTTCTCAGCATCGCTGTGTGTGTGCGCGCGCGCGTGTGTGTGTATGTGTGTGTGTATGTGTGTGTGCGCGCGCGCGCATGCGTGCGTGCGTGCGTGTGTGTGTGTGTAGTGTTGTGTGTGTGTGTGTGTGTGTGTGTGTGTGTGTGTGTGTCGTGCATGTGTGTGTGTTTGTCTGTGTGTGTGTGTTGTGTGTGCGTGCGTGCGTGCGTGCGTGCGTGGTGTGTGTGTGTGTTGTGTGTGTGGTGCGTGCGTGCGTGCGTGCGTGCGTGCGTGCGTGCGTGGTGTGTGTGTGTGTGTGTGTGTGTGTGTGTGTGTGTGTGTCTCTGCTCAGTGTGATGTGTGTGTGTGTGTGTGTGTGTGTGTGTGTGTGTGTTGTGTGTGTGTAAGCCGTAAAGCGTTGGTGCAGTTTTTAAAAATATTTTTTATAACAGATTCCGTTCAGTCAGTGAAAGAATGCACTGACGGCTTCTTAAAGCAATCATCCAACAAGTCAGAGAGTCACAGAAGCTTGTGATTCAATGGTAAACGTCTCTGACGTGTTGGGTGGGAAGTTTAGGTTCTTCTTCTTCTGCAGTCGATTTTAATCAATGGCTGCGTCAGATCGTCAATCCTGTCGCCACAATGAATTCCATAGTCTTCTCGAAGTTTTGATGGCTGTCCCAGCTTTGGGACAACCGTCAAAACCTCGAGAAGATTGTGGAATTCTTTGTGGCGACAGCATTGGTTCGTTTCCCATCACAGACATTCATTTATGAATTTCACTCCCATCTGGGTCCTGAAAAGAGGCGAGTGTTCTATGGACTAAACAAGGAGGCTGGAACCATACCGGCAGTCTCATCTATTCATTTCAGATGCATCTCAGACTGCTAATGTTGTTCAACTTTCCTGACCAGATCTTTCTGTGCATTGTTTACGCAGTGATACTGTGGAAGGAAGTGTGTGTGGTGTGTGGTTGTAGATGGATTTATACTGCAAGCAGATTTAGTTTGAGTTATGTGAATGTCACTTTTCACCTTGAGAGCAAAACTGGTTTTCCTTGTTCGATGTTTTTAATTATTACAGCACTAACAGACTACGCAGGCGTCCACCGATTGGCTGCTACACTGGCAGAGGAATTAGTCCAGGGGAGACTAATCTTCCACAACTTGAGACATCCTGAAGTTGTCTCCCTTATATTGATTATCGGCAACGAATCGCCCAAGCTTGCGGACATCACCACAGCTCGATGCAATTCACGGTGTAGCCCCTACTACTGCAAATGAAATTACGCCAGGTATATTCTTAATGCCTATGGGTGATGATAGCCGGCAACACCGAACTCACCAAGATCTGCTCTGGCACCATGAATGTTCAACACCTCTCCGATACGTAATCAGGCACATATTCACAACACACACACACACACACACACACACACACACACACACACACACACACACACACACACACACACACACACACATGCGCGCGCGCACGCACGCACCCACACGCAGGCATGTACCACACACACACACACAAAACACACACACACTTACACGCCTGCACACACATGCGCGCGCGCGCGCGCGCACACACACACACACACAACAACACACACCACACTACACACACACACACACCAACACACACAAGA